>OU744453.1:17590300-18790300 GCA_916610825.1 Haliclystus octoradiatus | reverse complement strand
CAAAATAGGCAGTAGTTTGTCCAAGAATCATATTTGATATTTGTACAGTGTCATTTTGTAAACACAAGCAAGGTCATTCACCAATAATATAATATGATACTAACCATATTTTTCGCGTAGGAAGTATTTTCACGCCTACTTCAAAACTATTCTATTATCAATTCTGTTCTTTATGAAATCATTGTCAAAGACTCAAAGGTATGAAGTTTACTGTTCACAAATAAATTAATTAAATATGTAAATATTTCCTGAGCTAATTACTGGAAAGAAATAAGTTTAATTAACTACAATATGCGAAGTCTGCGAAAGGTGACATTAGGACGAAAATCAAAATGTATCTCTTTTGCCGAGCGCGCAAATGCAGTACTTCCAGGATGTTCCAGGCAAACATTGGCAATTTTTCAATACCCAAAATCGGGTAATTAAATGCACGTTGTTTTCAGTAAGAAGTACAGGGAAGAATGCATAGTGCTAACATCTCCTCAAATGTTGTAGAATATTATGCTTTATTACTGTAGCAAAAGTTTTTTTAAATTTCTCTAATCCAGTCGAACTCGGTAATGAATCTGTGAAGACTGTTAACTGAATATCAAAAATCTATTCTCTAAAGAGGAAACGTTTATTAAATTAATGTACTATACAGATGTATAGCTAGTACTTATCTACGTACAGTATTTACTTCACTGTAGTGTTTCAATGTCTGGGGGATTTAACAAAATTAAAAACTGATACTGTAAATAGCGCTTTTTGACTGGGTTTTTGCAATCAGGAAATTAAACTTTGCTGTTTTTAATGTCGGTTTCTAATTTATTTCAAAGTAGACAGAGTTATGCTATATTCTTAAACATTTTGTAGATTTTCCATGTTTCTTTGTAAAACCTTATAAAACATGCGAGTTGAGCACGCTAAAGCAGACGAAGGTTTATATAAAAGTCCCCACATCTACTTTTAAAAATGTTTAAGTATTTTATTACCAAACAGAATACTGTATCATGCCGACTTGCCGGATTAATTGTTATTTTATTTTCGATACTCGATCTGAAAAAAGTATTCTTACTTTCTATTCTTTTTCAACTTATAGATTCAACAAATTTTTTATTTAATGCTTCAAATGACTCACGAAAGGATAACATTGAAAATTTTCCGACGTATGATCAACATAATATTTTGCTATTTATTTTTTAATGAATAAAATTGTCGAAATTCGAAATTAAAACTATGAATTATTAGTATTCATTCATTAATAAACTTTAAGTAGGTTATACGGCACATCATATAGTATATATATTTAATTTTCCAATTTCTCGCGTGCAAATGCCTGTGGGGGCTAATTCCAGATTACGCGGGGACCTTAAAATATTAAAGGGTGATATTTTCAAAATTCAAAATTTGATTTTGGTCTTTTTTTAAAGTCAATTTGTTCTCCTCCTTTTTATGATAATACAGTAGAAATTGTCGTTAACGGTACCCCTAGGAAACTTTCAAAATGTATATTATATGCCGCAATGTGCTGAACATTATAGCCAAGTGTATAGAAAGAAAGATTTCACCAGGAACGTCAGTTGATGATGATGATAGAAGTTTTCAAAAATATTTTCAACGTCAAACCGTGTGACAGTGAATAATGGTCAATATTTTCCTTGGAAATATAAATAAATTTTACAAATGACGTCTGGTTTCTTATTTACTTGGCATGCAGCTTGTCACCAAAGTTTTAGTCCTCTGAGAATATGCACCTTGTCAAATTCAAAGTGCTTCATTATTCTGTGGAAATTTTACCAAAATTTTACTTACTTTGAAGCATAATGCTCTGAAAAACGGATTGAAATGGATTACAAAATAGCTCAACGATTGAAATTTAATTGTGAAATTTTCACACAAAAGTGTTTTTCAAAGAAACTTTTAATTACTATATAAGCAAATATGAAGTCCAAACATCACAAGTTTGAACAAAGTTGAAATAAAAGAACAATCTTAATAATTGAACAACCTTCCACATTTGTGCTGGTCTTCTGAGGACTATAGGTTTCCATCATCATTCCATCTGTACTGTGACAGCGTGTTAGTACGATGTCCAATTAAAATATTAAACAAAGTACGTGTATTTCTTTTGAAAACGAATAATTTGTCTTGTGACTGTTTTTATCATTTTTTTCGAAATTGAAATGCTTCTTAAACCTTTTAGTCACTGTTAATTTTGTCGTATCGCTATAATACGCAACAATCGATAATATTTTATTTCTTAAGTAGATCTCCCGGTAGATCTACGAAGAACATAGATGTTACTGTAGCATAGAATATGTACCTTCTATTCCTAACTAATAGCCCAGAATTATTCTCATGCTCCAATTTCTCCGTTTTAGACTTGTTATCAAGCTAAATGCTCTTTACATAGAAAAAATACTAATTTTATAAGATCGTACTAAATATGTATTAACTTGTTGTCAATGATGGTTGGCAAGACCTGTAGTGGGGAGAGTGTGAACTAATTATTATTCTCATATTACTTTTTCTTTCTTCAAAAAAACTGCGAAAATGAATTAGGTTAAACTGTAATACAGCAGGTCTACAGTATGGCTCGACAAATTGTTTTCCTTCCGCGAACCTCAATTTTTTAGATCAATGTTTGAGTAATTTTTTGAGCGACATGTCAAATCGATATTTTAAAAAAAAAAATTTTCAATGATTTTAGCTTTCTTTCCAATATTTTGCCTTCAATTTCTGAATTTTCCTCATTTTCTATAAATAAGGATTGTAGGCTATATATGAGTTAAGAACAGGCTAATTAGACCTATGTGCATCTCAGATCTTGAATACATATTATCCTGTATTGATACTTGATCAAATTTGATTTTTACTTGAGGAAATAGCAGCTTTTGATCCACCCTTTGATTATCTTTCGTTTGATACTAAATTTATACTCGTATCACAATTCGCGGTAAGATTTCCGTTAGCTGCCCCACTAATAGTCGTCATTGTCCAAATCTTACTAAAAATTATAATTTCCGAGTTAAACAATTGTTTTTGATAGTCTTATAAATAAAAGCATAATTTTGTGTTATGTAAACAAAATAGAATTCTGAAAGATATTTGAATTATTATTATGTATGAACATCGATTTTGTTTGAATTATATTTTGTCTAGATTTAAAATTTTATTATAAAATTACATATATTTTGATCCTCAAATAATGAATATGTACCACATGGTGTAAATTTTATAAATCATTTTCAATTTTCTTTGACATATTTGCTACCGCAAAGCACTTCGGCTATATGCTTTCTCAGATAGTAAGCAGTGATACAGTTCTACTAAATTTAATCCTATATTCTACTACAGCGACAAAATTTAATAGAATTTCGTCAATATAGGCAAATAATTACAAATCCTATTTGTTCAAAAGCGCAAAGAAGGTTATTAAACTAATTGATCTCCTCGACGAGTAATAAAATGTAATTGATAAAAGCGCCGTATTTTGTTGACGTTTCGATCATTTCGACCAATATAAATGCATTAGCATCCCCGACTGCCGGGAAACATCCGGGAAGTTAACATTTGGCAAGTGTTAAAATCCTGCTTCGACGTGGTCGTTAAAATGGAACTTTGGCAGAATGACGCCGGTCTTGATGCTTTCCAATCATGAAAATGAGGCAGCAAAAAACGGGACCGAGCCAGTCAAGGGTAAAACTTGTTTTGCAAAATGAAAAATGCAAAGCGTCAAAAGAGTACGTCTCAAAAATATTTTATGATAAAACATGCCCTAAATTTTTTTCTGGATTTTGGGAAAGGTACCCTTTAATATTTGAATGTCCCCAGGATACCAAAAGTTTGGAAGTTACCCCCGAGTTTTACCAAGAATTTCACCGCTTTCAAAATTGTTTTAATATCACGGCAAGAAGCTGGTGCCCATGAAAGGAAGCTATGAAAACCGTAGTAAACGGACTAGTATAACGTATCAATTTTTGCTATTTCCCATGCGTCTGGGGTCCGTGATGTCCGATAGACTGATGCATAAACCGACATTGAAATTGAAGAAGGACAACAAGACATTTTTATGCTCTGTTACTATAATATTCAGCTTTCATTATGCTCAGAGAACGAGGGACTGACGTAAAAAGGGAGTTAGACATTTAATTGGTGAAAAAAGAACAAATTAAGAGCATTTTGAGGCTTATTTCTGAAGGTTTCATTTAGAAGATAACCGTAACTTTTACCCGGGAGATAACTCAATAAATTTAAGTTAACCGGGATAGATTTGCTGCAGCGGCCCCTTGAACAACAGAAGTGTCGCAAGTGTGTAGACGGAGTCAAAATACTCAGACTAAGCGGAATCCGAAATAGTTCTAATGGAAGCACTTGACTTTGACCGGTTCAAAAATGTTAGGAAAATATACTTCATATGCTGCTGCTCCAAAAATCTAGTGTAAGAAAGCCGTAAAATGAATATAGTTTATCAACCCAAACTTTAGAAAACACCGAAAGAGGAAGAAAATCAGAAAATAAATTTAGAAAGTAAGAAAAGATGAACATAATCTGAAATACATAGTAAATATCCAAACATTTAATTATTTCAATTTACTGTAATTAAAGTATCCATGTCAGTTAATTAGGAAATGATAAGGACTTTATTATACTCAGCTCCGACTTTCGTTGCGATATGGATAGTTCTGACGATTCCGGAGTTTGCCTCCTGCTATGGGCCTATCTGTTAGAAAACTTAAATAAAATCATTCACAATAGCAATATATTTTTTAATGCTGACGATTTTACAACGATAATACATATACAATTAAAATCTAAAATAGAATTTCAATTAAAAATGCAAATCTACCAATTGATCTGTAGTGTTTCAAATGAGATCAGTGCAATATTTCATTTTTACTATGGTCCTTCGTTTGAGTGTAAAACATCACTCTGTAACTGAAGAAAATGCTTTGATAAAATACCAGACATATTCCTAGCAAAAAGGAAATATCAAAAAGTGTGGGGTCCTGTAGGGATCTGGAAGACCAGCGTAAATTCAGAAGACAATACAACTTTTTCCTTTAGATTTCAGTAGAATAAAACCGTCACTTTGAAACGATCGCGCAAAGCAAACACACTAAAAGCAACATGTACTAATGGAAATGGTTTCTCTATTTAAAGAAGCACACACTTCAGTTCCCAACTTATTTAGTGTTCAGATGCGATCAAAGACTGAATTCATAAAGGCTGGATATGAATGCAGGTCCCGGGACGGGGACGTTCAAATACTAGAGGGTTAGAGGGTATCTTTTTCGAAATCCATTAAAAAGTTAGGGTATGATTTATCAGTAAAAATGTTAGACATAAATTTTATTTTAACCTAATGCAATTTTTTTTTTAATTAAATTTTTCCTCTCCGTTTTCTCAGGGTAATATGTACTTTAAAAACATATTTTTGTTATCTTTTTCTTGAACAGCAACATTTTTATGGAAGTTACCTCCCGGAATAATGGGCAAGTATAGTAACAAGGGAGTTTAGTTTTCCTGGTAATTTAATGTCTACGAATACGTCAATAGCTATAAAATATGTAACAAATGTTTGCATTGCATTTTTTAAATAGCGTAAATTTCATATTATGAAAACATCTTTTTACTGCAAAACAATATGCAGCAGCTCTTCTTCACTTGATATGTTTTTATAATAGCAAATTTTGGAATAATATAATATGTCTGTCTAAATTTGTTGTTGTGAAGTATACGGATAAGTGATACAATAACCGATTTCACTTTTTCAAAGTTTTATCACTCGGACCAGGGCAAATGTTGGGGGTGTTTGTATAGTCGTCCATATCCCCACATCTGGCAGCCTCTTTCACTTTGAACCTTTATTCATGCTTTTTTATATCGGTAAGAATAGAATTACTGGCAGTCTTCTTGGTCTGTAATATTTGAACGTTGTATTGATAAACGATGAAATTCTTGAAGCGTTTTAATAAGTAGATATTTTAATTTTGTGTGGGTTTGAAGAAACAAACTTAACCGCTTTGTAAATATAGGTCGAAATATATCAATATTACACTGAAACTCTTAAAATACCAAATATGGCTTTTCAATATGACGTCATTATATTACAGTGCATGTTATAAGTCAGCTGGTTAACCAATTGACATGAGAATGAAATCTCAAGTTTTTTATTGTAATCGATGTTATATTCCGCTACAAAAGTTTATTCATACGTCGGCGTTGCGGCATATTGAATGCTTTCACAATAAAATAGAGCTAGCATGGTACGGTCTTTGCATACATGTTACATGGGATGAATTTTAATTCGACGCCATATGGTCATCAACAGTGGACTTATCTTACTTGAGGCATTGTTTTGTTAACAATTTGACAGACATAATTTTTCAAGTTCAAAAAGTATACATTCTGATTTCATATTTTTATCTGCTATTTTATGTATATAGAGTTATAATATTTTGAGAAAACTGTTCTCACAAAAAGATTATCCAAATCGTAAGTATATATTTATATTTATATGTATACAACGAGAAAGTATAATCATAATAGAATTTATATAGCCTACAATTTTAATTATTTGTATGAATTCAAAATTGTTATTTGCCCATTATTCTAATGATCCAAGTATTTACTATAAATCGATGATGATAAAATAGGTATTTTAACGTTTATACTTAATATTAAATATTTTTACTCATTGCAATCTATAATTTATTTTTTATAGGCTATTTACTGATAGGTAAGAGAAAGTATATCGTATATACAATAATATCTGTTTTACAGTTTTAGTTAAATTTTGTTTTAATCTATTAAAGTTGTTTTTCCATTTCGCTTTTTAGAAAGACATATGTGAGACATTTATGATTTACTGATCTGATGTTGAAGTTGTTAACTTCAATGTAGAATTGATCGATACTGCTCAGTTATTGAGTTCAGTGTAAAGAATTTTTCTTCAACTGTACGAAATATAAATTATAAAATACGTTATCTTATGTCAGCATCAACAACTGGAAATAATTTGTTCAGTATAAATTGCACTATCAGATGTATTTCTAAACATGTATAACATAGACTCGTGCGTCAACAATTTCTTTTTTATTTTGAAATTATCAGTCTGAAATGTTTTCAAAATGTTCTTGATTTATTTGTTGGTAATATACTGTAAAGATTATTATTGTTATGAACGTGTAATTACTGTATAATGTATCACTGTATAGTATACATACAGCAAATCAAACACAATTAAAAACAATATCTAGTTTTAAAAATGCTTCGGATAAATATCTATCGAGCAATCATAAATGAAAATTTATTGAATCAACTTTGATTCAGTCACAATTCGAATCAAATAATGATTAGTTTAGAACTAGTTTATTATTATTATTTTTTTAATTGTACCAGGTAGTTCTAGTACATGTTATGTGCCTTCTACTAGTGTATTATTTTGATAAATTAAATCTCCCTAATAAAGACACATTTGTACTTTCAGCACGGGGTTAACTTCAATAGTTGACGGGGTTGTTCAGATAAAAATTTGGCAGAATGACCTTAAAAATGTTTCACATCATGAAAATGATACCCCACATATTACTTGATATAGGATCTGAAAATTGGCATCACAAATCGAATTTGTGTCTTGACCGTCAATGCGCAAACGGAGGCGCAGATACACACTGATTACAATAATTATGTTCCTCCATTTTAAGGAAAGTTAGCGAGAGAAAATCACGCAATGAAATGCAAAATTATCAAAAAAACAAAAATGAAATATATGTTCGTACATGGGTATTAATAAGTGCTTATTGTATGTAAACCTATTTACATGTTTTACTCATTTATGAATGTATTTTATCTATGTATAAGCTTATTTTATTTCTCTTTTTCTTGATAATGGCATCAGAAATACAATACCCGAAACGTTGAATACAAATTTATTCTCTTGCTATCTTTCCTTATAAATGTTTTTTCAAGGAGACTTTTAATAAAGAGATTGTATTAGTATATTATAATATACATATTACACACACATATATATATATATATATATATATATATATATATATATATCCAGTTGTACGTGTGGCTAAACAGTCATTGTCATCATTTGAAATTGGCATTGTAATTTCTATTTAAACCTAATATTTTAAATTTAATTTTACAAGTAAATCATATTACTTTAAGATATAAGCACAAATTATTGAATGTATTGATGTAATATAATCCAATTGTTTCTATATAGCAAGATACTATTTATAATATTCCCCTTTTAATATAAATTGATTTAGTTGATTTGTCGTGATGAATTCCTATATTTCCAACTGTGTCGAAAGTCTTCATTTTGAATCAATTTTCCACCTGTTGTCATACAAAAACATGACAAATAATCGTTCATATAAATGTTCATAAAAGATTATTTCACATTTTTGTTGTTTGAAAACATATGTAGTATATATTATATAAAGTAATTTTGTCATTTTTGAAACATCTGTTAATTATAGTGAATTGTTTTCATGTTTTTTTGAATTACTCAAAACTTTTTGCTCGCTATGATAGCTATTGGCTACAAATGACTATTATCTTTTTTCAACCCTTTTCAACCCCTTTTCTTTATATCTATTGTTTCGTGAGCAACATGTCTTTTATGATATTTTGTTGTCAGAATTATTCATACATTTTTGATTCTATTCAGCATGTTATTTTAATTATTTGAAAATCAAACTGTAAAGTTATGTACAACGTTTGACTGGCAAAATATTCTTTGCCTTGGGGCCGCCGGAATATAATGAAAATTATTATCTGAAAATTTGGCAATTTCTTTTGTTGTAAGTTAATATATATACTTGTTTTTATGACAGATAACATTTAATATTACTCAATCTGACTTTACTATATAATGGCATGCTTCTATATGTATATGGGTCCAATAATTTTTGTTTTCTTTGTGAGATTTTATACATGAATGTTTCAGAATTTTTATGGTGAATTATATACGTGTACAGTAAGCGTTTTGGATTCTATTTATCGATCACAAAACATTGTTGAAATTTAACTTTCATATAACCAAATAAATTCATTTTCCAATTGAACAACTTGGAACTCATTTGTCTTAGTCCCTATTTTATCATTATTATAACTTTTTTCGAAGTGGAAATTTGTTTTCGACTTTTTAAATTGTGGAAATTACCAAAAAAACTTGTTTTATTATACGATAATGTATTTTGATTTAATTATTCTGTATCGTATAGAGATATGTAAGGATTTAATAACTAAATATTTTTTCTTACTAATTTCAACATATTCACCAGACATAAATAAACGGCAAATTCACTATGATTTGAAAAATTTGGTTACCATAGTTACCATAGTTTGTTTATATTTTGGCAAATTGATGTACCATGTTTAAAGATATAATTTTTGATATTTTCAGAAATATAGATTATGCTAGCAGAACTATTTGCAGTTGTACACATTTCTGCTTTGCCGTTTTACTGCTTCAAGTATAATTACAATTGAAGCATTTAGGAACAAGCGCAAATAATGTACTTTCTTTGGCCTACAAATCTCCAAGTATTCAACTTTCTTAGCGTTTTTGAAAGTTGAGTAATTGACTTCTTATGAAGCACGTTCTTATAAGAAAGTATATAATTATGCTAAAGAAATACAGTGCATATTTTGTCGAATATTGATTGAGAAAATGCATATTGACCATCTTTGAATTTAAAATAGCAACCAATGATGGTCAATGATTTCGTCTAAACATCGAACGAAATAATGACGCCATCGTATTTTACGAAATGCTTACTATTGCACTGCACGTATGATTATAATTATTGAGTGTTTTCTCGTAGTAATTTGTTCTAACCATAGATTATACTAGCATAGGAATAATTAGTAGGATATCATTCAATAATAAAAGTTATGTGGGTTGATATTGTTTTAATAACTTTCTTAATATATAGCATCATCATCATCATCATCATCATCATCATCATTTATTCAGAACCTTTAAGTTATACAAACTTTTTTTCAAAGGACTGATTAAAGAAATAATTAATTAATAAATAATTAATAATTTAATTAAAGCATAATTAAAGAAAGTTAGTTTGACAATGGGGGAAACGAACATTCACTAATGGACGCATGCCCATGTGCTGTCTGGCAAATGGTTCAGCCTTCTGGAATCTTAAGTATCTCTGGAGTATTGTACATTTTCTTTTGAATTTTTTTGTTGAGTTTTGGTATATAAATCATTCAGAAATTATCATTTTTCTTCTGAATTTGCCTAAGCTTTCCGGGATCTAGGTTCAAAGGATCCCCACTGTTGTTCAACCCTGCGCATGTCGACATTATGTTTCGCTGTGACGGTCACACCTTTCTGCTTCAAAGTTGGCCTATGAATTGTGGTGCGACTGATTTTCGCTTCATTTTTTTGGACTTTCGATCACTCACCTATACCGGAGCATTGGGAAATCCTTTCTGATTCAAAAATAGAAATCAAGTTTTATATTCAACCATTGGAAGTGCCTTTCTGAAGCTTATCAGTGCATGATCGTAGTACATGTTTGTGACCAGGGGGGTAATTGTAGTTTTGCTAGACAACCTGGGCGTGGCATATCGTATTCTCAAAATTTCACGAACTTTCTCTCAAGATCTCTATCGGGGGATGTTAAGGCTAACTTAACGATATATGACCGTGACGCAATTCGAAGAGCACAAAGTCAAAGCCCGAGGATTGTATGATATTGACTAATTGTTATGCCATCATGATATGAGTATAGTTTTGACATGATATTTCCTCATCGGTGTTTACTTTCAAAGGACATCAAATATATTAACGTGATTTAGGCCGTTTTAAAAATATATAATCTTGATTTAAATCAGGATAAGATGAAAATCTTTCAAATGTACTTGAAGATGATTAGCTTGAAGTTTTTAGCAGGATCAGTATGACATTTTGATTATGTGGTTTCCAATGGTATTTTCCTATTAATCAAAAATTCCAAAAGTACTTTGACGGCGTTTATATTTGACTGCAAAGTCTGTAATTTAATGTTTTCTCTATTAGTTAAAATCCCAGATTTTCTACTCGAATATTTTGATATCCCGTTGTTTGAGTAAAAAGATTCATCCTATCTTTGACATTTGAGATTGTAAATTGTACATTAAATATACATTAAACTATTCAGTAATTTAATGATTGCTGAATATTGTTCTTCAAAAGTTTACTCCACGACTGTGTAATACGTGCGGAGATCGGCCACAAAAGTCGCACTAATTTCTGACGCTATAGTAATTTATGGAAATTGAAGCTCAAGATACACCTTCTGCATCTTTGTTCCTCCCACAATCATAGGTGGTCTCACAGAATGATAGCACGAATGAAATCGCAAACCTTTCCGAACAACAATAAAGTTTCTATAACGCTCCAGTCCACTATACACGATGTGTTGGGTTTCAGTGGAATAAGGAATAATATAAAGTTTCTATATAGCGCCACTAGATGATGTATTGGGTTTTAGTAAACGTTTAGCGTTCTATACTAAAGCTAGCCTATGCAGAAAGACTGCACGAATGAAATCGCCAACCTTTCCGTACGGCAATAAAATGTCTATAACGCCGCTAGCTTTTAGTAAGCGTTTAGCGTTACACTAGAGCTAGTCTATGCAGAATGAGACGGCATAAATATTCTCAAACACCGAATCACAATATCGAAGATTGTTTAAGACTGCTTTTCAATGATTAAATTATGAAACTGTAGCAATATTAAATAAGATATGATAGTATTGTCATTCTGTAGGTATATATATATTTCAATGTCTGATGATATCAATTGCAGCCGTTCTAATGAGCTATCATAAGCTATTTTCACATCGATAACGATCATTAATCCTACATATAGCACTGTTCCCTGTAAAAAAATATGTTTTTGTTTATTTATGTTTATTTAGATTATATTCAAAATCTAATTGGCTTTGGAAAATCTCAAAACGCCACCAGCGATACTGTTAATAATTATCACCATAAAATGGGAGTTGAACACGATACATTAACAAAGATCACTTTACCAATTAATGGTTGTATTGGATTTTTAATTATTGCTGTAAATACATTCGTCATATCCTTGTTTATCAAAAGACCAGGACTCCGATCAAGTATATCAAATCGAATTCTGTTAAGCCTTGCAATACGTGATGTTTTCAATGGTATTTTGGTATTTATAAACATTGCAATAACATCTATTGAGGTATTATATCGTGCTGGCACAACAAATGCTTTAATTTTTCGTATTTTTATTGATATTATTGGCACAGGGAATCATTTAACTGCTGTTGCACACTTATCATTTATAGCATATGATAGATATGTGGCTATATTTAGAGCATTGCGTTACGGGGATATTTTAACAAGTAGAATTGTTAAAGCTGTATTATGTTGCATATGGTTTGGTTCGTATACGATTGCTTTTATACAATTTGCATGGTTACATAATGTTATGGATAGCAAGGCAACACGTTCTGATTGGCAACAAATCGGTGACATTGAGCCTTGGTATTCCTCAATAATTTTTGGTTTATTTATTGTTTTACCACTTATTGTTGTGCTACTGGGATATTTAAAAATGTTTGCTGAAATTCGACGTATCGTTAATTACAATGGACATGATAATAATCGCAGTACTAGACAAAAACAACAACGTCGTGTATTTTATATATTTCTAGCAATGCATGTATGCTTCATGTGCTATACCCTACCTGTATTCATATCACGATTGGCAATGGATATATCTACCATACAACGTGAAAAACATTCTATTAGTAAAGAATTTTTAGATATTGCTTATCTTATAAGTAACATTGCATCTTTATCTACACCTTTGTTGTATACGTTATATAAACAAGATTTCAGACAATGTGTCACTACTATACTCAATAATATTAAACAGTGTTTGGGTAGGAGGTCTTCATATATTCGTAATAGATATAATGATGATTTCACAAGGTTTAATAGTCACACTTCAGAATTCTCTGTCAGCCGTGACCATACACGTTTGACATCAAATGGGACATTAGATCACGGTTCACCGGCTACCAACAGCAAAGGAGGCTCCGCTGTTTATCCGACTACAAATAATGTGGAATTAAAAACAGTTAAAAGTTGTGATACCTAAGTTTAATCTGATTTATCAGTGACGATTATTGAGATCAATGTGATTTAGAAAACTGAGTTAATAATACCAAGCTCAATTCCTATAATTCCCAAATCAATTACTTGAATCAGGTTTGTGGAAATCTTCAAATCTGTTTACTCTTATTCCAAGATCTAATCTGATTAATCGCTGTTTTAAGCTGAAGAGGCGTTCCGATTATAAATGAGTCAAGGTGGATTCAAATCACGTGATACTCAGTATTTAAATTTAAAGTCCGATATCATGCTATAGTACGAGACTATCGTCAAAAATATACAAGATTGAGATTTAGGGTCAATTCACAACATGACGTCAATGCGATACAAATTTAAGCCGATTATTTGGAAGATACAACGTGATGTTTCGATAATGTTAATGGCAAATAACTTAAAATTGTCTGAACAGATATATATATATGTATGGGTAGACGTAGACCGAGCTTGCGTTACAGTAGGCTATACCATATTTTCATCGAATAATAATACGAGAATTAGAAATTGAGTCTTAGACTACACCTTCTTA
This sequence comes from Haliclystus octoradiatus, assembly GCA_916610825.1. Lineage (NCBI taxonomy): Eukaryota > Metazoa > Cnidaria > Staurozoa > Stauromedusae > Haliclystidae > Haliclystus > Haliclystus octoradiatus. The sequence continues at coordinate 18,776,607 of OU744453.1, read as the reverse complement.
TGGCCGTTCAATCTTGTAAGCAACACAGACAAATATAATTTATTTCTGTATGACTGCTTACTATTAAGAATGAAACTTGAAGGAATACCATATAAATGTGTGGTCTTTGACTTCTTTTTACATCTATATTATAGTATTTAACGGCTCTTTCATTTTACATTTATTCTTTGCTGTTGGAGATAACTTCTATAATATAATTTATAAATATTTGTCATATATGAAGATAAAGTTAGTAGCAATTACGGACTTATGTAAAATATTATACTTTGGTTAAATAATTTATATGTTAGATAGGCCATCCGTAATTATATATATATATGCTATGTATAATATACCTTTAAGAAATATGCTGCGATAAATATCATATATGATATTGTTGTTGTTGTTGTTGTTGTTGTTATTGTTGTTGTTGTTGTTATTATGAATATTTAAATGATTGATATGTTTCAGATGTATTTCAATCATAATGGATTTTTTAAGAACAATGATTTTGTTCGAATGAAAATAACATATATATATATAAATGGATGGGTGAAAGTTGTAATTATTGTATTGTGTCCAAGCGGCAGGCGAATTGATCTATAGATTGAATATTGAAATTGTGCCTGTTGGTTTCTATAATTAAATTGTCTTTTACTGTAATTCTAACCGGAAATGTTAGCCTCGTCTGTTGTTCAACCTCGTCTGCAGGTTCTGAAAACTCATTTACTTCTCACGCGTTCAATAATAACCTGTGAGTTTGTATTAGAAAACTCATTGGTATCAAAAAAACATTACTAAATATAATTTTAGACCGGAAAAACATTTACCATTTATATATCTTTATTTTTCATCATGTATATCAACGGCATAAATCAAAAACACAGGTATTTGCGACAGTTTCGATACAATGTTATATATTTTCAAGCAATTGAGAAAGAGATCGTTAAACAGTTTAGATTGTCGCAAATACCTGTGTTTTTGATCTATCGTTGATATACATGATGAAATATAATCAAAGTACTACCTATTCTATGAGTCTTTATTGCTAATAAATAACGGCTGAACAAAATGACAGTCAGTCCCGTGAAAAACGATGAAAAATTTAATGTTGATGAGAGTTTTGGAAACTATCGCTGGACGAGTAAATTTCATTTTAATTATGTTTATAAGAAATTAATGATGTAATATTTTATATTGACCATTGTATGTTTAAAGTTGAATAGCATTATGAAATGCTATTCACAAGGGACCCACAGCAGTTTTGTAGCTTTTAATCTCAGCTGTATCTTCTGTTTATTTCTTGCACAATGCACATTCATGATATATGAATTAAAATACTTTCTTGCTTTTCGTTACCATATACAGTCCTCTATTTTGTTAACATATAATACGCTACTCTACAAAATTGTGTTATATTTTATTAGGTACTTATTTACTTCTATGATGATGATGAATCTGCTTTCAGAATCGATCAAATAGGGTAGACTCATGAAAATAAAAAATCATCGCGCTGACTCATCGTGATAGAAATTTTTACAGCATGAAAACATTACTTAATTCTCCATTCTCCGTTTTCAAGATGTTAAATTCTCACTTTTTCAAATGCTTATTTGTCAAAAAATACTTATCCGTTTACCAAAAAAACTTGGCAAAGTAAATCTTGGTAAGTACAACTAGTTATAAAGTGTACATTTTATTTTTTATTTTTTTTTTAGTCAACCCTATTAAAGCCATTAGATTTACCATTATATTCATTATAGCGATGTGGAAGCGTCATGGATCGTTTCTTTCTAATCATTTCGGCTAAAAGTTGAAATAACTTTTATATACATACTACGTAGCCTGCTCGCAGACTCACTGTCAAAATGTAAATTTGGTAAACAGTAGAGTCTGCTAACTCGAGGTCAAAAGCTTGCCTTTGCTGAATCAGCACCGGGCGTGGAAAGATGTAAAAACTATTGTCCTGCAAGAGCTGTGATTCGACGCCAAGATTTTCTGGCGACGAATCAGCGAAGAGTATTTCAAAGAGAGGCTTGATGGGCTAGGCTGCAATAACTCCCCTTCCTTGTCATGTTTCAGAGAACTCCATGCCTACTGTTTACCAAATTTACATTTTGACAGTGAGTCTGCGAGCAGGCTACATACTACGTGAGTATTCAATTAATTAATGCCAAATACTTACATTGCAGAAAGTTTTTAAAAAATGACCGCTATAGACAGGTGATCAATATGTGAAGGTTTAATACAATATTTTAGCCAAACATTGTAATGATATCTAGATTTATTATCCCCGTTTATGTAGTATGAATCCCACTCGATCCCAACAACAAAAATGTGAGCAGGACACTCTGTTGTAGAAAACCCATTGTCATCAGAATTTTGATCAAAATTGAAAATCTCAATTTGATTTGACTTAGAATTAATTCCGTAGGGTTTGCTGCATGGAGTACACGCTTTATGCATTGAGAGAAAAATAGTTAGTGGACACATTTTGTCCTGAATAAAATATTTTAGGTATCAATTTGAGGACTGTCCCATTTTTTTCTGCAAAGGCACTTTGGCACTTATGCCTTTATGAAATCTCAATTAAGGTAGTCAATGGCAACGAGTTACAAGCCATGCGATCAACCCGCTAGAGCTGCTTTGGGATCACACAATTTGTGACATTCTATTATGAAACACGATAGAGTTCAATTTTGTTCTATAAATTACAATGCACGTGACGAACAGTGTGAAAGGAAAGTTGCAAGATGCTTTTCCGTTATAATAATTGTTGTGTGTCACGTGAAAATCCATTCGATACCAATATTGTGCAATGTGTACAACACACTACATCGCATCGATCTTTTCGATCTATTTCCTTCAAATCAAACTCTTATGGGCCGTTTATGACGGGTTTTATGAAAAGATAACTCATCCAATGAACATATTTTCTATGCAATACAGGAGTGCAATATCGTATATAACAATTTATTATGTATCATTATGCTTATGAACAAGGAATACTGGAATACTGTATAATTAATTAAAGGTTTCTGAATAAATGATGATAGACGAGTGATTTAGTCAAATTCTGCAAAACGAAATCACCATGAACTAGTGCCAAAAAAGTCATCCGACTATTCTCACTTCCATGTAAGTGAAAAACGAGGTAATTCAAAGATCGCACCACTACAGCTAATTTTTGACGCAATCGGAATTGCCAGTTTGCCACCGCGTACATTGAATTGTAACCAATATATCTTGTTGTTTGAAAGTATTTTCTTATCTTATGGATTTAAATAAGTTAGAAGGATAATTAAAATACAGACACAGGTATCTAGGTATTTATATCAATGGATAGAATTTTACGTGAAAAGTTATCATCGAGCAGATCTGCTCAATTTATTACTGGAGTAGCAGCTGCTGGAATTGGTATCTACGGGACGAAAAAAGTTATTGACTTTGCTGCACCTCAATTGCTTTCATCAAAAAAGAAACCAAAAACAACAACAAATGGAAATAAATTAAATAATTTTGATATTAAACAAATAATTGGTGATGATAATAATAAAAATTATAAATCAGTTAGTCGGGATTTTGTTCGTCAAATTTATCAATTATTGAAGATTATAATACCAGGAGTATGGACAAAAGAATTCGGTTTACTTGCCTTGCATTCAGGTGCATTAATAATCAGATCATTTTTATCAATTTACGTTGCAACATTAGATGGTAGAATAGCAAGGTCAATAGTAAGAAAAGATAGTCGTGCATTTGTATATCAAATGTTAGAATGGATAGGTGTTGCTGTGCCTGCTACGTTTGTTAATAGTTTATTACGTTATCTTGAAAGAAAACTTGGGCTTGTATTTCGTACAAGATTGGTTCAACATGCTTATAAACTTTATTTTGAGAAACAGACATACTACAAAGTATTTAATCTTGATACAAGACTTGCCAATGCCGATGAATGTTTAACTGAAGACGTAAGATTGTTTTGTGACTCAGTGGCTCATCTGTATTCACATGTCACTAAACCATTACTTGATATTATTATTAATTGTTGGACGTGGAATCGTCTAGCAAAACGTAACGGTACAAGTATCTTCTATCCTCTGTCGCTTGGTACGCTAGTCACAGTTGGAACTGGTCATATACTTAGGAAGTGTTCACCTAAATTTGGTAATCTTGTTGCCGAAGAATCTGCCAGAAGAGGACAATTGAGAGGCGTTCATTCCCGAATCATCACCAACGCAGAAGAAATTGCATTTTACGGTGGACACAAGGTATGTACTGCGTACAAGGGTTCAGATTCAGTGGGACCTTGCTGTAGTGGTTACCTCAGCCTGTAGGGTCTTGGGCTCAATCCCTGGAGAATGTGAATTCTCATTGGAAAATTAGACCTACCTTAAATTATTTCCAGCGAATGTAATAAATATGTCGGTTTGTAACTCGTTATTCTCAAGTAGGATTAAAATTGCTATCAATCATTAGAATTGTTGTTTTCCAGTCGTGGTCCGGTTCAAATTTTTAAATCTTTTTCAGATCTGCTTGATGAAAGAAAATATAGCTTACTGTTTTAACTGTCTTTAGCACATCTGTTTTATAAATTAACCCAATAGGCTACTGAGTAACTGTACTGTCTCATTTCTGGTTTATTTTTATTTCAACAGGTGGAACTTAACTTGCTTCAAAAAAGTTACAAAAGTTTAGCTGATCAATTAGATTTGATATTTAAAAAACGTCTATGGTATGTGATGTTGGAACAGTTCTTAATGAAATATGTTTGGAGTGCATCTGGGTTGACAATGGTTGGAAGTACAGTCATGTTCAGTCAATGTAAGTTAGTTGATTTCTTATGTATGATGCATTGTATTATAGCGAAGATGATTCGATCCATCTAAAGTAAAAAGTAATGTAGACGGTGTCGCCCTACCAAAGGCACCCGTACCACTCCTCTATTTCTAGATGAGTGGCTTTTTTTGCTGAGAGCAATGATTTTAAACGCTCTTTGTTGATCTCAGCCGCGACACTGCAGATCAATTTCAACAGATTTCATGGCAGATAGGTCTTGATTGTCAATGCGCAACGATGCGCCGCAGCTACTCACAATGCAATTCCCTCTGGACCATTCCATCTGCCATCCTCAGATGGTACTCATTTGATGTTTCAGATAAAGTCAAGGCTGAGTTGACCTTAAGGGGATTTGAACCACAGTCAATCAGATATGACCGATCTGAAGTTCGGTTGCTCTGCCATCTGAGCTAATCTCCTTATTCGATCCATCTGATTGGTTTAGGCCTATGGTAAGGACGCAATCGATCCTACAAAATTTCGTACTTGATATCACAAATCAGAATTTTAAATTTGATAAGGAATCTTCAAACATATTAACTTATGAATAAGATAGTCATATAAATGTTGCAAGTTATCATACTAAACAATTGTCGTACAGTTTCCTATTGTTGTTTGGCACACTTGAGTCACCTCAGGAGACTACCAACAAGCCTAGCCATGGGTAACCTTTGCAGTAGGAAATACCTAGCTCTATTTTCTCCTCAGCCTCTTGAAATTCATTTTACAATTGACGATGGCTATAAAAATGTTGACACCAGCAATAAAATCTGATTCCAAGAAGGCTAAGTTTGAGTTTTCCTGAGAAAAAATACTTCGATTAGACCTTGAACTTTTATAATTTAACTTTGAGTTGATCTAATGACCATTAATCAAGAGGATGGTTTTGTGCTTTGATGCTAAATCTGCGTGGATTGGATACAATATTTCAGTGTTCAAATTTTATTTATTTTTAATTTTTTTTGGTCAAATCCTATTTGTTGGTGTTTCGTTTGGTATATGACTTTCTTCTTGTTGATTTTATTTTGAAGTTATTGACAAAGAAAATGATGGGGATAATGACCAAGGTGTCGGTCAGCGTACGCAGATGTTTGCAATGTCAAGAAATCTCTTGTCATCATGTGCTGATGCAGTTGAAAGATTAATGTCATCTTATAAAGAGGTTAGTACAGTCAAACTCGGTTAATATCCCCTCTTTTAATATCCCACCTTGCTTAATATCCCCACATAAAACTGATTTCTATTTTCCATTCTCCATACAAACTCTCATAATCCTACCTCGCTTAATATCCTACCTCGCTTAATGTCCTGCTTTTCATCCGAACCAGAGGGGGGATATTAAGCAAGTTCGACTGTATAGTTATTTATATGACTGTAGTGTCAGTTTTTACAGCTTTCACTACTGCCACCAAAACCATGAAAAAAATGCGACGATTTCATGGCGTTTCCATGATATTTTGATGGCATAGTCACATTGTAATATTGTGAATATGGATGTTTTCATGGTTTTTAAACTTTTTTCATGGCATACAAAATGTGTGGTTTCTCTTTTTTACATTTTCATGGTGTTTTTTCACAACACTTTCATGGCATTTTCATGGTTTTAGTGTTTAGACCTTTAACTATGGGATATTTAGTTAAATCACTGGCAGAAGCAGTGGAGCACTAGCTCAATGGATGCCAGAAAGACCATCCTTACACTATAAGAGCATGCTCCATCGCAACACCAATGGTATGGAATGGTCTTCCGTTTAAAATTCACTATTGTCCATCACTGGAACAATCCAAACAAGAGATAAAAACCTATAAGTATAAGAAATATTTAATTTAAACTGAAAATCATTATTTTAGGCCTAGTTCTGCAAATTTTATCAATATGCTATAACTTCATTTTAATTTCTCCACTATATCATATTCTTGCAACGCGTCATTGGAATCCTCAAAGTGGGATAACACTAAAAATTAAATTCATATACATGATAGATTCATAGTCATTGAGAACGGTGGCATTTGAGAACGGTGTGTTATTAAACTCAATGCAGCGAAGATCCTGAACGGCAGACGAGTTTGCAAAAGGACAAATTTTCTTAGACTGACACATTAGCGTAGAACCCTGGGATAGACCAGCACAAAGTTCAGCCTTAATTTCGTGTCATCTTGTTTCAAAATAAATCACAAATCAAAACTTTTGGTGACATTTCTTTGAAGTTTAGAAGTATTTTGAAACTAATATTTGAAGGAGAAAAACAAATGCCAACCTTGTTTACTAAAACGCTTCAAGCTTTGATTATGTGTTTATTAAATTATTATTATTATTCTTTTAGATTATCGAGTTGGCTGGTTATTCACAGCGTGTCTCTGAAATGTTAAATGTTTTTGAAGATATGCATAAAGGTAAATTTGATATATTTAAATTATATGTTGGTAATTTTCTCTGTTACCATCTGATGATTGCTTAAAGCAGAAAATTCCCAGTTACAGAAAGGCTCTGCTTCTGTCGTCTGATAATAACTCAGAATAGGAACAGGACTAAGAGAACTAGCTATGGTATGAACTGATTAATACATATTACTGTATTCACAACTTTTGTTAACATGATGTGATGATATGAATCACATGACAGCCTCACCCCTGCGAAAACAGTTCAGGAGTTCACCAACAGTTCATGAACAGTTCATGAACAGTTCAGGAAAATTGGAGCCATTTAACGTTAATGAACTGTTCATGAATTGTTCACAGCGCCGGATTAACATTTCAGGGCCCCTAAGCACTCTCTCTCCAAAGGCCCCTGAAATGGGCGTGGCCAACGTAGAATTAGCCTCGCTTTCAAGTTATAATCTCAGTTTGAATTTTCATAGTCGCCATTTTATTTTTGTCAGAAGAAAAACGATTCACGCAAAAACGAAATGTTGTTATTGCAGTGGTAGAATGATGGTATTCAAGTATTTAAAAGAATTTTAAAAGATTACAAAAGACACAATATTCTTTGATTTATCAAACCCATTTTGTTTTTCTGTTTGTGTTAACTTTACACTATTCAAAACAATATCGAATGATATGATGTAAACATAATTTGGCTTTGGCGAATGTTTACTTTTGAAAACTATTTTTCGAATTGTTGCTATTCGATTAGCATTTAATGTACTATTAAAATCAGTAGACAGTTAACCACAAAGGGCCCTAATTCTCATTATAATTGATTATTGAATTCCTACATTAATTTTAACTTTTAAAATAGTAAATTTTACAAATTGATTTTTTTTAAGGGCCCTTCGAAAACGAAGGTTTAAGGGCCCTTCGAAAACGAAGGGCCCTAAGCTGAAGCTTATTTAGCTTACGGGTTAATCCGGCGCTGATTGTTCATGAACTGTTCATGAACTTCTGAACTGTTTTTCGCAGGGGCATTATTGTTTTCATTATGTTTTGATTTAATTAACCTATTGATCACTTTTACATACATGTGTGTGTACAATTGACTATTATTTCTATAAAGGTAAATTTATCCGCGTTGCAACAACCAAAAGTCGAAATGAGAATGGTATGTTGATGGATAATATGAAACATGGTGACGATGCGTCATTTCAATACGGTCAAGTTGTTGATCTTCAGAATCTAATGATTACTCAACCAATAAGAACAGATGGTGATATTGTACTTCGTAACGTACCTGTTATAACACCGGCTGGTGATGTTGTTGTGCCAAATTTATCATTAGTGGTGAGTACTTACTGTACTTCAATCATATATATTATTGTATTATGTATTATATTACAATACTTGTTAATTGATATCTCGAGGCTCCCCATAACAAGGTCCGACAAAATTGGAAATCCTAATTTCAGTAAGGTTGGAACAAAATCACAAATGCAAAAGAAAATTACGTTTATGATTTATGGTTCAAACTTCAACAACAAAAATCATGAGAAAATGTTGAAATGTCGCTGGATTCCTAACCTTGGAAATATGAGTTAACCCACAGGAAAGTGTTCACGAGCTGTCCATAAACTTTTAGGCAATTTCACATTCACAAACTCAGAAGAAATGTTCATGAACTTTTGGGTGATTTCACGTTCACAAACCCATAGGAAATCTTCATGAAGTTTTTGGCGATTTCATGTTCACAAACCCATAGGAAATCTTCATGAACTTTTTGGCGATTTCATGTTCACAAACCCATAGGAAATGTTCATGAACTTTTGGGTGATTTCATGTTCACAAACCCATAGGAAATCTTCATGAACTTTTGGGTGATTTCACGTTCACAAACCCATAGGAAATCTTCATGAACTTTTGGGCGATTTCATGTTCACAAACCCATAGGAAATCTTCATGAACTTTTTGGCGATTTCATGTTCACAAACCCATAGGAAATCTTCATGAACTTTTGGGCGATTTCATGTTCACAAACCCATAGGAAATCTTCATGAACTTTTGGGCGATTTCATGTTCACAAACCCATAGGAAATCTTCATGAACTTTCTGGCGATTTCATGTTCACAAACCCATAGGAAATCTTCATGAACTTTTGGGCGATTTCACGTTCGCAAACCCACAGGAAATCTTCATGAACTTTTGGGCAATTTCACGTTCACAAACCCATAGGAAATCTTCATGAACTTTTGGGTGATTTCACGTTCACAAACCCATAGGAAATCTTCATGAACTTTTGGGCGATTTCATGTTCACAAACCCATAGGAAAATCTTCATGATATTTTTGGCGATTTCATGTTCACAAACCCATAGGAAATGTTCATGAACTTTTTGGCGATTTCATGTTCACAAACCCATAGGAAATCTTCATGATATTTTTGGCGATTTCATGTTCACAAACCCATAGGAAATGTTCATGAACTTTTGGGTGATTTCACGTTCACAAACCCATAGGAAATCTTCATGAACTTTTGGGTGATTTCAAGTTCACAAACCCATAGGAAATCTTCATGAACTTTTTGGCGATTTCATGTTCACAAACCCATAGGAAATCTTCATGAACTTTTTGGCAATTTCATGTTCACAAACCCATAGGAAATGTTCATGAACTTCTAGGCGATTTCACGTTCACAAACCCATAGGAAATCTTCATGAACTCATGAATTTTTTCACAAGGGGATTGATGATAGTCATTTGCTCATTTCAATAATAATGTAATGTTTTGATATTTTGTTTCAAGCTCACTCCTGGACTTCATTTATTGATTACTGGTCCAAATGGCTGTGGCAAAAGCTCTTTGTTCAGAATATTAAGTGGTCTTTGGCCAATTTATGGTGGATCGTTAGCTAAGCCATTACCTAGTGAAATGTTTTACATACCACAAAGGTAATGTTAAAGATCATCATTTAACAATGATAAAGCCCTTTAGTCACACTCACTCAACACGTCATTCTCACTTACAATGCCGACTTGATGTAGTATATGTAGGATATTGTTCCTTGGCCTGCAAGGTCTTTGGTTTAGTTGCTGGCCTGAGCACTAGACTGGTGCAAAAAAAAGTTATTTAAAATGTTTGAGGCACGATCCATTTTCTTGTTTGACTTGCTCTAAAAACAAGTTGTCCAAAATTTAAGTCTGTCCGACGTCAAACAAGGTCCGACGTCAAACAAGAAATGGGCTCCCAAGGCCCCTCTAATTTGATACGGAACGTAAATGGGGAAAATTCTATTATAATATTGATGTAGACAGATTGAAATCACACACTTGTCGGCAAAGCAATTTTCATAGGGGAAGCCACGTTTTTAAATGCATCGTTTGGAATTGTTTATTTTCCTGGAATTATTAAGATTCAAACATTATTAATAATCAATTGAAATTATTCACGTCTTCAGCTTCATAGCCCTCTTTTTAATTTTGTAAAATTTTTACCGCAGAAATAAGTTATTCTCATTTGTAAAATATTAACGTTCTCCCCATTAACTTTACGTATTAATTTAGAGGCGCATTGGGAGCCAATTTCCTGACGTTGGGCGGACTTCAAATTTTGGACAACATATGTTTGGAGCAAGTCAAACAAGAAAATGGATCTTGCCTGAAACATTAAAACATTATTTTTTTGGATAAGTCTACTGAGCACTATTGATTAGCGTCAAGAAGGGCATACGGCTACTAAAGGCACATATACTTCAAAATACTAACAAATTAACCAACTACCCCGATAAAAAAAGCTGCAAGCTGACCAGGTTTGTGGGAAAATGACAAGAAAAACCCCCGAAAAACTTGTTAATGCCAAGTTAATAATTTGTAGGTTGATGATGCTGTCTAGTTGCTGCTAGATATGTGAAACCTGTATATAACAGCCATCTATAAGATCAGGAAACATTGATCACCATAGACAGGTGACCTTTATATACAGGATTAATCCAATATTTATATGCCATTGATGAAGTGGTCACTATAGACAGGCTTCCACCATAACATGTTCAACTGAATCTATCTTAGTAGTGAATGATGATATAATAGGCCGAGTTAATCACATCTATTTAACAATTGATGTGTTATGATCACAACCGCCGAAGCGAAATATCTGACACTGTTTTCTGTTGTACTGTATATACAGTGTTATATTTGTGTTGTGTTTGTGTACTCAAAGTTTGGTTGTGTTGTTTAACTGTTTGTATTTCAAATATTATTGTTTAATTATTATTTTGGTTATTTTGACCTATGTGGCAATGATGACAGAATAGGCCGAATTTCAGTAAACAATTTGTTGTTTACAATGAAATAAACATTTGTGCTAGCGATTATTCTGATGCCACGTTCATTATTATTATTTGTAGTTGTTCGTTAAATATTGGTTCATGTACTGTTTGCAAACTGCTGATGAACTTCATGAACTGTTCATGTAGATTTATGATTATGAACTATCAAATAAATTATCAGAACAAAAACACAGGCTCTCGGTTAAGGAAACAAACTATAGAGACCAATCCCTACCAAGACTATTGCATCCTAGTAAACCTATCACTGGCAAATAATATTTATACTTTATTATTGTTTGAGATTTTGAACTCCATTATGATCTTAACTAATTAGCCCCGAGATAAATCCAAGTATTTGAAAGAAAACACGATGTTTCGAGCTAAACATGTCATACCACAAGATATTGATTTCGTCGGCATACTTCTTTTGATCCAATGAAAATCAATATCTCATTCCCTAGTACACAAGCACAGCATGGTTGAGTTGACGTAACCATAACAACCACCTTTTGTGAATGATTTTTATGGACTTTTTCAAAACTCAAAAGCAAATCGTAAGAAAACAAGCGACAGAGAAAATATTATAAGAAAAAGAAGAGACTTTATTTACTTTCCAATTTATTATTCCCAAATAATGTAACTTAAAAACTATAATGATAAGATGTAAGTAAACTTAATTAATTGTAAAACTATTTAAAATCATGATTTTATATCTTAAAATGTTTTTTATTGAGGAAAGTCTACATTTTATCATAGTTTTTAAGTTCTATTATTTGCTAAGCTAAATGATAATTTTATCTCCGCTCCGCGTACAGCTTCGGCAAATAACTCCAACCTCGATCTGAATAATTCTCAATATTACGCGCAGTGGCGCAGGCCGCAGCCCCATTCAATAATTGCTTGATGACAGTCAAACTCCATGACAGAATGGCCCACCTTGCTTAATATCACTCACACGAAGCTGGTTTTTATTTTCCATTCTTCATACAAAGTCTCATATTCCTACCTCGCTCAATATCCCACCTCTTTCAATGTCCATTTTTCATCTGTACCGGAGGGGGATATCAAGCAAGTTCAGAAATATTCACTAATTGCATATTATTGCTATTTCAGACCATACATGACAATTGGTTCGTTACGTGATCAAATCATTTACCCTGATTCTGTTGAGGAAATGTTAAGAAAAGGATACACAGACCAATCTCTTGAGAAGATCTTGGAAGCTGTTTACTTGAAATATGTGGTTACCAGAGAAGGAGGTAATTTGTTTTTAATAATTGTGTAGATAATCACCATAACGTTGAATTGTATGACTTGATCATTGTATCCATGTCTACTGGTATGTTTTAAATATATACAGTCAAACCTGTTATAGCGGTCACCTCTATACAGCAGCCACCTGTCTATAATGGTCACTCTTGATATGTCAAAAACAGTGTTTTCTATTGAATCAAACCTGTATATAAAGATCACCTGTCTATAGTGGTCAATTTATCTACCTCTCTTAGCTGGCCGTTACGTTGTGTTTCACTGTACTCTCTCTATCTATTATTTACAATTAGGTTGGTCAACAATGAATGACTGGATGGATGTGCTGTCTGGTGGTGAAAAACAACGCATGGGAATGGCTAGAATGTTCTACCACAAGTAAGATTACATAACAGCGTTACTTAATGGATAGAGAATCTGCTTTGGTATTTTATGGGATGAACTCCTTATTGGGCACATATCCCTTTAATTTAATTTAAATAGTTTCTTGTTTGTAAAGTTGATAAATTCTACGTTCTTAAAACGGATAGTCCAGAAAAGGCTAGAAAAATCTAAACATAGTGTGAAACTTTGAATTCATAAAACTCAAAGGACATGAGTCCACCTTCCAACTATGAAGATGGAACAGATCAGAGTATGTTCTATCTTTGTCATTAGCTATAGCGCATTTGCAAGATAAGATTTTTGAATCTATCAACTTTTTGTAAATATTTTAAGAAGGTACTCTGTAAGTGCTGTTCTATACCAGCCATTACTTGCCATATTCACATAATGATATTAGTGGATAAAAATCACAACAGCATAAAAGTAAGCAGGACTTGATCCAACCTAAAATTATTTAAGAGTCTACTTTCACTTTTTTTTTCGAATGTATTTGCCTCTCAGAGAACACCACAATTAATTACAATCACACATGGGAGAGCTGTGTATGTTTGTAAAACTTCTCTGAACTTCTTGACATAGTTTCTTCGTAGGCTGCTGCCAGTGAAGAATTGAATTTCTCAGATCTAAATGCTCTCTTGGGTTATATAAAGGCCCCCTCCCAACTCACAAGTGACTAATTAATTTGTTTTTTATCTCACTGTGTGCCTATTTGTTATAATAGTAGTTATTCATCTTCGACATTTGTTTCCAGGCCTAAATTTGCTCTTCTGGACGAATGCACTAGTGCTGTTAGCATTGACGTTGAAGGAAGTATATTTCAAGCGGCAAAAGATGCCGGTATTACGTTGCTGACTATTTCTCACCGGCCGTCATTGTGGTAAGTCACTTGCGTAATATATTGTACTAGCAAAACAGAAAGCGGAATAAAAAAATCGTAGTCTGTCCAAACCACGACTGGTAAACAGCATTTCTTATAATTCTAAATCAAAGATCTTAATTGGAAAATGACTGAGAAAGAGCTGAAAACTGGAAAACACAATGTTTTGATAAAGTGGGGGGATTCTGGGACTGAGAGTCATGGAAGGCTAGCACAAATTCAGAAGGAAGGGGAAGAAATAGTTGTATTCAAGTTTTTTTTTAATCAGTAGAATAATAATTTGCTTTCTTTTCTTGGGCGGAGAAGTAAAGCTGTGCAGTTTTTACCATATTTTATTTACTGTATGACAACCATAAAATAGAAATATGTGAAAATGATGATGAAATCATCTGAAAAAATTTGGAAGTAAACATTGGAATTCATCATTACTAAATGAATGGAATTTATTCTTTGAATAAGGGGGCCTACTCGCATATGTGATTTTCAGTGGGGCTAGATATAATAATGAATTAATATATGGTACCGTATATATATGGAGACCAAAATAACATATAGAGCCCACATGTATATAGTGGCATTTGGAAGGGGATGGTCAGACCATCAGGGGTTAATAAAAAGGGGGATTCCAGGATTGAGAGTCCCTGAAGAATTGCATAAGTTAAGAAGAAAAGGGAAAATATAGTGCATGCAAGTTTTCAACTCCATAAACTACAAATACCGGTCAGAAACTATGAATGGCTATATACCCATCAGATTTGCCTATTATAAATTTATAATACATATTCAGATTGCACTGTATCAGAGAATATTTATATTTTCTCTGTGACTTTTATTTTCAAAAAAAGTGTTTTTCAATGTTTTGGCGATTAAATCAATTGATTACACATTCATTGTTTGTTAACGAAGCTTGAAATACCGTCACCAGATGATTGCAACATCTATTTTCCAAGATCGGACAATGTGCGTAAATGGACAATGTGCGTCATCAAACTTGCCTGGCAATCAAATGTTTATGAACGAAAGACTCGATTCCACAGTTTTTATTATCACATTCACAACTCCAGCCTCCAATTTAAACATTATTTCTTAAATTCTTATTCAATTGTGCAGTGTGCCATTGGAACTCATTATGAAATTATGAAATGTCTGCAAAATCGTTTGAAACACTTTGAAATCTTTACATTATTTTATTATACTGTAAATAATAATTATTAATAACATTACATTTTATTTGATATTAATCTACATCGAATAAATACCATGTATGAAGTGTACCGGTATTCTTTGTAAATTTGATGTTTTTAATATTCCAATAAAAACATATATCAATGTATGGTATATCAAAATTTCAGGAAGTTCCATACCCATTTACTTCAATTTGATGGGGAAGGTGGATGGATGCTTGAACATCTTGATGCAGCACAGCGTCTGACACTCCACGAAGAAAAAGTTAAACTTGAATCACAATTAGCTGGTGTACCACAAATGCAGGAGAGATTGCGAGAACTTTGCGGAGTCTTAGCTGAAGATTCAGTTGTGTTATAAAATTTACAAATATTATCATCGTCAAAGTCTTTTTATTTTTGGGGAAAACTATGACAATCTATCAGACTACTATATATATTGTTGAATATTATGAAGTATTCATCAATACCATATGCGATGATTATGTTTCACATAAAATTTGACTTTAATAATATTATTGATAAAAAAGATATTTCATTCAAAATAGATCTATTATAGTCATTCGAAAAGTTTCAATCTTAAATATACTCTGTGAAAAAAGTTCATGGGTGCACAAACAGTTACTTATAAGTAGTTCATGAACAACTTTATGAATGTGAATTTGTTCAACTTTCCATAAGATTTTCATAAACAGCTCATAAACTGTTTTTAGAGTTTTCATAAAAGTGTCGGCAATTTCGTGTTCATGAAATGGCTCATGAACTATCCACGAGTAACAGTTTGTGAATTCATGAAATTTCTTCACAAGGTTTGCATAATTAATGCAAAATAGATATTAAAAATAAAATTAAAATAAATTTACTTAAATAAAAGTATCATCTACTGTTTAAAACTTCTTTGCATTTTGTTTACCAACTACTATGGTCATATTAATTGATGTTCTATAATATAAAAAGCAATTTCTCATAACTATGATAGCTATCTGTAATTAATTTAATACCTTGTAATTTAATACATGCTGGTATATTTTACGCAATTAATGTATTTATAATTTCAATCCTTTTCAGTCAATTGTTTAAATAATTATTATAAAAAACTTACATTATGTTGATGTAAACTAATTTATTATTGATATTACCATGAATATTAAAATGTTTGAACAGAATGTGATTGTCTTCAGGGTCTATACGCACATATATTTCTTATTAGTGTGCAAGCTGTCGACTAAGAAATGCTCATTTCTCCCTTTGCACTACGCGGATTTTTGATCAAAATAACCTTCCACGGTCAACTGTGAAACTAAAAGTAAAAAGTTCGTAGCTGCTCTCTCATTACAAATAAACAAATTTTCTCCTTTTTTGTTTCTTTTATACTGAAATTCTGCATGGCGTTAATCACTATTGCGTGCGATTTTTAAAAATGGAGCATCGTTTTTCCATGGCAACCGATCATCTGAGAATTGAAATTGCCAGGTAATGTCCCATTTTTGCAAGATCATTTGCATACTATTGTTGCCTTAAGTACCAATGGTAATGATGTGTTTGTTATGTTAGTTTGACTGTTCACGAGAAGCCACTAATTAGGACAGTGCCTGACAAGAAAAGTTGAACTGCCCCATTTTTGAATACCTACCAACAGACAATACAAAGGGTCACACACTGCAAGGTGTAGTTGATTCTCCTCCTTCTAATGTATGAAGTCATATACTTCTCTATAGTCCCTTATTCTCAAACCTAATTGGGCATTTTAAAACCTGTATATAACAGCCAGCTATGAGACGTAGAGAATTTGACTGCTGTATGCAGGTGACCTTTTTATACAGGGTTGAATCAATAGAATATACTATTTCAGACAGTCCTAGAGTGACCACTACAGACAGGTGGTCATTATCTGAGGTTTGACTGTACAGTATATGTCTTGTATGTTATGATACAATGTTTCATTTGCAAGTTGGGATCAGAGGACTTGACATGATATCAATAATTCAAAAATTATTTTCACAACCAAATTATCCATATCTTTATTTTGTATATATAAAAAAATAAACCGACCATTTGATCTAGGATTATGGACAGTCCCGCTGTCCTTTGCCGCAGCTATACAGATACAGCAAACATGCTTATTTATACAATGTTTGCACAATTATTTTGCCAATATTAATCAATATAATCTGTATAAAAATAGTTAGCGTACAACACCAATTCTAATTAATTAATTAACAACAGTGACTATTTTACATCTTTATTACCGGTATATTAAATCAAGTTTATGTATTGAGTACCAAAGCCTAACCATTCTAAATCTCATGAAATTGGCTTAGTGAGTCCCATAAAAAGATATGAGTAAATGGATTAATTTTCATGGTTTTAGACCTAATTCAAAGACATTTGCAACAGGTTTTACAAAATTTATTTGTTATACAATGCTAATTCTATTTTGTATCAGTAGATCCGACAGTTAAAGTACCTTTTTGTGAACGGTTTGTAAAGTTATTGTTTCTCGTACACATGTAATGATATACACCTTTTGCAAATTTAAGTAACATACCACGATATGATGGTGGAGCATTATCTAAAAGATTATTCATCTCATTTTTCTTATCAACGGAATATATATCGCAGCTAGCCTCAGTTTGACAATAGTAATAACCAGAACTTGCATGTGATATGGTTATGTCCTCAACTGAAGGGCTCATTGGCTTGTGCTCCTTTTGTGACCATTTTACTTGCGCATTTTTAAACATTGTAGTATGTTCATAAGGTGTTGGATAGTTAATATCACGACTGTTAATTTGGACAATGTTATGACGATCAGTACCTACAAGAAAATGTGTCAATTATATATTAATGAAACTAATTTGGGAATGGTTGAGAAATAGCATATAAATAAAGTAAATAAACTATTCTTCAATGAGGATTCCAACTAGGTTCTGTATATCCTCAGTTGTACCGTGTCACAGTCGGACATCAGTGATGATTAAGGTTATGAATTAGTAAGAAGACATTACTGTGCCAGACCAAAATCTTTTTTGTGGATTAGTGGAGTCTGCGTAATATTGATAGAAAACTTGCATTGGGCTGAATTGTCTGTCTGAAAAAAACATTGTCTGTCTTTCGTGCATCAACCAATCACAATCTGGTTCTAGTTTGGAAGAACTCGCCAGCTTTTGGCTGAACAATGGATAGACATCAATTCTCTCACATTTCAGCCACTGCCCTAATTCAGCCCAGTGCAAGCCAACATTGCCGGATTGAATGATAGGTTAACACATCCTAATGAGGTCGTAACAGAGGCAACGATGAGTAAAACACATGATCAAATTGCCGTCCCAATGATTTAGCATGTGGAAGGAGCGATTCTGATTATCAACTACCGTAAAAATATTTTCTACCCACTTTGAAAACTCATTAAATATAAACACAATAATATCTTCCCCATTTCTTCTGAATTTTACTAACCCTTCAGGACTTTGGTTCCCAGATACTATATTTACCAAAACCTGCCATTGTTACAGGCAAAAACAAATCAGGTTTCAAACAACTTACCACGTCTTCCTTCACCAGCGTCTCCAGTTTGCCCATCACCCCCAGGGTTACCGTTATTATGAGTGTTTGAACCTAAATAATAAAATAGAAAATGAAATCAAAGTTTGACAATGTTACTAGTTTGTTGTCAAACTATTCTCATTTATTTGAGTGAAAAGGAACAACTTTTTCCCATGAGTTTCGTTAGCCTGTATACTGAAAGTCTGTCAAAATCACACAGGGTAAAGGAATTTGCCTAACACAAACGCACAAGGTGCATAACATCTGCATACCTGTCCATTGGAATTGTACAAGATCTCCTTCTGGGATACTCAAATCATTTGGAATGAAATCATACTCTACAGCAGGATAAACTTGGACTATATTGCCTCGCTTTCCACGTACGCCAATATTATGAATAGTCTCTGTTTCAAAAGGTGCTTCTCTTGCTACCAAATTAAATAAATGTGTACGATCTTGAAATGTACGGCCAAATTGAGCTGTGTTGATGGCTAATCTTAATGCTTGGTTTTCAGCACCAATATCAACAGCAGGATTTTGTTGAATGGGCGATTGCTGACCGGTTTTGCTAAACGAGATATAAAATAAATACAGTTAAACCCAGTGTGAAAATGCAACCTATCAGTTATTGATTAAAACAGTTATTGATTTGAGGCAAGTTGAGTATCGCTGAGTATTCGATTAAATTAATTCTGTGTATAAAGGCCATCTGTCAACTTCAATGTTATTTCACTGTATCAAAGGAACAGTGATGCAGACAATTATATTGCTTTACTGAAGGCGCTTGTACCACTCTAGATGATTAGCTCTTTCTAACCAGAGAAACCGTGTTACCTATGTTATCGTCATAGTTAATGTGCTTTTGAAAAGGTTATAAACTCGCAAGCATTTCATAAACAGTCCATTTTTCACAAGTATGATATACATGACAATATTTCACAAACAACAACACACAGTTCACAAATATTTAATAAACATCCCATGAGCAATTAATTGAAAATTCATCAATTAGGAAATGGTTTACGTTTTCTTGAACTTTCAATGAAGAGTTCATGAGCTATTGTGAAACAATTTGTATACGTCAAGACAAACTTATGGATGGGAGGGTTAGTGCTGATATCAGCAAAAAAAGCATTGATGTCGTCTGATATATAATTACCTGTTATAATTTGATTTGTAATCAGTGTTATATGGATCATAGTCATCGGTTGAAATATTATATCTAAAAGAGAAAACAAACATTGATACAAACATACAAGCAAATAAAATTACGCAAAATAAACAACGTTTAACAGCAGCTGTGAATAATTCTATAATCTAAATGAAATTTGTATCATCATTTAATTGTATCAGTTTGATTTTAATTTATTGTAAATGTTTAAATGAACACTCAATGAGATAGCAACACAATCAGCGCTAGGCTACTAATTGTAAATTCGAACAGATCTTAAGTTTGGGCAGCTCAAGTTTGATAATTCAAATTGCATTTCAGCTGTTCGAAACATTGTCAATTGTAACTAATTTCTTTACAGAGCGCAATTATGCTTCTTAAATAAATTATTGAGATAACGAAAAATTGCCAATTATGTCTCTTTTATCGCTGCCATTTATCTCAAATTTAATAAGTAATAATTTATTAATCAAAAACTAACTTGTACCTTATTCTTAATAGACATGATTGTTTTTTTCCGCTGGGGAAATGTGGCAACGTCCATGTATATCGTATAGGATTTCCAGTTGCTGTATTTCCAAGATGATTGACTCTCGTACGTGGAGCTTCAATACATTCAGGAGCATTTAGCAAGACTAAACATTTTTTATCCAATCGATCAATGCCTACATTAATCATTTTCAATTCTGTTGGTCGTAACGGAAGCGCCCATGCATATTGTATCCCAGGATTTTCTGAATTTTTAGCCAAACATGTAGTTTGATCTAAACCTTCCATTATTTCTAAATAATTTGTGAATTCAACCCACTCGCCACCCTCCGTTTCGCACTCGGTTTTCATATTATATTTTGACCAATGACGATATTTACCATCGGAGAATTTAGTCAAACATTCACCTATATATAAACAAAAATAAATGAAGTCAACAAATAGAAGTCAAACATGCTATAAATAACAGTCATTTCTATATAGCAGCCACCTGTCTATAGTGGTCACCCTTGGTATGTGTAAAATAGTATTTTCAATTGAATCAACCATGTATATGTAGGCCACCTGTCTATAGTGGTCACTCTTGTAATGTCTAAGCTAGTACTTTCTATTGAATCAACCCTGTATATAAAGGCCACCTGTCTATAGTGGTCACCCTTGGTATGTCTAAAATATTATTTTCTATTGAATCAACCCTGTACATATAAAGACCAGTGCCTGCATGTAATGATCTGTTTACCTACTTCTTATAGTAGGCTGTTATATAGAGGTTTTACTGTGGAAAGAAAAGCAATAAAAGAGATGTAATATTGTGCATTGTGGGCATTACCTTTAGGCACAACGTTGAAACTGTCTTTTACATATAAATTACAATGTTCTTGTTTATCGGCAAGATACGCAATATCTTTCCAATCCGTTGGATGCCAATATGGATAATAGTCGCGTTCCTCAGGGCATTCGTAACCACGTCTGTTGCCGTTTGGATTTTGACGAGTGTAGATTGCACCATCCCCTTTCAAACGTTGATCAGCAGTAAAGAGATCTAAAACAAAATAATCACAGTAAAACATGCTATAAAGTCCACCTGTCTACAGTGGTCACATCAACAACCTACAATCAAACCTGCCACCTCTATACAGCAACCACCTGTCTATAGTGGTCATTCAAATTTCAAACAAAGTATCAAAGAGGATATTCCATTGAATCAACCCTGCATTTAAAGGTAATCGTCTTTATTTAATGACCATATAGATGGTACTAAGATCCTATTGTTGGTTGCTATACACAGCGTGAACTAATATTCTACTGAATCAACCCTGTATATAAAGGTCACCTGTCTACAACAGCCACATGACTCATTATACAGTTGAATCCTGCATAACGGTATGCTAGGGATACAAACTATTTTAACGGTTTTGGCAGAATCCGTTGTTAGCGGTAAATATCTACCAAAGTTTGACCGTAAATTACTTGGTACCGTTTTTTTTTGGTTTGGTCCTAGAGGCATTTCAACATTTTCTTCTGAATTTTTTTGTTGATGTTTAACCAATAAATCATTAAAAACATCAATTTTCTTCTGAATTTTGTTTAGCCTTCCGGGATCTAGGATCCCAGGATCCTCACTTTTGTCGGACCCTGCTGTTACCACTACCGTTACTGCCAGATTTTACTGTATACCTTATTGCCTTGAAGTTGAAACAGATAGAGGTATTCCTTAAAGACCATAAAATGACCAGCAGCCTTTGTATATTTTTGTCTTTGAAATCTGGACCCAGATTTCAATCACTCGTTTTCATGATACACGGCCCGCCTTTGTGTCTCCTTTGCACACACACGCGATTTTGCAAAACATTTTCGTAAAACGAGCATGGAAGCATTTTGCAAAGTTATTTATCAACGAACTGGTTTGGAAAATTACAAGAGCAATAGAGGTGGACGTCGTAAGGGCTTTCGATGCTTGAATAAATGTGTCCCACAAAAATCAATTCACTTGCTACTAGCGTCATACGAATTGAGGAAGGATGACAGAGTTGAAAGCTACAACTGAACTCGACTGATTCAAAATTTGATGTTGGTGTAATGGTGTTTACTTGATATAAGAATATTAGGGATTGAAAGAACAGGAAGAGATTTGCTAGCATTCAAAATCGAAATTTATAGCCGAAACAGAATGAAATTATAACACCAGGTGAATTCGATTTTTACTACGGATACTTTGATCATTGACTCAAAATTATATTTGTAAACACGTTACACGTAGGCTTCGTCTAAAAATAGTTAGTTACATACTTATGTATGTTTTATATTGCATTGTTTTTCTGCAGTATTTATGCACGTAAATTGTAAAATTTAGAATCATATGAATTTATTTAGTGTTGATTTGAAAGTACATTTTATCCAAGTTGTTTTGATTTGCGTCAAACTTCTCAGACAGATAATCGGACTGTGTGACTCCCAGTCCGCTATTTATTTTTGATCCGTATACATTTGTTGGATATCTATAGCCATAAACTTTGCGTTTCGACAAGTAAGAATTGAGATTTATCAAAAAACGAAATTGATAAACCAGACTATTTTCTGTCTTGTCTTTCCGTAGCAACAGCCACGAGGACAATCCTCTGACGTGAGCGCTGACGTCACTTTCCCGAGGATTAGCCTCGTTTCTTGTAATCAAAACAACAAAACAAAGCAAAGGCTGCTGGTCATTCGAAACTCTTTAATAAATCATATCTTACATTCATTTCTGTTGCGGTTAACACATCGATCGTATGATTCCCAACTTTCTTGCAAAACACGTTCCGTTCTAACGCTGCCAAATTTCCTGTTCTTAGCTTGATCACGTCTTTCCCTTTCTGGATTTCCCTTCTGATATGATTGCGTATTTGTTTCTTTACCATTACGTAACTTATCTTCATTGTAATGTTTTTTCTGATCTTCACTTAATTTTAATATTTCTTCCTCTGTCTTCTCAGGCATACACATAAATTGTATAACGATGTTACAATTAAGTTTATGTGGATCAGTTTCTTCATCTCCGCCACAACCATGTTGATTGGTCCATTCGAGATATAATTTGCTTTCTCCATTTTTTCCATTGTCTGCAGCATTTACATTTGCACCACTTTGGAAATATGTCTGAAAATAAAATATTCAATCATTATAAATTTTTATGGAGTGAAAAAATAATTGGGTTCAAAAACAATGTCCAGTCAAACCTGTTAAAACGGCCAACTGTGTATAGTGGTCACTATTGCAATGTCTAAAAATTAATTTTTTATTGAATCAACCCTTTATATAAAAGCCACCTGCATAAGTGGTCAATTTCTCTACATCTATTAGCAGGCTGTTATATAGAGGTTCTGAGGTTTCACTGTTAGTTTTTGCAGTGCGAAATCAGAAAATGAAATTAAAGCCAGTTAGGGTATATAGATCTAACTCGGCATCTAGCATAAGAAATGACTAAGAAAACTGCTTTATAAATGTTAATCACTATAATTTGATTAAATGCATTTTCTTTTGCAATTTTTGTCTAGAACACTCTTAATTAGCAGGTAACATTAAAGGTTATACTATACATAATTAAATAACTAATCACTCTGGACTCCTTCAACATACCATTCGATATTGCTCTTCCTCCGACCTAGATGCTTTATCAGTTTTGTCGCCAACATTGTATCCACCACGGTTGTTGTTCTGTTATTAAAATAAAAAACAATACATTATAATTAATTAGTAGAAATCATCAAAACTGTTGCTATGATCTCCATGGTGAACTGCGCTGCCATTATAGTGTGGCACGTAGAAATGTCAAAATATTTAATTTGCTGATATGCGAGTAAACATTTATAGATTTACATCATCTGATACATAAGTTAACGGCAAGTTAACGCCGCAACAAAAAATTGTCGCTGTGATCGGCAAATATTGTATTCATTTTAACTTTCTTGATAATAATAATTATAATCATAACATGAATTTCAATGTAAATCAATGTATCAAGAAGGCAAGTACTGCTGCGTCTTTCCGTCATATTGGTTAGAAATGTTGGTCGATTACTAAAGTAAAATCTATAATGGTTGCTTGGTTGTTTTCATTTCAATAGTCGCATTTATCATACAAATCTGTGTTGTTTTTACTCTTGCTTTTGTGTCTTTGTATTTTCAACGTATTTTGATATTCTTGATATCAATAATTTTGATAAACACTTTGAGAATTTTTCATATTATTGTGCCCCTATAGGTGTTGTAATAGACATGTCTCCCCATGTTTTTTTTGGAAATCAATAAATTAAAAATTTTTTGAAAATAATCAGAAACCATGACGACAGATTCAGACATCACGTGCCTTATTAGATTTTAAACACAACTCATTTTGTCAACTGGTTTACACAGAAAAGGACCTTTTATTTTGTTGAAAAATTCCCTTCTTTTGATCGGGTACTGTTTTGAACAAAAAATACAACATTTAATCAGAATTGCAACAAACTCCCTCAGAGAAAATTATTATTATACATCAAACTTGCGCAAGAATCTTGATATCTCTACCACAAGATGTCAGAACTTCACTTTCTGAGTAATTATGAATTTGATGGAGTTCAAAAATAAATCTTATATTCTTAACCCATAATCAGCAGGCTCTACATATACCCATGTTATGAATTATATGGTTAGAAACAATCGCTAGGCTACGATAAAAATTTACGACAGAAGAACTCAACTGTGTTGGAATTTAAATTTCGTTCGAGCGAGCGGTAACTTTCGGCACAATTTACTTCAACGATCTTTATTATGAATCTGCTAGACCGACATGCCGAAAGATAATAAATGTTTGAGGCGTAAAACATACCTGTGAATCAAAAGCTCTGTTAGCATTTCTTCTTTGAGCTGAATTTTCATTCAATCGATTATTTGAGCCTCTCGGCGAATGAAAATATATATCTGCAGTAACAGCGTTGAAAACAACAATCGAAATAAACAATTTCTGCCACATCTTTCAAAACTTTAATCTAACAAAATAACATTCACCAACTGTCTCCAACGAACAACTGATGATAATGATAATACTTCTCTGTCTTTTATGCTTTTGGGAGGAATCTGGAAACAGTGGGTGAGTCACAAAATACAAAACATTTCCTTATTTTCAACTAAAAAACGACACTACTGTCTTCCTACAAATGCGTCAATTTCAAACAAGACCTCACTGAAATATATGGTCGACTCCAATTACGTCATTATCTAATTTAACACACAATACCGCTTTTGCCAAACACTGCAAAATGATCGTATTTTTAACAATGGATTATTTGTCCAATTGATCTACTCCGCAAGAGATTAATTTTGAAACAGTAGACCTAAAGTAGAATAATACCACGCTCTTAACGGGATACCCTTCAAAATCTGATTTCCTTTAATTTTAAAAACCCACGTAGAATACAAAATGTCTCTTCCGTATTTTGAACAAATAGAATAATAGCATTTTATGATAATAACTCCAAAGCTTTGCGAAATGAAATTGAGCTAAAGCCAAACCAGTTGCGTAATTCAACTCTGAAAGAAAGCACTGTTCCTCTATGGTTCCACAAACAACTTCATGTTTATTCCAGTATCTCGATATCGGAAGCCTGCAGAAAATCGGCCTAATGGTGATGTACTGGAAATTCCGATATAACATACATTAGCAGATCCAATAATTATAATACAGTACTGTTTGGATGCATTAAAGGTTTCCCAGATAAGCGGTTCATTTAGATATTTGCGTCGTTCATTTTGATATCTTGGTTCTTCGCATGATGGCAATGGGCGATTTATAGCTAGTGCAGAACGATTTGAGGGCGATACACCAGGCGGCTAGAGATATGTTGTGTTGTTGTTGTTTATTTGTCAAAAATACTGACCGGATTATATAGGAAAGTAAAACTTCCACTTACATATATCCTTTAAATACATAAAGAAAGGATAAAATTAAAATGTGTTAATTGTGTTGACTATACTAGTAGTTCATATAGATTGTTAATTAACTTTGCATAAGGCATTTAGATCAACAGTGTTCAATTTTGATTTGAAGGAAATTAATGATTTGGAGGTTACCACACTCTCTGGCAAACTGTTCCACCATGGAATTACTCGATTGATAAATTGGTATTTGCTGATATTTAGCCTACCGCCTACATTTGTCAGTTGTAACTTCAAGGAGTTACCTCGCGTTGAATATTTAGTTTTATTGAATTCGTTATCGTAGTCGGTCTACCTGTTCATCAACTGCAGCAATTTTAAATCTTCTATCACACTGTATTTTCCAAATATAGCAAGATAACATTTATATAGCTGGGGATTCTACCCTGAAAAGAACGGCCATGGGATAAAATACGGCGGTTTATGTGAAATTACAGTCTATACTTATTTACGATATTTTATGTCTTTCAAAATCACTCCGGGCTAAACATCAAATTCTAGAGCATCGGAATTATGACCTATATCATCAATAAAATCAATTTCTTATTAAAAGGTATCCTTTTCAGATACGTGTATTTTTGTAATTTATTAATCTTCTGAACAATTGATCTCGGCAGCAATATATTTCCGTAAACAACGAGTAAGATACCGTAGACCAAAATATTGCCTACGCTAAAGTAGTATCCTTCCTATGAAAGGTATATATGACGTCTATAGGCTTTGAGGTGTATTCAAAATTAAGACCGTAGAGACGGCTATTGACTTTGCCATCAAACTGCAGGAGATCTATTCAACCCACGCGAATCTGAAAACAGTTGTAATGCGTTTGGGTGGCATATAAATTTTCTTACAGTATACAGCATTTTGACGTATTACACCGTGCATGGCATTGAGTTAATTTCCATTTATGAAGAGATCGCAATGTTTTGCAAACTGTGTTTTTAGCATCTTGGTATTCACGTATACCACTTGCAAACCTTTTCTTATTAAACTCATTTTCCTTTCTGGATGCAGTGCAGCTGAATACGCAATAAACGACATCTTATAGACGCAACATGTAGTAGCGAGGGAAGCCATTTGTAGACTGATGATAGCCAACTGTATAGAACTAACTCCGGTGAAAAAATCTATTGGCGGTATCTCTCGATCTTTCTGGTCTTACAATACCAAAATCAAATTTCGGCTGCGACACTGCGTATGGAACAAATACTATAGGCTGCTGTGATCACGGCCGTAAATCTTGGGGTAGTTAAAATCCTGTGTAATTAATCAATGGAATGTATTCATGGCATTTTTGTTTTACCGTTTCCATTTTCCATGAAATAAAAAAACTTTGCGAAAATGTCTCATACTGTATTGATTTGTTATCATTATTTTTTTATTTGCTAAATATATATATATATCTACGGGTATATTGTAATTAGGTATATATCATAGTAAATATATTAACATTAATTGCTCACCGTTTCGGAATAACTGCATATTATGCATGAATTCACGCACATTAATTGCTCAGGAATAAGCGTCAAATTCAAATCGAAATTGGAAATTCCAAGTTTTTTATTTTGGTTCATTTATGGCTTGAATTTACTGTAAATAATTGTAAACTTCAGCTGTCTCTCTACGCATAAATTTTATACTTTTGGACAAGTTTTCTATGAAGAATATATATTTGGTTCTGTTATTATATATATCATTTTACTTGGTAGGGAGTAATGATATTATCGTGTGATAGTTGCTCCCAAAACTTGTCGATTTTTCAACGTTTAATCCCGCGTGACGCTATACAATTTTTTGGAACAAGAAAATTTATTTTTTTAGAACAATATTTCTGTTATATGATTCTTGCAAATTCACAATTTAGTCCTTTGCAAGATCTCTGTTGTTTGCCAACTATAGAATCTCCAATCAATTTCCTCTAGCAGCCCTCGCATCTTTTTCGGAAAGGTCTCATTGACGTAAGTTATGTAGTACCATGCAGGCACCGTGTTGTGTGGTCTATCTGTTTGTATAAAACATATAGAAATATTATTATATCAAGTCCTGGCAAGCTTAATGAAATTTACATAGGAATTATATCGAAAACAAATATATAATTTCAATTTAAAAGAAAGTATCCATACTATATATTCTGATGAAACAAAATTACAATAATTAAATGAAATAAAACACCAGTATATGCAACTACTCCTTTTCTAAGTGAATTTCAGAGATTTCTTATTCAATTTCAGGCAGATAATTACTTTATACAGGCATCTGCCGATTTCATGCGTATTGGCACGGATGCGGGTAGAAGGGAGCATGGTGAAATTAGCGGAGGTCAGAGGATGGCGGTGATTGAAGGAGATTGGCGAGGGCACTACTAATGAATACTTTATGCATGATATAGGCTAAAACTAATATGCCTTTCGCCAATCCCCGCCATCCTTCAGCCTCCGCTATTTTCACTATGCTCTTACCTCTTGGCAGCCTGCTCGCTGCTAAACTGTTTTACTAAGTTCCCAAGTTACAGAGGAGGAGCTTACAAGTTACAAAGGAGGATTAGCTCAGATGGCAGAGCAACCGAACTTCAGATCGGATCATATCTGATCGACCGTGGTTCAAATCCCCCCAAGGTCAACTCAGCCTTGACTTTATCTGAAACATCAAATGAGTACCATCTGAGGATGGCGGATGGAATGGTCCAGAGGGAATTGCATTGTGAGTAGCTGCGGCGCATTGTTGCGCATTGACAATCAAGACCTATCTGCCATGAAATCTGTTGAAATTGATCTGCAGTGTCGCGGCTGAGATCAACAAAGAGCGTTTGAAATCATTGCTCTTAGCGAAAAGAGCCACTCCACTAGAAATAGGGGAATGGTACGGGTGCCTTCGGTAGGGCGACACCGTCTACATTACTTTACTAAGTTACAGAGAGTCTTGGAGAATGCTACCTCTGTGGCATTCGAGTATATAAATATCATTAACTTCATGATTGACCGATACGCATGAAATCGGCAGTTGCCTGTAAAGTAATTAGCTGTAATTCGTTGGAAATTTCAGAAATTGAATTGGAAATATGATAAATAAAGATTTAATATACAGATGAAATAAAATAAATTTGAAAATGTTGAGAATTTACAAAAAAAAAGTTATATACAGAAGGCAACATTTGTACTCTCATGTGAATGTGACCTTGGGTCATTAATATATTAATTCGACTATGATACTATTAAATATACATAGATTTTCGATTCAAGAATGAACTTATGTATGAAAACAGTGAAGTAGGAGGTACAAATCAAGATATCCGATAAATATCTGATCTTGCTGTATAATTGACATATGATTGGTTTATTTTATAAAATTGCTACTTCATACCTTCAGTGGGGAAAAATTTATTAATATGCATTTTGTTACCATTTTGTGTGCAACTGCTGTTTACTGTTTTGATGTGAACTTGATGTTTAAAATTCTGTATAACCTGAAGTGAACACTGAACAGCAGCTAAATTCAATATAAACTAAGGTAAGTATGAAAATAATTTGAAGCTGATTATCCCCAGAGTTTAATCAGTACTGTCAGTGTCTACCTATATAATAAACAAAGACACTATTGTTGTTTATTGTTTTCATTGTTAACTACAATTTACATACATAACCCTACAATAGGCTTTTGTTTACAGAACCTTATTTTTCTTGTTTGCCTAATGTCTGCCTATTTATTTTTCGTGATGTTTTGATTCAAACATTTCAGATAACCCATCAGGGGCCTACAGACAACCCATCTTGGGCAGTGGGGGACAGCTTTCTCTTGGGGAAAACGTCTGACAGTTGGGGATAATATATTTTATGTAAATGTAGGAGATTTAATACGACACAATCCATGCAATGTTAATACTCTTTATTAGGATAATGGTAGGCCGTGTCTGCTGACATTACAGGGAGAGATGCTAAGGGCTACTATGGCCGTTAGTCAGAGCTCTTTGATACAACAGACACGACCGTACAGTAAGACAACAAGAGGTAAAAGAGGACGTTTACGTGATACAGTTTACACACATATAGATTTACAGGAAATGATTAACAATAGACAAATATGCGATGACGTGAATACAATATAAAACCACTACATAAACCCTTCGAAGGTGACCATTATAAACTAGCTAGGGTTTAGAAATGGTTGTTATACTAGTTTTGACTGTATTCCTGGCTCATTTTGAAAATTCTCATTTGTTTTGCACAATGTAGATACCAATTCAATGATGATTATCCATTGAATTGGAATGACATCACACCCTCACTCACATGCTTTGTTTGCTAATTATTATCCTGAAAGGTAAGTTCAACAGGGAACATACACTCTGATCACGTTGATAGTGCCAAAATAGCTTGGCATAGGCCTACTCACGTCAAACTTGCTATCAATGCCCACCTAGCTATTAGCAGATCGATTAGCAGCCACCTGTCTAAAGATGTCACTCTGGTGGTATCTGCAATAATAATTGTTTTCATTGAATATATAAAACCACATGCGTATAACAGTCAATTTCTCTACTTGTCATAGATGGCTGCTATATGAAGGTTTCAACGCAATTATGCAACATAATGCTGAATGTAGCTTGCATTAGTGATCGACGACTGTAACTTTCAGGTAATTTCAAAATGATATTAACATCCATCTGTCTATTATGGTCATTGTAGCAAGGTGGTTTTTCTATAAGACCAACCCTGTATATAAAGGCCACCTGTCTATAGAGGTCACTATAGTTATACATGAAAATTGTTGCTCTATTAAATCAACCCTGTTACGGTATATAAAGGCCATGTGGGTTTGTAAAGTAGCAACATTGATTTAATCAATCTGATTGATTTAGAGTTATAAGCCAAATCACCGCAGAACAAACCCAGGTTCAAAAAAAGCAATCGATCGTACAATTCGAACTTTCTAATTTGATCAGTAGTTACATTAACTTACGAGCAAGAAAGTTCATGTAAAAGTTCATAACAGTAAGCTAGTTATTATACAAAGCAATTGGTGCATAGTTACCTATGAGCTATCGATACTTGATGCACTCGAGCCACTTCAGGAGAAAACTTGAAGATGAAAATTAATCACCGCGGCCCCAGGGTTGTGACTTTTGGGTATGCTTAGTTGTTAAAATTTTTTGAGGTATCCTTTTGACGCCTTTGCAATTTTTTCATTTTGCAAAACAAATTTTGCCTTAAAAAATTTTTTTTTTTATTGTTTTTGGTTAAATCAGTGATCATAAAAATATATTTATCGGGGTATCTTTTTCATTATTTGAAATATTTTATGGTCATTCTACCAAAGTCCCATTTGAGCAACCCGTCGAAGCGCAATGGAAGTTACCCCCGGGACCGCGGCAGCTTGTGATTTTATTGATATTTTATGATACATGTCTTCTCTTGCTCCAAATATCATTGTATTATAACGAAATTGATTCAATCAATCTGATTGGTTTAGAGTTTGACCCCGAATCACCAGAGAAAAACTTTGTTCGAAAACAAAGGTTGGTTGATGGGACGGCTGGCGGTTGACCATAACCAGGGCTAGGCTACCGTAGACAGCAGACCTGTCACCACCAAAACCAAGCACCAGTCACACTGCCATGTCAGTGGAATACCTAATATACTTACCTAACCATGTCGAGAGAGAGAGGAGGGAGGGTGTGGAGAAGAAAAACTGATCAGTTGCAATATCGGTTAGCCTCATTGCAGTATAGCAATTTCTTCAAGTGCAGTATAGCACAAAATCCGTAATGTGCAGTGTAGCACATACTAATCTATGATGATGAATCTGTGTAGTGTAACACATACTCCGTACTGTGCAGTATAGCACATACTATACAAGTGCAGTATAGCACAATACTCAAAAAGTGCAGTATAGCACATAAAATAAAGTGATGACAATGTGCAGTTTAGCATCGGCATACCTTGATGTCACAAGGATGCCACATGGCATTTGAATGAGACAATTAGAAAATGTTATTGCACATGTAGCACATGATAGTATGTAGTAGAGTGATATGCCCGGAATTCGCAAAGGCAAGATCTTCACGATTCTCAAAGAGGTAGCAACATGAAAATTCAAGAGCTTCTCAAAAGCAACTAGCAAGCTAGGTCACGATGGCAAGAGTGATTGACACACCCAGCCCTTTGGGACATGCGCACACATACAAAGGGGTACTGTTTCACTCACCGACTCGTATTGCTCCAGTAGTCAATCCGCTAACCTGCTGCGGTTTTTATCATTGCATCTTGTTCACTTCCGCTACTATTAAACAGGTCCTAGATAGCCTAACAGTATCACACCATACATCATTTTAACTTCACTTAAATCTTTGATTTAACCACATTAAGAATTTCTAGTTTGATGAAGAGTTTTCAAAAACATTTCATGAAGAGTTTTCAAAAACATTTCATGAGCAAGAAAGTCATGGAAATGCTTGTAAAAGTTGTGCTAGTTATAATACAATGCAATTGGCGCACAGGAAAATCAGCGCACAGGACTCCAGGAGAAAACTTCAAGGCGAAAATTACTCGCCAAGGCGGCTCGTAATTTTCTGATGACATCTAGTTTTTTCCTCACATGCCTCTCGTGCGTCAAATACCAATAGCTCATAGGAAACTGTGCACCAATTGCTTAATAGATCATAGGTAATTTCGAGCCATAATGGTCACTCTAGCAATGTCCAAAATAGCATTTTCTATTGAATCAACCCTGTAGGTATGTAAAGGCCACTTTTATGTAGCAGTCAATGATTTATTATCATAAAGAAGAAACATGAATACCGGTACTGTTTCAATCAGGTAGAAGTATTAGGCAAGAGACACAGATGAGAATAGGCGTTGACATTTAATGAAGATAATGGCATCCATGTTCCAGTGTAATTCAGCATAGTGTTGAATGCAGGGTATCCTCTATGAGGTTTAAATAAAAGTAGGCCTACTGGAATAGTACTTAAAAAATAAGGCCTACTGGAATAGTACTTAAAAAATAAGGCCTACTGAATTTTCAGTAGTTTTTCAATAGTATTTCAGCACTTGCAGTGCAGTATAGTTGACCATCTGTAACTATGTAACGAATGCTATAATTTAACAAGAAAAAACCTTGAATCATTGTAGAGAATATATATTAATATCTCTCACGCATTGATACGCGAACATTGAACAAAACAGAAAAACAGTCCAAATGACTGTATAATTGCCGGATTATCATGCAAAATATCATTATTATAAAAACATGCAATATACGTTAAGTTAAAACATCTGTATTATTTAGATTTTTAAATTTTATAAACTAATTAAAATATTACTGATGATTTTGTGATCGACACAACGGTTTAGGATACTGTGATTGTTCCTTTTTGTGAACGGTTTGTAAAATTATTATTTCTTGTACATGCATAAAAATATTTTCCTTTTGCAAATTGAAGAAGCATTCCTCGATATGATGCGTTCGCATTGTTTAATTTATTATCCATGCGTTCATCTTTAGAGGTAACAGCATGTTTGCAACCTGTATGACACTCATAAAATCCAGCACTGGCATATCTTGACGCAACATCTTTTCCTGTCATTGACGGTGACAATGACGATGGATCACTAGGTTTACTAGGAGGTGCCCATCTTATTTTAGCTGAAGCAAACAATTTGGCATTTTCATAAGGCATTGGATAGTTGACGTCACGACTTTGCATTTCAACAACATTATGACGGTCGGTTCCTAAAAACAAATTTCAACATAACATAAACATTTTGTGCAATTTTTTAAAATTATGATATTTAGAGGAGGTGACCATTATATGCAGGTGGCCTTTCTATACAGGGAAAGTTCAATAGAAAATAATATTTCGTACATTGCAACACTGATCACTGTTAAACAACTGGCGCACAGTTTCCTATGAGCTATTGATATTTGACGCAAAAGAGGCATGTAAGGAGAAAACGAGAAGCATCAGAAGATCACAAGCTGTTGCGACGAGTGATTTTTGCCTATGAGTTTTCTCCTGAAGTGACTCGACTAATAAGATTAAACAATTTGTTCAAAATAGATTGAGTAGTTAACTCATTTCATACCGTCGGCTCCTTCTCCATCATCCCCAGTTTGACCATCACCGCCTGGGGCATTGTTGTCATGGGTATTTGAACCTGAAATGCAATTCAATTTTATTTTCATTATTTTTTAATTGTTTAATGAGAAATGTATTTTTTATATAACATTATGTCTTGTTATCCATGGCTTCTGAAATGAATTAGACAAGAGAATGAATTTTAAATCTATATGCGCCTGCAAGACATTCACTGAGTTCATGAACTATTTATGAAGTTTACAAATATTCATGAATAATGAATGCCCTATAAACAGTTCATAAATAGTTCATAAATAGTTCATAAATAATTCATATACGGTAATTTGTTCATGAGCATTAAACGACCTAATTTTATGAACTTCTTAACAAATTGTTTATGAACTGTTTTCATAAGCTCATTCAAGAGGAACGCTGGAACGAAAGAAGTTTTCTAGATAGCTGTGGGAAAGTTGGCCATGTTATAGGCCAATAAATGTGCGATCTATTTCCTATGAAAACCTACCTTCCCATTGGATTTGAACCAAGTCTCCTTCTTTAATTTCTAATTCATTTGGAACAAAGTCATATTCAACAGCTGGGAAGGTCTGAACAATGTTTCCTCTCTTACCGCGTACACCAATATTATGGATAGTCTCAGTATCAACATCATCTGGCCTCCTTTCTAATACGAATAAATGAGTACGGTCTTGAAATGTACGACCAAATTGAGCTGTGTTGATGGCCAAGCGTAACGGTTGATTTTCAACTCCAATATCAATCAATGGATCATTTTGAACAGGAGAAACATTTCTAGATAATAAATTGTTCATTGTAAATTTGAGGAAAGTCATTGAAGTTACCCTTGCCAAAAAGTTCATAAATAGGGTCAACTCATAGAAAATCAAAATTCAAGTTTTTTACCTTGAATTGTTGTACTAAATGCCTTGATTACTTCAAATCTTGAAAAACGGAGACTCAAAGTTAAGTGACGTCATAATGTATTTTTTCTAATTACGACTAATGAGTTGTCATGATTTAATCATGCTCACTTGTTGTTATTAGAAAAAATGACTTTATAACGCCACTTAACTTTGAATCTTTGTTTTTCAAGATTGAAACAGTCACTTTTTCAAATGCTTATTAATGCTTAAGTTCAACAATTTATTTAATTTTTGTTTTGATTTTTTTATGTGTCGACACTCTTCATGAACAGGTCATGAGTTCATTAACCTTGTAACAAATTCGCAAAATTGGGCAATTTCGAGTTCATGAATTCATCAAGTTAGAGTTTTAGATTTCATGAACTTTGTTTCAATATCCTGCTTTTGTAAATCTTTCCATGAACTTTTGTGAACAGGTCATTAAAATTAAGAATGGCCATCGAATCTGATGAAGAAACATTTTACAAGAATTTATATATCTATTTTTTAAATTATGACAATCTTTTACATACCCGTTTGATGACGAGTCAGTGTTCATTGGATCGTAATCATCAGTTGAAATGTTGTATCTAGAAAACATTAACAACAAGAATTCAAAGAATGGATTTAAAACAGCTACAGTCAAACCTGTTATAACGGTCACCTCTATATAGTGACCACCTGTCTACAGTGGCCACTTTTGCAATGTCTAAAATAGTATTTTCTATTGAATCAAACCTGTATATAAAGGCCACCTGTCTATAATGGTCAATTTATCTACCTCTCGTAGCTGGCTGTTATATACAGGTTTCACTGTATAGCCCCTTGAAACCTTGAAAAAGAAGTTAACGAGTTCATGAACGTAGAGAAGTGAAAAATATTTCATAAGTGAAGCCTTTGCAATGTTACTTCTATAAACAGCTTATGTATAATTCATGAACCTGAAGAAAATTTTCATGAATAGTCCATGAACCTTTATTTGCAAATTTCCCATGGACTTTTTCACAAACATCTCATTAACAGCTTATCAAAATTATGCCATTTAATGTTCATGAACTATTTCAATAGGGACTAAACTTGAGGGGTGGATAATAACTTCTTTTTATAGATTTGATAGCTGTAAGTTAATTGTCTCCTGCCGATACTATTAGTTTCTTCAATGTTTTAGATTCAAAGTGATTTCTAGACAGGGAGAGAACAAATGTATTATTTATAGCAAACTAGCAATGGTTCGCCCGCGTTAAAATTTGAGGCCATTTAACTGTTCATGAATTCCTGAACTGTTTGCAGGGGCATGACTGGAAAACAGCAATGTATTTTGGAATTGAATTCAAGTATCTTACTTGAGAACAGACTGACAACACGCATCCAGACGTTCGCATTTATAGGTATAGAATAGATAGTAAATCTATATAACGTTTAAATTCAACCACCATTGCACCTTTTTATTTTGCAATAACGTTTTCATGAATAATGTTCAATACGTTATATAACCCCTTAAAGGTGAATCGTGGCTAGCTGCATTTCACAGTATCATTTTTTTACACAAAAAGGAAATATCAATTACCTGACTCGTAATAAGCAATTTTGTGAATCTTTACTTGGAAAATAAGGAATAGTCCATGAATAACGTATTGGGTTTCCTGATTTTGTGTTACCAAGGTGATTGACTCTTGTACGTGGTGCTTCTTCACAATGAGGCTCATCTAATAAAACTAAACATGTTTTACTTAATTCTTTTATGCCAGGACTAATCATCTTCAGTTCTGTTGGACGCAACGGTATACCCCAGCCATATTTAATACCAGCATTGTTATCGTTGGCAGCAAGGCATTCATCTTCTGTTTTATGGGTCTTATCCAATTCCAAGAAATTTGTAAAATCAATCCATTTGCCATCGTTTGACTCGCAATCTTTAGGGTTGTTGTGTGACGAAGCATGACTATAAAAATCACTATCAGCATATTTGATCATGCATTCACCTAAAGATTGTAAGAAAGTCAAACGGAATTAGCAACTTACTCTATTCAGCGACCACCTCTGTATAGCAACCATCTTTATTTAGTCAAAGACGGAATTTTAGTCAATAGGGAAATTGAGGGACGGATAAATTGAGGTTCAGCCTTCTGGAATACTGCAACATTTCAACATTTTCTTCTGAATGATTTTGTTGCAGTTTTATATATAAATCATAAAAATATCAACAATTTGCTTCTGAATTTTCTCTAGCATTCTAGAATGTAGGATTCCTAGAGTCCTAGTTGTTAGACCCTGACCACCTCTCCATAATGGTCAATCTATAGATATCTCAAGTGGCTGTTAGATACAGGTTTCACTGAAACACAATACAATTAACGCACTGTAATGCAAAATGGATTAATAAACCACATGTGATTCAACTGTTCATAAACTGTTTACAGGATGTACATTAACATCTTAAAAAAAGGTTTACCAAGTTCACAGACTATTCACAAGTCATTCATGATCAGTTTGTGAGGTCCATGGACACGTTTTGCAGCATGCATGCGTAGAATGCTTTGAGTTAATGAACAATCAAATAATTCATGAACTGTTGATAGAGCTTTGAATGGGTGGAAAATGTTAAGGGAGTAATGATGTTATAGGAGTAGGTGTCTCTTACCTCTAGGTTTTACATTGAAACTCTCTTTCTGGTATGTTTCACAATGTTCTTTTTTATCGGCGAATACTGCAATATCTTTCCAATCAGTTGGATGCCAATATGGATAATAGTCGCGTTCTTCAGGGCATTCGTAACCACGTCTGTTACCGTTTCTATTTTGACGAGTATATATTGCGCTAGTTTTTCTTCTACTAATACGCTGGTCAGCAAGAAATAGTCCTGAAATATGTACATAAATGTATCATTAATGAAATGAAATCAACATTATCCATCGGCAATTATCTCATCTGACTATGATATACAATCAAACCTGTTATATAAGTCACATCTATACAGAGCTACCTGTCTATAATGATCTTCCCTGTATATAAAGGTCACCTGCATAATATTGCGATCATTTTCTTTAAATCTCAGAGGTCGTATAAACAGGATCACCACATATCATTTAGATTACAAACTATTGTTTATAAAGATGTATAAAATTGTTCCATAGTGTGTGATAACCATCAATTACTTTGTGATTGTGGGAGTGGCGTTTTGGAGAGCATTTAGCCATAAATTGTGCACACACTTCAAAATACGAATTAGTTAACCAGCCATTGTGGCGAAAATCTAGTTTCACCCTTGTGAAAAAATTATTTGTGGTTCATGAAGTGTTCATGAACTTCATGAACAGTTCATGAACGATCCATAAAAATTAAATCGTCCAGATTTGAAAGTATTTTCTATAAATAACGACCTTGTTGAGGAGTTAGCCCTATTGTCGGAGAAATCCCAGCGCCACCCTTGCGAGTCTAATCTCATAACTAGCCGTTATAGACATGTTTTACTGTACCTTTATTCCTATCACGACTTGAACATCTATCATACGATTCCCAACTCTCTTGTAATACACGATCACTACGAATACCACCCTGTGGGTCTTCTACACCTTTTCTTGCTTTAGCTTCTTCCTGTGTTTCACTATCAAGTGCATCTGTTTGTGTGAAATCCTGAGTTTCAGTTGAAAATCCATTACGTAATCGATCCGATTCTGCTGGCTCATCTTCATTTGCAGCCATACACATGTACTGAATGACAACGTTACAATTTGCTTTACCAGGATCTGTTTCTTCATTCCCACCACAGCCATGCTGATTAGTCCATTCAATATGCATAATACTTTGACCTGTTGATGGGTTGCTCTTCACATTTGAACCACTTTGAAAATATGTCTAAAACATAATGCAAAATATTACAATTGCTATGAAACATGTACGTAAGGCCAGCTACAAAAATGTAGATATAATGACAGCTAAATACAGTTGACGTTTATATACAGTGTTTATTCAATAGAATAAAGCTATTGGTATATTCCTAGAGTGGCTGCTGTAGACAGGTGACCTTTCTATACAGTGTTTATTCAATAAAATGAGGTTTATGGTATATTCCTAGAGTGGCTGCTGTAGACAGGTGACCTTTCTATACAGTGTTTATTCAATAAAATGAGGCTTATGGTATATTCCTAGAGTGGCTGCTGTAGACAGGTGACCTTTCTATACAGTGTTTATTCAATAAAATGAGGCTTATGGTATATTCCTAGAGTGGCTGCTGTAGACACGTGACCTTTCTATACAGTGTTTATTCAATAAAATGAGGCTTATGGTATATTCCTATAGTGGCTGCTGTAGACAGGTGACCTTTCTATACAGTGTTTTTTCAATAAAATGAGGCATTTTGTATAATACTGAAGTGGCCACTATAGATATGTGATCGCTATATAGATGTAGTTGTTATATAGCACGTTTGACTATAACTTCAAAAACAGTTTTGATAAATGAAATGCTTTTAAATTCTATTTTTAGATCTTCTGCTGGTGAGAAATTATAATTGGAATCAAGTAATGATGGGTTATTACTTTTCACATGAGAATCATCCTGAAAGTATGTTTGAAAGATATTGAAAAATATCACACAATAGCAGTGAAACATGTCCGTATTATTTGGATATTGAAAAATATCACACAATAGCAGTGAAACATGTCCGTATTATTTGGATATTGAAAAATATCACACAATAGCAGTGAAACATGTCCGTATTATTTGGATATTGCTAGAATTTTGTATTATAGGCAGCAGAGGTAACCACTGTATATAGGTGTCTGCTATACCAGGCGTGCACTGCTTGGGTATATTAAGGATAACTGTATTATAAAACATCCCGCCAAAACCTTGTAAGCTGATTGGTTGGTTTATGTGTCATATTTGACGGTAAAACGTTTGCCAGTTTTTGAAGAAGAACAGGGAACTAATAATGTATTATTAAAGAAAAAATATCAACAAATTGTGTCTCTATTTAAAAAAACTAACATTGTGAAGTTTACATTTCCTTGGAAGAAGTTGTAAGTACAATCAAATCCCCTGTCATGGGGAAGTTTACCCTCTGCGAGCTTTCATATGGCAGACCAAATAGTATTCACGTTTCACTTAGTAGCATCAATCGTTTTTACCATGAATATCGGAGAAACAGACGCGATACATACCCAATACAAACCATTTGTACATCGCCTATACTATTTTCACCATAGATTTAAAAGAGCTTGAATTGGATGGGATTGTATTGACTAATCGGATATCCATACTTACCATACGATATTGACCTGTCTCTGCAGTATGTGGTTCTGCAGTCAAATCTCCAACATTGTGTCCGCCTCTGTCGTTGTTCTAAGATTATATAAAGAGCAGATATAATTATTTTATAACCTAAGCGATCTAATAAAAGTGCGCAGTAGAAAGACACGCCCATGTACCCTTTTCTAACCGCTTGGGGTCAATTTAATATCTTTAAGTGCATAATTGTTTGGGATCGTTTAGGAGTAGTCTAGATGAAAAGAACGATTTATGGAGATGTGTAGTATATTGATTTACCTCGCTTTCGTATAACCTCGTTTGTATTCATATACATAGCTTAACTTTAGATATCGTGATTGACTATGTGATTACTGAGGGCTCATGCAAGGACAGTAGCATTCTTTTCAATCTCATATCTCATTCACAATTAATTATGAACTTGAACACTACATATGCATCGCATCGCTGCGTATTATGATCGATCAGTAAAGTCAATATGTCTGTCACGACCATAGTCCGTGTCACGCCATGAATAAGAAATTCAACTTTTAATTTCATTTTATTGACCATTTTCTAATTACCAACACATAATTATATTCTATGAAGGTTCGTTTATGCCTTAAAGTTATCTCATTACATATTCTCTTTGCTCATTAGTTATACATTTTGGCATTAATTGATCAATCAATTATGATTAAATTGCAATGCTAGACTTTTTCATTAAGTAAAATTAATTCCTTAACTCTCAATGATTACAGTATATATCTAACGCGCGTTTAGACTAATTAGACAAGACTAATTAGACAAGACTAATTAGACAAGACTAATTAGACAGTCGGTAGTATAGTATGAGGTGGTATTGTCGGACTATTGGACAACCTAGAAGCTCTTTATACCGATATTCTTATATGGTTGATAAAACAATTTTTAAAGTACGTCATAATCCACAGCTTATAAACTTAAAAAAATTTAGTACCCACATAATCACATACACTCACTGAAACGTTGCAAATTTATAAATTTTTTACATTATAATAATATAATATAATATGAGGTGAACACATACGCGACATGCTCATGGTTTGTTAAGACAGAGCATAATTATATTAATATAGAATAGACACAAAGATGAGGCAAAAGCCTATCCGTCTTTTAATGCTTCTGCCTCATCTTTGTGTCTATTCTAAACTTATTACATTATTAATTCCTCATTTATTACAAAAATCTATAGATAGATTTAAAGCTTCTTATCAACAAAAACGTTAGATCTCCGATATTTACTTATGCTATAACTAATCAAACATTTAATACATAAATTGTATATTATTACTTGCCTGTGAATCAAATGCTCTGTTTGCATTCTGTCTTTTAGCTCGCTGTTCATTTAAACGATTGTTCGAACCTCTCGGTGAATGTATATAAATATCAGCAGTCACTATATTAAAAGCAATACAGCTGACCAAGAATAAATTGCCACCCCACATGATGTTGAACCGTCGACGGATAGATTCATCTATGCTCTAAACTGTAAAATCAAAACATTATATATACATATATATATATTATTCTAGAAATTGTATTGAGGGCTGTGAAGGGTGAAGACCTACCACTGTGGTGTTGTAACTTTTTGTTTCATTATCATTGTCAACAATTCAATATGGTTGGCGTTCGTTATTGAAATGAAAACAGCGAACACTGAGAACTGACGATAGGATATAAAACTATGACATCACTTGATTAAACCACGCATATATGACAACATTTTGTTGATGTGTTTATATTTTTTGTAGATTTTGTAATTTGAAAAATTGATAATTATACTGAATTTATCCTTATGTCCCATACGTGAGGATGTTCTGTGTTCCATATGTTTCATATCGTTATGCGAGGATACACTTAAAAAATATCCTTCTTTGTTCATTTGCCTGTCATATACATACATACATAATCCTTTATAGTTCACACCGGAGTTCACAATTGTGGGAAAAAGCTATCAGTCTTCGTATAGTTTGAAAACTTTTGTATGGTAACTTATACTTTTTATTGGAGAAGGTCCCATAGAGAAATGGATAGATAGAGGGAAATTTCTTATGTTTCTCTATCGATATGGGTCAACCTATAGAAGACTGACTAAATGACAGACTGACTAAATGACAGACTGACAGTCAACATGCATGCTAGAGACTGACTGAATAATTGATAAATATGATGTGTTTTGGCTCAATTTGATTGTGTAGACCTTAACTTTGTGTAGACCAACGTCAGGACTCTGGAACCGATTGCGGGGTTATACTATTCAAGATTAATTTCGGGTTTGCTGCTTTCTCACGCTGATATATGCTTTCAATTCACTTATTGACGTAATGCGACCACCGAAGACTGTTTAATGTGTATTAGGGCGTAAAAACAAATCAAAGAAACATAACATCTATTCATTTTTATTATATTCTTTGTTATGCAAGTTTTTTTTTTGAAATCTAAGATCAAGTTATAATAGCATAATGAGGATTTATCTTATTTTGATGAGATTTCTCGCGGGTCTGCAAAGGTACAAGACAGAATGGAAAACATCCGCTGTTTGAATCTTTTTGTAAATTTAAAATCTATTTCCATGTGGGAGTCTTCTTCAGTCAACGATTTCAAGCTGAAAATATAGCATTGATATTTTGACAGATTGTAAAGGCAACATAAATCGATAGAATTAATAGAATATGTTCACTTGTCCAGTATACATGAGTGAAATACTAATAATTGATTATAATTTATAATGGACTTGAAAATTGAAAAAAATAGTTTGCAAAATTATGAGATATCAAAAGTCTACAGAGTCAGAATTTCCAGAATCCTAATCCGAAAAATTTGACTCGGAGTCCGACTTCGAAAATGTTAGAAAAATAGACCCGAACTCCAACCTTCGGCTCCAAAAACTTTCAGACAAACCCCTGTAAAAGTCCGAAAATGGATTAATTTATCAACACAAGATTAATCAAAATAGAAAGGCATAAAATAAATTAACTTACACTGAAAATAGTAACCAATGCAATATCTACGTAGAAATATCCAAACAATTTTAGACTTTGCATTTTTTTTGTTATGAAATTTATACCAGGACTGCATTCTGAGACTTCGCCCGTTTGCAAAGATATTAATAAATCTAAAATTCGCAAAAAATGATTGAAAACTTTGAGGCTTCATGATTATTTATGTGCTAAATTACCAATTATTCATTGCAAAGCTCGATGTCATTATTCGTCTTGAATTAA
This sequence comes from Haliclystus octoradiatus, assembly GCA_916610825.1. Taxonomy (NCBI): domain Eukaryota; kingdom Metazoa; phylum Cnidaria; class Staurozoa; order Stauromedusae; family Haliclystidae; genus Haliclystus; species Haliclystus octoradiatus. Next base: position 18,732,718 of record OU744453.1, on the reverse strand, counting down.
ATTAAGACTTGAAAAATAATACAAAAATTCCCTTTTTTTAATTTGGAACACGGTTTCCCGTGACTTTTTTTAATAAAATTTTTGTTTTCGGCTTTCTTCAAACTGTCCATTCTCGATCTTATTCCCGTGTTCGGGAACTACATTTTGATTTAGCTCGAAATCCGGAATCCGGCTCATTCAACTGCTATTATATGCTCACTCAACCCTACAACCCTATAACGAAAGTGAAAGTCCAGCTGTACAATAACTCTAGTCGACATGGTACGCAACTGTATACAAATGTTATTTATTATTTATAAATTGATATCTGCTTGAATGATGTTTTATAAGATGTGGTGTAAAAAGCTTTGTTTAAATTTAAATCCCCGTGGTTCAAAGACATTTTTAGATTAGAAACTTGTTGCAGAGGTATTTTTAAAGGACAACGTTAAGATCTTTACAAAGCATAGAGGGATATTATTCTTACTGTGATCTGTATTCAAAGAATAATGAGTTTTGAGGTGAAACTCACATATGAAACTAGCTTACGACCGAAGAAAATCGGAAAAAGAATGTAGTTTATCACTTATATACATAATTGTTAACATAATACATTAGATACAGAAATACATTCTGTACACCGACGAGAAATCGAACCCGGATATCCAGCACCGGGGTCCGGGAGCTGATTTTACCGGGTTGGTTTTAAATCAAATTTTGACTTGTAAAAAGATAGCGACTTTGAATGTCCCTGTCTAATTAATACGAGGGAGCCTTGTTTCATAAATGGCTTATTATTGTATGCATAATTTCATGAACAGGTCATTACAATTCAAGAATCGTCAACAATGCATAAAGTTCATGAACTTTAAATAAGGATTTCATGAACTTTAAATGGCCTGTTTTCATAAACTGCACTCAATGTTCGGGTGGAAAGTGCATATTTCACAGATATTTTATTTGAATAATAATTTAGTAATAAGTGATAGCCTCTTGTTTATTATATTATACATATACTAGTTAATGATTGGTTACTGATAGGACATGGTGCTCAAGATGCAATAGATAAATAGCAAAGCTTAAATAGTAATAATAGTTGGAGAATCAGACAATCATGTATATACTACTTCAAGTTTCATGCCAAAGCGGCGATCATCAGGCAATAATCAATTCAATTTTGTCACTGTCCTATTCTCTGGCCATTATTATTGGTTTAATTTGCATATTTTTATAGTTATGCCAAGGCGATCACCAGGCAATCTATTCTCAGATTGAATAGATTGCCTGATGATCGCCTTGTCGTGAACTTTGAGTAGCAAACATGATTGTCTGATTTTTGACTTCATATTTTATATATATTATTTATTATTATTTATTTATATTTTATATATTATATTATTTATTTTATATATATATTATTAAAGCTGTGCTGTATAGCATTGAGCCCTATGTTCAATCAGTAAGACAACTTACAATACATTGTTTATATAGTTATATTTGTATATAAGATAATTACATTTAATTCGTTATACGTTGATTGTTCGAGCCATGCCTCGATAGAAGGAAAGTGTAAGATTTATTTGAATTTGTTCCGTTGTGTTGTTCGAATCACTCCAACGTTTGATCTTTTGAGTTTAGTAAAATAAATATACATTATCAGTCATCATAGTAAGAAAAAATGGTATAAACTAAAAAGTGTAAAAGAGTAGTAATATACAGTATAAAAAAAAATTCAAACCAATGTCTTTTTCAAGTACTACGTCATTGTGAATCCAAATGGGACTGACTACTGTACCTCATATATGAAATGCTTTTCATAAGAGACTTGAAGTTAAAACCAAACCAAACTTCCCAGGCGTATTCAATCCGCGCCGTATTATTTTAAATTTAATTTCAAAGAATATAGATTGTATTAATTTTAATATAAATTTGTAGAATATTAAAATGTGAATTCGTTGACAATCAGGACTGGAGGAGTCGGTACCGGAGCCTAGAATGAAGTCCTGGCAATTACTTAATTAATAACCATTAAGTTAAAAATGGTCTAGATATTTCTTCATAGAGGTTAGTCAGATTATGTTTATTTATTTTGTACCTTTCAATGTTTGCTTGATTTGGGGTTGATTAAGTAATCCGTTTTCGGACTTTTAACAGGAGTTTGTCTGAAATATTATGGAGCAGAAATCAGAGTTGGAGTCTATTTTCATTTTAATTTCGGAGCCGAACTCGGAGTCCCACTTCTATAAGGACTTCTTTCGGATTCGGAGTTTAAAAATTCTGACTTCGTATACTACACCTCTGATCCATACACTGGCTGCGATTCTCGACGACTCCAGCTTTCCGTTTTTCGAGTCCATGTATTATAGGTCTCTAAGATTGACATATTCCTATTTTATTCAGGATTTTAGTACTGTATCAGATTTTTTTTATTGAGCTTCATTCGGTACTGTTTGCAGATATCTTACCTTGAAAATGAGACTTGGTTTTCTTGAAATATGCTCCAAGCATACCTCTTCTCATGAGAATATTTGCGATCGTAAAAATATTCTTTCAATTTTGAATATAAGTTAGCATTAAAATGTTGTTTTCTTGCCAAAATTATGTCAAGTTAGTGTGTATAATTCTAATTACTGTATCATGCTCAGTATCAAGAAAATTACTGCATTCAAATCCGAGAGTTATTTAATGGCAAGTTATTGAGATTTTCCAGTCTATTTTTATTTTCCAACCCTCTACCATTAGAGAATTTTAATATGGAAATTTCGAAAGTAGGTCTTTCTATAGACCGCATATACAGGTGAAAATTATACACAGGGTATCCTATAAGTTTCAAAGAGATTTCAAGGAGAGTTTCAAGACGCGACGGTATAATTATTATAAGGTCTGTAAAGGAAAATTGCCGAACATATCACTATACAGAGTCTAGACTCTAGAGACATAGATTCACCGTGCAGAGATGATAACTCAAAATGAGCATTTACACCGTCCTTCCGATACCGTCAAATATAGTCTTGGGGCATATTTCTGTGACACCAATGTTACAGACAAAATTTGAAATGTAGGATTATACATTATTTGTTGAATATAAATATTTGTCATCCATCACCGAAATTAATAATGCTCAATTTGAAACATGCTTTTTGAAACATGCTCAAAGGTATAATTATGCGAAATTTAAATTATCAAAATATGATATTTTCACACTTGGACTGTCATGTTTCATTTAGCCGCACTGATGTTTTTTTTGTAAAAGGAGTTCTTCCAAACGTAATAATAAATTACACCCAGTTTAATCGATACTGTACTCAAAATTGAATAGTTTGTTGAGGTTAAAAAGCCACCGTATTAACATCAAAAGTCTTTTTCCGCATAAAAACAATGGCATAACTCAATCGAACACATTGACGTCATTTTAGAATGTTTTGATTGGCTTATCTCGTAAACAATGCAACTTCTTACCTGCTACGAGTTAGATTTTTAAAATGCCCCCTGAAGTAACCTTTGTATTTTGTAATAAGTATACAATCCTGTCGAGTTTTTGAAATTTGGAGTATTTACAATTACATATTAGAAAAAAGATCATACATCAGAATTCACTGGCATAGATTTTAGGAGCTATGGATCAATGAGGATTAATTTTGAAAGAAATTGGATGGTTTTGACCTAGTTTTGACGCGGCTTGTGGTTCTTCCTTGTCGGTGCAAGTTCCTGGTTAATTTTCTTGTATGTTTGATATTAGAGAAATCACGATATTTAAAAGATAATCATTATGGGATTTATAAGGGTAAAAATGCTTCAAGCTGAAGCAGGAAAAGCTTGGGATAGTTTAACTAGTGGCACATTATTTGAGCCATATAGTTGTGTATCAATCAAAGAATCAGTAGACGTCCCTGGACAAGGAATTGAACTTTTACAAAAGAAAAAGGCAATTTATCCTGACTGGAATAAATGTTTTGATACTCATGTTCATACTGGTCGAGTGGTTGCTTTTAGTGTTTTATCAAAAAGTGATAGTTTTTTAATTGGTGAAGCTACCATTGAAGTTGAATTTTTTGCTGAACAATGTCAAAAAAGTGGAGTAGGTACCGCTACTGTCTGGGTAAGTCTGAACAAAGTGTTACTGTTTACACTTTACAATATGAATTATAATTTTATTTATCAGATTTCATAGCCCTACTTTTCTATGATAGTTTTCAATTAGTTTGACTGTGTAATCATAATTTAACACTGTTGTAAATGATAGATATGGATTTGACATTTTTCTATCAACGATGTTGCACACCGTCATTTTCTTTTGATGTATACAGTAATAACAACTTTCTATCGACACTTTTGAAGTGACATGGCATTTATAGCTTTTGCAAAACCCAACCCCATTTCTGAACTATTAATCCGATACTGCTAAGTTTGTAGGCCTATTAATGGATAATCTAATGTATCTTGCCCCCTATATATCTAACTTATTCCAAGTCTATTAGCAGTTTGATACTTCAACCAAGTCTTGTTGTTAAAGTTTCTTGTTTACTAACAGGTAGGCGCAGGTAGTCCACACCAACCACCCACTCCCTGAGAGATATGAATTAAACAATCTACACGCTTGCTATCTGCTGAGTAGTTCAGGTTGACTCATCCTTAGAAATGATTTATTAATTTACTCTGATAATATTTTTAAATGGAATCTACAGTATACTGTCTCCTAGAATCCTTTCAAGAAGGGTGGTAATGAGCTAAGCAACAAAGGGAGTGGTTTCAAGGGGCGCAATTTTCGGATCACAGCGAAAATCTTTCCAAATTTATTTTCCACTCATGTCAAAATCGCCCAATTCCACTTCGTAGAAATCACCAGTTCAATTTTCCTGTCCAGTGACCGTACTTTTTGGTTATGGAAAGCAAATAATATAATTCCTTCCATTGCCAAATGTATTATTTCTTTTGTATTTCCCACAGAAATATTGATTTTAAATATCTTTTTGAACGCAATTAGGGGGTAAAAGATGCAAAAATTCTTGAATGCACAGGACTACTTTTGACTATTCCCGCTTCACGCTGTCAAAAGGGTAATTGTCAATCACGTTTTATAGGAACCCCCTACAATGCTGCGAAATATGGCACAATAACTTTTAACTGACTTCTAATCTATCGTTTCACCATTCACTACTTGAAAAACTATGGAAAGATAAATTTTGGATGTGTAAGATCACGTTTCACGAATATTCAAATTGGAAATTCATCGGTTAATATTTATTTTCAATCAATAAAATTCATCATTCCTTTCACAAATCATGGCAGTTATATTACCTACTGACTTTGCGGAAATTCCCTTCATCCCTCTCTTGTGAAACTCCTTCTAAATATACAAATCTGAACGGGTTGATGTTTTAGAAGAGAATCATATAAATGACATGAAATAATTCAGTGAAACTCTCCAAATATATAATAGAATTGAAAACTCTTGAAACGTCCAAAATTTCAAGTGTAAACTTCAAATGGCTCATGTAGCATCCAACAGCATCATTCAAAAATCATATTTAATAAGTCTGTATTTGGAAAAAAATGATAACTTATCAGGTATACTTTATAGAGAATCATCATTATTTAATATATATAAAACTTGAAATCAACTATTTCTCTGCATCCTTCTGAATATGTGCTAGCCTTCCCTCCAGGGCTCTCAGTCCCGGAATCCCCCACTTTATCAAGGCTTCTCTGTATGTATTTTCTTAACATACAAACTAACAGTCAACAGAAACTCAGCCCACTTGGCTAATATAAAAAGGAGAATTTGACTGCAATACTATTAGCTTCGCAAACACTGTGGGCGAATACAATTTTAAACTTTTCAAAAAATGCAAAATCTCAATAAAACTCACAAAGAAATGTTTGAAATAATGTTAAAGAAACAATGAAGTGACACTTCATCAAATAGCCTACATTATTTATTTTAACAACCATGTCGGATGCCGTGTTACTATGTTCCACATTTTTTGAACTCTGTTCACGATGGCTAGTTTTAGTTTGACTATTCTTTTAACCGTTACGACTTTTATATTTCTGCTCTGAACATAATTTTGAAAAAAATTTCACTGAATTTCCTCGAAATTGCACTTCTCTTAGCCAATCAGAATGGAAATTTTTTTGCAGGTATCTGATTATTTGTAAAACAAAATTAGCAAACAATTAATTGATAACATGTTGTACCTAATACTTTGATTATTTTGTTTTCATCTTTCAATCAGATTGATTTGATACCAAATGGACGACTGCAAGTTCAAGCTAGATACTTCTCTGAGAATGCAAGTAAGTTTGTTTTTCATCAGTGGTTACATAGAGTGCTGATATTTGACATGATTTAAAATTAGCTTACATCCATTTTACAACTGCCACCTTCCAACCTGTCAACCTTATTAATGGCAATTCAAGATCGCAGATTGTCATTTTTTTAATCTCTTTACTGTTGACAGTTTGACAAATTTAGGACTATGGTCGATGTGAGAGAGACATAAACGACACAGTAAAAGTTTCAAGTAATTTTCTTTTCACTGGTCTCTCGACGAACTCTAAACGCGAGTCTGTTGACATGACTTCAAACTCTGTTTTTATATACAAACACCGCTGACCTGCCATACCGCAATCAGCTGGCAGACTTTACAAGTTTATTTTACATCACGGCTATCACGGCTACGATCAGAGGAAGGGACAACACGCAATATATTTAAACAAACAAATCACACAACAAATTTTTACGCAAACTCTTAAACTATTCAAATTGCTTTTTGTATATATTTTGCCTAGCATACAAACTTGCAACAACAAAAACTCAGCTCACTTAGCTAATAAAACAAGAAGGGTTTGACTGCAATACTTAGGACAGCTGATTTTAGATTTTCGAAATACATTTTAAATGTTAGTAAAAAATTCATGTAACTGATGCTAATGTTCCACTGACTCTGTTACATGAATGGAACACTGGTCACTGAATGAAATCCCACCCTTGAACAGATTGATTATTGATTCCTCTATCGTTTCAACTTCCATGCTATATTGACCTCTTCATCGTTATATGACACTGTCCCTTTTTTCCGACTCCTAGGGTTCAATTATATTTTTCAGTGCCTGCGACCACATAATTTTGCCTTGAAAATGTCTGCAAATATTGCACTGGAAATTGTTTGATCTATCAATTCGAATTGACCTTATTTATACATAGAGTAATTAGTTTCATCTTTATGCACCTCTTATTCGGTTTCGTTGATAAACTTTAACTGTTTACAGATTAAGAATACTTTAAATTTAGAAAAATGTGCCTGCAGGAATTCTCTTGTTCAATATATTTGTGCCTGCGACTGCCGATCCCAATGGTCCCAACATTTTTTACTCATGTCAATCTCTCTGTCAACAATTACTACGTTTTGATGATGGATAATGTTTCTAAACATTTCATTCTAGACGATCCTAACTCATCATCTGAGGCTAAAAAAGCAAACAAAAGTGGTTTGGCGAATCGGCGTGGTGCCATGCGTAAAGCGAAAGTACATGAAGTTAGAGGACATAAATTCATTGCTAAATTCTTTAGACAGTTTGTCTTCTGTTCTGTTTGTAACGAATTTCTTTGGTAAGCATACCCACTGCGTCTACAATGAAACCTGTCTTTAACAATCCACTATGAGATGTGGTGATAATGACCGCTATTAACAGATGGTCTCTATATACAGGGTCTTTTCAATATAACTTTCTATATTGTGGATATTACTAAAGTGACTAATATAAGCAGATGGACAGTGATGTTTTTGTACGGCATTCCCCCACTACTTTTTGTCTGGGGGAAAGTTGTTTCCCCACTATTTCCATTGGAAGCGAAAGTTTCATGTGTTAGCTTTCTTGTTCCAAGAAATATTGAAATAATGTCATTTGAATTCACCTGAAATGCTTATTTGTAATGTTATTTTTTTGAAAAGGTGAAAAGGCAAATGCATGCTCTTATAGGTCATTTAGGGGTTAGAGACTGACACAAGTGTTTCGGTTACGAATAATTGCACACTTTGGGAATTGTATAATCCATGAGGCCGCCGATTTCATGGCAAATAGGCCTCAATTGTCTATTCGCAACGATGCGCCACAGCTACTCACAATGCAATTCCCTTTAGACCATTCCATTCGCCATCCTTAGATGGTACTCATTAGATGTTTTATATGTTAGATAAAATCAAGACTGAGTTGACCTTCGGGGAATTTGAACCACAGTCAATCAGATATGATCAGATCTGAAATTCGGTTCCTCTATCATCTGAGCTAATCGTACTAAATTATTCCTTATCCTACAGATATAAGTAGCTGTTGCTGATTGAAATATTGTTTCTCTAGCCATTTTAAAACTGTTGTGATGGCAATTTGTCTTTGTTAAATTTTAGGGGTCTCAACAAACAAGGTTATCAATGTTCATGTAAGTTAAATGGTGACTACAAACCAGGGTTGCCAAGAGAGGGGGAAGCGGGGCAATTTCCCTGGGGTTACAGCGATTTGTAGGGCTGGAAATGACACGCTTTCCAATTAAATCAAAGTTCAGGCAAGGTACGGACGAACAAGCCTTCAAGTGGCCGATAAGAGAAATTATTTAAATCGGAGAAATTTGATTATGTAACAATGAAGAAGGATGAGTTATTTCTTCTTCTTCTTTTACAATCTTGTAAAAGTTTTCCTGTGCTTCTGCGTTTGTCTGTACTGTTGTCATTGTATTTTTGGAAAATGACATCATTTAGAAGGTGTGCAATTCGTAAAAAAAAGATTGGACAAGAGGAGAAAAAAAAATTGCAGGACCATATTTACGAAAATGATGTTCCATTGGTCCAAACTTTCTCTTGTTTTCTAACTACTCTAAACTCATACCTAAGTATGCTACTGTATTATCCTGTATAATTTTATATAGGGTTTCTCTTGTTTGGCCTTGTTGTTTAGTTAAATTTATAAATTGAACGCATTCAGCCTAACAGCTTCAGTGGATAGCATGTCGCCTCTGTCTGATAATTTTCACTGTCACACTCAATCTCGTTTGATAATTGTTAAATATAAGTAATGTTTTAACTGGTCATTTCTTTTATAGCTTGTTCTTGTGTTGTACACAAAAAATGTCATTCAAAAATTTTACACAAATGTGCTGAATCAGCAACAGACTCTGGTGAAACAGTCGTAAGTAATTGTTACAAATCTTTACAATAGATAATATAGTTTGTCATCCCTGGGCAAACAACAACAGCTATTTATACAACTTCTACACCCTTTGAAAATCTATTGCTGTTTAGCCACTCTTTCAATTTTGTCTGACGTGTTAGATCATGTATTTCATATGTCGCATTGTGTTTGATGACCATCAAACATTTTCCAAGGAGTGTTTTAATCAAACATCTTTGTCAACCCTTTTGAACCCTGTTGTGGCTTCTCAATGTCTTTCTTTTATGCTCAGTCAAGACCCTCTGAGTTGTTCAGGAAAAGTCTTGAGAAAATCAGGTCTGTTCAGCCACCCTTGAAAAGACTGCTCCAAAGCACAAACAACACACGTCAGACAAAAACAGATTTGTTGCATAAAAATTGCCTTCATTTTCCCAAGGCTAGGTGTTGTGAACATGCATGAATAATTCAGAAACTGTTTCTCACCAGTTCATGGAAAGTTTATACAGTCAAACCTTGCTTAATATCCACTCTTTTAACATCACACCTCTGTTATTTAATATCCCCATAATTAGCTGATTTCCATCAACCATTCTTCATGCAAATTCTCATTTTCTTATTTGCTCAATATCCAAAATCGCTTATCATCCCACTTTCAGCTTTCCCAAAGGGATATGAAGCGAATTTGACTATAACTTAATAAATACGTGTTCTCACAAAGTGTTTTCAACATCAGCTTTCTTTCCTGAGGTATGAAATTAATTATAGTCAAACTTGTTGTAACTATCACCTCTCTACAATGGCCACCTGTATATTGTGGCTACTCTTGCATGCAATGTCTAAATTAGTATTTTCTATTGAATCAACCCTGTATGTAAGGCCACCTGTCTATAGTGGTCAATTTGTCTACCTCCACAGCTGGCTGTTATATATAGAACCTGTATGTAGAGGTCACCCCTTCTTACAGTGTCTAAATTAGTATTTTCTATTGAATCAAACCTGTATGTAAGGCCACCTGTCTATTGTGGTCATTTATCTATCTCTTGTAGCTGGCCATTATATACAGGTTTCACTGTACAGAAATATGTTTAATTCTATTTCAGATGATGAAAGAACGATTTAAAATTAACATGCCTCATCGTCTTCGTGTTTGTACATTTATGAGTCCATGCTTTTGTGATCATTGTGGTTCATTAATTAGTGGGTTATTCAGACGTGGATTGAAATGTGAAGGTAATGCATTGTGATAAACAATTAATTGTGTCTAGGGTCCGGCAAAATGTCCAACCTTCTGGAATCCTAGAAGCATTTCAATTTCTGAATTTTTTGTAGAAATCTGACCAATAAATCATTACTAAATTTGCCTTCCGTAATCTAGGATTCCAGAATTACCACTATTTTCTGACCCTGGTTATTTCTACTCTCAAATGGAACAGGCGGGCAAATGACTTTATTTAGTCTAGTCTATATTTGTAGCTATACTTTTGAAAGTTTCAAGATTGTCTGGAAATTCCTAAGTATTTGGATATTAAAATTTGGCAATCATATTTACTAGTAAAGTAAATATATTTACTATACTTATACTATACTTATAACCATATTGATCATATTTTTAATTTCTTTTTAAAGCTTGCAACTTGAATTATCATGAAAAATGTAGACAGAAGATTCCTAACTTATGTGGTGTTAACCAAAAATTATTGGCAGATGCTTTATTTCAAACTGAGGTACAACATTATTCTTGAGGCTGTGTTACTACTCTTTATGCAAAATATACAACCAACTATGTACAGGTTTCACTGTACTATGAACCTCAGCTTCCATTTTACTTTATTATGTTTAAAGAAAAAAGTCAGACCTACTTTTTCTCAGAGAAATCATTATACAGTAAATACCACATGATATGTACAGTTGTATTAAAATATAGTTGCTTTGTACTGTGCTACAAATTATGTTATTTTTATGTAATATTACATGGTGGTGTTAAGCCCTGGCCAATAGAGTTTTCACATGTCTCTAATGAGTCCCTCGATAATTGTTTAAACAAAAGATTTCTAACCCCGGTGGGGTATTGACCTTGGTATGTATTCTTATACCACACCAACATGACCCCTGTGAAATGCTCTATTGACTTTTTATTTCACCAACATTGATGGCATTTACCAAATGTTGACGGAAATAAAAAGTCAATATACCACCCTCACAATTTTGGCATCAGTTTGCGAGGTTAAAATTCACTTTGAAAATGCTCAAAGCTGCTGCAAACATTGTGAATATTCTATTTTTTGCAACATTTGTTGACAAAGAATTAACACTATCAATTTCACCAATGTTTGTGAAAACAAAAATTTGGCCACTCCCACAACGTTGTCAAAAACCACCAACATTTCTGTCAAGTTCAGTTTCACCCATGTTAGCGAAAATAAAAAGTAATTTGGCCGGTGCATAATATGCTCAAGATGTGTTCATTTTTATTTCAGATGGACAAGCAGAAGAAACTGGCCAGTGATAGATCAAAAGATTCTGAAAACGCATCTTCCGAAGATTCAGATGGGGACATGGACGAAGACTCTGAATTATATGAAGCAGTCTGGGAAGCGTTTACCCCAGCCCCACCAAAACGAACAGCTAGCTTAAGACCTGAAAGTCACAAGAGAACCTACAAAATGGAAGATTTTGAATTTATCAAAGTCTTAGGAAAGGGTAGTTTCGGCAAGGTGAATTAGACCCTATCCTTATTAACATTGTAATTCATATTGAAAATATCTCTTTCATGTCAGGATCCGAAAATGCTTAATCCTTCAGAAAAACAAGAAATTTTGATGCAAAGATGTATGAATTTCATTCTGATCTAATCATGTATTTATGGTCTTGAATTGATTTTCTAATTATATGTATTCAATTGAATTGATCAAGTAATTACCAGAAAAGTTATTACCAAGGATTACCAAGAAGCAGCATAAAAATATAGAAACCGGCTAATCATAGAGCTAGCAAAAGGGGATAACAAACGTATTGTAGGCCTACTGTTGTCCTTGAGACAGATGGTTTTCACTTGAACACATGTTTCGTTCTATCTGACTTAATATTTTGTTCGTTGTATTTAGGTTTTACTTGCTGAATTAACTAAAACAAAGAAACCATATGCCATCAAAGCATTAAAGAAAGATGTAGTATTGGAAGATGACGATGTTGAATGTACATTGGTCGAGAGAAGAGTTCTTGCATTAGCTACAAGGCATCCATTTTTAACGCATCTCTTTTGCACTTTTCAATCACAAGTATGTTGATAGAGATACATTTATCACAGTATATAACCTATTTAATTCTCTAACTACCAATTATTTCAATGAGCTCAGCTATCAGAAACTAGACATTTATCAGAAATTAAACCAGGAATTTCACTCAGATTAAGTTATTATTAGGGTTACCACTGTGAAAACAGGTCATGAAAAAGTTTCATGGAAATTGGACCATTTAACGTTCATGAGCAATTCATGGAAGTTTGTAAGTTCCTTTTTTCTGCAAAATAGATTTGATCTCCGTATTTTCTCCCTGCTCCCGCTTTGTTAGGATACATTTTATACCTTGCTATCCAATACTCATATCAAAGCCTCAATAATGTTATCTGATAAGTTCTATATAATATTACTATATAGTAGATATATAATATATAATAGTACTATATAATATATAATAAGATTTTGCCCAATCCAAACAATTGATGAAAATATTTTTGTCTCTTATTAGAGTCATTTGTTCTTCGTTATGGAATATTTAAATGGTGGCGATCTGATGTTTCATATTCAAGCCAGCGGAAAGTTTGATGAAAATAGATCAAGGTATGTATGTTTTAAAAGCTTCTACATTCAAACTTACTCAATATCCCCCCCAACATTTAATGCAATTAAAAAGTGGGAAATTAAGGAAGAAGACTTCAGTTCACAAATTATGACAAATCCTTTTTGATATTTTGAAGAATACAGGGTCCGACAAAAGCAGGAATCCAGTAATCCTAAGATTCCGGAAGGCTAGAGCAAATTCAAAAAAAAGTTGATATTTTAATGATTTATTGATCAAACATCAACAAACAAATTCAGAAAAAAAACGTTGAAATTCCTCTAGGATTCCAGAAGGCTGAATCTTTTGTTGAACCCTGGAATAATACCTTGATTTTATTTTAATTTAAGGTTTTTGTAATATTTTGCAGGTTTTACGGTGCTGAGATTGTTTGTGGATTACAATTTCTACATAAACATACCATTATATACAGGTATGCAATTTAATTTACTCTGTTATAGCCTACCATTACAACATTTCTACATAAACATACCATTATATACAGGTATGCAATTTAATTTACTCTGTTATAGCCTACCATTACAACTTTAGAAGCTCTCTAACAAGCTCTAATCCACGTAACTTCCAATATTTCAAACACTGCAGATCATTTTCAACAGATTTCATGACATATTGGGCCTTGATTGTCAATGCGCAATGATGCGACGAGCTTGTTTACTAATATAAATAAATATAAATACTCATAGTGATGGAAAGTATCTCCTTCGACTACAGTCTGAACCAGATTATGTTCTGGTTTTCAATTTTTGATAACAAAATGTTGTGTTGTGATTTCATATTTTTCAAGATGAACATATCTTTTCAATTTTTAGGGATTTAAAACTTGACAATGTATTACTCGACCATACTGGTCATATTAAAATTGCTGATTTTGGTATGTGTAAAGAAAACATGCAAGATCAAATGAAAACAGGAACATTTTGCGGCACACCTGATTACATCGCACCTGAGGTTGGTTATGTCAACTACGTTCATTTTCAGATTGATGACAGTCTTGTGATAAAAATTTATTTTGAAACTTATCAGTTTCTGAATAATTCGTAATGATGACAATGCTACAGTTAAATTAACTTAATTTAGGGTTTGAACAAAGTAAAAATGTCCTGCGATTCAATCTAAGGTTTTTGGAATTCCATCGGATATGAATTGAACCAAAATTTGTTGTTCTGTTGTTTACAGATTTTGAAAGGTAACCGTTATGATTCGTCTGTTGATTGGTGGTCGTTAGGTGTTCTACTCTACGAAATGCTAGTCGGACAGGTAGTATAATTTTTATTGCTACAGTTACCTGCATTAGTGCATTTTCGATAAGTGAAATTCTTGCTGAATTGATCTGCAACCATTCACTGAGGTCCTATAAACTATTGTGTGGTCAGGTCATTGTTAAAATTTTTTGTCTAAGTACAAGTTTTGATAAATGCAATAAACAGCTTTGGTAAATCTGGCATAAAATTAACCAGCAGGCTCTGTACTCAGTGTTCTACATGATGCGTAATGCAATGATTCACAACACTACTTATGGCTTGAAAAATGGCATTCACTTTTCAACTTTGAGCTCGCAAAGTCGATTTTATGCCTTTAAGTGAGTTACACTATACTCTAACCAGTTTTAATCACATTGGTCAGACAGTAGGATAGCAATTTTATTGCTGTCATTGCTCTTTTGTTTATTATTCATAATACATTTTGGGGTTTGGCATCGACAGTCTTATCTATCCTGTTTTCTCTTCTGTTAAAAGAAAAAGTTTGGTTTAAAAGCTCTCATATTAAGTTCACCCATCTCAGATTTAGCCAATCAAGCACCTACAACAATATGCCAGTTTGAAGTTAGAAGCTTCATTGTACATTCGAACCTGTTATAATCGTCACCTCTATAAAGCGACCACCTATCTATAGTGGTCACTCTTGCAATGTCTAAAATAGTATTTTCCATTGAAGCAAACCTGTATATAAAGGCAACCTGTCTATAATGGTCAATTTATCTACCTCCTGTGCTGGCCATTATATACAGGTTTCACTGCTAAAGGATATTTATTCAATTCAATTATGTCAAAAAAAAATCTTGGGACAGTAAGAGATAAGAATTTGAGGATAAACTCTAAACAGGCATATACTGTAGGGTGTTGTGAAGAGATTTTCTGTGTTTAATAATTCAATTTTGAAAGTTTCATTTACTTATTTACAGTCCCCATTTGCTGGTGAAGATGAAGATCAATTATTTAATTCAATTTGTAAAGATAAAGTTCACTATCCCAAATGGCTTACTGATATCGCTGTCTCTTGTCTCAGTCAAGTGAGTATGATTGCTTCAAACACATTGGTTTTCATAGTATTTGTAACATGTAACAGCTCATGAACATTTCATTCATGAAAATTGGGGCCATTTAACGTTCATGAACTGTTCAACCCCTGAACTGTTTTTCGCAGAGGAAGTCAGTATTTTCAAAAACAAATCATTAGCAAGAAACTCGCTGAGGCAGCTCATAATTTTCTGATGCCGTCTCGTTTTCCCTTACGTGCCACTCGTGCGCCAAATATCAATAGCTCATAGGAAACTGTGTGCCAATTGCTTAAAAGTCACCTATCAGTCCATCTTTGGTTTAATGAGACGTTTTTATATGGTTAACATTTTATTTCTATTGCAGCTATTAGAACGAAATCTCTCGTTACGCCTTGGCTATGCTGGTGGTACAAAAGAAAATATTAGAAAACATGCATTCTTCGCACCAATCGATTGGATTAAATTAGAAAGTGGACAAGTTAAACCACCATTCAAACCAGATATTGTAAGTTGTCTTGTTGAAATCAAAATTAGCATTGTCTATTTTGATAATTGGATTGCTAACATTTTCAAACATTTAAAAAATTTATTTTGAGAGTCAAAGATAAGATATGCTACATTATGCTTCTTCAAGTTTCGCACCGTGAGGATCATCAGGCGATTCATTTCAATTAGAGTACAAAAATCCCTCCAGCTTAAACACTTTACTGTTTTTAATTTTTTTTAAATGTTCATCGTAACACTTTCATGGTATTTTCGTGCTTTTGGTGTTGGTAGTGTCTAACTTTGCCTTTTTATGAAGACATTGAGCATATCTGTCTGTTAATACTAGAGCTGGGATTTTAAAGATATATAGTAAACCTGTTAGAACGTCCACCTCTATACAGCAACCACCTGTCTATATGGTTCACTGTAGGGGTGTTTGCCCTGAACTCTAAGGGACCACCTGTCTATTGCAGCAATCAATTCTCAGGCATCTGATAGATGGATGTAATATGCATGTTTTATCAAGGGTTTCATATACACTTGCGGTGATACACTTCAAATGATGTATTCAAAGGCTGAATTACAGAAAACATTAAACAACGTGCCTACATGGGCTCAAACTTGGCAATTAAGACTTGACTTTCACAAATGTTGTGTACCAAATTCATTTATCAATCTATTGAATATAATGTGTTAAAAGAGGTGGAGTTATTGGATTTAAAAATATTGAAGATCTGGGAACTTTATTAACTTTATATTTGAAACTTTTGGCACATTTGCAAAGGCACAATCAAAATATATTTAATTCTCAAAAGTTTTAAGTTTTAGGCTGTAAGATAAAGATATTCTGCTCAAAACGTCAGATTTTATATGGAATATTTCTACATACAGTCGAACCTGTTATAACGGTCACCTCTATACAGCGGCCACCTGTCTATAATGGTCACTCTTGCAATGTCTAAATAATATTTTCTATTGAATCAAACCTGTATATAAAGGCCACCTGTCTATAGTGGTCAATTTATCTACCTCTTGTAGCTGGCCGTTATATACAGGGTTCACTGTATTTCCAAATTTCTAGTGATATTTTATTAATTTTTGTTTTTAGAAAGGTGATACTGCTGTTAACAATTTTGATCCAGATTTTACGATGGAACCAGCTAAACTTACACCTACAGATACTGATTTACTAGAATCTATAGACCAAGGTCAATTTAGAGGATTTTCATTCTGGAATCCGAACTTTGAAAAAACGCAAGCAAGAGTGAGATAATCGATATTTTGAATCGGATATCTGGATTAGATCAGAATATATGGCTAGGAATCAAGTCATCTGAATTTTGAAAAAATATCTCATATATTTTATGTTAGCAATATAAATAAAAGGGTATCTAGGAGTAGGAATTAGTCAACAATATTTTTTAAAATATTCATACATAACTTTAACAACTAATTCTTTTAAATTAGGTTTCTTAGTTTGTTTTTTAGATACAAATATTTTTTACTAACAATACATTGATTTGATCAACATAAATACGAATATTTCTACATTTAACAGCTACATGTTTCTTATAAAATGTTTTACAATTTTAAATATACAATATTTCCCCCCTAATTCAATACATTGTGTTTAAAAATAAAATTTGGGAAATTTTGTTATCTTATTATAATTGTTTATTTATTTATAGCTATTTTTACTCTTGAAGTTTGATTTTTTAATGATAAAAACTACAAACTTGATATGAATTGTCTTATTTTATTTCAATTAATATACCTTCGTATTTGTTTTCGTCGATTACAATTTCTACCTGATTTTAAACACCACAAAGAAATTGCTGATTCGAATGGTTAACGAATCGCTGCGAGGAATTTGTGTTTGTATAGCGCGGTGGTTAACATGCAGATCAACATTATCTCTATTTGTATTTACAACAGTCAACTTTTAATTAACAGATGATTTTGGAGTACTGATCCTTGAATTGGTAATTATCTATATAACCGTTTTGTCAATGTTTAATGTTTGGAATTCATTGGGGCCTGATAGAATTGTCAGCTAAACATCCTATCATTTTTAGCAATTGATTATCAAAGGTTGACTAATTGCCATATTGCAGGAAATTTTAATTTTGTTCAACGTTGAACAATAAACCAATATATTTGATTATTCATTTTCTTAATCATGCATAAAGCATTCGTAGGCTCTATTTAAGTGGAAGTTGTACTTCCATTATTTGCCTTTGAATTTTGCGCAATTTAATTTGTGACAAATATATTCTATTCTATTATATATTACTGAATTCAGTTATTTATTGAAACATTTTATATAAAATGTATCCCAGTATTATATTTCTAACAGCTCCGGATCCGTTTCTACTGAAATAAATTGGATTTTGTAGAAATGTTTTTAGATTCTAATGAAACCTATTACTTGTTCATTTCAATCCCCAAGGGAAGCAACTGGATTCAAAGGAAAATAGTCATTGTTTTGCTTGTGAACCCACAATGCATTAGTGGCTGCTTCAGATTTGCTTCGTTCTTTTTAACGGGAACTTTGTGTGAGACCAGACTGATTAGAAGTAGGTATTAGACTGCGCGCCACATATCTAAAACGGCAGATTTCTCCGTGCAAAAACACATAAAAGTATTTATCCTGAATTCCATAAATACTTTTCCGTTTCTTGTTTTAGTTGAATTTTATTACATTGGATTTTTGAAAGGTTTACATTACAATAAAATTTATATTAACTAAAAGAAGGAATAGAAAAATGTTATTTTTATGAAACACTTTTATGTGATTTCAAATCGTCCAGAGTTCGGTCTATATCGAGAGATCTATAATACCATATAAATGTCAGGCTTTCAAGGAAATGAGAAAACGATTCTAATTAAAGAGGATTTATACGTACCGTTTTTAAGAGAGGTTTATCCCAGATCCTTATGAAATTTTACGGTATCTATTTTGAACATTTTCGTACTTTTTGAACTTTTGTTTTCTCCTATTGGTAAAACTTTCAAGTACTTTTCAATTGCAATTCTCAAAATTTTTAGGGTCTTAAACTTATAAAGAAACAGGAGATTCACAATATACCAACAAAAAATATATATTACACTGACATGATAAACATAGACAAGAAAATGGACATGCTGCATGCTTCATTAAGTTATAATTACTATAATGTAATGATCACTCTATATTATCAATAGATTTAACAAAATATTTACAAATTCGAATTACATTTTTCAGACAAACTATATAGCATGGTCTTGGGTCTAATTTGCTTTAATGTTTTTATGCATAGATGAAATTGCATATATGTCCAGTATTTGTCATTGAATGATTGTAAAATATTTCCTGTGCTCAGTCCGATGTTTCAGCGATCGATCTTTGTACAATCGAGTACGATTCATCTCAGACCGTAACGACGCCGGCGTTGTTCATATACTTTGCCCCTATCAGTGATGGGAAATGCGGGAGGAGTTGGCATGAGGATTTTCTGTTCTATAAAGTTGTCCTCAAGATCTTCAAATGTCAGACCTTCCTTTTCCCAAGGACGACGAAGCCTGATTTTAGGTTTCCTTGGCTGACTTGATTCGCTAATCTCCGCGACAGGGATCACTCTTTCTTGTGAAGGGCATTTTGCCTCAAGGGTTTGCTTTGTAACCTTTGCCAAATTAATAACATGGTTGCTTTCCTCTTCTCTTTCCCATGGACGCTTTAGTCGAATCTTATTCTTTTTTGGTGTGACAGATACTGACAGCTGGCTTTCCGTGCGACAATCGTCTTCAAGAGCTAATGCCACTTGCTTTGGAATACTATTTTCTGTTCCTACTGTAGATGTTTCCAAAAATTTAGATTGAGTTCTGATACCTGGCAAGGGTTTTCGTACACCACCTAATAAATTGAGACGGTTGCAAGTTTCAACTTTGCTGCGTGGTGTCTCAATTTCATGGAAATTATTTTGTACTTTAATTTGATCTGATTTTTTGATCTTTGGTAACGTCTTTCGACTAAGAGCACTTACAAAAGTAAGGCCACGTGGTGGTAATGATATTCCATTTAACACTCCACTAACATTCGGTATGTTCTCTCTGACGTTGTCAAGTAAATTCATTGTCAATAATATCAGCGATATAATTAACAGTTAGAATTAATTAAATACCTCTACAAGAGATGTGAATGATATCAGTTGCACCGTTGCACCAAGAAATGGTAACAAATAAATTAGATAAATCGGTTAGAAAAAATTCACAACCGATATCTCAAAAGCTTTCGAGTCAAAGACGAACATTTATTGTGACGTCATATTTTGATTGCTACAAAAATAGTATTAATACGTAGTAATTACAAGAACGCATGCGTAGATGATTGTATCCAATTAAGAATTGAGTCATCATCATCATCAAGAGAACAATAGATTTGAGAAACTCAAAGGGAGCTTATTGTTGACAATGAATCCGAAATAAAAAAGTCCAATCCTATTTATTTCTTCAAAACGGTCTTGAGTTGACTTGCTGCAAGTCTCACTTATTTTATGACGATTTTGATATGTTGGTAAGTGTCAAGCGCTTACTACCAACCATCAAATCTCGGTACAACAAAGTTAGTGGGACTTAGAGCTAGTCAAGGTCTTGAGTAGCTATCATAAGAATTAATTTTAAATCATATTCAAGACCTGCAGAATAATGTACGGGTCCAGATCCGGGTTCGGCCAAAAGGTGAATATCCGATTATCCGGTCGGGTTCTTGGATCTGGATTCGGGTCCAGGAATCCTCTGCTCTGTTCCCAACACCGAATACCGTGTATTTAGCCCAGTTTAATTCCTGTAATTCCAAATGAAAAGCATCAGAAGACGCTGGGACATTTGTAACCAATTAAACATCTCAAAAAGTTAAATGAGGGCAATCGATACAAACGCTCTCGACAGATTTTATATGCGATAAATGAGACGATTAACGGAGCGATAAATTTCAGTTGCTGTTATTTATTTCGAAGATATTATTAGTCATTATAAATTGCAGAATGGTTCAATTTAAAAACATAACTAAGATTCTGTAGTTTGCCAAACAGTAGCCTGCGTCCAGACTAAAACATTTCTGAAGGAAAGTATAAAGTACTTATACCTCTATGGTCTGGACGCAGGCTAGCCAAACAGCCAATCACGATCTGGAACAAAAGGGAGTCGTTCATCCCTAATCCCCTATCCAAATTTTATAAGGCATTTTTGGGGTATATATCCTGATTCTGCCTCGGTTTTCTTAGAATCAAACATGGTAGACTACTTTACTCTTTTTTTAGTTCAAAACTTGAAGATTTAAACGATAAAAACACGACGAAATATTGGCTTAAACTAGATATACATGGGTTTGTAATAGCCTGAATTATGCAAAAAGATGAAGTGAATCAAGAAAAACTGGTTTCATTGGAAAAAACAGAAGCTGTCATATCACCTAGGACACACATCAAAAATCTTTTTATCCGACAGTGAGTGTGTTTTGAATTAACTTGCTTGATGCTTGACGGCCAAGTAAGTAATGTAGACGGTGTCTCCCTACCGAAGGCCCCCGTACCACTCCTCTATTTCTAGATGAGGGGCTTTTTTCGCTGAGAGCAATGATTTTAAATGCTCTTTGTTGATCTCAGCTGCGAGCCCGCGACACTGCAGAATGCAGATCAATTTCAACAGATTTCATGGCAGATAGGTCTTGATTGTCAATGCGCAACGATGCGCCGCAGCTACTCACAATGCAATTCCCTCTGGACTATTCCATCTTCCTTCCTCAGATGGTACTTATTTGATGTTTCAGATAAAGTCAAGGCTGAGTTGACCTTGTCCTTTGGCCGGTCTGCAAAGCATGGCAGCTGCGCCCCCGAGATAAAAATTTT
Source organism: Haliclystus octoradiatus (assembly GCA_916610825.1). Taxonomy (NCBI): domain Eukaryota; kingdom Metazoa; phylum Cnidaria; class Staurozoa; order Stauromedusae; family Haliclystidae; genus Haliclystus; species Haliclystus octoradiatus. Next base: position 18,711,064 of record OU744453.1, on the reverse strand, counting down.
TCTCGTAATTGCCGCCCCTGGAGCTGCAGTTTTCATCGAAAATCGGCAGTTAAAAATGATTATTTTGTCATATTCTTCGTATTTTTTGCTGAAATGATGAATTTTGCAGCCCCTGAAGTCAAATTTGATCAAATTTGATCAGTTGCCGCCCCCGTCCCTAACTTTTTTCGGCACTGCCACTCCCGAGATCTCGTCGAGATTGCCATTATTTGCAGACTGGACCTTAGGGAGATTTGAACCACAGTCGATCAGATATGATCCGATCTGAAGTTCGGTTGCTCTACCATCTGAGCTAATCCTCCTTGACTGCTGTGTCTAGGCTGTAGCAAGTTTGACTTGCTACCTCCATCCATGGCAGCCACATAGAATCCTAGAATCCATAGATTATCATAACACCAAACCTGCAATTATGTAGTCTAGAATAAGACTGGAGGGATGAGGAATTAATATTACTTGGCAAGTGACACAGGTCACACAGTGCACAGGCACAGTGAGTGCACACCAAGGCCACCACACAGACTACACAGTCACATGTTCACAACTTATTTAGCATATCAAGTATTATAAATTGGTTTCTCCAGATCTTTTAAATCATCCATCCAGCTTTTTATCGACTTCCTTTTGATCCTCCTACAGGCTACCCCCTACAGGCTAAAATCTGACTGCATTTTTGTCGTGAGCAGGGAATATATTACGAAATCTTCTTTAAAATACAAGCATCATCTGCGCATCCTTGCAACGATGCAGTCAGGGTAACAAGCCCTACATGTGACATGGCTCCTCATTTACATTTTTTTGTACAAAAATAATATATGAATAATAAAAATGTTGTTGATGCGAATCTAGAGCTATTATCAAAAATTTCTACTTTACACAATCTTCCTGTAACTTATCGGTTTGTGATTTGATTGATAAAAATGTCTTCTTTTTGTTCAGAGAAAATGGTAACGTTAATACAAAATTACAACATATTCCGACGGTGATTCTTTGTGGATCTATTGGTGGATTTCTAGTTGGGGGTCGCTATGGTTCAAAGGCTGCTGCCACGCTACACATTGAAAACACGCAGTTAACCATCTTCAACTCAACTTCAGATGCCCATGTGAGCAGAGTTCTAATTTATTTCTTTCAAATATTTAAGTTTATATAGGATTTAAAAATTTCAACTAGATTCGTAGATAGCTGCTATCAATGTTTTATTTGTTTGTGGATGGTTATCATTTGCTTACAATTTAATTTAATTTAAATATTGACTAGTATATATAGTTAACTAATATAGTCAAACCTAGTATAACGGTCACTTCAATACAGCGGCCACCTGTTTATAGTAGTCACTCTTGGAATATGTAAAATAAAATTTTCTATTTAATAAATCCTGTATATAAAAGCCACCTGCGTATAGTGGTCAAATTATCTACCTCTCGTAGCTGGCTGTTATATACAGGTTTCACTTTATCTAAAATTACTTGACTCTAGATAAACCCTATATAATATGAAAATAATTATTCTACTGAAACAACCTGTATATAAAGGTCACCTGTCTATATGGTCATTGTATCTACACTTCATAGATGTTACATAATTTTTTGATTGTGTATATGTACACATTCCAGTTACAGTCAGACCTTTTATAACAGCCACCTCTATACAGCAACCATCTGTTTATATTTTTCACTTTAGAAATGTTTAAAATAGCAATATTCATATTTTTATTGAATTCAACCTGTATATAAAGTCCATCTGTCTGTAAATCACTTTCTCCAGATATCTTAATGGGAGTAGGCTATAAACATATCTCATTTCAAACGGTGTAGGCCTCAGACATGAGAATCTTCAGACTATTTCTTCCCTTGTGAAACTCTATTTATCACTCTTTCCCATTGAAATTTATCAAGATAGGGCCTAACCCTAGATTTCAGACTATTTTAAAATTTTGAATTCTCATGTCTGAGGCCTACATGTATCATATATATTTTGGAAGCAAAGCTATATTACGTAAGTTATCTTTCAAGCAGAAAATACTTGTTCAATAGGAGTAATTACGTCCAATGGAATTTATGCACTGCTCATACAGACATCAGGACAGACATATATCTATAGAGTATCCTAGGTAACTGTGTGTAGGCTTATGCTTCGTAATTGTCTTTACTCTCAGATTTAAAAAAAAACATCTATAAATCACAACAAACAGCTCTGTCTCTAGACATAAATAACAACTTCTTCTATGAATATTTGTTAATGCATACACGTAACTATTTTGATTTAAATTTGTTTCAGAGAGTCTATCATAAAGCAATGATATCAGGATATCTCAGACAAGGATGCCGGTGGGGATGGAGAATGGGGTTATTTGCTGGATTGTATAGGTAGGAGAGAAAGGATAAACCCTCTTTATAAAGGTCACCTGTCTATAGTGGCCACTTCAGTTATAGACCAAAGCATTATTCTGTTTAATCAACCTTGTATATACAATTGACTGTCTATAGTAATTAGGTATGCCATTCAATGCCGAAACCGCTATTTGAACATTTGAATTTTGAGATTTTAATATTCGAATAGTATTCAAATAATCCTATTGTTTACAAAACAATGGTTCATTGTTCATGTAAACAATGATTTATTGCTTGTGTAAACAATATAAATAACCTTGCTTATATCATGTTCTCATCAAATATATAGTATGATTTCATATGTAGGATTTTATTATCATTCACAATGACGACTTAACTCATTCTGATTATTACAGTTAACACATACGCAGTAGATATAAGAATACAGGGGTGTTAGATTTATGACATCATAACAGCTTACAAGATAATGGTAGACAAATCTTGTTTTGAATTTTCATAGTCACCATCAGGATTCGACAAACTTGAAAACTTATCAAAATTTGATAGAGTTATGCACAAAAACGTAAACATCTACACATAAGTACACACACATCAGTCACCAGGGCTATTTGTGATAGAATTGAAGTACTGGAGATTCCAATTGAGGCAGGCAACATTAGAAATACCCCCAGGCAGCAGTCTGTGGCTACGGCCGTGAGTGAATTGCGATGTGGAATTTGCAATTTGGATTTGACTTTTTCATATTTTGTTTTGCAGTCTCCTCACTACAGTCTGCAAGGAAGCGAGGCAGAAAGATGATGGTTCAAACTATTTGATATCTGGAGGTAAGATACAATTCAAATTTAATTCAGATTTCATTCAGGGCTTTTCACACAGAGATGTTTTATTGAGCAACCAAATTCAGAGATAAAATAGTCTATGGGAACACATTATTATGTTCTAACACATCAGGGTACTTCCAGGACAACTTTTAAACCATAATTACTATCCTAATGAAAATATAGTGCTGATTTTGTGCCTATAGTGTAACTCGCTTAAGTGCAATTCCGTTAAGTGCAAATCTCGGTTATATGCAATTAACCTCTTGAATACCAAAATAATGCTCCATACAAACTTTGCTAATAGATTCCGGATAACTTTATTTCTGTCATGTGCAATTTCCGATAATTTGAAAACTATTTTTTTCATTTATTTGTTAAACATTTGCTTATGATGAAGTTAAGAAAATCATCCACACAAAGCCCTCTTACGCATTCCATTTTGCATTTGTTTGTGAGAGTTTAATCATCCAGTTGTCTAAGGCATGGATTATACGAGCGAACCGAACCTAATACACGTCAATTATTTCATTCATTCGAATTAAGTTCGCTGTTAGCGCGCTCCGTATAACGCAGTTGAGCTCGCCAATGTATTAAGTTCGCATTATGCGATCAAATTTCAATTTTCACACAACAAAATTTTCAATGACAAAAGAGACAATGTTACATCACATTACATTACATTACATTACATCACATTAGCTAAATTAATAGTTGAGTTCGCATGTATAATGCAGCGGGCAAACCTAATTCGATTAGGAGCGAGCTCAAGTGCTATTAGGTTCGGTTCGCTCGTATAACCCAGTTATCTAAATGTTTTCTTGTATCTCATTTCAGCTGTTACTGGTGCAGTTTATAATATATTTTCTGGTTATCGTTCAATTATTGTTGGTACTGTATTAGGAACATGTTTCAGGTGACTATTGAGCTATTGATGAGAAATCTATTTTTAAATGTGGAACTTGTATATAGCAACCCTTCATTAGATTTAGAGAAATATACCACTATATTCAGGTGACCTTTATATACACATTATGCAGGGTTAACTTGATACAAAACTGTGTTGCTATTTCGCACATCACAGAAATGACCACTATGAACAGGTGACCTTTATATACAGGGTTAATTTAATAAAATATTGTCATTAATCAGTCCTTTGAAAAAAGTTATGTATAACTTAAAGGTTTCTGAACAAATGATGATGATGATGATGATGATGATGATGATGATAATGGAATATTGTCATTTGGGACATTACACGATTAGCAACAATAGACAATTGACCACTTGATGGAAGTGACTTCTATGAACAGGTGACCTTTATATACAGGGTTAATTTAATAGAATATTGTCATTTGGGACATTACAAGGTTAGCAACAAGGGACAATTGACCACTTGATGGAAATGACTTCTATAACAGGCTTGACTGTATTATATTTATTGATCTACTATGGTAATCTAGGGAGATGGACTTTACATACAGGGTTGATTTAACAGACCATTGTGGTTTTGACACAGATGAAGTGACAGCTATTAACCAATTGGAGCTTTTTGAGACACACGAGGCACGTAGTGGGAAAACATGAAGGCATTGGAAAATCACAAGCTGCTGCAGCAAGCTATTTTCACCTTTGAGATTTCTCCTGAAGTGACTTGAGTGCGTCATAAAGCAACAGCTCATAGAAAATGTGTACTCCAATCGCTTTGTATAATAACCAGCATGACTTTTATAAACATTTACTTGACTTTGTTACTCGTAAGTTAATGTTTTTGAATGAGTATATCCTTATTGTGGCAAAGGAGAAGCTTGAAAAAGTTGAAAGAGAAAAATGAATGAAGCTACTTTTCTCAACTTTGAGGTTGTAGTAAAGTTTGCAAAATATGGATGCAAAAGGGATGTTATGATGAAATAGCGTACACCGGGCTGCAATAACAATTGCCAATGATCTCCAAGCCAATACTTTAATTCTCCTAAAAGATGAGCAACATGCGTATACTTTATTTCTGCAGTGCTCCCTGTGCTGGTTTGATGTTGGCAATGCATACGTTATTACCTTATGACTGGGATAAAATGGTCATTGAAAGTGATACCATGGTAACGAAACAGAAACTTGAGAAAACAGAGCAAGAATGGTAGGTGTAGGGAAGATTCTTTAAAAACATTATTTATGTTGGCCAAGCTATGATCATTGTCTGGAAGGATCATTCAAAGTTACTTAGTTGTTGCATGTAACAGCCATCATTATTTGGTAGGGGGAGGGGAAAGAGGTTTTCCTATAAAACAGGAATCAAGAATCAGCGTTTAAATAACGCGAAAGGGAAGTTTGTCAAAAATTGTCATTAGAAACGAGAAATCAACATCATTAAAACAGAAATTTTTTATCATTTTTTTCACATAAATTTCGTTCAAACAGATGGATAAAATCAATTTTTCCGCTTGAGATTTGTAAAAATACAAGAGAAAAAAATATTGTTGATATAGAAGCAGTTATTTGTTTTCTTAGGTTTGAAATCCACATTGTGCAATCTCAGAAAAATGAAACTAATAATCCTTAGGAACCTCTCTTCAGTAACTAGTAGAAACCATTCAATTCCAATCATGAAATGAAATAGTCAGACCTACAGCTTTCGAAATGCAGCAGACAAAGCTTTATTGATTAATAATAGCAATAATCAATATCAGCTTTGCGACGCAAACAGTATGAAAGGGAACACATCTTTCAGAATCAGAATCAAAACTTGACGAACCATGCTTGTCGACTGAAGGCCTTTAATTCCCGAATAACAGAATGTTTTCATTTGTTAGCCGGATAGTAACAAATTTACCAATTACAATTCTCAATAAAGCACATTATCTGAATGATTATCAAGGTATAATGCATCAACACTACCATACTCAATAACCCATTATAATGAACACAAATGTAGGCTACATATATGTGAACGAGAGCTATAGAAACACCAACTAGGCCAAGGCATTCACACTGCCGCATGTTATTGCTCAAATGGGCAACATTGACTGGCAGTCACTACGAGCCTTAATTTTGAATTATTAAAGGTTAACTTAATTCAACGATCAATGTCAGTCATGGCTTCAAATTTCAAGTTTCAGCATGGTTTCAGGCACAAAAACAATACAAACAACAACCACATGGTAAAGACGTACGTGACTTAAGCGTGTAGAGCCCATCGGTCAGTTTTGCCACTTTAAATAAATTATTTTTACTCAGCCTGCAAAGTCATTCAATAGTTTATTTTATTTTGAATTCTAGGAATGAAAAACTGGAAGTATTAAATAGGATTGTTAACAATTACGAAACTGATGTAAACGAAATAGATAATCTTAGTCAGAATTTAGAAAAAATAGGATAGATTGAATAGACAATGTTTTCTATTTTAAATTATACTTTAATATTGTACCATACCAAATGGACGCTGCTATAACTTTATGACAACCGATTCTTCTTTATTAAATTTTAGACGTTCATAAGTACAGTATTTTATTCTTTTTAAGTACTACAGTTTCTATCATATTATACAAATATTAAACACTTTCTGTGCAAGGAAGGCGTAGAAAAATCATTAGCCGTCGCAGCGAGTGATCTCCTGAATCCTTTTGGAATGCCTCATAGCAACCCAAGTGTTTATATAATACATATTGCACAAGAAAGTGTTTAATACTTGATTTATAAAATAAAAATATCTTTTCAACAAAGCTTTTCCTATGCATGTATGATCGCACACATCTTTCAATATGAGAAAAACTCCAATTGTTTGATTTTCCAAAACTTCCTTCTGAATTTACACCTTTGTTGCAATTTTTCATGATTCATAATATAATTTTAACTTATTTATCATCATCATTTATAACATCTCATCCATAGTTCATGAACAATCAGCAGTTCTCCGAATCTTATTAAGTACAAATCAAACATGGACTGTATAGGTGCATTCATACCTGTTATAAGGGTCACCTTTATGCGGCAACCACCTGTCTATAGTGGTCACTCATGCAGCCTCCAAAGCAGTATTTTCTATTGAATAAACCCTGTATATGAAAGCTGCCTGCGTATAGTGGTCAATGTATCCCTCCAATATTAAACACTTTCTATGCAATATGGTTTATATAAACACTCGGGTTGCTACAATGCACTCAATCAAAAGGTTTCAGAAAATCACGAGCCGTCATCATTGAATCCTGATTTGAAGCAATGTTCTTGTTTATGCGAATAGGCGAATCATCCCCTGCGAAACAAGTTCATGAAAGTTCATAAAAGTTCATGAACGTTCATGAACTTTTATGAACGTTCATGAACTTTGATGAACAGTTCATGAACTTAGATGAACAGTTCATGAAGTATAAGGAATAGTTCATACAAATATGGTTCATTAACTCTTACAGTTCATGAACGTTCATGAACTTTGATGAACTCAAAGTCATCATTCATGAACTACACTCAAAGTTTATGAACTAGTTGTTCAAGTTCATAAAAGTTCATGAACGTTCATGAACTAGTTTTCCAAATTCATCAAAGTTCATGAAAGTTCATGAACATTCTTGAACCTTTATTCAAGTTCATGAATGTTCATGAACTAATCATAGCAGTTTGTAAACAAATAGTTCATGGACCCACAGAGTTCATGAACGTTCATGAACTTTGATGAACTAAAAGTCATCATTCAACAACCACATTCTAAGATTATTAACCAGTGTTCAAAGTCCATGAACTATGTTCCAAGTTCATGAACGTTCATCAACTTCAATCAATGTTCATTCTTTGTAGTCATTTTTCGTAAACCCTATCAGTAGTAGAAGTTCATGGACATTAGTTCTGAATTAATGAAACAGAAATCCTAGCTTATGAAACTTCATGATAAAAACATTCTGATCGAAATACATAATCAAGCTCAACTAGATACAGTAAGTGTGAAACTGTATTAACACACAATTGTAAGCGCTATTTTAGCAGGAAAACATAAATCAATGTAGGTCTAATTGGCAGCATTTCTGGTACCATGTCAACAATTTTGGAGCTTATTGCCTTAGTGATCAGCGCAGTATATAAGTAATGTCAATAAAATCTAGCAGCAAATTATTGATCTCAACTAATGACAAATAGACAATGCCTTAGGGGCAGGGTGTCACAAAATGATTGCATTGCTGGAATCAGAAATTCCGGATAAGATAGGAAACTTTCCACCTTTAGGGTTTTCAAAATATGTATACAAAATGAATGTGAAGCCTATGAATTATAATGTTGAAAAGTAAATCTTATATTTGCAAACCTACTGATTTTGTGCTGGCCTTCAATGAACCAGGTTCCCGGAGGACCCCCTTTTTCTGATAGATTGTTTAGGAGAAGACAGTTCTAAGACACATATGTGTCTTCATTTGTCAAGACAATGTATGTACTTAAGTTAATTAATTACAATGTCTATAAGTTAATTAGTTGTAAAATCTACAGCTAACTTTTTTCTGAGTTTTATCCATCATATATGATAATGTTCTTGTTCAAGTTTGTTGTTTCATGTCTGATGCATTAATGCGTTAGTTTGATTGTACTTTTATTAATTATGTTAACATTGTGTTGAATATATCCTAAAACATCCTATGCTGTGTAGGCTATCTAAATTTTAATGGAATAAATAGTTTAATTGATTAAAATTCAATTTATTTTTAAATATACACACAATAGAGAGCAGAACTTTCTTGTGTGTTGATTATCCTGTATATTTAAATAAATTGATAACCCGAGCTAAAATATCAAAACAAACAAACTGAAGCATCAATAGCCAATGTGTGAAAAAGTAAGTTTTGAAATATTTGATGACAAATCTCACAAACAGGAAGTGATAAGTGGGTGTCTAAGTGAGAAGCTAATAAATTCATGCTGGGCTCATGCTGTCATCTCATGCTGATAGTAAGGTGATAAGCTGTCTATATGTAGACTAGGTGCTTGGACCTGGGTACTAGCTATTGTTATTCAAAAGAAAACTGGCTTATGAAGTCAGTTAGTAATTTATATCATTCCTTACTTTTGCTGCTTGTTTACTTGAGCCAGAGAAAGATAGCAAACTTAAAAAATGAGTTTAATTCAGTAATATGAAGAATTTAGCTGATGGATAGATATTCTACAATGTTTTACATAAAAATATATGGCTTCAACAGGATTGAAAAGATGATTTCCAGGTGAAACTAAAGTTTGATTTTGGAATACTTAATTAGATCAAACTGTGGTTTTCAAAACTCAAACAGAATTTACTACAGTAGGCCTACTCCCCACATGGCTGTTTGGTTGCTCATATCTGGTGTTGGTGGATACATTGAATATCATGCAAAGAATTTGAGGCCAGATTTTATATTTCCTTTTAATTATACACAAAAAAGATAAATCAGAGATGCAAAGCTTTGCAAGACTTTTATTAACCCCCACAACAAAACTACATAAAGAAGTTCAATGCATAATTATTTGTGTTGCTTGCTATTTTCAATTCAAACACTGGACATGTCATAACTTCAAGCTCTTGAACATATACAATCCAAAGGTTGATATTAATACTAATTATCATTATTATTAAAAGCACTTCCTAAAGTAGGTGCAAAATATCATTGCATGATAAAGTAAGTTTTGAAATGAATCATGGCAAGAAAAGAATATCCCAACAGAGAACCAATTTACCCTTAATATAGTAAGATACTTATACAACTATACATTTAAAAGGTAAGACTTCACATTATGATTTGAAGACTTAGAGGGATATGTACACAGAATAGAAAGTTAAATCATGCTCCATAACTGGAAAAATCCGTTCAAAGCAAAAGACATTCAAGGACAGCACAATTTCAGAAGTTGATATGCTTTAGGCTTCAATGAGCAGAATTAATTTTACTTTAGACATATTTAAAGTATCAATCGGCTTCAAACAATCTTTGATATTTTAACAAGCTATACTAATTCCTACATTTCTATATCATATATTTTATTTGTTTGAATGTATTCATTTACTCTTACTATATCATATTTTACAATTTTTTGTGAATTAAATGTTCAAACATTCAAAGTTGCTTTTTCCCATTCTTGTTTTAATCTGTTATTTACTATACAGTTCATGAACATTCATGAACTTTGATGAACTTTGATGGACTGATTTCATGAACTTTGATGAACTGCTTCATGAACTTTGATGAACTTGTTCATGAACGTTCATGAACTTTGATGAACTGATTTCATGAACTTTGATGAACTGCTTCATGGACTTTGATGAACTTGTTCATGAACGTTCATGAACTTTGATGAACTAGTTTATGAACTTTGATGAACTAATTCATGAACTTTGCTGAACTAGTTCATGAACTTTGATGAACTAGTTCATTAACTTTGTTGAACTTTCATGAACTTGAGTTCATGAACGTTCATGAACTCTGTGCCATTTAACGTTGATGAACTAGTTCATGAACGTTCATGAAAGTTCATGAACGTTCATGAACTTTTTCCTAGGGGATGCCATGAGTATTTGTGTCACGTTGAGTGTATTGACAGCTTTTCGATATTTGGGTATTAATGAAAGTTTCACTCACTTTGTTTTAAAATGTAATTGTAAAATAGCGCACTTTTCATAGGCTAATTTTGAGAGACAGGCAACTATTAGAGAACATTTCTTATAAATAGGCTGTATACTCTATAATATCTTTTGATCATGTCTGAATACAGAGAAAACAAAATTGTATAAAAGCATGCTTTGTTTCAAAGTTATAAATTAATTTTTGGTGCTAAGATATTTACATTTTTTTTTAATGGATCATAAATCCTGTATTAATTATTTAACTTGAACTAAACTCAAATAAGACGGGTTTTTTATGTGTACATTGTCTTATATATAGTTTTGATTAGTAATTAATGTTAATTCTACACAGTTTACGAAAGAACTTTTTCTTCTATTTCAAAAGAAGCGGACACGAGTGCTTCTTTAACACCCAAAGAAAGATGATTATAGATTAATATCACGCTTGCCAATTGCCAGAATGAATTGCTTGTGGCTGTAGCTGTAACAATAAGGAAATAAATCATTAATCAACTTCGCAGTGTGTAATTAGTGAATCTGGCCCGAATCCGATCAATCAGATTGACTTTCAGCGGTCGTATCGGATGGGACTGATATTTTTCTGTTGGATTAAATCGGATGTCTGACAGAAATGATATTGGAATTTACTTTTTTCATTCCCTTGGTAAAGCACCCTAGTTTGTCACGTAGACAGACATTTTCTTTGTATAATCTGCCTGCCATCTAACCAAGAGAATCACCACTAAGCTTATTTATTTCATGAATAATCTTACTGGTGGTTGATACGTGTACATTGTCGACGTGGGAGGTACATCAGGAACAACCATACTAGGATGTAGACCACCTAGGCAATAAGAAAACAGCAATTTAGAGATAAAATATTCATCATTTACCGAGAAGATTCTTAAAGCACCCCTTCAAACAGTCCAGGAGTTCATGAACGCTAAATGGCCCAATTTTCATTGACTGTTCATGAACATACAGTAGAAACTATCTATAACAGCACCCCTATGGAATTTCAAAAAGTATGTCATATCAAATATAAAAACAGGTTCTCAGGCCGTTGTCAATAACATCCTCAACAATATGTTTATCTTTGATAGTTTAGATTATTTACATAAAAGTAAGATGATATTATGACCTTTTTAAAACTCTAAAGTTCTTATTATAATATTATCTTGATATTACTAATACCGCATGTGTACATGTATTCCTTTCTGAGTAGCATCTATGCATCAATCTTAGATGAGTGACAATTTTTACACTTGTAAACCATCAAATATATATTCAATGTCAAGGGAGGTGATTAAAGTGGCCAAATATAATTGACCAGATTTTGAGTTTGATATTTTTACCTGCAACTTGGAATTGCATTTGTTGTTCTGCGTTACCATCAATTGATTGGTCGCCCTCTTGCCTGGTTCCATCAAGTGATGTACCAGGCTGTTTTTCACCTTTCAATGACTGTCAAAAAATGTATGTATAAGAATATGCATAAAATATTTGCGATAGATCATAATCGCACTACGGATCAGAGAAAAATCAAATCTAAGTCAAACGCTATTTTTGTCAATCAAAGACTAAACTGGAGCAAATGCCTTTCAATATTTGTAGAAATCCCATAATTTGGAACTAGCAATTTGAAAGCTTGGTATGTAAAAGACATCAAACGATTGTCTTAAGACTGCCAAAACCATAATTCACATGCAAGGTTTCGGAAAAGTCAGGCAAATCATTTTGCTGAAGAATAGGAAAATTCAGAAGGCAAAGAAAAAACTCTGAATATAAAGCTGAAATCATTAGAAAAATATCTGATCTGATTTTTTCTAATTTTACATTTTTTTGTCATTAAAATTACTCAAACATTTATCTAAGGGAGTGTTCCTAATTGATGTCAACCAATGATTAGGGAGGGGGGTTGTGTGAAAGTTGACAGCCTGTATTAAATGTTCAAAACTCCCATTAAGACAAGAGGGTCAAAAATTGATTGACATCAACTGTAAAAATGGCCCCTAATAAAAATATTGACAGTTGCAGAAGGTTAAACACTTTGCCCGATAATATTCATATATGTTTCTTTTAATTATTTGGACTGAAAAAGTATAGAATAAAGAAAATATGATTTAATCTTCAAATTCATAAGTATGTATTCTGATACTGGTTGAGATCAAATTGAAAATGATAACCTTAATCTATTACATACCTCACGATATTTAGTCAAATAAAGTTTTAACGGTTCAACATAATTATCAAAACCAAGCGTTGACATTGCATAAAGAATGTCTTCGCCATTTATTGTTTTTCGTTTTTCCTGGTGACATCGTTCACTTGCTCTGCATTTCTCAAGTTAACGGAATTTAACCACTATGGTTACACAAAGTCAAAGTAGTACATTTTAAATAAATAAAAGTAATTTTAAGATCATCTAAAATAATAATAATAATTTAAAATCACAGAAAGCTCCCGATATATTCTTGCTTAGGATAAATTTTTTCCTGGTCCAAATTAACGTTTAAAATATCTTCCTTATCAAGAAGTAAACACATGCGAAGAAAAGTTACAATCTGTGTAGTACCTAGTTTTGACTATCAGAATGTTATTGGAAACAGTGTAAAAGCTGTACAACATGTTTAGCTTCAACAAATATTAAAAAATGTGAAATTGGACCGGTTCAAATGGCTTTTTGTTTCAATCTTTAATTTACCAAATGAGAGAAGAACAGATACCATTCGATATTTCTTGTGATTGACTGATATTGTTAAAAGCCTAACCCTAAACATGACATTGCTATTGCATCAAAGTTGTTTTTTCGAGGTTTATGATGACTGTTTTTAGACCAATAGTGGTGATTGTGATAATGATTGAAGAACTGAATAAATGCCTTGTAAAGACGTTTTCCTGTAACCATTATACAGTGAAACCTGTATATAATAGTCAAGCTAAGATAGGTAGATAAATTGACCACAATAAACAGGTGACCAAAAATTTACAGGTTTGATTCAATAGAAAATATTAATTTAGACATTGCAAGAGTGACCACTATAGACAGGCGGGAGCTTTACAGAGGTGACCGTTATAAAGGTTTGACTGTAGACCTATAGGTATTATCCAAACTTTAACCAAAATTTAAGAACTGTTATTTTCTGGCCCCTCTTTATTATCTTCTTTCAAGTTAATGCCAACATCATGGCAAGATTCAGGGTACCTGTACAATGTTAAGCCTGTGTTAAAAATGTTGTTTCCCAGGGTTTGGGACTGTGCTGTCAATTGATGAGTGCAATACATTAAACGAAGAAAAAGATACTCGCTAGTTATGAAACTGATGAACTCAGAAACACACTCTTGCACACATTCTTTTGCATCTTTAGCGATCTATGTAAACAAAAACAAACAAAGATTACCATAAAGCAATGTACTATACATGTTGAATGTTTGCCAAATAAATTCAAAAGGCAAAGGTGCTTGGAGGGTGGGATATAATTTACAGTCAAACCTGTTGTAACCGGACACCCAACAGACTGAAGAATTTTGTCTGAATAATACAGGTGTCTGCTTAGGAGAGGTGTGACTTAATATGACGTAATCAACTAAACAATAGGCGGACAAATGTATTAATTTTATATGCTTCTATCGAGCGAAATATATATATGCACAACTAATAAGCAGATTAACTATCAATTATGTATTTCTAGATTGAGCCGACACCAGACATACAATTACATCATTACATTTAGAGATAACTGAGTGGCTTACTTTGCCGCTACGTGGTATTGCTTTCTTCATTATTCTTGCAACATTTGCTATCGGCAAAAAGCGATCCTAGAAATAATAACGCAAATTGAATAATGAAAACAATCATCTTTAATAATCCGTGCAAACCACATTTTATATTTACCTGTTCTCGCAGTTCATCAAGATGCCGCCTATCGTCATCATCCATATCATGCATGCTGTCATCAACATCTGCAAAAGATTGTCAAAGTTATAACTTCTTAATAAAGACAAACATTGAATGTGCTGCGGGGATGTTTGAAAATTTAAAGATGATGTTCAGGGTTTGAAAATATAGGGGACTCAGAATGTGAAAATTAAGAGATTGATGTTATTAAGGCATCTATTGGAAAGGCCAATCAGATGCGACCTCACAAGATGGAACTTTGCTGTTGCAAAATCATGTCACGCCGTAAGAAGATAGTGATGTGTTAAGCCAATCCAAACATGAAATCACAGGTTGACAAAATTGTTAGTTTTCTTCAAACTCTTCTTATTCATTTGCATCATCAAACAAGGTCTGACATGATCATCAAGGGTACTGGAGTTGCCTATAAACTACCTACCATCACCATGGTCTTGCTGCGATACAACAGGAACGTGAACCAAGTTACCACCAGGTATCACATACTCAGTAGGCAAACCAGTTGCTGACGTATATAATCCAGATGAATTTCCATGATCTGCTGTTGCACCAGACGTGTTTGAACCAGGAACAATCATTGTATGAGATCCAAGGGATGCTTGACTAACATTAGAATGTTGTTGTTGGTTCTGTAGCGTGAGACCTACTTGGTTTTGTTGCATCACCATTAATGTAGGTCCACCGCTTACTACTACTTGAGATGGATTGTCTTCTCCGACTGCTCCTTGATGTTGTGTATTCTGTGAGTTTAATATTTGCGACTGTCCTCCTGCGCTTTGCTCTTCCATATTTCTGCACCTAAAAACAAATAAATTAAATGCATTCAAGGATTAATGTATATATTTATGCATTTCAACTATATGTCAACGTTAGTCAACAATCGTTGTAACAATAATATATCTTCAAATATCTAATTTTTTACACAATGACAAACATTGATAACTGTAATTTGTTGTCTTTCTTTTATATTTAATTTAAGTTAATTTTCATCAAAAAAAAGATTTGTTATCAGACATAAGAGTCAAAAGAGAGAAAAATTTGTTAAAAACCGCAAACACAATAGACACATAGTTGGTTAGGGTGAACTTTCTTTGTTTCACAGCTTGCATAAAACAAAACCAGCTGTTTAAAGTGGATTTTCTGTCATTTTCTTTGTAATCGTTGCTGGAATGATATATTTTTGGCGTACTTACTATCAAATATATCAATTGCCACCCCCAATATCTCAGTGGGATTGCTATTAATTGCAAACCGGGTACTTTGCACAGCGTATAATGTCGAGAAGTGACAAAGTTATTCACTTGCTATGTAAGGTGGCTAGAGACTGTTACTTCACAAGTGTTGTTACTCTAACATAGTTCAATAAAATGTTAGGTTTCAACCCTTTACATCACATGAGGTGGGCCAGCCCGGCAAGGTGAGGCGAACCTTTGAGTATGATTAACATACATTATTGTTCTCTATTGTTTAAATTGCAGTGCGTTTATATGGTTACCTGGCTAGCCCATCTCAGGTGGTATCTCGCCTAATGAAATGCTCCCTATAAACACAATTTGGCAGGCCAACCCAGCCGTTGCTTTGTCTGCGATAACGCACCAAATAGATAATGTTGAATTTAAATGATTATTTGCAATAAATCTAACATTTTAGATAAAAACATCCAATTCATATCCAGCTGTAATTTATTAATTTTTATTTTCGTTGGAAAACTTGAGAATATAAAATAAGATCGATAAGAGGTTTGAAAAGCGAGACCAGAAAATGGGATGGAAATTATTAAACACGCGGCATAAACAGCCCGTCCCACCGTCACCTGGGCTAACCTGTAAACACCTCCTAATGGACTTCCAATTACCACCATTGCCACAGGGGTACCTACATGTTCCTGACAGGGGGGATTTCTAATGTCCGACAAAATTGGATTGGCATTATATGCACAACTGGAAGCTTCAGTAGTTCAATAGTCAATACCCTATAAATTAAATGAGTTGGCAAATTTTTTGTGTCAAAATTGACCGCATTTTTTCTTTAAATCTTTGTGATGTTGTCGAAAATTTGATTGCCTTCCAGAGTGGCCGCTATGCATTTATAGTTGGTTGGGCGCATTTTTATTTCATTTAATAACTGTTCCCCACGCCATGTACAATACTGTAAATGATAACAATCGGCAATGTAAATATGTAATTTGTTTGGCAAATTCCTTTTTTCGGGACACCAATCAATTTACAGGGTCAAATTGATGAATTAATTTATATTTATTCCACAATCACAATTTACATATGTTACATTAGGAGGTTCTTTTAAACAATCAAAGAACTATGCGGGAAAATAAAAACATCCAAAATTCATCAAACACTGACGAACAGCAGCTGCTACTCAAAACTTTCAAATAAAAGCTATTCTGATCGTCGGACCAAGGTCGGTCTATCTCAACAAGTTATTGCCTTGGTATAAGCAGCAATTCCACTCATATTATAGATGAAAACTTCAAAATAATCTACGAACAGAGCATGTCAATAGATTGAAACAGCTTTTTATATTGCATCGTAGCAGCAACGAAACTCTGGACACACAAAGAAAATAAATTGTGTGGCAGTGGCGCTCTTTCGTGAGAAGCATTACTGAAGTATGAATTTCACTAATAGCACAATGCATTCAAGCGTTGTAGTTTGATTACCCACTTGCCTTTAATTCTCGTGTATTACTGGTCGCAGCCAATACAAATAAATAATGCGTTAGCCAACGGAATTTCTTCGTTCTCCTTTCCTAAATTTCGATTTGCTGTTCACCAAAACAGTGGTCGACCACTCATCGAAGAGCATTTGGGGAAGAAAGCACGCCATTATGTAGAAGACGTTAACCAATGGAAGATCAGAGCTTTATCACGTGAATTTGTCATTCCAAATTCAAATACTGAAGTTTAAATCCATTGGTATGGCTCGGTGGTCTAAAGGTATGATTCTCGCTTTGGGTGCGAGAGGCTCCGGGTTCGATTCCCGGCCGAGCCCCACTTTTGTTGTGTTTTCCAACTTTATATTTATCTATTTTGACATTTTCTACATTTTGGATACTCCAACTTCTACTTTCTAAATTACAGATGTTTTAATTAGCTCAATGCAATTATTTTTCGCTATTTGATCAACAGATTTCAATGAAATCAAAATAAGAAATATCCAGGTTTATTAGTGTAGCCGTGGTGTATTTTGGCGGCTTCCGAATTCCGTCTTTCGAACTCTGATTACCGGCTCCAAAAATATACTTCCTGACACGTTTGAGTTGAATGATGACGTCTTGTCGTTTCAGCATTGCAAACAAAGTTTAACAGCTCGCTGCCTCAATAATTTACCGTAATAATAGCTATTGAGAAATAAAAGAATATCATTTTGGATCTTGCATGGTTTTTGTTTAAATGGGAAAGGACAGCGTCCGCCAAAGACACAAAAAATATTCTCACGACAATCAACTTTTACCAAAATCCAATATGGTGCCAAAAATTTCTACAGGAGAAAATTCATCTGATGCTAGTCATTCATACCAAACAGAAACAAATCGTTTACCACAATTATCAAGAAGAAGAAGTACAGAAGGGAGTGATAGTGATATAATTTCTGATGATTTTGTAATGGTAAAAGCCAAACCGAAAGATGCTATGAATGGCAAAACGGATCATGAATTAAAAGATTTTTTATTACACGATGAAGAACTAGACACAGCAGAAAGCTCCTTTTTATTGCCTGAGTTAACTGTTATACAACCTAGTAAAAATAAGGATAAAGACATTGAAAACTTTGAAATTTCAAAAACTGTTACAAATGAATCAAGTTTTAGTGTTGGTTTACAAGTATTTTTTCCATTTATGATAGCTGGTTTTGGAACTGTTTTAGCTGGATTATTACTCGATCTCGTACAGGTTCGTAGAATACGCAAGGTTTGATCACGATAAGGGTCGATAAGCCATCTATATCATCTCAGTTACAATGTTATTAGCATAGCTTAAACTCCAATCTGTTGCGATCCACTATTATATCCAGCATATCCTATCTATGTTCAATACCTATTAATGTTTTGTCCGCTATTACATTGACAGCAAACACATATGTATGGCATTGGGCATGTGACGCGTGACGTGACAGCTGACATGTGTAGGGTTAATAACGATGGCAACGGAATAAATAACACTTTACATATATAAAGTGTCACATACTTGCAACATTAGGTTAAATAAAGGTCTTTGCTGAAAACATACCCAAAGGGATCATAGTGAGGGGGGTTCTCAGATCATGGGGCAAACCTTACAAATTCATATTTCTTGCAAGTCAAATTTGCCCAAATCCAATTAGTATAAATTACTGGATAAAACATGATGTAATAATTCATATTTTAATGATTTCGAATTCCTAATTCTTGCAACTATTTTGACAATTTCTTTTGATGAACACCATTGAAAAATGGCTCAATGTCCGGTCCGCATGTCCGTCAATGCGTTAATGTAAGTGCTTGGTTACAGTGAATTAAAATTCCAGAACTATACAGTGAATACACTACCTTTTCTTGATTATTTGCACCCTTTGTTATAATTTTACACATTATCTAGATTGTGATTATTAGTTAGTTTATATTCTGTAAATTTCCATTGACACTCTTGTTATCTGACAATATCATTACATGAAGATAATGAACAATTGCCAAATTATACACACACGTGGGATGGTTAACCAGTTAACTGTTTGATAGAACAACTACCGGTTCATCTTAATGCTATACAATTAATCGTCCGATTTTGTTTTGAATGTAGGCCTACTATATTGGCAAATTATGTCCTAGATTTTATCGCTGTCATTTATCTCAGATTTAATAAGTAATTTGTTCATAAGGTTTTATGTGTATTTTGTGTAGATGTGTAAAAACAATGCAGATCTCAAAGAACGGTGTTCTGTATTTTGAACTATCTGGATTTAATGACCTCAAACAATCCTTGTATTCTGAATATGAACGATTAAATACCGGTAGTTAAAATAATCTTGCGTAATACATTGTTTTCACAGCATTGGCCCGTTTTCCTTGAGGTCAAGGAACTTTTCATTTTAGTACCTGCGCTTTTGGGTTTGAAAGGAAATTTAGAAATGACGTTAGCATCAAGGTTATCAACTTCGGTAAGTTCCAATTTCTGTTTCTTGTTTTGGATATATGTTATGGCACTACTAAATGCGAACAAAGAGAAATAAAAATAATTATATATTAACTCTTTGTTGTAACCTATCATGATAATAATAATAATAATAATAATGGTACTATCAGAATTGTAAGAGCCTGCAAGTGTACAGCTCAGCTCTGCAGCCCTAGACTTCAAAAATCTAGATCAAATTCAGTAGAAAGAAATATTTTTCTAATTTGTAAGCCAAATCAAACATCGCACATTCCGGGAGAAAATAATCAAAACTATTCTAGGATTCCGGAAGGCTAATGCCTGGCTCATACGCCATCGGTACATGTGCTGATCATATAATGCTCTTGCCAAAAATCAAAGATCGTCTTCAGAACGGTGTATAGAACAAATAAGAACGCCTTCTAAAAATTGGATCGTGTTCAGGCGTTCCTAGCGCCTTCTTACCCGTTCTGAAAGCCTTCATCAGGTGTGAATTCATGCATGAAATCCTTGGAACGGCGTCGGAAACCAAATTGTTTATGTAGTCGATCTGAAGGCGTTCTCAACCGGAATAAGATCGGCACATGTACAGAATGGCGCATGAACCAAGCCTAAATCTTTTTATGTACAGTAAATGAGTTTGATGATTGATGAGCAATTGAACATTTTATTTTGAAAGCCAAATTCAAGGAGATTACAGTATTTTCTTGATTCTTAATTCTCTGAGGGTTGTAATATTTTCAATACCCTACTGCACAGCTCTGATATTTTTGTACCTTTCCTTAAAATTCAATTACTGTGCAACTTTCTCAATTCTTATTTTTTTTAATTTTGGGTTACATATTACATATTATTTACGCATAAGTTACGTATTATTGTAGGCAAACATGGGAGTCATGGATTGTCAGAGAAAGCTACGTAGTCTAATTATTGGAAATATTGTTCTCACTCAGGTATGTTATGTTTCAAACATTTTGACAGTCATCATGTTTGGAGAACAATATAATTTTTCAAACTTGATCTTCTAACATTTTTGCTGTCGATATTTTATGTGGAGAATCCGAACAGGATGCAAAAATCTTTTAATATAATTTCTCTTTATAAATATTATAATTTAGAGGAGCAATACAAGGCTATTATTCTATACAATACATATTCATATATTTATAAATAAAAAAATGTAAAATTATTTTTAAAAAAAAATTGCTGGTAGAATGACGAAATTGATCGACCATTTGCCGATGGCCTACTGCTATATTGTTCTCTGATCATGATTTAAAAATAATAAGAAAAATGTATATCCTAACTTGTTGTACAAAGTGCCTTGGTTACTTTATTAAGCTTTTTCAACAAATGGTTGAATGTTTTTTGGGAAACACACATTTGAAAATGTGACTGTTTCAATTCTTGAAAATCAGAGATTCGAATTTAAGTGACATGACAGTGTATCTAATTTCTGGTCAACAAATGAGCGCGGCATGATCATGATAACTATCAATTATTCAATATGATAAAATTGCACAGTTTTATTTTTCTGTTCAAGAAACGGAAGCAGTTGATTCTTCATCTGATTAAACAATTATAATTATACTGTCAAACCTGTTATAACGGTCACCTCTATACAGCGACCACCTGTCTATAGTTGTCACTCTTAATATGTCTAAAATAGTATTATCTATTGAATCAAACCTGTATATAAAGGCCACCTTTCTATAGTGGTCAGTTTATTTACCACTCCTAGCTGGCTGTTACAGGTTTCACTGTACTTGTAATACAACTTACAACTATTCTCAACCATTTTCCTGAATGCAACTATTTCTTCTCCTTCCTTCTGAATTTCTGCTAGCCTTCCGAAACTCTTAGTCCCAGAATCCCCCATTTTATCAAACCCTGTGTGTTTTATTTCATCTCCAGGCACAAGCTCTTGTTGTTGCAGCCTTAGCATCACTTGCTGCTGTAACATTTCAATACATTTCAAATGGTGACATTCATTTTTACCATGCCAATCTACTGTGTGCTAGTAGCCTTTTAACTGCTTCGTTAGCTAGTTTAATACTTGGAACTTTAATGGTTATAATAATTATTAGTTCACATCGTTGTGGTATGAATCCAGATAATATTGCTACGCCTATTGCCGCAAGCGTCGGAGACTTGGTAACATTGGCATTGCTTTCTGGTATTGCATCATTCCTTTTCAAGGCAATTGGTGAGTGAGTGAACATGGACAAATAGATTTGATGCAGATTTTGTAAATCTTTACAATCTCATTTTCAATATCATCACTATTCATTAGATCATACTAGACCATTGCCCTTCGTTCATTTTGTTTCCAATTAGTTATTTTTCAGCCATGGTTCGGATAGGCTATGATTTTGTTGTTGTTTACCATTCGCATAATGAATAGAAATATACTGTTTAAACTGTATTGATTTTATGGCTTCGCTTTTGATATCGAATTCAGGAACACATTAAAGGTTGAAAGATGTATTATTGTTTACCTCTTGTTATGAAGTCTGTTTACTATAAAATTTGCCAGTGACACAGTTTGATGACAAAATGTTTGTTGATTATTTTGTTAGATACGCATCACCATTGGATTGCCCCTATTATCTCAGTGTCTACACTTATTCCCTTACCATTATGGATTTATATAGCATATCATAATGAATATACTCACACTGTTCTTTGTAATGGTTGGATTCCTGTGATACTTGCTATGTGTCTTAGTAGGTGAGATTTCCTTGTTTAACTTTTAATCAGCTACTTTATCGTTACAAGCAGGGCCAAAAGTGGGGAGGCTAGAGCAAATTCAGAAGAAAATTGATAATTTTATGATTTATAGGTCAAGTTATAAAGTTGAACATTTTGTGAAGTTAGGCCTATATTGTTCGTCAATTTATGAATGTCCCCTCCCCTCATTGACTCATAGTTTTGTCAGAAATTATGACTCATAGTTTCGTCAGAAATTATGACTCATAGTTTCGTCAAAAATTATGAGTCTATCCTATGATGCGGAAAAAACATTGATTTTCTTTTTCGTCATCATCTTCTTGTCGCGTAGACCAAAATGCGCACAAACAACACATCGACACCTTACGCTCAGCATAAATTATTGCCCCTTTTCAATAGGTGAGTGATTAACTTCTACCTTTATATCAACGCTTTCTTTAAATTTTTTGCATACTTTTTCTTCTTTATTTGTCAACTACCGGTATGAGTCCTGATTATTGATCTTCGCTGCAAGCAATGAAACTGTTGCAATGACAATTTAACTGATGTTTGGTTTTTATTATCATTTTTTTTAATTTCTCAAAGCTGTCGTTGTTTAGCTACAGTGAGACTTGCTTTAATTACAACTTAAAACCTTGAATATTCTTATTGGTGTTATTTCTCTCCTAGTGGTGGCGGTTTAATTCTTCGTTTTGCTGTTGATAAACTTCCTGGTATTGCTGTTTTTAATCCTGTCGTAAATGGTATGCTTTATCTTATAATCTAAAAATCAATTTATTAATTTGTTCATCCTTTTAGAGATGTGGATTGTGGAACAATGACCCAACTATTAACTATACAGTAAATACATGTTGTTGAGTATCACAGAATGGTATAAGTACAAGTTTAAGTTTCAGGCACGATAATATTCAGACATTATTTAGACAATTATTTTAAACAATTTTTTATTTTCACACTGTTTGAACTCTTGCTATTGCATCCCGGCTTAATTGAAATTGCAGTACTGCAGAGTTTTTAGAATTCAACAAACGATGGAAATGTTATTGATCGGAAGAAAATCTTTTCGGAACCGCCATACTAATGATATTCTTCGTTATGTTGCATTTCTATTGTTTGATATTGAAATTCACATATGTTCTCCAATTTCTTTTTGAACATTTACCAATCAGTGGCAAAGTCTGCCTTGTAGAAAACATTTTGCCACATTTATTATTTGTTTGTTTTGACAACGTCAAAGGTAGATTTAATTCAGGCAAAATTAACCCAGCAACGAGGGTAAGACATTGCTAGTACCTATATAGTTCTTCTTCTTCCTTTGTTTAGGTGTTGGTGGTAATCTGGTAGCTGTTCAAGCGAGTCGTATATCCACTTCTCTTCACATGTCAACTGTACTTGGTACATTACCTGAGGATGTCAAATATGGTTGCGTTAGAACTTTTTGTTCTGGAGGTAAGCCCAATTTTGATGAAGTTGGTTTTTGCCAGGTCTGTACTAGTATTAAGCCAATGAGGATGCACTCAATATTTAATATTGCATACTGTTATGAGGCATTATGCTGCGTGCAGACAGACTTTTTCTTTGTACAGTCCGTCTGCGTATTAGCGCAGAGTATCGCATACCAAGTGTTTGTACTGAATTCATGTTAAATAAATATTTACGTAGGATGCAGTTTCATCACTCAATTTTTATTACAGTATTTTAAAGTACTTGTCAGTCAATTGTCTTATTATATTACCATATTTTATTATCCAACAACAACATTCTACCAAAAAAGTGGTACAGTCAAACCTGTTATAACGGATCACCTCTATACCTTTTACAAGGTCTAAATTAGCATTTTCTATGGAATAAACCATGTATATAAATGCCACCTGCCTATGGTGGTCAATTTATCTACCTCTCATACCTGGCTGTTATATACAGGTTTCACTGTAGTGGAAAGAACAATCAGTACACTAAACTCGGTGTTAATGCTTGACGAACTATTTAAAGAGAGGGGAAGTTGAGAATTAATCATCACCATTTTTCCATTTAATACTAGGACTATCCTTCGACTCACAATGACCCTAATGGGGGCATCTAAACTTTGAAATTTCGGGAAATTTGGATAATAAATTATCATGATCTTAATTTGAATCATCTGTTATTTAAATTAACCCAGCAATGCAGTTGACTGTAAGTTATATTTATAGAAATGTTTTCTGGAAGAACGTTCCTTTAAGTTCAAGTAGCTATTATAGACAGGTGTTTGATGTGTAGAAACGATTATTAATTTATTTAGTAGATTGAATCAAAATTTGTCAGTTGTTTAAACTTGTTGCTTGTCTTTTCCAGGCGGTCATTCTCGAACAGCACATGTTCTCCTTTTCATGGCTATTCCTGGACATTTGATATTCTTATTTCTGATTAGTTGGTTAAAGGCTGGTCATACATCTGCAACACCTGTTTTTATTATTACGTATCTTACTGTTGGTGCATTACAGGTACAGTCAAACCTATTACAGTCAAACTGCAACCTCTATGCAACACCCACCTGTCTATAGTGGTCACTCCAACAATGTCTGAAATGATATTTTGTATTAAATCAACCTGTATAGAAAGGTTACCTGTCTATAGTGGTAAATTCATGTACATCTCGTAGCTGGTTGTTATATACAGGCTTCATTGTATGTGTTGCCAGACGATTTAATTCCTACCTAATCTAAACAATCACATTACAGAATCTCAGAAATGATTGCAATTTTTGAAGTGTGTCTGCAGCTCAGTTATATGATTCTTGAACTGACATTCCAAATTGGACCCATTTTACTGCTCCCTGAAGATACAAATACCTTTGTTAGTTGTTAATACCTCACCAATGTGGTTCATTATAATTGGGACTGCTTGAATCATTGGCATTCTTCTTTTGAGAACTATAGAATTACTTGCTTTCAAAAATGTACAACAAAAAGTTCAGCGTTTGGAATGATTACTGCAGATTTAGATTTCCTTAGCATGTTCAAATCGAAGTTAATATCATTAAAATAATATATTTTCAAAAGTCATAAAATATTAAAATTGCAGGCATTCTTTTAGGGAAAGATTTGACTCGCCAGTCTCCGTCAATCTCTGACATTCGAGCATAGTAATCATCAATTTCATGATTGACAGATACGCATGAAATCGGCCTGTAAAGTAATTAGCTGTCTGAAATTCATTTGAAAATTTATCTAAACTTGAATTGTTAATTTCTGAAATTGGCTTAGAATTTCTGAGATTGAGTTAGAATTATCTGAAATTCACTTGAAAGGTTATACCGTTTTACTTTACTTTACTCTGATAAACACCTTTTCCATAAATGAAAATACAGTAGTTGAAAGTCGGACCATCATACTTTTATTCATTTTTATGTAAAATTTTAATTGATATTTTCTTGAAATTTTTTTGCATTTGTAGGTTATCGTTTTACTTTTCATAGCAAATTGGATGGTCCATTGGTTCTGGAAACGAAAGAAGGATCCGGATAACTTTTGTATACCTTATTTAACTGCCTTAGGTGATTTATTAGGAACTGCTTTGTTAGCAATGGCATTCAAATTTTTATGGTTCATTGGGGACAGAGATATTGATGTTGGAGATTAATTGTTATTGATGTGATTTAAATTTGATAATTAAAACCATATTGTATATAGTTTTATTCATTGTATTATTTATTTACAGAAATTAAATACCGGTAGGAGTGATTTGTAAAAGCTATATATTGCTTAAATTCCTTCTTTGAGAAGGCTGTTGACAGATTTCATCCCTGCCAAGAGAATCATCATTAGGGCCGCTGGTGCAAAGTCGAGTGAAGTGGGCAGTCAGCAAAAAGTGCAGTTTTCGAAACTTTCTCTGAGTGTTTCTTGCATTGTACCTTGGCCTGTAATTAGTTTTGCTTTTAGGCAAGCAACGCGACTGAAAAATTCATATTTTTATGGCAAAATCTTAAGCTATTAGCCCTAATTTTCAATTTTTGTTTGATTAAAGTTTGCATAACGTTTGATTAACAAAATATGACGTCATTTTAGAATAAATGAATGTTGGCTTGTGTTGCAAGGGGAGGGCCAAAGGGTCAACTGCCCCCGCTGCCCCCATTGCATTGGTGCCACTGCTCATCAGAGACTTTTCTAATGTCTTAATAGCTTGTCAGACATTGTACCTGGAGTCCCGCTAACGAATTGAATGGACTTCTCCTCCTAGATTTATTTTGTTGTCTATTTTCTTAACTTTGGTTTAATTATATATTTTTCTTCAAAATTTATTTCACAAGGGTATGCAGAGGGCTACGAGGCTAACAATCAGCCACCTTGCCGGGGAAGAAAATGTTGACTATAGAACATATTTGGTACTTTTTCTTGGGCTATTTTCTATAAATAGCAGCCTTGTTGGGGAGTTAGCCCCCTTGTTGGGGAACCTTTCCAATCCTTTTAACCTCATGAGCATAAATTTTTAATCAGCTCTCCAATTTGCTAAAATCAACAGATGTTTTTCAAACTGTTTAGAGGGTTTAATTATCTTTCTCTCACCAAACATTCAAAATTGATGATCTCATTTGCAAAATCCAGTATTAGATGTAGCCTGCGTACAGACTAATTTGTGGCATACGGAAATGCTTGCAGTAGACAGTGGAGTGAGGCTATAGAAATGTTTCCGTGGAGATTGGGTGAAAATGTGACCGTGACCGTTATCAGAAATTTGCATTAAACTCTATAAATATTTTGACATAGTCACTGTCACGCATATTGTTATTCTCGTTTGCATGTTGTCAGGTGGTGTCTAGCTTTCACTTTCATTTTCGTGTATGGATTTGATTTCAGCTGGGGCAAAATTTGTGGTAAGCAAAACAATTTATTTTACATTGTTGATATCCTAACAAATATTTAATGTAATATTCATTAGTACCTTAAATTTGTGCCATGCTTTATTCTAGTCGCAATCTTTTTTATAGAAAACATTATTTGTCTTTGAGCCGCAAGGAAACAGATCTATTGGAAAGTATGCTCAACATTGTTGAGGCTTGAGCTCTGACCTAGACTTTTCAGAGTTTAGATTTGATTTTGTTAATATATACCACATTATTGGCGTAGGGAATTAGTCAATTATTTCAAGGCCTGGCTACGGTATCTATGCTACAAAAATAAGTTTGTAAGATTTAAAAAATAATAATAGTTTTTTTTAGCTGCTACGAAATTTAGCTAGACGAGGTTCATATACCAAAAAACTTTTGACCCTGTAGAGCTCCTTAGTCTTTACAAATTTTGAGTCAAGTGAAAGTCCTTTGAGGTTTGAATGATTTATCTGAAATCAAATATTTTTCCCTATTTTTTTATTAAGCTACAACAGGTATAGTGTAGTGTTTTCAAAATTCGAGTTTAGATTTGATTTTGTTAATATATACCACATTATTGGCGTAGGGAATTAGTCAATTATTTCAAGGCCTGGCTACGGTATCTATGCTACAAAAATAAGTTTGTAAAATTTAAAAAATAATAATAGTTTTTTTTAGCTGCTACGAAATTTAGCTAGACGAGGTTCATATACCAAAAAACTTATGACCCTGTAGAGCTCCGTAGTCTTTACAAATTTTGAGTCAAGTGAAAGTCCTTTGAGGTTTGAATGATTTATCTGAAATCAAATATTTTTCCCTATTTTTTTATTAAGCTACAACAGGTATAGTGTAGTGTTTTCAAAATTCACGTAAGCTATAATTGACACACCTTCATTTAATTCAGTATGTTACAAAACAGCAATCCATTATAATAGATGACTCTATATCTAATATATAAACGCCGATGTATGTCTGTCTGTATCTACTGTATTCGAGATTCACGCTTCTCATGGTAAACGTATCAAATCCATACTCTCCGTGGGGTATCTTATAATTTTTTGCGACAACATAGGCCATGTTTTATATTCATATCTTTATATTCCTTCAATTGACAGTCGGAAGCGTATTTTTTTCATAGGATTTCTCTTGCAGCTCTATAGAGAGAACGAATTACATTCTCATGTTCGTCACGCAATATCTTTCACACCCGACTGACCTTCAGTTCTATTGTTTATTTATCATTTGGGCTAACTTCTAGCAATTAAATTTTCTATATCTTTATTTTCAAATTTCACCCGGGTTCACTTCACTAGTAGTATATATAGTTTCTAAGTTGTAGTTTAGCATCAATCTATTATGCATACCCCTAGGCTTATGCTCATACTGAGTAATGCTTGGAGTTTGTAAATCGAACAGCTCAGTTTTATTTCAAGAACTTGATTATATACTGTGCGTACGTACATTGGTGATTGTAGACTTTACAAAAAGCTAAATCGCATGTGAGCTTGGATTGGGTTTTAATTTGAGTACTGTTCTTTAAAAAGCTATGCACTTTTAAACGACTGATATCTATAGAGCGTTTAAAGTCATTGCTCTCAGCAGAAAGTATAAGTCTAGCAGTAGAGGAATGGTACAGGTCCTTTGCGTAGGGTGACACCGCCTACATTACTAACTTACTATGCACTTTATTTATAGGCTTCTTATGTTCGTACTGAATAATGCTTGGAGCTTGTAAATCGAATAACTCAGTTTTAATTCAAGAACTTGATTATTCATACATTGGTGATTGTGCAGATGGTAGTAAATTAGAAGATGTATTAAAAGTTTTACGATCTGGTGAGGAAGGTGTCTATCCTGATCTAATCAGTTTTGCAGAAAGACGTCTGTCAGAGATTAAACCTACAAGGTATATCTGATAAAACAGGAATTAATGATACTGTTTTTAGGCCCTGTTTACAAGGAGACTGATCATCCTTCTAGAAGAATCAATCTCTTAGCCGAATCATCCAACTCTATTGTTATTATATGTGTTGTGTTTACATGGGCAAACCGACATGAAAACAGTTTCAGATAGGAGGATCATCCTTCTCTCAATGACAAATGATCCTTCTACCCAAATGCAGTTCTACATTGTCTTCATACCATGTCGTTGTTGTAAACACAAACGAGGATGTGTTCTCTGTCGCTTAGGAGGATGTTCCTTCTAGAAGGATGATCCGCCTCCTTGTAAACAGGGCATTAGACCCTGCAGGCTAGTAAATAATATTTGCTTCTGAGAATGTAACATACTTTCCAAGTTAATGCATAAATGTAAACATGATCACTGTTATAATATATATAGAGATTACTTTAGATAAATAATGTAAAGGTGTCCACAATTGTGTAGGTATAGTGCTCAATGATAAATATCAGAGCTTTAATAGATATATTACTTTATATGTATTCTACAGAGGCATCTAGAGTTTGTATTAGAAATGTGAGACTTTAAGTGTTTTAATTGACACAATATTAGATTGTAAAAACGGCAAGTGGTGCTGGTATTAGATCCAAGATAATACATAGGGTATTCAAGCCACATGGTATTTCCTTTGAAATGCAACTATTCTATCGCTTTGTACAACCTATTTTGGACCTATTTCAAAACGTTACAGCTTTGTCGACTCCAAACAGACCTTATTTATTATTTTTAACATTATAAATGGCTATGTAGATTTTTAATTTACTCCACACAATAGAATTGAGGTACCCCATTGCAATATGATCAACTTATAGTAAATTTAAACCAAAATTTTTACCTAACTTGTCAGTAACTTGTTCTATTAAGTGCCTTGATTAATTTGTCAAGTTTTTTTTCAATAAACGGAAAAGTACTTTTTTAGAAATAAGTATTTGAAAAAATGAGAATTTCAAATCTTGAAAAACAGAAAATGAAAGTTAAGTGACGTCATACTGTAAAAATTCCTATCACGATGAATGAGAGCGATAAGATCACCACAACTATCGAGCATTCGTCCATAAGAACAACACAATTTTCAAATATTTCGTTCTTTACGACTACATGACCACATGACATTATGACACAGTAGCATAACTATGTTAGATCATGATAGCATTACGTATGCACATGTCGTAGATTGTTGTGCATTTGTTAGTCTCTGCTTCCTTTATTGTTTTAGCTTGACATTTATCTTTTAATTATTTCATTTAGCTCATTGCTCTGCTCTTCGAACAATAAAGAATATATCACAGCAAAATCAGCTTATAAAGACGAAAGCAGTAGTGTCAACAAGGAGTTAGAGGTTTGTCATAACATTATGAGTGATGGACTATAGTGTTCTTGTCTAGAATTTCAAGGGATTCAACTGTAATCATATTTAAATAAACTAGCCTTAGCAGAATACTGTCAAGAAGAAGAGGATTAGACGGCTATTTTAATATATTTATATATTGCCGCATTAGCTATCCAAAACTGCATTCACCAAAAGCTGATTAACAAGAATTTGTCAATGCAAAGACAAAGCAAAACGCAAGCAAGAATTCATTTTTTCAATTATCATTTAAGCTGGTGATGTCATTATCACTGTTTCACTGAGACCAGCCTCGTCATTCGATTTGATCAATCACTTTGTTATTCAACCGAAACTGTGCAATCTACACTGAGATTATCAACAATTACACAATGTGTAAGCGGGACTTCTGATGTGATTCCTAACAAGATGCGATATCAGAACAGTCTCGCATTAGCCCTTCTGCAGGGACAAAATATATGTTAGAACAGCCTTATCATTGTCACCGTCGCGCTATAAAAATAAGACAAATTGTTACTAATTATAGAAGAGTTATAATTGTTTGTGATTTGTGAGAGAATACAAATGTTCTCTGTTTTATTTTTGTGTAGAATTGGCAAAACGAAATAAAGACAGCCGAGGAAGCCTTGAAAGCTGCAAAGCCAATTGAATCTCAACTCCCACCAATTAGACAAACTGGAATTAAATCGGTATAATTCAATATTGTATTATAATCACATCAGATTTATTGAAGTGTTCATGGAAATATGATCAATTGCACATTCCTGAGAAGATTTATATACTGTTCATGAATTCTGCAAGAAATGTTTATGAACTGTTCTTACAGGGAAAGGTGTAATTAAAATGTATTTATTACAAATTACCTGACAACTAAAGTTACTCGATCTGTCACTCAACTAGCAGTGCTTAGTGAATATTAACAGCAACTAACATTTTTTTTTTGTGTTGGTATGTCATTTTTTATTTTTGTCTTGCAGAATCATTCAGACATGAAAGAAACGCAAGCAAAGTGAGTATTTATGCAGATATATTGACATTGTGTTACTGGTAAGTTATACATAATAACTTGTACGCTATGCATATTAATTTTGAGATATAATCACATCGACAAAATAGCTTATGGCATTAATAATTGTCCTAATGATTTAAATCAATTTCAATACTATTTTGAGCTAGATTCTATCTTATTTCAAACATTTTCAATAATTGTATGTCGCTTTTCATGGGATCTTGACTCCTGTAAGGCCGTCTGACAAATGCAGCAAGTAAAATGCCCTCTTGTCCTGTGTATTTCTTCAATTTTATAATCGTGTAGACATCCCTGTTTATGAAATGTCCATCAAAACAGGGTCATTTGATGTTCATGAACAGTTCACTTATATTTACTTACAACTGTATATTTTATTCCAATGTATACTTATAAGTTATTTTTCTTTTGTAGCAATGACCAAACATCAAACCTTGCTGAAGGTAAGAAATTAAATCAAATTCAACGTATTGTAATAATTGATCCCCTTTATAATATGTTACAAAATTAATGAGAAAAATAGCACACTCGCTGCGAGAAACAGTTCATGAGTTCATGAACGGCTCACAGGGATGCTATTTGACTCATGGATCTCTATTTGAATATTTGGATTTTGAGATTTTTAGTATTTGAATAGTTTTTGAATAATCCTATTGTTTCTAAAATGATGAATTCATTGTTAACAAACAATAAAAAATATCAATAAACAAATCTTGTCTTGAATTTTGATAGTCGCCATTTTGTTGGCCACAATGATGGTTTTGAAATATTTAAAAAGATTTTAAAAGATTAAAATTAAAACAGTGTTATTTAATTTATAAAAACCTTCTTTGTTGTTACAGTTTTTATACTTTATTTATATAACAACTTTTCACTATATGAAGGAAGATCGAATAATAGAAATATGTTTTGAATAGTTAGCTTTGAAAACTATTTTAATAGGCCTATTATTTAAATAGTTGCTATTAAAATAGCATCTGTAAGATTTCAAGAACTGTTCATGAAAAAAGTAATGAAAATGGGACCATTTAACGTCCATGAAGCTTTGAATAGTTCATGAGCCTACCAACATAACTTCATGAACAGTTCACATGAAGTTCATAAACATTTAAATAAAGTATAAAATGAATTGAAATTTCAAGAATGTCAAATGGTACACTTTCTCGCATTACTGACATCAATAGCAGTTTGAGAAATTTCATTGCGTTTTCATGGCATTTTCAAATTTCAATATCGTGAATATGGATGTTTTCATGGTTTTCAAACTTTTCATGGCTTAAAACACTTGTCGTTTTCATCTTTTTTTTTACATTTTCATGGCATTTTCAAATTTCAATATCGTGAATATAGATGTTTTCATGGTTTTCAAACTTTTTCATGGCTTAAAATAATGTGGTTTTCACTTTTTCACGGTTTTTACACAACATTTCCATGGCTTTTTCATGGTTTTGGTGTTGGTAGTGTCATGGACTGTTCATATAAACATTTATGAAAAGTGTATCATTTGACATTCATAATCACATTTCAGATAAATTGTTTTTGTTTCAAGGTTTACCCCCAAAAGAATACGATACATTGGCATTGTCTGAAAAATTGAAGGGAAACGATGCGTTTCGAAGTGAAGACTTTTCAGAAGCACTTAATCATTATAACAAAAGCTTATCCATATCACCTCAGACTGCTGTTTACAATAATCGGGCTGCTGTTTTCTTGAAATTAAAGAAATACAAGGAAACTATGGATGATTGCCAAATTGTTCTCAAAGCTGAACCACAGAATTTAAAAGGTAATTATCAGGGTGTTCAAAATTCTTTATTAACCGTTTATGATGTATCAATGGATATAAACAAGGAGGTAAGCAAGGAGGTTCAATGACCTGGTTCATGACGCTTTTTGAATCATCTGTTTTCGTAATAGTAAATAATGTAACATGTTATTATTTTAGCAATGTTAAGAATGGCGATTGCCGAAGAAGCTACTGGTAAATGCAAAGAGGCTATATCAACATTGAAGAAGTTGTTGGATATTGAACCAAAGAACAAACGAGCAGAGGTACACATGTTGATTATTTGTGTAAAATTAATGTTACATCCCCAAAACGTACACGTCTGTACTCTCCCCTGTAAAAAAGTTCATGGACTGTTCAGTGTTCATGAACAAACAAAATTATTTTCATGAACTGTTCATGAATTGTTTGTAACTGTGCATGAACTGTTCATTAATATCATACATATCCATGAACTATTTAGATATATCGAGATATTTTCCCCAAATTTTAAAGTAGTCTTGTACCAACTCCTGCCATTAAAATGTATGAGTTCATGAACATTTCCTTGTTAAATTATGAACAATTATGTTATATATTTTAATAATGTATATTTCTCTTTAGGAATTATTAGATAACCTCACAAAAACCACTTCTTCAACTAAAGAAAGGTATGCTTTAGTTGTTATTTGAAACAGAATATGATGTGATTTTTATCTGCTACACATATAGAGGAAATCAAAAATAAATTTTAACCCGAATAACTATCACATTTCACAAAACTTATGTAATATATAAATTTGTATTACGACTAAAATGATTCAATCAATCTGATTGGCTTAGAGTTTGACGCCAAATCACCATAGCAAAACTAGGTTTAAAAACACAATCAATCTTACAATTCGAACTTGATATCGCACAGTTTCCTATGAGCTATTGATATTTGGCGAACTCGAGTCACTTCAGGGGAAAAACCGAAGGCGAAAATTACTCGCCGAGGCGGCTTGTAATTTTCTGATGCCTTCTCGATGCCAAATATAAATAGCACATAGGAAACCGTGCACCAATTGCTTAGTAATATATAACAAAAAATCAATAAATCATTTCATGCCTAGGGGAACATCAGACAATCTATTCGATATAAAGTAGACTTTATCACTTTACCATTAGAGTACATACAATAAGAGTGCTAAAATATATTTTGATGTCTACATTTTGATATTATTTCTGTTATTCTATTTATTAAATTTTTGTCAGGGAATATGATGTGATATTTCTCTGCTAGGCAGAGGCTGCAATGTTTTGTCTGTTACACTGTATGGCTTGTTAGTTGAGAGAATTTACCATTTCGTAGTATTTTTTTCTTTTAAATGACAGATATACTTTGAAAGCTTGTAATATTTATCAACCTTTTTTACTTATATACCCATAGTCGAAATTTACTTCTTTGGTCAACTTCTTTTGATTGCTGTTAGTTATAAAATTGTTCTTCATTCATTTCAAAGTGATGCTAAAGAAGGAAATGTCAAACAGCGTGGAACTAAACTGAAAATAGAAGAAATTGACAGTGCCGCAGAAAAAGTATCGGTACCTCCAGTGTCATCACAGTCTGATAAAATGACAATAGAAAACCAAGAACAATCATCAGCAACAAAAGAGACAACAGGAAAAAGGTTAAAAATAACAGAAGTTGAAAATATGACCGATGTTGAAAATAAAGAAAAATTACTTCACCCTGACAGCAAAATAAATGGTAAGAACTAGCTTTGAATCATGATTTTGTAAGTCAAGATTATTAAAAAGGTGTTTGCCTTCAGGATTTTAAAAGTTCTCAAAATGTGACTGATTTTTAGAATCAAAAACTGGTAATTCCAAACTAACTGAGAAAAGGCTTAATAGTGATCCATACCTTCACCTACAGAGAACAAATTATAACGGCTTTTTACTCGCAATATTTTTTTGAAATAATTTTCTTTTTATTAATTTGTTTTTCTTCTATTTATAAAATATGAGAATGTATCCTAAACAATAATAACCTTGTACTGCTTCTCTAAATTCTAATGTTATAAAGAGAAATTCTATTGAAAGTTTTCTCCGCATAAAATATCAACAATGATATTGAAAATGTCAGATCAAGTTTGAAAAATTATATTGTTCTCTGTTCACTTATAGGCTACCTATAGATGCGAATGTAGTTGTGTATGTCTAATTTCTGCGGCCCTTCGTGGTTTCTCAGCCATTTCAAAATCAAATGAATCAAATAAGATATTGAATTTTTCTTTTTGCTCTGGGTATATATGGAAAATGGGCTTTCATGGACTGGATTTGTTTGGCTTTTCGGAACCGCCATGCTAATAGTAATGACATGAGTCGCTGCGTCATGCTTCTATTGTTTGATGTTAAAATTCACACATGTTCTCCAATTTCATTTTGCACTTTCACAAAGATTGGATGTAGGGAGTTTTCTACATAGCTTATTAGGTTGACCTGTCAGTATATCTTATATTGAGAGGAGATGGCTGCTTGAAAACAGTGGTAAAATCAGTAAATTGAAAATAAGATATTTATAACAAAGGTTGATACTGGTGAAGTGTTTTCTGCCATAAACAATCCAGATATCACAAAATGATTGCCTGCCAAGTGTTTAAATAAGTCCATATTGAAGGATAGGGCCTAAAATGATTAAAAAAAATTAACAATGGTAATTATGTTGGACATACTTCAATAATGTATCCTCTATCATCATAGTATAATATTATTCCAAATAATTCTGTTCTTCGGCTATATTTTGCGCGAAACATCCTTTTGAAAATATTTTTCACCAAGAATCTTTTGGCAGATTCAAGAATTCTCACCAAACTGAAAATCGCTCTATTGTACTTGTGATATTGTAATGTGTTTGAACTCGTTGTTATTTGAGACCTTCTTTTATTCTCTCCGTTAGACCAGCCAATTATTGAATATGTTGATCTACCAATACAAGTATTGCGTTTGAAAGATGAAGGAAATAATTTATACAAAACTGGAAAATATGCTGAGGCATGTAATACTTATGCAATTGCCCTTGATAAACTGAAAAGTAAGTATACTCAAACCATCTTTGTAAATAAATTATCAACTAAAGCAACTGCCAGATCAACTAACGTTCCGATACCCTAAAGGTCATCTCTGCGTTAAATTTATCTAAAACATCAACTGAGTACCATCTTCTGATGGCGGATGGAATGGTCCAGAAGGAATCGCACTATGGATAGCTGCAGCGTATCTCTGTAAATTTACAATCAAGGTCCATCTGCCATGAAATCTGTTGGAATTGATCTGCAGTGTCACGTCTTAGATCAGTAAAGAGAATTTACGATCACTGCTCTTAGTGAAAAGAGCCACTCCTCTAGAAATGGAAGAGTGGGGCAGGCACCTTTGGTAGGACGATACCGCAAATCTACAATCTGTGTAGTAGTATAGTCCCATAGAAAAAATCAATCAATCCTATGGAAACTTTGACTAGAAGATAATTATTGGAAAACGTCTTGAATTATTCAAATTATTCAAATTAAAGTCAAAAAATATTTCAAAATGTGCACCGGAACTAGGTCCAGGCTCTTATTGTTAAAACTCAAATACAAATAAAAAAAGCCTGGAACTTGTTCCGGTGCACATTTTAAAATATTTCTTGACTTTAATTTGAATAATTTGAATAATTCTAGACGATTTCCAATAACTATCTTCTAGTCGAAGTGTCCATAGGATTGATTGATTTTTTCTATTGGACTATACTACTACACAAATTACGATACCATTTCAATCACTACTATTATGAACTTGGTAATATTTTTCGCAATATTTCTTTGGTTAGC
Organism: Haliclystus octoradiatus; assembly: GCA_916610825.1. Classification (NCBI taxonomy): domain Eukaryota; kingdom Metazoa; phylum Cnidaria; class Staurozoa; order Stauromedusae; family Haliclystidae; genus Haliclystus; species Haliclystus octoradiatus. The sequence continues at coordinate 18,673,739 of OU744453.1, read as the reverse complement.
CCTTTATTGCAAGCGTGATTGGTTATGCAACGCATTTGGTACATAATACATATAATTTCAATATCTGTCTGATGAAGTAGATGTATCACATCACATCAGAGTGATCTAATAAACTCTGGAAACATAGAACTAGGTTTGAAAAAGGCGATGGAAATTTGAAGATGATTTTCAGTTTGAAATACAAAGGGTTCAATAGATAAATTTCCAGGTGTCCGAAGCTTTCATAACAGACTTAATAGTAAATTTAAAACTATGTTTTGATATTTTCAGGTAACACAAGTGTAAATTATAGACCATCTGATATAGCTGTTTTACATAGCAATCGAGCAGCAGCACTTCAAAGAACAGGAAACAGTAAAGAATCGATAAATGATGCCAGTCGTGCGATTCAATTATTCCCATCTGCAAAGGCACTCACACGTAGAGCAACTGCTTATGAAACAATAGAGAAGTATGTCAACGCTTTCAATGTACAACTAGATATAACCTGACATTGTGACCACCTGTATTTAATGGCCAATTCATCATCTTTTCAATTCACTTGATTGGTTTGATTTGAATAAGGGTAAATTCTATGAGGGTAAGACCCTGTGGTGGACTAGGAAAATTTAGAAGGATAAGACAAAATTATGAATGAAAATTAAAATAGGTAATTAAAATGCGAATCATAAATTTTTCAATTAACGATAAATTTTTAATTTTACGTTCTCATGTAATTAAAGTCTCCCAAAAATGTGTCAACAAAGATTCAAGGTTTACAGAAAGTAAAACCTTTTTCCTAATTACAGTATGTCTATACTGAACAGGGTCCGCAAACTTGGAAACCTGGTTTGCGGAAGGCTAGCAAAATTCAGAAATAAAAGTCAAAATGCTGAATACATAAATTAAAATTATTAATTTTTTTTTTCGTTTTTACGATTTTATGTCAGTACAGTTACTCAAACGTTTATCTAAAAAGTTGAAGTTTGCGGAAGGTAAAACATTTTGTCGGACCCTGTCTATGAACAGGGGTTTCCTGAAGCTATTTGAAATTACTGACTTTGACGTATTATAATTCAAGAGAGTAGTAGCCTAGTAGGTTCAGTGTTGAAATGATTCTGCTATCGTATCAATATTTTCTTGATTGTATTGAACATTATTATTTATTCTTTCTACAGATATTCCCATAGTTATGTTGATCATCAAAGTGCTTTACGTATAGATTCAACGTTAATTGCTTCTCAACAAGCGTCAACAAGGTATGTTTGATATACAATTCTATCGTAACATTTAATAATGTATTGCTCTTTGTAGTGGTGCGTTTTATTCACTTGTCTACTTGTGTAATTATGTAATTTCAGGCTAAGCTCTGCCCTCCGTGAAAAACATGGATCTTCTTGGCGCAATCACTTGCCAGATAACAATATAAAGCACACAAGCAATATATTCACGCAATCACAAACAGGTCATCACAACATTACGAATACTTCAAATAAAACAGGAACAAACGTGAGCCAAAAACCCAATCCTGTCCAAACGTATGATGAACTCAAAAAGAAGGGAAACGGTTTTGTTACACAGGTAAAATCTTGATTTGCGATTTTGTCTTTTATTTATTAAATACTTTCTCAGAACCCGACAAAAGTAGGAATCTTGGAATCCTAGATTCCGGAAAATCAGATCAAATTCAGATAAAAATTGATAATTTTATGATTTATTGGTCAAACTTCAATACAAAATTCAGTAGAAAATTTTGAAATGCCTCTAGGATTCCAGAGGGCTGATCCTTGCTGACCAGTAAATCATAGAAATATCAATTTTCTTCTGGATTTTTTCTAACCTTCCAGAATCTATGATTCCAGGGTTCATATATAAATTGTCGGACCCTGGTTGAGAGATGTGACCATTTATCTGTTTTTTGTCTTTCCTTTGAAACATTGCTGTTTTAAAACATTATATGATATTGATGTAAAATAGCACTTATTGACTTCAAAGCCGTCATAGCTCCAAAATTTATCTAAACAGGGCATCCCATCTTTTTATTTTGGTAATTGAAGTTCTGAAAGTCTAAATTCAATTCTAAAAGTTAAATGAAGATTCAACAGTTGAAACTGAAAAATTGGACATCATTTCGTAGGCAAGCACCACCACCACCTAAATTACCTGCTGATTCAAAATGTATCATTCTTTCCAGGGCAAATACAAAGAGGCAATTCCTTTTTATTCAGAGTGTATCAAATTAAGGAACACAGAAACATCTGCTTTGACAAACCGTGCTTTGTGCTACATCAAAGTCAATATGGTAAGGTACAAAATGTGCTAAAATCAGCTCTCAGACAAACATTATTTCTGATAGGCAAGTTAGTACAGTAGAACTAACATTATAATTATTAACGAGCTGCTCTTTCTTTCGATTTTCAAACAAAACATTTATTAGATTTTTTTAAATATTTTCAAATTAAACAAAATTGATATTATTGTTAAATAAAAATAACCTGAATTCAATTATATAAATTCAATTTGGAGAAATCTACAGCAAAGTTATGTGATAAAAATCTTACTTGTTAAATTTGAGACAAATAACAGTGATAAAGGAGACATAATTGGCTTAACCATATATCACTGTCAGCGATTACCATAAAAATTTCACAACTATAAAAAAGGACAAAATTTCTCGGGATTCGGCAGGTCAAGCCTACCCTCAATACGCAATTAGACTCTGTGAAATCCCTGCTCTTTGTTTAATTATTAGCACTCTTTGTTATAATTTTACACGGTATGAATTGTTTTATGCTAATTAGTTGTATTTTCTCTATATAAGTTTTGTAAATTTCCATTCTCTCTATCATTTCTCTTTTATCGCTGTCACTTTTCTCAAACTTGATATGTGAACGAAATAAGAACATAAAATAGGGCAAGTCTGATGTACGGAAAACAAAAAGAAATTTACGAAAAATATAAAACGAGGTCAATTGTATTCTGTTTTCCTGTGAACGAGTGTACCGTGTGAAAATACATCATTTGAGCGATGGATTTAGGTGTAGTGAATATAACAACAACTATTTAGCGATGATGTTTTGAGTTTACAAATTCGACATAAGACATTTTGATATTATTGATATTCTGTTTAATCTACTTCTGCTCCTCCAGGCTTTTTGCTAGTTATTATCATGGTTTAATGGAACTGTTTGATTGATTGGCTGATATTTACTGTATGTTGTATTTTTATGGCTGTCATCTCCGTTAGTTAGTTATTTTGATGTAGGTCTTGATATAGCCTAAAAAGCAGCTACTTTCAAACACTGTTCAGATAGTAATTCGTATTTAATTAAAAACTTTTACAACTTTTTATTCTTTTCTATCGATGATCTATCACACTAATGAAAAAAGCAGATGCTAAGACAAAATAGACAAAATAATCACAATCCAAGACAAGACAAAATTGAAAGATGTTATATTAATTGCATCTAAATCCACTGCTCACAACGATAAATTCCAATGCAGTACATTCGTTTACGGAAAAACAGAATACAATTGACCTCGTTTTTATATTTTTCCGTAAATTTCTTTCTGTTTTCTGTAAATCAGACCCCACTGGTCAGTCCAGGAACGTTAAACAATCCAACTGTTATGAACTCTTTACGAACTCATAGACATGATAATTGTCAGACTGATAGCAAATTTCAGACTATTTCACCTAGCGGAACTCTTGCTTTTGCATTTTCTCAGTGAAATCCATTACAAATGATCTGGATATTCCAGATTTCAGACTATTTTTGAAATTTTAATTCTCATGTCTGAACTCAGTAATTTTTTTGCAGAGACAGTTTTATTGATTACAAATCTATCTAAGAGTATAAACTTTGAATGAATAACATGTTTAATTTATGACTCACGGCAAGGGTTTTCACTGTAATACATTTCTGTAACATTACTTCAATTGATGCTTTATTCTTGTTTTAGCCTTTGAAAGCCATTGACGATTGCATTAATGCTTTGGTAATAGAACCGTCTAATGTTAAAGCATTATATCGATGTGCACTAGCTAGAAAAGTAAGTTTTCCGCCTTCAAATTTATCATATCGGTAATACAGTACCGTAATAATAAAAATACAGACATGGGACTGAAGAGAGGTGGCGATTGGCCGTGTTTATAGAAGAGTGGTCATTGAATACACCATGTTTCTAAATATGTTGTTTTGGGGTGGATGGAAGATCAAAGCACAGCCACCTAATAGCAACGTTGCTATGACAAGCTCAACTGAAATATTAATAATAGTCACATGGCCCATATCGTTCACAACTTTTGATGCATCCTCCATAGTGATCATAAAATGATTTCATGCATTGAATAGTAGGTGATCCAAACCAAAGGGGGTATACCCCATGTGATTTGTATTAAGGATTTGCTATTTCTAGTTATTGAAGGGTTATATTTCGATCTTCATGAAGAAAGTTTGAGGTATTCAATTCAAAACTTTCAAAATAGGTTTTTTAAAACTTCAAACTTTACTGTTTCTGGAGCTTTTATCAAAGGGTATCTATGGCACGCTTCCCAAACCATGTCATTTTACAAAAATCCAATGACGGCAGTACTGGCAATCTGCGAAGTACGGGAAAACCGTATCAAAGCTGTATAAGAAGAAGCTAGAACCTATCCGTCTTCGTTGTTGCATAATCAAATATATCTTATTTGAATAATTTCTCTTAATTGGCCATTTTGAAGGTTTGTTTGCCCATACTTTAATTTAATTGTGAAGCGTGCCATTATGCTTTTTATAAAATATTCAAGGATCTATTTTTTAAATGCCCCAAAAGTTCTTAGCTCCCCACTACCCCGCAGATACCAAAACTCAACTCAACAAACGGCTACAGCAAAATCCAGTCAGTACCACGGCGGAAGTCGTGGATGTTAGATTCTTATTGTTCTGTTTGGTTCTGTCATTTGTATCACCGCATGCAGATTATGAACGACACGAAACATTATAGAACCATAAATAATGATAATAAATGAATACTGTCGAACACCGGTATCCGGAGTTGAACCAGGATATCAACGCAAGTCAGTACACACCTGGATTCTATTACGTGATTTGACCCTAACCCCCAACCCTCGTGTCCGAGTGCCGAGCCCTCATTTCCAATATATTTTGGAATTCCACCGTGGTACTGGCTGGATTTTGTTGTAACCTCAACAAACATGGCCATGGACTAATTATTTTTAATGAGTGTACAGTAACTATTCTCTGTGCATAGATGACCAAGTCATACAAAGCTAGCCTTGTTGATCTGAAGAAACTCTTAGAAATAGAAACAAGTAATTCTGCTGCAAAGACACTATTTGAAAATGTCAAAGCCCTCTACAAACAGGTACAAATGTTAATTTATTTTATATTTTGCAAAGGATTTGCACTCAATTCTAGACATTGGTTTATGATGTTTATGTGATCATACAGTGAAACCTGTAAATTACAACCAGCTTTGAGTGGTAGATAAATTGACCACTATACACAGGTGACCTTTATATACAGGATTGAAACAATAGATAATATACACAGGTGACTTTTATAACAGGTTTGATTGTAATAACACTCACATAAAATTGATATACATTTTCTTCTTTGATAAAGTCATTGAGCTTCAAAACAAGTGAGAGAAAACTTTCATGTTAAAAATTAAATTCAAGATGATGTAGTGATTTCCTACGGATCTCTTTTGTTTGAGTAGACAAGAACACTCAAAAAAAATAAAATAAAATAATATTGATCATAGTGGTGTAAAACTTAAATTTGATGTATATTTATTTCAGGAACTTGTTGCCATGAAAACGGCCCCAAAAACCAAGAAAAAATAATATCATTACAAATTATAGGAAATTCTATGCAGTCTACTGTAATAATTAGTCATCTATTTTTCTTATAAGAAGATATAGATTATCGTTGATAACGTTTATTAATTAGTTTTATTAGTTTTTTACTATAATTGATTGTAACAATAGAAGAGTTGTTCATAGTTTCAAATTAGTTATTTCCCAAACAAAAGGTTTTGTACTATATTACAACCAAATTATCCCAATTATCCTTTGTTCTTTTGTTCCTTTGTATTCCTGTTCATTATTGTTACCATAGCTCCAGGGTTGCTGCGAATCTGTCTTGAATGCATTATGTGTTACCATAGCTACCAGTTTACCCACGTGATACTCTGTCCAACCAACAGACAACAGAGATTCTTCTCAAAATAGTCAAATGATACACACACCTAGTCAAACGCCGTTAGCCTGTGTGCATTACGTCAGAACTCCATTTTATACGAGTGGAGCGATTCTCAGTATCATGGAGCGGAACACGGGATAGAGGCTATTGCCTAACACACACCATACGCAAGAGCCTCTATCCCGTGTTCCGCTCCATGATACTGAGTGTGGCTGACGTAATGCATACTGAGAGTGTGAAATGGAGTTCTGACGTAATGCACACAGGATAACGGCGTTTGACTACACACACCAGTACTTGGTCAGACATCAGGCCTTGTTGCGAGATTCAATGGGTATTGTTAAACAGATACGAAGTAAACAATTGAAATCTACCTTGACATATTTTTAAAGTTCTATCTTGTCATTTTGGATCGTTTGACGCGAGCGTCATAAGGTTCGAAACTAGACAGATATGTAGGCCCAAAAATGGACAGAATCCAATAAATTTTGTAACGCATCCAAAATTACGCGTTAAAACTGCGTTGCGCATGCTTAGTATGGTAACTTTGTGCCATACAACACAAATAATGAAAATCTATAAAGTCTTTTTTCCAAATTGTCATATTTTCAGTGATATTTGCAAATTTCGGTCCTGATTTTTGGCTGAAAAATATACGACGACGGTGAAAGATGACGCGCGCGTCATGACCTTTGACCCCTATACAGTCAAAATGAAATCGACATCTGACCTTTGACCCTGATCATTGTCTGGAAACAATACGTTTATTCATGTACTAGTATTGTATCTACTTTCCTTCTCCCTCAAAGACAGTCAAAGACGTAAAATTTGTTGTAATGTTTGGACATGTATTCTTTGATAATAATGATCTTCTTCATTATAAAGCATATATACATCTTTACAATATTATGTGCATGAGTTTATATATTCTATAGCTCTATGATATACTTCGTTTATTTTATTGTTATATTTTAAAGATCACATTTTAATAACTATCTGAACAATTATAGCAGCAGTAAAATTTGAATTTAATTTATTTGTAATATAATTATGTTATATATAATTATTGCAGCATCATGCTCTGTGCGTTGATGGACGTCTGTCTCTGTCATCAGCTCGTTCGCTTCATTATGAGTTTGGTTGAGGTTGTTTGTGAAGATCCCTGAAAAAGCAGCAGAAAAAAATCATAATTAAATGAAAGGCCCGGATGAAAGGAATTGAATGACAAATTAAATGACCTATTTACTTATAAAAATATCTTAAATAAGATTCGGAAACCGTTTGCGATGTGTTTTCCTCATTGCCGAGCGTGAGATGCGATTTTTCTATAATCGGATTACAGTTTAAAAATATGTATAACCTTGCAAGAAATGATATCCACAAATTGACTGTGACCATGCGAAAAATCAGTAGGAGAAATAATAAAGGAGAAATAATAATTAAAACAGTAATATTAAAGAATATAAAAAGCCAAATAGGTAAATTATATATGAAGTTGCACAAATAATAATTAAACACAAAATTTCAGTTTACCTTAATTTTAAAATTTAAATGACAACATTGTTTTCCATCGTGCTCATCAGCATAAATCGAATACATTAGAACTCTGGTGTAATTTTCTAAAATCTAAGGAAAGAAAGATGTTTTAATCAAATGGAATTACAAATAAATTTTTGACGTAGTAAAACGATTTCGATATAATATTTCTTACCTCTTACGCTCGCTTTTATTTTGTTCTTTGTATTGTCTTGGAAAATCTCTCTAACATAGTGAAATAATATTTATAAACTGGTGAAATTGGAATTTTGGCTTAAATTGGATATGATTTCGATATATTATTTCTCACCTCCTTACGCAAATTTTACGCTCGCATACGTCGGAATTTGACAAGCATTTTCTTCGAATAGAAGTTTAGCAGAAGTAGAAATTAGCCAAGTCGGTTTACTAAAAATGAAACATGGATTAATATTCAAGCAAGGCAACGACAAATTAAAAGAAGCAGTTCCGACAATTAATGGTATTATGAACTTACTGTTTTGATTCATATTCAACCGGGAACGTGAATTGCGGAAAGCCTGGAAAGTGATAGTCAATGCACGAGAAATTAGTGATTTGAAATCTCAGCATTATTATAAGCAAAAATAGTAACATTAAATGAAACGTTATCGATAGAATGAAAGAAAATTTGAAAATACCTTAAACTTTGCTCTCTTCCAATTCACACCCCTAAAAATCTAAAATTGAATAAATGAAACAGTGGGAGTATATCAATTATTACCAATGTAAATACAAATACATTAATTGAAAATATAAATACCTTTGCTTTTTCGTTCTCCAAAATCCTTTCAAAACACCATAGCAACCTTCTTGAGATCGTATAGTTGCGACCGTTGTCCGCTACTGCTTACTGAAAATGGGAGCTAATATTTAATTTCTAGCAAAGCTGTCTGACACTCCCTCCCATGAAGTCTATACTCCTTTGGGACTTCAGACAAAGAGACACCTGCAATTGACATTAAGAGCAATTAAAATGAAATTTACTTAAGTCAGTTTCTGATAACTCCCTTGAGAGACGGCAAGCATCAATTAAGTACAGTACAATAGAAACTGTTTATAACGTCACCTTTTATAACGTACCTACAAATATTAAATTTCAAATATTTTTTTTAGTAAATCTCGTACTATTAGATGATATTATTTCACGACTACAGAAATTCGTATACTTAAAAAGTGACAAATTAACTTCACCGCAAGTAAAACATATTACTTGGAAATTTCATGGCTAGGGTACTCTTATAAAACGTTGGCCCAATTTATGCTGTCATTTTAAAATTCCAAAATTGCAGCTTCCAGAGAAAATAAACTAGTACCATCGAAAAGCCTGTCGACTAAAATTGACGAAAATGTAATTTCCAAACTTTGATAATCCGAAAATGCAAAAATATTGTCAGTATAGCGACTGCAGTCAACATGTCACCTCTATACAGCGACCACCTATCTATAGTGGTCACTATTGGTATGTCTGAAATAGTATTTTCGATTGGATCAACCCTGTATATAAAGGTCACCTGTCTATAATGGTCACTTTTCGCATGTACTTTCAATTAAATCAACCCTTTATGTAAAGCCTAGACCCTGAATCAACCCTACCTCTCATAGCTGATAATTATTTACTGAAATTTTGGAGATCAATTGGCACATGTTCGATTCCGATCGAAATCGAATCCGATTCAGTTCCAGTTTTGCTGCACTGGGATATTGTAGCTTCATAATGGTAACAAGTTCAGACAACTTCAGAGTCAATTGATGCCAGTCTTGATACAAGTAAACATGGTCGCATTGACAGGTGTAACTTTGAATGTACTTTTATTAAATAAAACACACAAGATTTTGTGAAAAAGAACTGATATTTTAAACACTTTGCTGAAGTTATTATTTACAAATTTTTGTTTTATTATTTGTGTAAAAATTAATAAAATTCTCACACAAGTATAACAAACAATTTACAATGAAATTACCCTCTAAATAAACATTTAATGAAAAATAATATGAAACGAAATTAATGTCGAATAACATAATAATAGCATAGCCTTACAATTATGTTAATTTATTTTCCATGCAACATATTTAAAAGAAGGTATGAACAAGCCAGTTGTTCTTAAATTATAAATGATACTTAAAAGTAGTAATTAATATACTACAATACATATCATTAATATATATATATATATATATAATATAAATTTCTAGCAATGCCTTTAATAAATTAAGACAATTTTATTATTAATAATACGACCTTAAATTTTAACATATTACATAATATTAACGAGCAATTAAATTTTGAGTAGCCTAATTCTGCAATGCACAGATTCATTTTGTCTTTTCATTTTTACTCCAAAATGAATAATCAAAACTTTGTTCAAAAAGAATGTTTAAAACTCATTAGATGAGTTTTGAGCAATTGCAGTGATTTTTGTTTAACAAAGTTTTGAAAACATTTCTTGAGCTGTTTCAAAAGTGTTCGTCAAAGTAGCTAATCATACACAACGAGATCATCTTTGTCTTGCACCTACAACAATGTCATGTTTTTTAATTACTTTATGTCTAAGACATTTTCATTGTTTACATCTTCAAATTGTTTTCTCTTCGGGCATGTTGGACTAAATGCCGGATCCAGAAGTATTTGTCGAATATTTACAGATTTAGTTGTTATTGAGGAATTTAGAATAGAACACTTAATCTTCGCCTTTGACCACCTAAAATAAATCAAAAATAAAATTCAATTAAAAATACATAAAATAAAATAAAATAAAATACATCTTTCAAAAAAAAATACCCAAAGTTGAAAACTTTCTCAATTGTTTATGAATTATTCATGAACAATTCATGAACTTTCACTGGTAACTTCATGAATATGTGAAAATTTAAAGTTCATGAACTGCTTCATAAACTATTTTTAAACAATTTCACACAACTTCAGGGTATACTCGTTAGTCCTCTTTGATTGTCTTTATGGTTGTCATTATATGATAGTCACTCTTGTCTGACTGTTATTTGCGCAATCTTTGTGTTGCTGATATTTTACATCGGAGAAAAGCAACACATACTTTTCTACAAATGCCCAAATTAAATGTCCCTCGATAATTATTCAAGGAAAAGACTGATAACCCTGATGGTCTGTGACCCTGAGTAGTATTGTGAAGAACATTAATATGGTCGATGTGAAAAGGCCTTAATATAATAATATATAGAATAGTTAAGGCAGGCATTAAATAGCATTGTGATCGAACTTACCATGTGTATTTCGAGAAGCAGATGATCTAAAGATTGGGTCTTTACTAACACGTAAGTCAGTTGCAGAAAATATCGGAGTGGCTGCAGAAGAATAACAAATATCAAATCAATATCACTGTCCCATTATTGATACAAAAGAATAGGCATAGCGTAGACATAATGACACAACGGATTTTGAAAATCTAAAAAGCCAATTAAAACATACTGAAAACTTACTGATTAGGCTACTGAATTGGACTTTTTTGAAATAAAGTACTTTTCAAATTTAATGTGCATTTCAGCAGTTTTTTAGTAGAATGAGAGGAATCTAGATAATTTAAATGTCTGGTGAATTTCAGTATGGTTTCAGTATCCAATCCAATTCCAGTATGTTTTCAGTAGCAATTCCATAGATTCATAGTGTAACATGAGTCATGTCTATGGCGCAGGGATGTTTTAAGTTAGAGGCGCAGTGGGAACAGCTCGAGCTATCATTGTTTTTTCTGCATTTATTATTTTACAACAAACCAGGAAGCTATTAGCTATTTTAACCGGATTTGTCGGTTAGTCTGTCAGTGCTGTTTGGAGTATGTGTCAGTTTAATGGCCGAATGCCCTTCCTGACATCAACCAGTAGTGCCTGTGCCAGGGATTGAACTCAAATAAGAAAAATGGGATTCAAAATAATAATTTTTACATATTATATTTGTTAATTATTATTGATGTTTTCAACAAAATTAAGCCAATTACGGATAGCACAATAACTTTCAAAAGTTGCAATACTTCCAGTACATCAGCATGTTATTCCATTTCTCATATATTGTGATCCTATATATGTGATCCTATGTACATTGACTAATAAATGCAGGGAAAAGGCCCTTCACAGAAAAGTGACTGCATCTCAGAATGTGGAAAAAGAGCAGCCCTGTGAAATATGAAATCAACTTTTAATAATAAAAAAGAATCACGTTAAAGCTACTTACTGTCTTCAAGCTTGAAAACATCTTCGCCTAGGTTACTGAAATATCCATGATGCATTGCATCTTTGGCTTCTACTCGTTGAACAGGGTCATACTGAAAATGAAGTTTAAAAAAATGTTAAATTGAATCATACTGCAGCTATCCGTTACAGATAGATAGATATTTATTTCAATCATCATTTGTAAACAAATAAGTACATGGTTGAGTTAACAATTTACATGTTGTATATACAAAACAATGGCTGGGGTCATCTCGTAGGTATTAATACTTTTTAGTATAATTATTTATTGTAGATCAGTAATACTACAATTAAACCTGTATATAACTGTCAGCTATAAAGATGTAGAGAAAATAGCCATTATATACAGGTGGTCTTTATAGACAGGGTTGATTCAATAGAAATTATTACTTTGGACATGGCAAGAGTGCATACCATTTATTGTACCAGGTATTGTTAACATTTGAACAAATGTTTAAAAAATAATTTTTAGAGCAATTTTGAATTTTTGCGTATATGAAGGAAGTTTATTATACAAATCGGACTTGAGCGACGTGTTATACTGTGCTGGAAATGCGGTTAAAAATCATTTAGATTTAATTCGAAAATAATTAATATGAGAAAATTTTAAATCTAGCCTGATAATATATTACCTTGATGAATTTCTTTAATAAATCCATTCCAGCTGTGTCAATCCTATGAAACAGAAATATAAATGAAATTAAGTATTTAAAACATATTTAGAAAATAAGCAGAATTGAGATTCAAATGTCAATGAAATAGATAGGCATACCTTGGTAAGTGGTTAAAAAGACATTCGCCGCGATGTTGAGGTAAATTAGCTACAAATTGAAGGTAGTCAAATTAATACTTTGTCAAGATAGTATACACGTTTTCAAACTTATAAATTTCAGAAATCTTCAAGTGAAGCTCAAATATCACAATGAAATTGCCATAATGGGTCATGAAAATAGAGAAATAAACTAGAAAATCAGTGTGTAAAAGACAATTATTAGCACTATCAAGGTATTACAGCACGCATTGATTTGATTTGATTGAAACGATCACTTTTGGTACATAAATTGAACAAGAGTTATACAAAAGAAATCACAAGAAAAAAGTGAAATGGAAACTGAAAGTTTTAAGTTATTATTTCATTAAAATTTATAAAATTTGCTCTTTATTTCTTCTTAGACTTTTAATTTCTGATAGTTATGTAGAATCAAAACTGTTAAATCAGTGTCTATCCTATTAGATATGTAGGGTACAATTTACGTTTTCAGTTAAATGGAGCAAAATTTTCTATTACGGTAAATAGCAGATGGTCTGTAAACTGAAATCTTTAGAAAACAAAACTGAGATTTTTATGAAAAAATAATACACAAAACATACTTTATAGTGAGACAAGAGTAAAGCATAAAAATACATGAGCCCGTCAAACAGGGTCCGACAAATGTAGGAATCCTGGAATCCTAGATTTCGGAAGGCTAGAGCAAATTCAGAAGAAAATATTGAAATGCTTCTAGGATTTCAGAAGGCTCAACCTTTTGTTGGACCATGCCGTCAAAATTGAATACATCAAAAAAACGCTGCTAACGAAGAACACTGCTGCTGTGGTTAATATTATAAAATAATGTAATAATGTTATCTATTTGGTATTGGCTTTGAAATGTTTGAATAAAAATCATTTATCTGTGTTATCTGTGACATGTATACAAAGAAGTTTATATGATAATTATGGGGATAATTAAATAGTGAATTATGACGCTTACCAGATATGAAGTCTTGATTTGTTGAAATACCAGGCCATGTTTCCTCAGTTGGTGTACTCAATAACTAAATAAATTGAAGAAGGTATATTGAAGATTGCTGTAAAATGTTAATGCCTGTTTAGCAGTAGCAATAGGCAGTAATAAGCTTATTCAAATATGGTTAAAGAAAATTTTGCTTACGAGATGACGTCAACCACTGTATATCATATTCAATTTATCAATGTATTTAGCATGCATATATCTTTTCATTATGTGGTTGAAATAAGATTCTATTCTATTCTATAAATTGTTTTGCACGGGCAGAACACCATTGTTAGAAAATGAAACACTTGTATAATCTCCCATCAAAATTCATTAGGGAAAATTTAGAGTCTTGTAACGGCATAAATAGCCAACACTCACCTTAAATATTAATAATATCTGGTTTTCAGCAGTAGAACCAGGAAACATGGGTCGCCCACTAATCATTTCAAAGAAAATACAACCAACACCCCTGAGAAAGAAAAAACGTTTCATAAAATTAACTCAGAAACAAGTAGAAATACTTGATAAGAAAAGTCAACGAAATTTTTTTAATTTTTTATTCATATAAATTGACAACGTTTAAAAATTTAACATTTTTTCGTTGATTTTTCTTATCAAATCAACTCCCAAGAAGCGTTTTATAAGTATAAATCCTAATTTCATTTTTCAATTTATTGTTTCTTCAAATTGTATTATATGTAACATATAAAGTAAAAGTTTATTAAACACTCATATGACAATTGACATATTTAATCATCAATATAACACTCAATTATGACTCACCACATGTCAATGCATGATTTGTATTCTGTCGAACCGAGGAGAACATCAGGCGGTCGATACCTTCACAAAAATGATAAAGATTTACAAATTAGTTGACTCAAAATGCACCCTCATAATTTCAATATAAACCCCCAAGTTGGTTTAATATTGTTTAATCAAATAGAAAGAGGAACTGAATTTGAATCGAGAGGGAACACCAACAGTGGTCTATGAACGGATCATTGTTATTCTGAATACAGTACTACACATTTGAAGCATACATAGAGATACCTTTTATATATATATATATCGATTGAAAATGAAAATCAGAAAAATAATTGTTTTCTCACCACAAGGTTACAACTTCGTTAGAATACGTTTTTGTTGGGACGGATTTTGCTCTTGCTAAACCTATAAAAAATAAATAAAAATATTAGTTTACACAAAATTATATATGGTCAAACCTTTAAAACAGGTCAACTTTACAAAGCCTTCACTCTCAGTCAGAGTCCGACAAAGTCCGGAAACTTGGAAACCTAGTTTGCGGAAGGCTAGCAAAATTCAGAAGGAAAAAGCAAAATGCTGGATAAAAAGCAGAAATAACTAGAAAAATATGAAATATATTATGTTTTCATGTCAGTAAAATTACTCAAACGTTTATCTAAAAAGTTGAGGTTTGCAGAAGGTTAAATATTTTGTCGGAGCCTGCTCTCAGTAATGACCAACAGAGTATTTTCAATTGAAATATTTCTGCATACAAAAACCACCATTCTATAGTTAGTCAATTTATTTATGTCTGATAGATTGTTGTTATATATAGATAGATAGATAGATAAATAAATTTGTTTGTTTATAGGGATCATTGTTTATAAAATCATCGAATGTGATACTGATCACTGATACTCAGTACCGTTTTTCTATTAGTTAAATATAAATAAATAGTAAATAAAAATATCAGTTGACTCTGTTACTCTGAGCTTCGCTTGAAAACGCTATTCAGATGAAAATTATTAAATTAATTTTAATTATCAGTCCGAAGAGTGTCTTTGCACAAATGGGGTAACCTTTTGATCTTTGATGCACTATTTTATAAATCCAATTGATGTTTTGCACACACAGCTATTCCATGCATCATATATGTAAATATATGTAACTGTTAATTTATTGGCAAGTCAACTATCTTTAAGTCAAGTATAAAATTGATGTCATAAAAACTTCATTAATAGTTAATAACATGGTGTATGAAATATAAGCTATCCGAGCTCAGCTTACCGAAATCTGCAAGTTTCAATTCTCCTTTGTCGTTTATAAGTAAATTTTGTGGCTTTAAATCCCTGAAAATAGAATTAATCAGACATATAAGAACCAAAGAATTTTAAAACTAGGATTTTACTATTATCTTTTCAAATCATCATCTAAATATGTTTCAAAATAAACTATTTCATTGTGACATTAAAGAAGCTATTTGAAAACAAACCTGTGGAGAATTTTTCTTGAATGACAATAGCTTAAACCACGTAATAATTGGAATAAAAACAGCTGCAAAAATAAATGCAATAAAACAATTACTATAAATGCATGTCTGCAGTCTCCAACAAAAGATTTTGCCTTCTTGAATCCTAAAACTTTTCAGAAATTTCTTCTAAATTCTGGTGTTAAATGTTAAGTCTGTCTAGTCATATAATTCCTATAAATCCTAAAGATTTAAATATTCTCCTGAATATGCTACAGCCTTCTAGAATCTAGGATTTTGGGATTCCCAGTTCCCCCTTTTGCCAGACCCATTTCAATGTCTCAATTGACGTTTGAGATCATTGCCATTGAAATGAAATGTCCATTTTAAGGCTGTAGGAACTTTTTAGAATATACTAGAATATTTTAGAATATAGGGTGTGCAAGGAACTTCTGCAATACAGTGTAACCAGCTTAATGCAATTTTGCAAAATTGCCAATAATTTGTATTGCATTTATCTAAATTTGCATTTATTTGAAATCAAGGAAACAATTCATATTCTTTGATGTAAAAGTACATAATTCCGTATTTCAAAAGTAGCCAAGAAAGCAAATGAAACTTTATACATTGGCCTATCTATCTAGCTGGTATTTGCATGCGGGCCTTCGGTAAAATATTTATAAGTGTGGAGATATCTGACTCTGAGATGGATTTTGAGAACTTTGTGGTGTGTGAAATTCCACAAACCTATCAACAGGTATTTCAACTACAGTGAAACATGTATATAACAGCCAGCTATGCCAGGTTGATACATTGACAATTATATGCAGTTAACCTTTATATACAGGTTCAATTCAATAGAAAATACTATTTGGACATTCACAGCATGACCACTATAGACAGGTGAATGCTAAACAGGGGTTAACGTTATAACAGGTTTGACTGTATGTGAATATATTGTGAACTAACCTTGACATTTAGAAGACTCATGATCCCACCACATTCATCCATGTAGGATTTTAAATCCTTTTCCTTTACAAATTAAAAAAAGAAATACATTTATTATTGCCACTGTGAATTCTCATTCATCAATGTCAATGTGTATTGTATTGTTATTAATTTAATGATTTCACTCATAAATTATAAATTATAGATGAGTAGTCCACCATTGCATTAGAGAGTACTTGATAAAAAGACTTGGGAGATAATATTGTAAATGCGTGAAACCTGTAGTTGCAAAAATCATGTCTCCTTCACTATATTTATGAATCATCTTATTTATGTCTTATCTGAATTCTTTCGGGTTGGATCCTCAGCGCAAAATCTGAAGATGTCGGATTTTTTCAGATTAAACTCATTCGGATCTGGTTCGGATTAAAATTTTTTGTGAACATTTGGATAACTAATGCCTGATCTGATCCAACACAGTTCTCTCAATGCAAACCAACAACAAAAGCATGAAAATGCCATGAAAGTGTTGTAGAAACTTCATGAAGCTGTAAAAAAGTGAAAACCACAAATTTTTTAAGCCATGAAAAAGTTTGAAAACCATGAAAACATCCATATTCATATGTGAAAACGCCATGAAAACGCAATGACATTTTATGATTTTTTTCATGGTTTTGGTGTCAGTAGCTAGAGTCTGATAGTTGTGTATTGTATGGATATTGAACTTACCAAGTATTCGAATACAAGTGTTAATGATTTTGGTGTATGGACAGTATCATGAAGTGTTACAATATTCGCATGTTTCAAATCTTTTAATAATGAAACTGAAAAAAGAATAATAAAACAACAGTTAACCACAGCATTTATTTTGTGATTCATTCAAAACTACATTATCGAACTTTTAAAACAAGAATTGCTTGTATTCCATATAAATATATTTATCAAATATAGCACATGCACAAGTACACGTGTGTATTCTTTTTCCATAAAGATCAAGTGCCTGGTGTTATGTTTGCATAATCAAATTATTAAATCAATTGCCTGGTATTATGTTCAAATAATCAATACATATACAGTGATTTTATTTCGAAAATAGGTTTGTTACTTCTAATCGAACGTAATTCTGCTTGGTTGGTCCATGTGTTTGGAAATTCAAGGAAAAACATTTTTCAAAAGTTCCCGTCGAAATTTGTTGAAATATATTTATTAAATATAACACATAAATTATAGAAAATATACAATACAAACCTTCTCTAATTGCAGTACAGGGAGCTCCTTCTTCGTGTTCAAGACGTATCTCTTTTAAAGCAACGAGTTGTTCAGTTAATCGGCTTCTACCTTTGAATACAGTTGCATAAGTACCCTGAAATTTAAAATTGATATTCAAGATAAAATTTAGAGTTAAAGATTTAGATTGAAGTTTAGAGGCGCATAAATATAAATAATTCATATTTATTTATTTATTTATTAATATATATATATTATATATTATTATTCCATAAATACAATTATTAATAATTATACAAAATCATTAACACTTAATAAACCTGGGCAAAATTGGCCAATTAATATAAATAATGTACCGTATTGACTGTTTCAGAGACATGGTGCATTTTCATTTATATAATGAATATTTGATTTCACATTCTGAATTTATATATTGAAATGAATTATACTCTTTATACATTTATACAGTGAAACCTGTATATAACAGCCAATTATGAGAGGTAAGCAAATTGACACTTTGTATAAATAATAATAATTAATTATTTATAACAATTATTTCATGCATTTTGCGATTATCATATACAGTAAAACCTGTATATAACGGCCAATTATGAGAGGTAAGCAAATTGACACTTTGTATAAATAATAATAATTAATTATTTATAACAATTATTTCATGCATTTTGCGATTATCATATACAGTAAAACCTGTATATAACGGCCAATTATGAGAGGTAAGCAAATTGACATTTTGTATAAATAATAATAATTAATTATTTATAATAATTATTTCATGCATTTTGCGATTATCATATACAGTAAAACCTGTATATAACGGCCAATTATGAGAGGTAAACAAATTGACATTTTGTATAAATAATAATAATTAATTATTTATAATAATTATTTCATGCATTTTGCGATTATCCTATACAGTGAAACCTGTATATAACGGCCAATTATGAGAGGTAAACAAATTGACACTTTGTATAAATAATAATAATTAATTATTTATAACAATTATTCCATGCATTTTGCGATTATCATATACAGTGAAACCTGTATATAACGGCCAGCTACGAGAGGTAGATAAATTGACCATTATAGACAGGTGGCCTTTATATACAGGGTTGATTCAATAAAAACAAACTATTTTGGACATACAAAGATTACTATATACAGGGTCTGACGAAAGTAGGAGTCCTGCAATCCTAGATTCCGGAAGGCTAGATCAGTTTCAGAAGAAAATTGTATTTTTCAAGGATTTATTGGTCAATCGTCAACAAAAACATTCAGAAGAAAATGTTGAAATGCCTATAGGATTCCAGGAAGGCTGAACCTTTTGTTGCACTCTGACTATATAGATAGGTGGTAGATGTATAGAGGTGACGGTTATAACAGATTTGACTGTAATAGGAAACTTAGACACTGTGTTTGTAGTCCTCAGATTTTAAAAAACAAAAACAATTTTCAATGTAGTTATCAAATATTCTTATTACTTAAACTTATCTATGAGAAGGGCAAATCCTAATATCTCCAATATCACTACCCGTACATATTTTATTTACATAGACATTACATTTCATTCAACATTCCATGTGAAGACTACAATGGACACTTTTGAGCTATAATACCGAGACACTATCATTGGAATTCATAATGAGTATAGCATCAGCTATTTTTTATGCACTCGTAAACAAGAACTTAATATTGAACTGTATAGGACATGTGATAAATAATAAGCAACAAGAGGTCTGCCGCAGTCAGGAGAACACAGGTATCACGTTTGTAAGTATTACAACGATCATAAAATAATGTAAATACATGTCGATAAACCTGTTCAGAGTTTGTCGTCTATTACTTATTTGTTATTGTTTATGTTTTGCATTGCTATTGCATTCTCCTGGACCTGACGTTTGGAACAATGACGCCTCTAAACTTCAAACAGGCTTATAGATGATTAAGGCTAGCAAATTTCCTTTGATGTCATGTTGGCAACCAAACATTCAGAAATCATCTTTGAAAACAGATATATATATATATATATATAAATATTCACATCACTGTTCACTGAGCAGTACTGATGACGGCTAATGGTCAGAAACAAGTACTTGTCTGCTGCTATTGTATGCCTCAATTGTGCTTGCACAATTTTGAATTGCGTTATGCATTGCCAACTACTTCGGTAGTTTGAGAACTCTGGTACAGGGTCCGACAAAAGTGGGGATCCTGGGATCCTAGATCCTGGAAGGCCAGACAAAATTCAGAAGAAAATTGATGTTTTTAATGATTTATTGGTCAAACATCAACAAAACAATTCAGAAGAAAATGCTGAAATGCCTCTAGGATTCCAGAAGGCTGAACCTTTTGTCGGACCCTGCTCTGGTATGACACATGTTTTTTTATGTGGTGGATTTTTTCACCACATTGACTGACTCATCTTGACTTAGTTATAGCACGCTAAGTCAGTCATTTGTTCACAGAGCAGTACTGACGACGGCTAATGGCCAGAAACAAGTACTTGTCTGCTGCTACTTATATATATATACATGAGAAAGCACAGCACTTGTGATAGATCCAAAATTGTTTATACCATAAAAGAGAAAGTGGTACATGGTCCGTGCTACTACATACCTCTCCTAATTTGTCTAGCTTTGTATACGTTTCCATGCGACCATAACCCAATTCAGACTAAAAACAAAAAGTAATACATGATTATCAGAAGCGTTTGAAAAAGAAATATTAGTTTCATCAATGAAGGCTGCGATGCCAATTATAGCCAACAACAAAGATTATTTCGATAGATTAATTCAGCAGCGTTAAGTTTGATAATCCATCATTATACAGCGTAATGTTTGTGGTTGACAAAAGTGATGTTTGATCACAGCAACACTACCAATATATTTTATTAACGACAAATTTATACAGGGTATCATTTCTGCATGCACAGAACTCCAATTCAGTCATAACAAATAAAGCCTTTCAGAAACATCCTACATAAAATCAAAAGCAATGATTGGATTAGATTCTGGTTTTGGAGCCAATAGAATTTAATAACAATGATGCCAGCTTTTTTATGTTTGATTTATGAAATATTAAATTCAAATAATTAAACTTTGTTAATTATCATTAGTTGAACTCTCACTTTATAACTATTAAGACTATTATAAAGCCAGTGTCCGACAAAAGCGTTCTGGGATCTTAAACAATATAGTACATTTTCTCCTGAATTGTTTGTTGAGGTTTGGCCTATAAATCAGAAAATTACAAATTTCTTCTGAATTTGCTCTAGTCTTCCGGGATCTACGATCCCAGGATCTCCACTTTTGTCGGACCCTGTATAAAGCGCTTTTGGATGTTATCATTCAAGATGTATAGAGATATAGAAAAACCAAATACTGTATTAGATTAATTTATTATTATTTATCCTGTTTATGTAAAGAAATAACAATAGATATGGACTTACTAATGAAAGACGTCGTTGCCGTCTCGACATTGATGTCTGTGATTCAGCACCAGTTAATGTTTCTGATGGCTTTGGAGTTGGTGGTTCTTGCGATATCATATTTAGGTTAGCAGGCAAGGACATCCTCTTTGTTCGCATTTCCTATAAATCAAAGTAAAATAAACTGTGAGATCTGAAGAAAGTGACCACTGTAGACAGGTGTGACCCTTATCTACAGGAATTTTGAGATATAGCTGAAGTGACCAATGTGGAAAGGTGGTCATTGTATAGAGGTTGTTTTGATAGCAGATACAATGAACAATGCTAATGAGTGAGAAACATCACTTTGAAGGAAAATTTCCCTCAGTCAGCCTTTGTGGAACATCAAATGACTCAAATGAGTATCATCTTGCGAATGGATAGTCCATGAAAATTATATGTTGAAATAAGCGATAGTTCAGCTGAGTAAAAATTCAACAATGGAACATAGTGACTTATATTATAAGAAAATTGATGTTTTATTTAGTCAATATTGAAGCATGTCATATCACAGTACAGTGAAACCAGTCTGTAGCGGCCAGCTATTAGAGGTAGATAAATTGACCACAGGTGACCGTTATAACACGTTTGATTGTACATAGAAATCTAAACAAATAATATAATATTTAGAATTTCACTTACATATCGTTCTTTGTTAAACTGCCTCAATCTTACAGGCGATGGTGGTTTCCCTTCAATTTCGTTACCAGAAACATGTCCAGAGTCGTTAGAAGCAACACTTTGTGTTCGACCAGACGACTGTTTAAAATAAAGACCTGAGAAGAGAAATTCAAAATTACCAAATAAAATAAATAATGATTTTTCTTATTTGAAAACGTAAAATTGATCACTATTTTCACTTTTAAAAGATAAATCATAATTTTAGTTCTTTATTTCAATGATTTTAACTTAACGGTTTAAGAATTTTTCATTGTCTTGACTTTATCTAGCCTTCCGCCCGCAAGAGTAGGTTTTCAGGTTTTTGTTGAACCCTATTTTAATGATAAACATATCAATTGGTCCGCCACAACCTCTTCTCTATAAGATTACGGAAAACATTCAGGATCCGATAAAATACTTTTCCTTCAGGGATTTAAATTCCTTCCAAATATTTCCATCATGCAAACTCTGAGTAGCAGAAAAATGCATAGTCATTGGCGTTATTCAATAACTACTAATAGACTGAGCGCCACATAACTAAAACAGCAGGTTTCTCCGGGCAACTTAAAAATCACATTAAAAGTGTTTATAAAAATATGCTGAACAATTCACTATTTCTTGTTTCAATTACATTTGATTGTGTACCCTTCAAAAATCCAATTTATATTTCATGATTCATGGTCAAACCCTTCTAATCCTTTTGAGAAAATGCTGCATATGAGCTTCATGGTCTTTGATTCGTTTGTTCTCACCGTGATTTTTACGAATCCATAGAAGCATGACGAAAACACGAAATGTATGAATTAAGAGGGCTCTGATCGTGAAAGGATTTACAAATTCATCGTTGATTAGCTCCACAATAAAATTTAACTAAAACAAGAAACGGGAAAGTATTTATGGTATATTTATGAACATTTTGTGTGATTTTCAAGTTGCCGGGAGAAACCTGCCATTTTAGATATGTGGCACTCGCTCGGTCTATAATGAGTCATCCGGGTTTCTGTGTTAATTTAACTAAGGCATGGGTTATACGAGCGAACCGAACCTAATAGCAATTGAGCTCGCTCCTAATCGAATTAGGTTCGCCCGCCGCATTATACATGCGAACTTAACTATTAATTTAGTTTAGCTAATGTGATGTAATGTAATGTAACGTGATGTAACATGTCTCTTTTGTCATTGAAAATTTTGTTGTGTAAAAATTGAAATTTGATCGCATGACCAAAATGCTTTTATACTGTTTTGTCCGTTGAAGCGGTGAAAGTCTTACATCTTGTATCTTCTAAGTTATAACTGGAAGTTGTAAAATAAATTTTTATCTTCCTCATGATAACTTTGATTTCTTGCCAATTAAATTTTATGTTTTATATTTTTTGCATTTAATCAAGCTTTTCCTTTGCAACTTAATTTGTATTTGGCCAGATACATTTTAATTCGTAGATATGATAATCTACATAATTATTTGTTGTTCTATTACGAACGGATTGAAGACGTCACCATGGAAACATCGGTAGAACAATGACTTGAATCCTTTTTTAATTTGTAACCCCCGGTTTATTGCCATATAAAGGCAATTACGGAGACAGTCACGGGTCTGTGATAAAGGTGTATTTGATTCGGTTCGCTCGTATAACGCGGAGGCGCGCTTAATGCATTAGGTTCGCTGTTAACGCGCTTGGACTATGCAAACTTAATACATTGGCGAGCTTAACTGCGTTATACGGAGCGCGCTAACAGCGAACTTAATTCGAATGAATGAAATAATGGAAATGTATTAGGTTCGGTTCGCTCGTATAATCCATGCCTAAAAGAGGTAAACAATGATAAATATTTAAAGTAAGTTGATGAGTTCTTGCTTATGAGAAACAAGAAGCAAAATAAAAAACTGAGACTTGTCTGAACCACAACTGAAACAGCAAAAAAGTGGACCATGCAAACGGTTTTCGCATTTACAGGTATAGATTTATACAAATAGCTCTGTCATGTGACTTAAATAATAATAATCTATATTAAAATTAACAAAGAAATTAAGTGGGTTTTTATATTACTGTATTTACATTTAGAGCAATAATTACAGTTTGTATATTTTATGGAATAAAAATGTTTTACTTAGTTTTAAAAGTTTCTACGGTAATGAGAGTGCCTCACAATAACTCCTCTGTAATTGAATTGCAAAATAATGGAGCATTGAATGATTTGGCTCCGTAATCGTTTGGTTTATAATTGCATGGCTGAAATAGCACAGGTAACTATCTATTATTATTTATTAGCCCTATCACCAAAAAAAATACTTTCAATTTTAATTTTTACGTATCGGAATTTTCAAAATGTGTTGGTGTGATGGTGTATATAGTTTGATTTAGTACTGTAGCAGTAGTTTTAGAGGCTTATATATACTAGCTTGAAATATTTTACAAGATCAATATATTGTTTGGCTTAAAGTGATATATTGTAAGCGTCAATTGTTGATTAAAAGAATAGCAATTACAATTAATGGTTAGATAATAATTCAAAGACCAGAAATTGTAAACACATAAACATAATCACACAATCATTTAAGATATGGGATATCAAAATAAAGGACTTGCTATAATCAATAGAGGAAATGATGAATCCAAAATACATTTCATAGTCACAGTCATATATTCAAGAAGAAAATTCAAGCAATTTCAAATGATTTATATTTAACTAAAAGAGTTATTAAAGTTGACGATGTCAACCTAAAAAAATTAATTTTAAACTTATAATTTAACTTTAATTTTGAAGCTGGAAAATGGTTGCATGATATAACCCAAATTGCTATAAATGTTATTCATTATCTTTAGTAATAACTTAATTGAAAATAAATTACCATCAAATAATAAATTGAAACTCTTATTAAAGGCATAAAATGTACAATTGCGCCTTGCGGGCTCAAAGTTGAAAAGTGAATGCCATTTTTCAAGACAAACATGAATCAGTGGTCAGTGTAACTATGAATCTGTGAGAAAACTAAATTTGAGTATTTTTTTCAAATAAAGATGTTAATGATGAATTTATTTTTATCAACCATAGTTAAATAGAATGATAGCTGTGTTAAATTAAATATTTTAATTACCACCCATCAGCAGATTACTACTTGATATTAATTGGTTTTATGAAATATTGACCAATATCATAAATGTAAATATTCATCTGAGAAGAAATAATTAATTAATATGATAATGTATGCAACGAAAATCAACCACGCATGGATCTATGAAAAAAAAGCATGTGATGTTTTTTGAAAAACAATTTTTGTTCAACATTGTATTGAATTGAAAAAGACGAACAGTTATTTTGAAACACCACCCCCACAAAAAATATGTTATTGATAATATTGTTAATTAAATTGTCCAACATTTATCTCAATAAATATATTGATTCCCACATTCAACTTTCGATTATAAACACAATATATAACATGAAAGGTTTTCCTAATTGCACAACAAACAAGAAATCAAAGCCACAGACCAGGTAAATCAAAAACCTACAAAATAGCAAATCTATAATCATTGTGTTAACAGCGTAGTTGTGGTGTTAAAACACTTGAAATAACGGTTGATTGTGTGAATAAGTTATCAAATAAACAATTTTAGAAAACACTTTCAAAAAAAACATTTTGATTTCTACATTCTACATATCTCTTCCAAGTAACAATATTGTAGTAAAATCGATAAGATAGATAAAAAACAAGAATATAATGACTACTATCCGCTAAACTATTGTTAAATTCCAAAAAAAATATCAAAGCGGTACAATGATTTTGTGTTTTCTCAAAGTATGTTTTGAGGATAACGTAAATATAATTGGATTTATTGCGTAGTACATATAAATAATATTACAGTAATAGCTACTATCGATTAATTAATTATCAATGTAAAAATAGCACATGTTTTGAAATGATTGAATAATTTTAAAGAATGTACATACTACAATCAATTTTCGTCCAGGAGGATATAAGAAAATTCATATTTGCTTTTTGCAGAGTGATACAGCATATATGGATTTCAATTGCTTCAAGGTTCAAGCAAACTTGAATCAAAATATTAAAAATACCTCAAAGCCACAAAATAGAGTTGTTGTTCAAACATATTAGACAATTTAGATAGAGAAGTTCAAATCAAATTTGAAAAGAACTCTAGCAAACATCACAAAGCTTACACAATATATTTAATTAATAAATCATGAGAAAAGGGATAAAATTGCCTGTAGCAAGTGAAATAGGACAGATGTTAAAATATAAACAAACGAGTATTACAAACTATTAATTTCGCATAGTCTTATTAAAATATTGTATATTCCTCGCGAAAAAGAAAAGTCCAAGGTGGAAATTTTACGTTAGCAATATCAATATTTTCAAATTGCTTTGAACAAAAAGGCCTTCAAATAAAATAAGTCAAAGCAAAAAATAGCAATATCGTGAGTTGATATTAACAAAAAATGTAGAATCATCGATCAAGACAATAAAAATATTTTAATATAAGCAAAGTTTTCAGATCAAAGTTCTTAATCTGAACTATTTGTAGGCCTTTGTACCGGATTATGAACATGCCGTAAAAATTTAGGAAGATCATAACCATAAAAACTAGGGATGAACTGCATGACATCAAATATAAACTGTTTATGAGTTAAAATTCAGGCTTAAAAAAGCTAGCCGACATGTAAGCAAATGTGTAAAAATGAAAGTGACCGGCACAAAAATATGAACAAAACTATGCAATTTGAGACCGGTTTGTCATGCGATCAAAAAAAAACTTACAATAATATTCAATGGGTTTAGAAAACTAAATTTAGGAACCTGCTAAAAAATAAACAAAAATAATTCTCATAGGGTTGAGAGTTATATATGAGGCTTAAAATAAAACAAAAATATAAGTCTAGATATTCTACAAGAGTTTTTCAGACAAAACAAATACGAACTAGGCTGGCAAGAGAGCGGTAACAATTTAGACGGAAAATGTGTTCTGTGTATCATGCTTAAAAGAAAAACACACTCTCTTACCATTAGAATGTGAATTATTGTTATCCCCACAACCATTGCTATGATAATTACCATTTCGTAAAGTCGTATCTTCAGGGTATTCACTAATTTCTGATATACTTTCATCGATTTTCGGTGTTTTCGTGAGCGATAATGCTCGCTTAATCCGCCTCATTTTTGTAATGACAACACTACACTTGCATAGAGAATATCCACCAAAGTTAATACTTGGAAATTAGGTATGACTTCTGTATGAATAAATACGTTGCAATAAAGAATAATAATCGTTGAATTTAATACTGATGTTGAGTTTTCTTCAGCGTTTTTACTTGACGTGCTCACAATGAGCAAATATCACCGATCGACATACAACAGAGAATGACACGGAACGGAAAAGAAACCATGCAAAGAACGAGTGTGACAAAGAACCACCAAAGCAACCAATCACATAACATTGAAGAACAATACTTCAATTGTCCGGAAATGAATAATAATTCAATTGTTTACCTCCCGAAGGAAAGTCTGAAAGTCATCGTCTTCCTGCCAAGAGCTTTTAAAATACGATAAACATTATAAACATAACGGAAATTTGTTCATTAAAGTACCATTCAAGATCTTCGAATGAAAGTCAAAAAAAATGTTTTGGTTGTAGCAGATTTTGAGGCATAAATTTGGTTTTTGAGTAAATTAAAAACTTTGCATTTTTGAGGTTTACCATGGAAACGAAGGACCGCAAAACCTTCAGGCGATTTATAGCACACAATTTAAAAATTTACTCAAAATGTTTTTAAAAATAGCATTAATTTTGTCTTGCTGGTTAGTGCTGGTATATAGTAAAAATGTATAACAGGATTTGGTGATTTCTGAAAGCATTTTTACAAACAAAATAGTAATGAATGACATATTTAATATTAAAAGACCTTCATAATTAATTAATGAGTTGCTATTAATGGCTCTTAATAGACAATTAGATTACTTATTTCAAATGTACAAGTAAAAATAAGAATACAATCTTATAGCCCAGACCGCAGACATTTAGCAAGAAAACATAAAATATATCCAAAGTAAGTATCGTGTATTCCCTGGCTCTAAACGTCCATCCCCCCCAAAAAACGTCATCTTCATTTAAATATATATATTTGCGATCATCTTTAAGTTATTTATCGTTACCAATATTATCTGTTTGAGGTGCTTAACTGTAGTTTTTACGAATCACACTGATTTAGATAATTATATTTTGAAAAAGTTAAGGCTATATGCTTTGGCTATTTCGTCTGCTAGAGAATTTCAGTGGTTGACTCTATTTAAAGAAATGGTATAGCCTGGAATTACGCATGATCTTTGCATAGACTCACTAGCATTAACCTTTGGCTATGACCGAGAGTAGAATAAGTGTTTGCGGCAAAATTGAATAACAGAGATCAAATATTGCAGCAGGGGATGGCTAGAGGGGATACAGCCCCATTTCGGGGATATCAAGCGTCTTCATCGAGGAAGACTTTTTTTACTTTTGCAAGCATATCTGCAAAGTTTTTTATAAATACCCCCTCATCGGGGGAGTTGATCACCTTTTCGGGTAAATCCTAGCGTCACCCCTGTATTGCAGCACAATGATATAAGTTGTATGATTATTATGAGTAAAAGTAATGCTAGCGGTATCAGAATAGATATCTTCAGAAAATGTCATTTAATTAATACAGATAGATAATCAAGAAATAAATCAATGGAAAGTAAAGCAAACCGAACGACGTATCACAAAAACAAATTAAGAATATAAAGCAAAAAGAGACATTTTTTTAAAATCAAGAGTGTAGTTAAATTTTAATTTCGAAAAAAATCATATCAAATCACACGTCATTATAGTATACATATTACAATCCGATTTTTAAATCATATTATACAAAACGGATTATCAATGAAAACTCCCCAAAATTACATGACGCTGTTCTCTTTCGTCTAGGACTATTGTCAATCAATCAAAGTTACTTTGTTTTTAGATGTTTAGGTGCATCAGCAAACATGAATTTTAATCGATATCCTTCAGCCACAAGCATTGATATGTCTTCGTTAGTCCATTTTTTCGTTGGGAGATTTTGTAGAAATACCATTAAACCCTAGAGCAATATAAATTATATCAATTACAATACAGTAATCGTGTTGTACACTATTGAGGTATTTCTAGGGAGTAAAAATCCAGTAAAATCTGTCAAAAAGCTTCCTTTGATCTTATCAAAGCTATACACGTATTTTTCTTATAAGAAATTAAGCAAAGGCTGCAGTTTTACAATACTAAATTTTTCTCAAATTTCACGGGATTTTAGTGAGAAAAGTTTCTTAAAAGTTTCTTAATATCCAGAGCTGTAAGTAGGTAAGAAAAAAATGTCTCCTACGTTTTCTCGACAGGAGCAAGATTCAAGTTTCTAACTGGTTTGTGGATCAAATCCTCCTGTTTCACGATACTGCAAAATCATAAAATGTCTAAACATATATAAATAGCTACCAAAAGCTATAACATTTCGAAAATGTAACGCAATTAATTATAAGGGAGCAAACATCAAAATGAAGCTGCAATCTGAGGTATGAGCAAGCTCAAATTATTAATATTGATGAAAAGAAAAAAATGTAAAACTTATATTTGATTATAGCTTAGCTAAAAATATGAATTTGAATAGTCCATGTCCAAATTCAATTATATTCTATACAGAGTTCATCGTGTTTCATTATCACCAACCAAATTGTTTCAAAAAGTACATAAATATCGATCGGAGATCGTTATAAAGATATGAAAATCATAATACATTCTTTGCAAGTTGTATTTGAAAAAAACACTTTATTATTAATTGTGCTACATAAAGACCATAATCACAATCTTTATACATTTTATTTATATCGATTATTATATGCATTTCTTTTCAGATTGCTTAAAAGATTAATTCATGATTATTTCAATGTATTCAAAATTCAAAATGGAGTAATGCGTATAGATTAATTTCCAGACTTAAATTTTAAAATTGGAGATATTCTCTTCAAATACAATGCAGTAGACTCAATCAAACAGGGACCGTTGGGCCCACAGGTCGCAGGCACATTAGGAGAACTGCATGGATAATTGCAAAATTGTACATATTTTAGAATCTGGATTCTGGAAAGATTATTTTAAAGTTTACTAGACCTACAATGATATCCTTACTAATATGATGTATTTTCAAACGTCAGTCAATAGAACAGTTTGCTTGAAAAAATTTAGTCGCAGGCTCAAATATATTTCGTAGACCTCTGATATTTAAAATCTGGTTATATGCCCCTGAGGTCTGATGAGTAACATTTCAAAAAACTAGGCAATCCCATTTGGAATTACAATGTTAGAATAAGTTGATGACATCATCAATTTTTTTATTATCTTCTTCAATGTGTCTGCAAATTGCTGAGCGGCTATTTCCAACCCCGGGGGGGGGGGGTAACTCCAATAGGATGGCTATACGGTATACGGGGACGTGCCACTTTTTTGGGTCCATATTCCAGCTGGCAAACTTTTTGGGTGGGCATCAACAGAATTTCTGGAACTTTTTGGGTACTCCATCTTTTTCCAAAGTGGCACCCCCCCCCGTCCCTTAAGAGCTGGAGTTACCCCCCCCCCCGGGTTTCCAATGTGTTCTTCAATTCGCTCGTTCACGTAGCGTTCGGTATAACCGATATAATTTGAATTATACAAGCTATTATACAATACAAGTATTATATAACCTATGTGAGATTAACTGATAAAAAAACATGCCCTAGACTCCCAGTGGGAACATTGAATTATTCGTAATCGAAAGTCTGATATCCATCAGCAATCAAGTGTTTAATAATCGGCTGTTATCAAGACAGCGATCAAATACCCGTTGCGCTGTCTAGCTACCCACTCTTTTCGATGTTGAAGGCGTATAAATGTTTTAGAATATAATTATAGGGCTTTATCAAAACGCGCGCAGGTATAACGTCACCTATACGTGACATGTCGTGCGGCATGGCGTGGTCGCGTGATTGCGTGCATTCGATGTAACCTTATGTGCAAGTATTGTTACGTTATTCATTGAAACTTACTTGAAAATCTTCATGTACCATAATCTGCTTTGAAAACATCGTCAATAGTGCAGCACATACGTAGAAATGAAAGATAGCGAAACCATCGGGTTCAGACTAAAAGCAAAAACAATAACTGAAATTAAATTAAACTAATAGTCAAGAAACAATCATGATTCCGAAGTATTGGATTTCATAAAAAATAATTTAACGTTTTTGAAATCTTATACGCAGCTTCAAAAGTTTCGCACTTGGCATATATGGACCAGGTTTTGAGGAATAAAGCATAATATTTACACGAAGTTCTCCATTCGATCAAAATGCAGCCACTCATAATTCAAGATTTAATATTACTGGTGAAGTACAGTACACTAATTATTCGCCTCAAGATGCTTCAAGGAACTGCATACTCGTACAATTGAAAAAAAGTAGGCTATTTGTTATTTCATTGCACATTTGAAATTTAAATTCATCTGAAAAAGAACTGTACCATTTAAAATTGACCTATCAACATTAATATGTCTCAAATTTTAGCCATTTTTAGTACCTCTATGGAAAGTTATTTATATAATGACGTCAGATTCTTGCAATCTGATTGGTCGATTCATGTGTTTGGAAATTCTAAGATAAGCATTGTAATAATAGGCTTACTTCGAAATTTGATTATTAAAATTTGCAAGAGCTGGAGAACGATAGAAAATTATAAAATGTATCATCACAGAAGTAATCTCAACCAAAGTTAAAACATCGTTAAACAAATCTAACATTGTGATATTTCATTGTAAATAAAAACATCAAATCTCAAGTTAATGGTGGTCTTCGTGAATTACATTAGTTAGAAGATATTTGATCTGTCATA
Source organism: Haliclystus octoradiatus (assembly GCA_916610825.1). Classification (NCBI taxonomy): domain Eukaryota; kingdom Metazoa; phylum Cnidaria; class Staurozoa; order Stauromedusae; family Haliclystidae; genus Haliclystus; species Haliclystus octoradiatus. Next base: position 18,641,544 of record OU744453.1, on the reverse strand, counting down.
GATAAGTGTCCCATACCCAATAAGTGTCCCATAATCGAATTGTGCACCAAAGCGGTAGTTCTCTCATTAATAGATTATTCATCCAACGGAAAGTAAATTGAAGATAATCAATTTTATGACTTGCGATATAACAATTTAACGGACCTAATTAAAAGAACAAAACAAAACAGGAAATAACTGATTAAATGAAAAGGAATGTAATTTAGTGTAAACATCATGGACCGTATCATCACAATACCCTCGCTAATGAATAACGCTTAACCTTTGCTGAATGCTTTCCAAATGCTTGATAATACGACAGCAAAAGGGGTGACACCAGAAGGGGTCAGTTGGGCTACATCTCCCTTGTCGGGGATACCCAAACCCACTCGACGTGGAAGATTTTTGGTACTTTTTCAAGCAATTTTGCAAATATCATCTGTAAGTAGCCCCTTTGTCGGGGGAGTTAGCCCCCTTATCTGGAAAATCCAGGAGTCACCCCTGGAAAACAATTTCAAGTTTTTGTGCCTGTCCCCTTAAGAATTAAATTTCAAACACTGTCCTTCATGATGAAGCCAAACTACAACGAAATCTGGGTAATAACATGAACCGCTATAGAAAGGTAGTTTTCACACCAAATTTATTCAAATAACAGAACCGGGAATAGCGGGGGAATAGAACAAAAGAAACTTGGGATAAAGTATTCAAATTATTAGCATGGGATTCATTGCTGCTATGGAGAGGTGGTCACTGTCTCAGGTTTGGCTGCATAACAATGATTTTCCTTCTTAATGAATTATATGTTCAGTTTACAATTAGGTCAACGCGTTAAGACAGTAGCATATCTCCAATGACTCCATAATAATGAGGATCTGTAGAAATCAATTACAAATTCAAGCGCCGCAAATGATTGTTGAAATACCACACAGCTGACGTAAGTTAAAATGAAAATCTCTATCAAGACCCCCGACAGGTCAAACATTATTCTAAAGATTACTACATGCAGAATATCCATCATAATTAGTTATACAGTCGAACTTGCTTAATATCCCCCCTCTGGTACGGATGAAAGGTGGGACATTAAGAGAGCTGAGATATTAAGCGAGGTAGGATTATGAGATTTTATATGGAGAATTGCAGATAGAAATCAGTTTTATGTGGGATATTAAGCAAGATGGGACATTAAAAGAGGGAATATTAACTGAGTTCTACTGTATATATAAATTTAACCTACGGTCAATGCGATCCATGAGATCTTGTAATGCATGAACTTTCATTTGAATACCTGGTTGTGCGAATGTATAATTGTCCTATACAAGGAAATAACAAAGGCAAAATAAGATGGGACATATTTACAGACAGCAACAGGGATAATGGTACTAAAACTACAGGGGAAACTTCCCCCAATGTCATCATCCTAGCAGACTACATCTCTATACTAATAGAGATGGTATGGTATGTTTTGTCTATCCGAAAGACTAGTCAGAGACCTATCTTGGCTCGCCAGGATAACAAGTAATTGAGACCGTATCGCCCTTATCGAAGACGCATGAACCACTCTTCTATTCCTAGATTTTCTATTTCCCCTCTAATGGTCCTTGAATGTCCATAAAGTCCATGTACTGTTCAAAATGGCCTGTTTGAATTTTGCATGGACTACACATGGATGTTAATTGGCCAAATTTTCAGAACAATTCAGTTCATGAAAAGGTTCACGAAGAGCAGGCCATTTAAAGTTCATGAACTGCTCATGAAGTATTTATAAGGTGTTTGTGAACAGTTTGTGAATGCCCATAAAGCTCATGAAATGTTCAAAATGGCCAATTATTTATGTTTTTAATGAACTGTTCATAGATGTTAAGTGGCCAAAATTTCATGAACAGTTTACGAACAGCTCATGAAAAAGTTCAAAAAGCAGGACATGTAATACTGTAGGCTATTCATGAACAGTTTATCAACCCAGTGAAATATTTCGCATTTCTCAGGGGCTGAAAATGCCTGATCTTTGCATCAAAAAGCGATGCACATATATCTTTCTATCAATCAAAAGCATCCGCATCACTCTTCAATTTTCAGAGTCTATTCAATGAATGCCTCTGTTGATTATTCCAGTCATTAATTAATAGATACTCAACAAAAAAGATTATTAGCTATATATTGGCGTTATTTACTTACCTGAATGCCGTCAAGTAACTTACTAACACACCAAAATGTATCAGCTTCGACGGAATCGAGATGCTCTTTTTCAACTAAGCTCATGTCTTGATTTTCAACATTTAAATCTGAAAAATAATTTCAAAGTTCAATTTATAGATTCATGTGTGGAAATACAAGGCAGCACAAAGAACAAACTAACAGAGATCAGCCCATATTAAAAAAAATACGGCTTGCAAGCACTTTTTAGAACAGGGCCTGTTTCTTTTAAAGGCTGTATATCAGCCCTTTAAATATTTTGAAGGATTGTTAATATCTAATTTTCTTTATTTTGCTTCAGCTTTACAAAAAGGTTTATTATTGAGTATTGTAGTATATAATAATTAATAATACTAATATTTACAACGTCATTAAACTAATCACACTTAGTTGTAAATTAGGCACACCGGAGTGTATTGCACAGCGTTGTAAAACTAACACGTATATGATTAATAAAACAGAGTTACACAAGTTATCTTGATGTTTGGTCGTTTGTCTTATTTCGTCCTTAAAACTCTATAATACAATCTTACAAGTATTTATAATTGTGTCTAGAATGTGTAACTTATAAAACACTTTCTAAGAAACGTATTTACACTATGGAGTAAAAAAACTCATTGGTCTGCGCTTAGTTAGCTAGACTAGACTGATTGTGCTCTGAATCAAGATGATGAATAAATTGATTATGAAAATAACTACATTAATTTTGATCAAATATTATTCTCACCTGAGTGCTCTGAAACAAACACAATAAAGAAAGGTACAACTAAATCATTGATGCCTTGGACGTAACCACTTGCAGGATGCCGAATAGCCCAAATGTAAAGAATACGCTCGAAAAGCTTCAAATAAATACAAAACACACATCATTTAGATAACTGGCTGATAATCAGTAAAATGAAAATATGTTAAGCACCATCCTGGAATTCTAGAACATTGCCAACTTTTACTTCTGTATTTCTGTCATTTATTTGTCATTTTTATATAAGTTGAATTATATGTGATCAAAAGCGTCAGTGGCAATAATGAATTTTTATTTTTAACAAATTTTTATTTTTTTTAACTCTAAAAATAAAAATTCACTTAATATTATTATTGCCGTTGAAGTTTTTGATCAAATGTTCTACCAAGAAACTTTTCTTCAGAAGTTGGATTATAGTTAATTATACGTGAATAGGGCAATCACTGGTTACAAAATCTGTAGATTCTGTAGCACTTACATATAGCCATTTGGTAATTCTAGGTTTAGCCTATAAATTATGAGGAAAATATCCACTTTCTTCAAACTTTGTTTCCTAGCCTTCTGATAACTACGTTAGCATGATACTCATGTGTTGTTGGGCCTTAACTATTACAAATAAATAGACATTATATATACTAACCTCTTGTACAATTGTTTGTTGGAATATTGGAATCAAAGGATTTGTTCGTGGTATATCAATATGAATCTATCGATAAAATGACAATAGAAACAATTGTCATCAATGTGCTTGACATTTTATTTAACAATAGACTACAGTGTAACTCTGTTAATATCACAGCCCCTTAATATCACACGTTTTTCACAACCAGTTTCCATCAAATTCAACTATTTCACTCTGGTTAATATCACAACCAACTTATTATCACATTGTTTAGCTGTACCCAGGCAGTGATATTAATGAGGTTACACTGTAGTAGACTACAGCGTTAATCTCGTAATGATGCAAATTATATAGAAAATGCTGACGCCACTGCTTTTTTTCTCAGAACAATGATGCCCGCAGTGATGGTACACTAGTCAATTGATAGCCTGTCCTCCACACTCCCGGGATGCGTCGGGTTTTAAATGGGGATGTAATTGAAGTTTTTGTTACACACCTTTGCTTAACTCTGGCCTCCCTGGGAAGACGCTGTTACATCCCGGCTCAAAAACTCTGCAAAAATAATGCTAACCAGTATTCTACATTGGATCATTCTACAGAAACTTGTATTTAGGGTTACTGCTACTATTTAATGAGAAACCCGATGCATTCTGTGTGTTAAAAAACCCCGGCGCCGGGCTATCGATTGACTACTGCATTATAAGTACCCATTACCTAACAGTGAACATGGCTGCCCTCTTATCATATGCATCACTGTACATCTATGTGGACCATTCGTCAACTGTTTTCAGAAAACGATGTCAAGATGATATGATTACGATTGAAACAGTGCTATTCAAACTTACGGTGGAAATTTAATAGTTGAATACTAGTACAAACCTGTCTATATGTTTCTTCGTTGTAAACATCTTCAAATCTTGTTGGGTAATATTTTTCAACAAAATTAAAATATTCTTCTCTTTTCCTTTTTAATGTTTCTTCGCGTCTGTCAATTGCAGGAGGAATGTAGCCCTGTAACAAAGCCATAAAGTGGGTAATTATAATACATCAGGGTCATCAGGGAGGTCTAGACTCAGAAAAGATACCAATTCAAGTACAGCTTTCTCAACTGAACATTGGGGGAAAGACCCTTTGCTTTGACACCTGTATCGTTCAATCGTCCAACGTCTGCATTGTTTCGTGACAGCTGTCGTTATGAAACCTGAGCCGCTGAGTATGTGTTCTGGTTTCATTGTCTTGGTTTTATTGGTTTTAATTATTTTAATAAATACCGGTAGGTCTACCTGATTCTATAAACTCCTATATCACAAAAACAATTCTAAACTGAGAAAAATTTGGTATTTAAATATAAAAGTATAATAGCTTACCGATAGCAATTGCCAAGTCGCAGTTCGAACTTGTGCTGGTATCCCATTCCAGCTTAGTTTACGAAGTTGCTCTGCAAATAAGAAATGATTGCCATAATTAAATGTATTAACGTGAAATCTCTCTAGGTTACATAATCATGAATCGGAAATGTTATGTCTAATTTAACAATAAGCAATACTCAAAGTAATTTTATCATGTCTGTAGGGCAAATATTTTCGTTTTGGGAGGTGATAATGACAGTACTGATATCAGATGACATTTATTTATTTATTTATTTTGAATATTTATGCAGGATTGAAACTTCAACTGTATTTTACATGGCTGTTATCAATGTTTGTCCTGCTTTCTATGATTTTTAATAAATATAAAAAATTAAAAAGAAATTATATTGCACACATAAAAAACAATGAAATAACAACAAAAAGTATACTTCTGAAAATGGTTATAAATCTAAGCTTTACCTAGATCTGTTGTTGGTCCAGCTAATAATTTACCAAATTTCTCCAATCTGACATTTTCATGTTCGTTATTATCAACGGCAGACTTGTGAATTGGAGAAGGCGGTACTGGTGCCTGCAGTGCATCATCAGATAAAGCTGGTGGAGATGGAGACATCCTAGTGTGACCCTTCCCTGCAGACAGTCAATAATTCAAAATCAAATATTTATCAAATTCTTGCATCATATAGCACTAATGAGTCTTCATATTCGTCATTTGCCTGATCATTCGTAGCCTGCGTACCAGCCCTGAGGTTTTTTCTGAAACCATACGGTCTGTGAACTAATGTGTGATTTTTAGCTCATCGAAAATATCACCTATATACTGTTGATAAATCATTCACATTTCGATTCACACTCTATCATAAAAGATCAATTGTCATAAAATCACAACTCTTTGTCAATCATGTCATACTCATCAGCAACAACAATGATCTGGATGATAATACGACGTAATGCATAAATTATATTCCAAACTCATGGGAACTTGCTGGGCTAAAAGTCACGCTTTAGTTCACAGACCCTATGGTTTCAGAAAAAACCTCAGAGCTAGTACGGAGGCTAGATCATCAGCAGCTCCAAACTAGCCTGCATGCACACAGCTAAGAATACTTTATTTTTAGAATTTCTGATTTTGGATTTAATGATAATTGAGCCACTTTCTGAAGTTAAATTTTTAGTTCACAAAATTTACCTATTTTATCATCTGTGAGGTTCTAAGTTATAACAAAATGATGATGTTACAATATTTAGCAAAGGTTGGAATGACTCCATCTGTCTGTTTAGCGATTATACATTGTTCATTATTCACGAATCAATAAAAAAACATGGATCAGGTTGCTAAAACGCTACGGGTTTTAAATATCTAAAAACCTGCTGAAAACATACTGAATTAGGCTGCTGAATCAGGCTCTTTTTCTCTGTAGAATTCAAATTTCAAGATGTGTTTCAGTAGTTTTTTTAGTAGAACGAGAAGTATATATCTAGATTTAGGATTCTGGTGAATTTCAGTGTGGTTTCAGTAAATATTCATTATATCTAAGATTCATACTGAAAACTCATTATACATGACAATGACAAAGATTGATAAAAATGATAAACTTATCATCATCGAATAAAGGTACATACTACATACCCTCATTTGGGATAAAGTAGAAAATTTTGTTAGATAAATTTATTCTTGCTATGTTGCTTTGCTATAATATGCCAAAATATTAAAGTGCACATGATGCGAAAAAATGTTAACACAGATTTAGCTGAAGCTAAATTATGAAGAATGGTGAAAAAGATTTTTCAATTTGGAAGTGAGTTTGGAAAAAAGTGAACTATGGTAATTAGCCTGCTTTCAGCACCAAACATCTCCGCTTATACACGTCCAAATTAAAAAGGTAATTTTCATCAATGTTCATCATTTAACATCAGCTACCCGGATATTGTTTCCTGCCATATTCACTTCAAGCAGTGAATAAGTAATTGTGACGGATGCCCTTCCTGACGCCAACCAATAGTGCTTCTGCCAGGGATTGAACCCAAGAACCTGCGGGTCAAGGTCTGATGCTGAAACAGCTACACAAGGCCCCTATTTTGTTGTGTTACCATGCAGAAATACTAGGCAGTGAATGAGCATACCTGAAAGCTTGGAAACGATGGCTTGCTTAACAGATTCTTTTGTCCACGGCATTTTTGATTCTGAACTATTCTGTCTTGCTGCTTGTGGCTGACGATCATATGTCTCATTTTCGCTAGATACATCAATACCTTGATGTTTGGATGCTGAAGATTCACCTTCTGAGACACCACTGATGATACGGTTTCTGATTTCGCTGCCTTGTATCGTATCTACACCTTTTGGTGGTGACATACTCATACCAGCGTCATCACTGACACGAATGATATCATCTTCTGATTCATCCCAAGCATCATTTGTTGAACCTTGGAATTCTTGAAATGATTTTTGATGTTTTTTACCTTTATTTACTTTGGATATTTTACTAAACGTTTCGATCAAGCCAGAGCTATACAAAAGCAAGAAGAGTTGTCAAATATTTTACATAAAAAGTGACATTTCCAAACGGTATATTACAGGTCTGGAACGGTCAATCAGTATCTGATTTAAAACAAATCTCATCTAAAATTTATGAAAAAATGTGCACCGGAAATAATATATACTCCCCGGACGTTTTATCGACGATTCAGTAGGTCATTTTGAAACAGGTATGTAAAGTAAATGCTGTTTCAACGGATTTTAGATTATTTTTATTCTGGTGCCTTTGTACATTTGTTACAAATTTATTGTAACCTTTACGGATACAGTAAGATACTGTAAGAAATGAGATTTTTGCATTAAATGTTGATCAAAACAAAAATGTCATTTTTCATAATTTATATTAATTATCCGTTTCGTAATCATAATCGTAATCATTTCGTAATCGTAAATTGTCACGCTGTAAACTATCGCTCTTTTATGTCACTGTCCTTTGTCATGTCAACATGTGAATCAAATATGTGTCTATGTCAAATAACCAAATTAAACCTATGTCTTAGTGTCTCTCCAATGTTCATTTCCATTATGTCATTAACTTAATAGCTGTATAATATCGCAAAACCCCAACCAGGTCATCATTGAGGGGGCAGTGTCCGACAAAAGATTCTTGGAGGAGCTTGGAAAAATGTTCAACATTTCCTTCTGATTTTTTTTTAGGTTTAGCCTATAAATCATAAAATTATCAATTTTCTTCTAAATTTGATCTAGCCTTCCGGGATCTTCTAGGATCCCGGGATCCCCACTTTTGTCCGAAACTGTCAAGGGGGCATCAAGAATCAACTTGTTGAAATTTGGAAAGATGATGAATCTGTTTTTCAACATGTTGTACTTGTATCTGGCTATACGATATAATCTGTGGATTGATAAGATTTCAGCTAATAATAATAATATAATAATATTAATAGGTGGATTGTTCCACACCAGTTCTTGGTATAGTGCTCAATGAAATTAATCGGAGCATTTATATAGATAAAATGAGAGTCAAAAATGAAACATTCTAGATAGTTGAAATAAATCGCCTGATGATATCACTTTCTGATGTGAAACTTGAAGTAGCGGAGATCTAGAATGTTTCATTTTTGACTCTCATTTTATAAGATTTCAGCTATCCAATTTTCAAACATTTCAGCTAAATCATTTTTCTTTTCTTCACAATAAACACTTACAACAGCCTATATTTCCTGATATTATTTACCCTAAATGCTCAATCTAATATCACAATACAAAGATTGTTTGTTTGTATTTCACAACATGAGAACTGTTTTTGTAGGCAAATATCTAGCATTCTCAATCTTGTATGTTTTGTGGCAATAGAGCCAACTGCATTCTGCAATACAGTATCGTAATTGCATGTGGCAGAACATGGGCAGAATTATTAATCTGAGCTAGAAGAGTTAGGGATCATATTTTACATACTTTTACAAGTTATTTAATTTGTAGCCTATAGGCCTATCAGACAGACTGAGGCTTTACCAAATTTAGACCATCAATATTGCCAATGCATAAATCTCTTGTGAGATGCAAAACGTAATTAGCTCATCGCATGATCCACTTGAACCCATGGCCTAATTAGTGAGATCCTGCTATTAGATAAGGGCTAATTGTAAAAGTTCAATAAAAAACGCCCTTGCAGTTTTTAATTTAATACCTATACGTTGGTGGGTTTGTTGTTTTATAAATGATATGCAATGAAATATGTCTAAAGAAATTAAATAACATGTCTTACTCTGGTGTTTGCAAAGGTGGATGCTGAGCCCCATAAATTGGCCTTGAAAGACAAAACAAAATAGCGTTGTTAAAATTTGGTATTACAGATACAGAATAGGGTTATAGGCTACAGTAGTGCTCATGAAAGCCAAAAATAAAAAAATATAATCCTGGTGCTTTTGCATTACTTACCTGCCAGGTACTTTTGATGTTCCCTTTTTCCAAAATGTAGATTTTTGTGAAGTGTGTGGTGGACTAGTGCTGCTTTTATCGCTGACATTATTCTCCTTCGCATTTTTCAATTCAAACGTGGAGAATCGCGCTCCAACTGTAATTACATGATTCTTTGCTCTTTCAGTTGTCATTTTGCAAATTTTATTAATTAATCAAACGGATAGTCTATACATTGATGCATTAAATCTTTAATATGAGATAAAAAATCAACATCGACAGATTCTAAAGCCGTGATTGTTGTTCAATTTTGTCCGCCATGTTGAATCATTGAATCGAAACTTCACACGTACACCCTGGGGGTAAGTTTATGAGGGACTTCAAGTGTGGGAAGGTTCGTTGATGATCAGACAGATTTCCCCTGCTACAGGGGCTCCAAATGGGGGAAGGGGTAGACCAGAGCTATTTTGACAGGCAAATGAAGGGAGACAAATCCGGCCATTGCCCTCTTACATACAGCCTTGGAAAACATTAAAGTTAGAAAGCTCTGTGCTACAGTAGAGTAGAATCATATATGGTTGCTAAATGGCTTTGTTCTTCTTTTCGGCAACATTTCAAAAATATTACGAGTCGGTTTTATATCATATCTCCTTTGATTATTCATTGGTACTCTTTATAATGACTTCAGCCAAATTCAAGTTACTGCAGTTACAAAATCTCACTCACAAATTTCTTGAGTATACTTTGTTCTGAATAATCATCGAATTCATATGATTAATGTCGAATACGATCGAATATTCGACAAAGACGTCATGAATAAAACTATCGAATTTCTCTCACAATTTCAAAGGCCCTTAATTGTAGGATAGCAATTTAGCAAATTGAGAATCTATTAGAAACTTTAAAAAAAGATGGGTTGTGGCTCGTCTGCTAATGTGGTCGGACCCCAAATAATATCTGAATCAGGTACGTGGCGGTTGAATCTTTACGTTGGTAAATTAATTTATATTCAACAGAGTGCAACGAAAATTGAAACAAAGATGAAGCAAGATCCTTCCGTAAAAAGACTCAAAAGTCTGATGATCGCAAAATAAGTGCGCGAAACTCCGAGTAACGGGAAAAAGCTCTTTCTTCATCTTTGTTTCATTCTATAATCAACAAAGTTATCAATTTTGGCCGTTTTAACCATCACTTATTATTGACTGACTCCCTTGCAAGCCATTTCTGATCGGAAAAACTACAATACAGTCGAACTTGCTTAATATCCCCCTCTGGTACAGATGAAAAGCGGGACATTAAGCAAGGTGGGATATTAACCGAGATAGGATTATGAGAGTTTGTATGGACAATGGTAAATAGAAATGAGTTTTATGTGGGGATATTAAGCAAGGTGGGATATTAAAAGAGATGATATTAACCGAGTTAGACTGTAATAAACTTTCATATCACAACTGCACTGTCTATAGTATGATGTCACAGTCGTATTGCATTAAATGTAATCTACTTTTGCTGTAAAGTCCGCTTTTGTAATGCAGTTTCCTTTGCATCGCTTATCTGCATCGTTCGATGCGAGATAGATTTAATGCTGAGTTGCCTTTCGAATAATTTGAAGAATAAAGCCATCTGATGTAGCTACTCTCAGTACTCACGTCCCCGTTACTCTATTTTCGAGTAGAAACGCTCTTCAGACGGTTTATTAGATGTTGAGATAATAGCCTGATAGTTGCAATCAATAATTTTCGTTAATTAGAATATTTGACGGTTTATTAGATGTTGAGATAATAGCCTGATAGTTGCAATCAATAATTTTCGTTAATTAAAATATTTGCAACAATAAAGTCTTTGTAAAATAACTTACGTGATTTGTTCATTAAATTGTACATGTACTTTTTTATTTTTATTTGAATGATAAGAACATAATGCTTACTATACAATCATATACAACAATATATCGCTACTTTCATTATAATTTCAATTTATTAACAGAAACAGTCCCGCAACAGAAATCAAATTCTATATCAACTTCAAAACCCCAAGTGGAGGAAAAACAATCCATAATAGAAAATTCACCAACAGAGAAGTAAGATGATAAGCTTCCGTGTAAAGCATGCATTGTTCAATTTCGGATTGGAGTTGACAGAATACGGCGGTATATGCACTCGTATAGGAGATATAATGACTAAAATTCTAACGGAGAGTAATCGATCTCGGGACCATGGAATTAGTCCCGATAGTAGTACTTAGAATAGACAGTCACATTATAGGAATGTGCCGTCGATATGCCTAACATATTTGCTACACAGAGAAAGCCACTAATCATGGTTAGATATAGCTGACAAAGAAACTTGTAAATAAGACAATTCACGATACAAAACATTATGAAAAAATACTACTTGCCCATAGCCTCGTCGAAACATCCTTCGGTTACCAGTGAAGGATGCCATACAGCGGCTGAGGGGCATACGTCTTTGATCACAATGAATTCCCATGAATGCACCCCAATCCTAATTGCAGACTATGGCCTATAATCATCATCATCAATTCATTTACCATTAAATATATATATAGAATTTCAAGAGTCCGCATATTTTGACTTCAATACTTCTTGTTTCTAGACGGAGCCAAAACAACTTTGATGAAAGTTGCAATGGTAGATTGCGGATTGCGGAATGCTGCTGCAAAATCCAAAGGCTAGAAAATAGTTCAAATTAAATTGCAATGGTTGTGTCTGAAAGCATATTTTTCTTCTTCTCAATTGCATACAAATTCCGACTATACAGCGCCACAAACTTTTCATGTGATTCAAATGGTAACAAACTCGTATGCTAATATCAAGACATTTGCAGGATTATATTCTAAATCATAAAAATCTTGTTTTTGTTTTCGAAAAATCGAAGGATTACTGAAGATTCTGACTTGAACAGATTCTAACCAAATATTACTTTTAGAAGCAAGACCTGTGTTTCTATCCAAGGGAGTAAACATCATGAAAAACTTTGAAAAATCCTATCAGTAAATGATGTAAAATACGTTTCTTAATACTTTTATCAAATATGTATCTAAACCTCAGATACTATTTATAACAAATGATGATGATGATAACTTTAGACAAACTACAAACATCAAAAGGTTATTAATACTTACTTTCTACACAGACGTGAAACTTTCAAGATCAATTCACCTGGCAAAGACGGCCAACCATCATCATACGAAAGTAACAATTACCCTGAGTTAAGCGGTCATAAAAATATTCTCTCTAAAGTACTAACGCCTAGTATATATAACAGTCTTTCGACTAAATATACAAGCTATGGTTTTACGATAGATAAGGCAATCCAATCTGGCGTTGATACAAACGAAGAAGGAAGTCCCGGATGTGTAGCTGGTGATGAGGTACGTATCATACACAGTGAAACCTGCATATAAAGGTCACCACCATATAGAGCAGCAACCACCCTATAATGTCACAAATGTTAATTTCTATTGAATCTTTAGTGATCAATATTCTCTAATGGGAATAAATTATTGCCGCACCAAAAACCCGTACTACCGCACCTAATTTGATTTTCTTTGTATTATGATTTTGTTTTCACGAATTTTATGATAATCCAAAGACACAAAAGTATTACATATCCCGTAAATTAATATAATCCACTGTTTTATGTGAATAAAAGCCTCTTGGAACGGAGCCGTAGGGCACTAAGTTATTTAGGTGCGCAAATCATTAGATTTGGTGTGGATTCACACTTATTTAGGTGCGGTGTTAAATAGCCTTCTCTAATCCCATAACTGGCCGTTACGAGGTTTTCACGGTATAACAGTGTTGCAGTTTAGTACAACCGGTCATCATTCAAGAGTCGCCATACAGTTACATAATATCTTTAGCCGTTTATGATTCAACACGATGTTCATATATTATCAACTTTTTGAAAATTTCAAAATACTATAAATGCGTTGTATGGCTTGCAAAAAAAAAACCGCGTTTGGTAAACAAATTTATTATTATAATATATGCTCCGTATTTCTGGTATTAATTCGAGGAGTCTCCCTGAACATTCTGTACGTACAATATTTTTAAACGTCGTTAAATAGTTAAATAGTTAATCATGGTTAAATATCATAATGTACGTATACGCATCGTAACGCATCATAGCGAAGATATGAAGAGCAGTTAAATATTGGGCTAACGTCTATTGATACTCAAGCATCGAGTACCTTCATCAGTTCTCAAATCATTCATCATTCAACCTTCAGCTGCGGATATCAATTATTAAACATGACGAGATAAGAATTGATGGGGTTGGTTTGTTTCTCTCCTACATATAATATAAGGGACACATCAGAGACCTTTCTGGAACATATCTTACTTCATCAGGAATCTGCTTGAGATCCCGCTAGGAAGTTTTAATGAAATGGTGACAAATTATAATTGTATTTATAATATTGCCACAGGAATCTTACACAACATTTGCTCTTTTGTTTGATGGCATTATTCTCTCGTGTCATAATGGTTATTCCAAAGAAGACAATCACACCAGAGATTTCAAAACGAGTCAAAATGAAATGGTATTTGATAGAAATTACTTAATTTCATATGAACTGTCTATCGTCCGCAACATAAAAGGATTTTCATTACCATCTCATTCAACTCGTGCTGAGAGACGAACAGTTGAAGATATACTCGTTAAAGCTTTACATACAATGTCAGGTATGTATCGCAAATTATCATGCAGAAACTGTGGCATTGATATTTGTAAGGCCCATTTATGGCAGGTTTCAAATATGAAATATTGGTCTAAAGTCGAATGAAATGTGAAATATTCCTGGGAAATAATTAAGGTTTTTATGATGAAATATGAATTATTGTCAAATTTGACAGCACGTTCTTATTCTTGAATTGCTCCCAAATGATTAAATATGAAAATGGTCACTTCAAATTTTGAAAATTATTTGTCGATTTTCGGAATGAAATATGTGAAATATTTAATAAAAATTTGACTGAAATATGAAATATTCGGAGCTAAAAGGACCTTGTGTGCAAATGTGTTTTCGATCAATTGATTAATAATAAAACAAAAAAGCGTAATTAATACTATAGCCGGTACAAAAACTTATGCCAATAAAAATTCAGCCTTAGTCAAACTGAAAATTAAGAGTCTCTCAGTCGAGTCGCAATGAGCATATAGGGGACTGAAATGAATAGCCAGTAACTAAACTCTGAATAAGGCTTTATTTAACAAAAAGATAGCTCCATCTTACAACATGTGGATAAGGAATGAGTGTTTATGAAGTAGCCTCATTTACAAACATAAAGAACATAATTAGCATAATTAACAAATTCACAACATTCTCCCCTTGTAATTATTAGATGTTTAGTTTATTGGGAGCATGTCTAATTCTAGTAGATCTACGTGGTTCATTTACATCTTTGACCACATCAGTGTTTTCAGCTACAATTGGTTGATCAACGTTTGGTAAATTTTGAATAGAATCAATATTTGAATCTCCAGTTGAATCCAGTGGTACATTTTCATCCAGAGGTGCTTCACGATGTGGCTGTTCTGACTCTACGCCATATGGTGCCAGATGTCTAACTGACACGGTAGCTTCTTTCCCATTAGGGAGCCTGACGTGTGCATAGTTAGGATTAGATTCAATGAGTGTGACAGTCTGGACAGGTGTGTCATATTTGCTCTGCATATTTTGGTTTCTCATCAGTACCGGTCCAGGAGAAGTAAGCCATGTAGGCATAGCATTACCAGTAGTTGACCTACGATTATGGTTAAACATCCTTTCATGAGGGGTGACATTTGTTGAAGTACATAGTAGAGATCTTATTGAATGGAGGGCGTCAGGTAGTACAACTTCCCATTGAGATGTCGATAAACTTCTCGATTTTAATGCAAGAGAAACTGCTTTCCATATGATGCCATTATATTTTTCACACTGTCCATTGCCTTGAGGGTTGTAGGGTGTAGTGCGACTAGCAGAAATACCATGACTTCTTAGAAATACCTTCAAATCGTTAGACATAAATGATGAACCTCTATCTGAGTGTACATACATTGGCATACCAAACATAGCAAATACTTGTCGCAAACATTTGGTAACAGTAGTCGTCGATACATCATGGCATGGAATGGCAAATGGAAATCTCGAAAACTCATCAATAACTGTTAGTATATATTTGTTAGTAGATGAAGAAGGAAGTGGTCCTTTGAAATCCAGATTCAGTCTTTCGAAAGGTTGAGTAGCCTTGATAAGATGGGCGTCAGGTGGCTTCATGTATTGTGGCTTGCACTCATTGCACACTGTGCATGATGATGTTACATTTTTGACATCAGCAACGGAGTAAGGTAAATTCCTTGATCTGACAAAATGTAGCATTCTTGTGATGCCAGGGTGACATAACATGTCATGTAGATCGTATAAGCTTTGATGTGCTTGAGTTGCTCCAAGAGTAGTTCGTATCCGAGATAAGGCATCAGCCGGTGCATTCTCTGTTCCTGGTCTGTAGATAATGCTGAATTTATATGATGATAGCTCAATTCTCCATCGTTGAATCTTGTCATTCTTGATTTTTCCAGCAAGTTTGGGGTTCAGCATAAATGAGACCGATTGTTGGTCTGTGATTAGTGTAAAGTTACGGGCACATAAGTAATGTCTCCATTTTCTAAGACTCTCTACAATGGCATATGCTTCTTTCTCAATAGAAGAATGTTTCTGCTCACCATCTGTTAGTGTACGAGAGAAGAATGCTACTGGTTTGCCGTTTTGATTGAGTGTTGCACCGAGAGCAAAGTCTGATGCATCGGTTTCAACAGTAAATGGCGCTGTTTCATCAATTGGTTGAAGTACAGCTTCTTCGATTTTTGATTTCAAGGTTTCAAAAGACTCTTTGGCACAGTCAGATAGTGGAAAAGAGTGACTTTGAGTTAGAGGCCGTATTAGATCTGAGAAGTTCTTGATCCATTGTGAATAATAGGAAAACAATCCGACAGCTCTTTTCAATTCATCAGTGGATGATGGCAGCCGCAGACTTTTTAGCGGGGTTAACCTATCAGGATCTGGTTTCAATTCTCCATGAGATATCAAATAACCCAATAAATTAATTGTTTCTGTAGCATATGTACTCTTTGCATGATTAATAGTAAGGTTTAGTTTCTTAGCAATTACTAAGAAACGATCAAGATTTGAATCATGTTCTTCTTTGGTTTTTCCGCATATGGTGATATCATCTAAATAAGCAAAAGTGTCTTTTAAATCATTGTCTTTTATAATCTGATTTATGATTCTCTGAAAGCAGGCAACTCCATTTGTCACACCAAAAGGTATTCGGCAGAATTGGTAAAGCTCTCCTGCAGCTTCAAAAGCAGTGTATATCTTGTCTTCTTGATTGATTGGGATTTGGTGATATGCTGATTTCAAATCCAAAGTACTGAAGAACTTGTACTTTGAAACGTTGTTGACTACTTCTTCGATTCTAGGTAATGGATACGCATCAAGATTTGTAAAGCGGTTAATAGTTCGCGAGTAGTCAACAACCAAACGTTTCTTGTGACGCTCATTTGTTGTGACCAATACTTGCGCTCTCCATGGTGAGGTGCTTGGCTCAATTATACCTTCTTTCAAAAGTAGTTGCACTTCTGTGTCGATAAAACTTTTGTCTGGTGCACTGAACTTTCTGGATTTTGTTGCGATAGGTTGGCATGTGGAGTCTAAATTTGCAAATAGTTTAGGAGGGTTTATTGACAATGATGCCAAAGCACAAACATTTAAGGTAGGTTTTTCACCTCCAAATTCGAAAGTGACTTGTTTGTGTAATTGTAAAAAATCTCGACCAAGGATTAAATCTGAGCAAAGTCCTTGTAAAATAGATACTTCTACTTTCTTGTATACTTTATCATCCATATTAATATCAATCTTTGTTGACTTTTCAACTTTGGCATGTAGTGCAGATGAGGCCATATATACCACAGAAGGCTTGGGCATGGTAGATAATCCCATTTGTTTAACAAGATTAGGACAAATGTAGCTGTCATTGCTACCAGTGTCTATCAGAGCTTTCACTGCAGTACCATTCACTTTGACGTCAGCGACACATTGGCATGGTTTTGTTGCAGCTAGGTAGGTAGAGTGCATTGCAGAAGATTGTGTTTTATTGTATGTGTTATTACTTGATCTACACACTTTTGCATAATGTCCTTTCCTCGAGCATTTGTTACAGTTGACATCTTTGGCTGGACAGTGACTACGTGGATGACGCTGTTGACCACAGAAGAAGCATTTGCCTGTTTTGTCACTTTTGATGGCTGCAATATGATTTTCTTCAGAGTTGTGTGAGTCAATTTGTGCATGTGATAACTCTGTGGCAGCAGCAACAGTGTTCGTTTGCTGGGGGATTGCAAATCCATCAGAACTTTTCTGCGCAACTTCCAAAGATCTAGCCTGTAAAATTGTAGTGTCTAGATCAAGATTCTTATTTTCTAACAGCCTTTGCCGCATCGGACTTGATTGTAAACCACTAATAAAAGCATCTCTGATAACAATATTCTTGTGTTCAATAGCTGTGAGTGGCTTGAATGTACAATCCTTACTCAATAGACTTAGAGCTTGTAAAAATGTATCAACAGATTCAGATGGCTGCTGTCGACGTGATGAAAGTAAATACCTTGCATAGACTTCATTGGGGACCTTAGCATACATTGATTCAAGTGTAGTAATAGCAAGTTCATAGGTATCACAGTCAGAAATATATTCATAAACAGTAGGTGATATATAGTTAATTAAAGTGTGTAGTTTATCTGGTTTGAGTTTGTCCAGCATTGCCAAGAAATTTGTGAAGGTCATATGCCAATGTTTCCATTCCTTTTTGGCAGTAGATGAATTAGGATCTGTATTGAACTTTTCTGGTTTAAGAAATCTATCCATGACTAACTGTCTGAAAAATATCTTTTGTTAAATAAATTGAAATGAATAGCCAGTAACTAAACTCTGAATAAGGCTTTATTTAACAAAAAGATAGCTCCATCTTACAACATGTGGATAAGGAATGAGTGTTTATGAAGTAGCCTCATTTACAAACATAAAGAACATAATTAGCATAATTAACAAATTCACAACAGGGACCGCGATGGTTTCTCTCTTAGTCCCAGCACGTGTGTCACGGAGATGCTTAATTTGGTTGCATCACAATCAATCTTGAAAAATGGGAACATAGATGGATCATTGGCCATTGGAGCCCCTCTGTTGTCCTGAAGCTCATTAATAGGCAAGGTGAACGACAAGAGACAATTAAGCCTGCATACTGTATACACATTCATAAACAAATATATAGTATATCACATGAAACACCTTCATCTGTCAATAACCCCTATTTTGTGTATAGGTAAATATTATTCACTGACTAAAGATAACGAGAGCGAACCAGATTGCGTTAAAGCCATGAAAGATAGGCCAACATCTGCTTGGTTCGTAGCTGCGTCGTTATGCAAAGACTGGCCAGATGCACGTGGGATATATCAATCAAAAGACGAAGTGAATTACACAGCATTTATCAATATTCAAGATCATTTGAAAATCGTAGCCTGTAGCCAATCGACCAACGTAACAGATTTACTGACAGCTACTCTTGATAAAGTCCAAAGAATCGAAGACAAATTAAAAATGGACAATAAAGAATTCCTTTTTAATGGTCATATTGGTTACATAACAACATGCCCTAGTCAGTTAGGAACTGGGATTGAGCTAGCAGCTGAATTAAAGTTGTTACATGTTGCAAAAGATGAACGATTCAAATCGGTTTTGGATGATCTAGGATTATCGGAATCGGTAACATCTGACCAAATTTATAATATTGTAATGAAATCAATGCTTGGGATTTCTGAAGCACAACAACTTCATAACTTTATCAAATCCATCAATTCATTAATTGAAATGGAAAAGAAATTGGAAAAAACTGAAAGCATTAAAAGCTTAGTCAAAAAAGTAAAAGTTGCATCGTCTACAAAACCTTTGCTTGGTTATTACTTAATCGATCGTAAACTCGACGCAACAGATAATTATCCCGATTTTTCTAAACATTTGAATCTGATGTCTCGAGTTTTGACCAGAGATATGTACGAGCGATTATTAAACAAACGCACGTGTAACGGATTCACAATCGATGATGTTATACAACCAGGAGTTATCGATCCTGGAAGTCCAAATCAATATGGTTGCGTGGCTGGCGATGAACAAAGTTATGAATTATTTGGTGAATTTTATAGAGAATTAATGGCGCTCGGTTATAAAGGATTACCAATGGAAGAAAAACCGTTAGAGTGCTTAGATGCAAGTTTAGTGACTGTAGCAAAGGGATTCCATAAAATTGTTAGTTCTTGTTGTTTTGAGGCGGTTAGAAATATATCTGGTTTTCCAATGCCACCATTATGCACACGAGCAGAAAGAAGAATAATCGAGAAAATAGTATGTAATGCCCTCGATCACATGGGACCTCCATTCCAAGGAAGGTATCTACCGTTGGGGACTCTGAATGAAGATGAGGCTCGTAAACCATTTGCCTTCGATGTACATAGTAGCCCTGTGTTCCAATCGGCAAAGATGGGACGTGATTGGCCAGATGCAAGAGGTAAGCGATCTATATATTTATTTATTTAATATCATCATAATCTACCCTGCGTATACAGACCATACCTTAAGGAGCCAAAATTCTTATTAAATTAACTAGCATAGCAATCGTACACGAAGAAATGAAACAATTCTCGTCGTTTAAGTTGAGAGTTTAAGATTTTCTCTAATGTTTAATTTTGTTTCAATAAAAATTATCAAAATAAAATATTTTATTCTATTTATTCTGATTATAGGAGTCTGGCATACAAATAATAACTTATTTTTCGTTTGGATTAATCGTGTTGATCATGCACGATTCTTTGTTATGGAAAAAGGTGGTGACGTCAAATCATGTTTTTCACGTCTCTGTCAAGGATTAACGCATTTCAATCGTTCACTTAATCAATACGGTAATAGAGTAATGCAAAATCATGAATTTGGGTACCTAACATCAGAACCATCAAGTTTGGGCACAACACTACGATGTACAGTAAGATTAAAACTGCCATTGATTTCACAACTACCAGAACTTATTAAGAATTATTCAAGATCAAGATTTTTAGAATTTTCTACACCACCAAATGGTGGATATTTAGAAATTCATAATAATTTATGTTTTGGACAATCAGAAACAACCCTTGTACAAAAAATGTTGAATGTAATTCATTTGTTAGCAAGAACAGAAGCGAAGTTTGCAAACGATAAAGAGTTTTTTGAAAAGGCAAAAAGATCAAAATCTGTTGATTGCATCGCTACGAGGAAAGATGACCAATCTGAAAACGAGGATGATGATTAAATTATTGTGTATAAGGTAAAGAAAAATATCGACAAAATTGTTAATAAAAACATTGCGAACATATATTTTTTAATTCTTATAAAAAAACAAAATACCTATATATATATACAATTTGAAATAAAATTTTATACCAACAAACCAGATTTTGCAAAATAAATAGGGAAATATTATTAATTAATTTCCATTATTTCTATTTTGTAATTTTGGTGAAGGATATGTAATGTTTTGATTATCGGATATCATTTGTGATAATTCTCTGTCATGATCAATTTGATTTTGTATATCTGGTTGGGGAGAAAGTTCTTGTGATAATAATCCTGTCTCTTCACCAATTGTGTCTAGATCCATTGATTTGTTAGCTTCGTCTATAGTTGGAAAACAAACGAACCAAAAACCATCAAAAAGTTGAGTTGATATCATTGTACTCTGAATTTAAGTTTTCTTTTAGATGATATGATTCTATATTTAACTGGTTTGTTTGCCTCATTCACATCACTGAAATGAAATGATAGACGCGCAGCATGGGGCATTCATTAAAGGACTACTGCACGGCAGCCATGTTTGGGTTCTCTGGTACCAATACGCGCGATGTTGGGAGACAATTTTAGGTGGTGTCATCTCTGACATGATATTCAAGTTGTTTTGGCTTACGTGATCCCAGCACGGGAGCTAACCAATCCAATCTCTAGAACAGCATTCGACGATTTCTCTAGTTTAACAACATGCGTTACCAGGATGTGAATAATATTTTGATGTCATGTAACTGTCCGTTAAACTACTTTACTATATTCAGCAGTTCGTGTCTCGTGATAACTTCTCGTTTTCTTCTAACGTGTCTCTCGTGTACCATATAAAGCTATATGGATCATAGGACACTGTGCACCATTTTATTGTTATCGCGCAGCTAAATATAGTTAGTACTCACGCATAATTATATTTATACGTATGGTGCGTTATTGCTTATCGATCATGTATTATTCCAGGCTTGAAATCATGAATCTCCCTATAGTGAAATACTGCTTAATTTAAAAACTTGAAAAATAAATTTCATTTCTCTGAGCGCCATTAATAATTGGCAATTGCAATATCATCACGGCACATTTCCATTTTGGGATAAGGAAGTGTCAGCGGTATAGTTTCGATGGTCCGCAATCCATTGCCAACAATGGAGGCATTTGATCGACTACACAAGGCCCATTTCTGACGTTTCACGATAATTCTGATCCAAAAAAGAAAGAGGCCTTCTTATACGGGAATAAAAGTTTCAGCGGGAATATGACAAGTCTTTCTAGAGTTTGCCAATGGAAGTCAAGTAACAATCTTGAACAAGGTTTGACATTTGCTATTGTAAAAATTTGCCAGATTTTAATCCGCGCATTTTTATATGTTCAATAAATTCTTCATGATATCTAATTCTATATCGATTTCACAATTTTACACTTTCATCTTTTACACAAAACCTGCATATCTTTGAGATATATTTTGAGTTATTATTATGAAATTGTGGAATCAATGATGTGGATATACCTCTAGAATACTGTATGAGAATTTGATATCGCACTCAACTAAGAGACATTTGCCCTAGTAGTATCTCACTGCCCCTCACGTCAAATGACTATGATTTTTACATCTACAATGATCGAGTACATATCATTACCTAATAATTTGATCTTTTTATTGAGTTTTCTTCCAGTAACTATGACAGCGATATAAATGAAAACAGCCAAACAGCACAGAATCATACTGATACCAAGGAAACCAATTGGACCAATCA
Source organism: Haliclystus octoradiatus (assembly GCA_916610825.1). NCBI lineage: Eukaryota > Metazoa > Cnidaria > Staurozoa > Stauromedusae > Haliclystidae > Haliclystus > Haliclystus octoradiatus. The sequence goes on along the minus strand of OU744453.1, from coordinate 18,619,040 downwards.
CATCAAACAATTTCCCAATAACCAATGGGATTGTCATCTCACCCAAACCAGAACAAACCACAAATATACACGTGATTGTACCTATAAACCAATCAAATTAAAAAATATATATATATATTGATAGTAGCATAGAGATATGCAATGTAATAACATTGTAAAACATAACAATAGTTTGTTTAGTGTGATTCAATATGATATGTTGATTTATTGGGTAGCTACAATAGGGAGGTTTAGATTTAGTGCAGACAGCTACGAGTACAGCTTTCTCGTTGCGCATCACTTTTGCGCACTGGGAGAAACCCTTTGCTATGGAACCTGTACTGACCTCCTTGTTTCGGAACGCCTTTCGGCGCAAAACATGAACCACGGAGTACATGTTTTGATTGTATTGTTACATTCGCTTTTTTGGAATAAATATATATAGTTCTTATAAAAGTTTGACATAATATTATAATGAATCTTGTAAAAATGTCAGAATGTCAGTGTTTTGGATCGTATGTGAGTTTAATGGTCGGATGCCAAATTCCTGCAGTCAATCAATCACCAGGGATTGGATCTAAGACCCTGCGGGCCGAGGCCCAACGCCCTAATGCCATTATGCACTAAGGTCCCATTAAGGAATTTGGCATGCTGGAGACGTAGGGTAGATTGTCCAACCCAGTTGACACTTCTGACTTGCAGTGGGTTGAAAATCTGACTATAGATTCAACCGTTTCAATTTCTGACCTAGAATATTGATCTGCAGATCTGCAGATCTAAAGTTTACAGAACACTGTTCAATGCTAGCCGCTAAAGCAAAAAACCGTTCTTTCCTAATCAAGAAATGCTTTTCCTCAAATAACCCGGAGCTGTTAGTGAAAGCGTTCACAACATACGTCAGACCAATGCTTGAGTCATCTACGCCAGTCTGGAATCCCTATCTCATCAAGGACATAAATATTTTAGAAAATGTTCAGCGCTCTTTCACAAGATATGTTTGTTTGAAAAATAATTCTTACAAGCCCTATGTAGATCGTCTTGCCTACCTCAACCTTGAGTCTCTAGAATTACGCCGCCTTAAGTTTGATCTTCACATGGTCTTTAGAATTTTGAAAAACTTGATTGATTTGGCTCCAGATGAATTTTTCACTTTTAAACATTCCAAATATTCCCTGCGTGGACATTCACTGACGCTGTACCCAACTAAATCATTTAACTATGAGTGTTGCAAACATTACTTTGCAAATAGAATAATCAAGCCATGGAACTCTCTTCCTGAAGAAGTTATATCGTCTAGTTCTTTACAAACATTCAAATTTAGACTTAATCACGTTAATTTATCACAGTTCTGTAACTTTTCCTTTGCCTGTTAATTATTTCTGATAACATAGTTTTCTTTATATATATATACTTTTTTTTTAAAGGTCACATGTAAGTGAGGATACATTTAAAAATATCCTCCTTTGTTTATTTGCCTGTTAGCCATTGTGCTACAAAATACATACATACATACATACATACATACATATAGACAAACTTTTCAGATACGGAAGATGCACTGCCCCGAATATAAGTTGTATCAACATTTTTAACACTTTATAATTAAAGTGTCATTTTCTGGCACATTTCGATGTGTTACATATGTAAACCTATTGATAATATAGTTGATGGTAAATGTACTTACCAGTCAATCGGAAATAGCTTTCGGCCAATGAAACACTAGTTGGGAATATATTACTTAAACATAATCCAAATGAGGCTGTACCAATCCAAAGCGAGATTACAGTATGTCGCATAACAAGCATAGCAATAATAGAAGTTAGACAACCAGCCTAAATGAACGAAAAAGAGGCAAACGTTTCTCAAAAAGAAGAATTGAGACAAAATTATGTATTTTTGCAGATGTCACGATTTTACTTCCACAAAATTAAACGTGAAAGTAAGATATGTAAATAAGATAGCCACGATCAACAGAAGTATATTATGACGAATAATTGTGCTATTGACCAAGCTACTTAATAAGACCATGATAAATACGCTCGAACAATTTCTAGAGGATTGCTCGGAGTTGAGGCAATTGAGGGCTCAGGCCTTTACACGAAGGAGTGCAGCTGATACATCCACGTCGCACCATAGCCAATGCCGGCCTCAGCTAATTCAAAACTAGCACATGTTTCTCTTATCTCAGTGAATTGCTGAATTTAAAAGACATAGATTCGGTTCCAATCAAATATTCTCTTACTTGAATTTTGACATCAAGAATACTCCAAAATGTACTATTGAACGAATACAGTACTGCATTATTGCTAAAGTCCAGCATCAATTCGAACATTCAGAATTGGAATTGTAGAAAGGTCTTTTGTTACCTTAAATCAAATTTACTACAATATTCTATTAACTTTGCCTTAATTTTGTCAATTTTTAAGAAATAAATGTATTGACCAATCAGCTTCAGATGTCGAAAAATGTTGATCAGCGCATAACTACGTGGTTTTTATCGAAAACGTTGATTGCTTAGTACTTCAATAAGATTTAGCATTTGCGAATAATTCATTGTATACATTATTAAAAACAACAAACAAACAAAATACTCACAATGTCAACAAATAGCATGACAGATGGTGATACGTAGATAGATACAAAAATAGCAAGCAACCGACCAAGAGCTAACGCACCCTGCGTACAAGAAGTTCATAATAAATCAGATGGGGAAAACAGGCGATAAATCGTGATAAATGATGATGAGCGTACAGGAAAACAGGAATTTCATTCATTCATTTTACTTAAAGAGGGTAATCCAATAAGCTTGGAGCGTGTTTTCCTTGGGGATTCATAATATATCACATAGAGAATAGAAATACACAATTCAGGCTAAATTATGATACATTTATGATGAGCGTACAACAGTTTCATAATAAATCAGATCGGGAATACTGACGATAAATCGTGACAAATGATGATGAGCGTACAACTAATCAGATCGGGGATATATCCGATAAATCTTTAAACGATCTAATAAGTTGCTTATTAATAATTTTACTTTAGTAATTTGGAAGCCTATATCATAGTATGTAGCTTAATATTTTATTTCTTTTGAACTCAACTGACGATGGTATGACGAATTCATCGAAACGTTTTCACCAAGTCCGATACTTAATTACAGTGTTTGCTGTTGATAGAGTTTTTCACATTAAAATGTTATACCAGGGTTTTGAAATTATGAATTACTTACCCAAAATAATGAATTGAGATACGCAGCATCATCAGCAGTAATTCCAACACCACTTTTCACAGCATATGTATAAATATAACTACCAAATGAGCCCTGAATGTATAGAAACAAATCAAGTGAAAATATATACAGATGTCAAAACGTACACATGTGAAATAAAAGCAAACGCAAATAGATTTGCAATTAAAGTATAATGTAACTATTTGAATATTTTCACAGTACCTGTAAACCATCTGAAATGAATACCATTATACCAATCCAAACAGTTATAATAATAACTTGCATTCTAATTGGTTCATCAATTTCACTTCGAATGCTTTCATTGTCCTCTAAATCATTATCAATACTTGACATTGATTGAGTTTCTACGGAAGCAAAAAGTGAAACATTCGATATCCGATTCCTAAACACGATTTATCAAAGGGATCGATCAGTAACTTGAATTATACTAACCATCGCCTTGTGATGTAGATGGAAATGTAGGTAGACTAGCAGCCAAGCTAGCTCTTCGTCGACGTTTCTCAGAAAAGTATAAAAAAATTAAGGAACAAATGACAATTACCTATAAATTAAACAAAAACAATACATTTTATTTAATCAGATTGAAAATTATCAAAAAAGTAGTTTTGAAGTTACAGTTATGTCATTAAGAACATCAGTAAAAAAATTACATTTTAAAAAGGAAATGACAATGTCATTAATTATCCGTCGATATTCTAGCGATTGACTGCCAGAATAAAATAATTTGCAATCGAATAAGAGATTTATGAGTGATTGACAGGACTGATGAAGGTTAATTCTCATACTATACATCAAAACGTTTGTAAGTCTCCTTGTTATAACTATGAAATGATGACTATTATATGTGACTTACATGAAGGATACATACGACCCAATAAGAATAGTGAACGACAGACGATGAAATCATTCGAATTTCATGAGATGCGATTGGTTTCGAACTATGATTGGCAGCAAAACTTGTAACCGGATGCGACGCAGTTTGTATCCAATGGCCCCGACCAATCCCATTATGTCTTCGTCTTCTTGAAAATGCAAATTCTTGTAAACTCGATGAGTCTCCCTGATTGCATTCATCATTAAGAAAATTACCAGCGACAATTGGACTTATAAATGCACCCACACCATAGAAGAAAAACAAAGTCTAAAGATCAAAGAAAAATAGAAACTGTATATATGCATTATCAGATATGGGTAAGAGTTTGTCTATTGGTAATCTGTAAGTAGACTGTCTGTAAATTGGTTCTTAGTGAAACATCTCTATTATTTCACTAACTTTTCAATTTACAGAGTCTGGGGACAGGCTGGTATACTGAGTCATTTCTGAGGTTATGGCCATGCGTACAGATTGCGTATCTGCAGTTGACTCCTCAAGCTACATTGGAAATTATAGCCGAAGTCTCGACTCTACCATCTACTATCGAACCGCATTATTATTTTAAGCTTCTTCAAATCTCGAAGAGTTCATACAACTGCGCATATTCAACATCTGTCGTGATATTATTGCTAATATTCTCGTCATATCGATAAAAATGAGAATTTTGTATTTGCGAATTTTGACCTCAGGTGACTTATCTGAGGAATGGAGCGTAATTTATATAGTATTACAAGATTATTTACTCAACGGTTTAAATACAATATCATTGTAAATAGTTAACAATGATTTTGAAGAGTAAAATATGATGCTTTTTTATTTATACTTACTTGAAGATAAGGAGGTACCTGCAAAAGGATGAGAAATATTAGAATAATCTCCAGGGTTTAATAGACAGGGTTAATTCATAGGGGCAAACTCCTTCACTCTGAATTATTACGTCAGATTTTTAGGATATACGTGACACAGGGTCACATCTGATCGGCTTTTTGCGATTTGAAAAATACGGGACAGTTTTTAGTAAGAAGTTCCTCTACACCTTTTCCAATTCAATTTCAGAAATTCCCAAATGAGTTTCAGACAGATAATTACTGTGCAGGTAACTGCCGATTTCATGCGAATCTGTCAATCACAAAGTTAATTAATGATAACTCTATGCTCGACTGTGGATAAAGGGAGGATAGCGAAAGTAGCAGAGGCCAGAGGATGGCGGATATCGAATAAGATTTTCGAGGCATTATTAAAATGTTAGGTAATAGGTATAGGAATCAATAATTTTATATTAAGATTAGTTTTATATGTGCAAAAATGAAGTTCATGATTGATAGATACGGATGAAATAGGCAATTCAATTATCCGTTGAAATTAATTTGTAAATTTCTAAAATCGAATTGGAAACTTCTGAAATTCACTTGGAGAAGTCATGTGTACTAGAAACTTGGCGAATGTTGTTCCAATAAGTCGCAGCCGGCTTTGATTCGTCTCTGTAAGTCACTAGTATCCAAATCTCCCGTTCATGTCCCTATATCACTATACTACAATACTAACCTCCTGTCCATGCATGATAATCATTCTGAGGTTGGTTGCCGTATCTTGAAACCCACCGAATAACCCATGCATTGCCGTTAGTGTAATCAATGAACCAAGAGTTCGCATAAATGGTAACACTGCCAATGCAACCGCATGAACAGACATAACACAAGCCAAGTAAAGGTTGTAATTGATTGCAAATCTATATGAATAGGAAATAAAGATTCATTACTACTGATTCACCTGGTTGACTTTGTGAATTTGTGACGTTATTTGCCTAGTAGCGAAGACATCTAATCAAATTTGTGGAAGAGCTTGAAACTGTTCTATCCACGTTCTCGCTAAGAAGGCTATAGCTTGGACACGATGACCATTATTGACAAGAGAGGGGATATAAGCTCACATATTTCGCTTTTCGTGAAAGATTCAATTCTTGCTATACAATCAAGGAAAGAGTAGCAGCTATCCGCACATTAGGACGAGAATTTAAATAAGTCGAGAACAGCACAACAAACATTGTTGAATAATAACACCATGCGTCTTAATCCAAGAGGGCGAGAATAGAAGGGAAATTGGTTTTATTGTGAGAGCCCCCTAGAATGATTCCAAAGAAACTATACCATTCCGTTGAATGTATAAATGTTTAAGAGGTCCTATATTTGGTGACCTCCTAGGGCCCTTTCTGCCACAGCTGTTTATAATAACAATTAAATATGACATACCTGTCAGTAATAATGCCGCTGCAAATTGCACCAATCAAAGCACTGCACGTCTGCGAAAAGAATACCCAGCTCATAGCACCGACATCGCTTCCTATTAAACAACCAAGCTCAAGTACAGTCGGTCCTATTATTGCCATCGAAGCACCGAAACATAAAAAGCCACAACATAATACAAAACTAGCTTTAACTTTTGGTGTACAAACACCACGACGCAATTGCGCATCCGAGGCTAGGGATGATTTTCTGCTCATAGATGCCTCTATGGCATGGTTACTAGTAGCAACGGCAGTTAATAATCCTTTCTCTCCATCTGTAGTATCGTCTGATATAAAACTGTTCATGTTATCGCCATTTTCAGGTACCCTGTTGTCTAACGACGTTAGAGATTCTGCACGTTGTAAACTATTATTTAATTCCTTTTTTCTATTATTTGGTGGCTCCATTTTCATATGCAAAATTCAAATATTTTCAAATTATGTTAATATAAACATTATTTAAATATAAACTCGATAAAATTCGCATAAATCTACTATGTTGAACATAAAATATTCGTAAAACTTGTACTTAGTTCTCTTGCAGATATATCGGCCATCGGTCTAACAGGTCTTACACTGACGTTTATCATTTAAATGCATTGAACCATACTGACCCCTGGGCGGTTACTTTTCTCGATATCGGGTTTAAAAATGATGCACGATATCTAACGATATTCTACGACATGATACAGCAATATTGTAAAAATAATCACCAGACATGTATCGTTATAAACAATCTGAAAAGAAATTTTCAAATGCTTGTTATGAATGCTGTGTGAAGGCTTTGAAATTTAGGAATTGAGATAATTTGAGAATCTTCTATTCTTTTCGAATTTCGTCAACCACAAATAATCTTTACTCATAAAATAGCAGCAAATGATTTTAAAACAAATCTCTTCTAGTAAAAGTAGAAGCTAGGCATTAATATAGCGCAAAGCCAGCATAACGCATATTTAACCAGCACGCAAATATTGGCCGAAAAGAAATAATCGAGCTAAGACGGGGCGTTAGGGCGATATCTGCTTTATTTTTTATATTTTTTCAGTCTATGAAAGTTTCAAGGATTGATTTAGTCATTCAGGAGAGCAGGCCAAAGTTGAATATCAATGTTTAGCGTTACAAGAAGCTTAAAAGATGAACTACCTACAACATCTTTGGTTGAGGGACTTATTAAGTAAATTTTGTGGAAATTTTTTTAATTTTTTCAAAAAGCAAACAAATGGTAACAAATGGTCAAAACGATAAACTTATAAATATATTAATGTGCTATTGTTCAAATTTACTGTTTCAAAAGTAAAATTCAACTTCAAAACTTCATCCAAATAAATACTTTTGGAATCAGAATAATGTTATATCGATAAAGTACTGCAGAAGTTCAAAAGATTTATTGAGTTTTCAACTAAATTATAATCTTGGTGGAACATCGATACTTGCTATTTTCGAACCTTCGGCGTAGAAAATTTTGCAGCCTTGTTTTTCATACGCAAAGTGAGAGCCTTCACAAAAATTAAAATAAATAGAAAATGTACTCGTTATAAATGTTTTGTTAAATTACTGGATGTTGCAATTGAATAGTAATGTATCTGACAAAAAAACTAACATTATAAAATGTTATTATAAATATTAAATACAATTATTAAATCGATAGCTCATATTATAGTTTAATTAATTATACAGTCTTGAAAATATTTATTTATGTAATAAAAACTTACGTTTATTATCCATGTTTTACCATGATTAAAATTAGTATCTATGGTAACGACATCTGAAATGATCACGATCACGATTCATGATTTTGTCACTTTTGTTGTCCATGTGATATTCTCACTGCGCAAGCGTTTTAACATTGGTACATAAATATCTTTTGTTAATGGCGTAACGTTTCCTTTGCGACCAATTTCACCTGAAAACAATATTGGAGGAAAGTAATAAATGAATTGCTATAATTTGTTATTTCAATCAAAGTTAATGCAAAAAAGAACATTTATTTAAATTTGAGAGTTTAAATTATTTAAAAATGAAACAGTTATTTAAATATATTATCAGTTGTATTAGTAGCAACGTACTTAATGAATTGGGGCCTCTCCAACAATACACACATTGCAACATGCAACTGTTGTTTACGTGAATGTATTTACTCAAAGTAGTATGATACAGTGGAAGATCTATGTAAGAGCCCCCTATAAGAAAGTGACCACTATAGACAGGTGGTCTTATATACAGGTTTGGATCAATACAAAATGATTTTATGTAAAACTGAAGTGGCTACTATGCAGAAGCGGTTGTTATAGCAGGTTTGTTTGCTTGACAAAGCCACGTCTGAGAGCATAATTGTCTAAAGTAGGCCAAGGAGTATAGTCGTCAAATATTTCACCCAAAAGGTGACCATTTTTCAACGGGTATATTGAGGGTCTGTAAATGATATAGAATCAATCAGTACCTAACTTAGAGCCAATCCCATGCCAACAATTAATAAAAATACGCATTAGAACTAGTCTCAGGCCCTTCTGTCGAGATTTATTTGGTCATCTTGAGACACAATTGTGTTAATTCTGTTCCAACCGATAAGTGTACAATCAATGGTTCGATGTCAACCATGAAATAAAAGGTCTGGTTATTTGACATGTTGATCAGACTGCAGGCTTACACATATCTATGTACAGCTGAATAGGCGGGGGTGGCGTTAATGTTGAAAAATGTCTCCATGATTTGAGACTTGCATCCCCTAGGAATCCTCCCGAATAGGAATTACAGTTGCATCAAACATTTATACATTTGAAATCAATTGATTACAAATTGAAATCAACAAACAACTCACCATTAAGTAACATCTTTGCTGCAATAGCAGCTGGAAGACTAACTGTTCTTGCCATAGCACTATATCCTTTGGGATCACCATAGGCAACCAAACTAATATCTCTCATTTCCTGAAATATCAATAAGAACATTATGATATCTAAAAGAATCAAGGCGCAATAAAAGAAAACAGCTGAGACTGACGGTCACCAGGGTTCGATAAAATAATGTTTCTTCTGAGATTCTAATTTTTGCCTTGAAGAATTTTTGAGTGACCACATCATGTAAACACTTCCACAGGTTTATATTGTAGGGACTTATTGTTATAAAAATACTATAAAAACTGCACGTTTCTTTACTTATCTTCCAAAGAATAGAAAGAATTCTTTTTTTATTATGAAAATTTGAAAACAGTTTTTTCTTCCCTTCCTCTGAATCTGTGCCAGCCTCCCAGGACTCTCAGTCTAAGAATCCCCCATTTTACCAAACCCTGCCGACCACAGAATAAAACAATTGAATTATCTCAACGTACAACATTAAAAATTGCAAACATAAACATATTGGTACCAGATGAGTTCATATGGACGTTAGTTGATAGGAAGACTGGGTTATACCGGTACTCGTTCTTTCAAAACAAGACGTTCAGATTCAATAAAATAATAACTCAGTTTCTGCTGTTTTGTAAGTAAATAGAAAACTCTGACATTTGTAAACATCTTGGCAAACTCAACCAAATTTAAATAAAAATACTAGAGTACCCAGATTCAGTGGATAGTCAAGAAATTAGCAATATAATAATTAAAAATACCTTGCTTTCATTTGGCCATTGTATTCCAATTTGATGACGTAACAGAACAAGATCTCTTTCGCCCTCCTCTGTAAGAAAAAAAGAAAGAAAGAAAGATCATCAGTATCATCAATACATTGAACAAAACCAGAACAATTATCAATCACAACCAGTGATGGTTTGGCTGGAGAATAAAGGGGAATCATATTTCTTTTAATTGAAGAAAACGACTTGACAATTCTATCTATGCGATTAGGCAAATGACTAGTAATATTGGATACAGTCAAACCTGTTATGACGGTCATCTGTCTATAGTGGTCACTCTTGCAATGTCTAAAATAGTGTTTTCTATTGAATTGAACCTGTATATAAAGGCCACCTGTCTATAGTGGTCAATTTATCTACCTCTCGTAGCTGGCCATTATATACAGGTTTCACTGTATATTGATTTGTTGTCCAAATTGTTAGACCTTTAGAATGTTTCAAATAATTTAAAACAAAAATAAAATTCTCTATCATTCTCTATCTAAATGTGCCATGAAAGTAGTATCATTCTAATCACCATGTTTTGATCTACGTTTCTTAATTGGACTGACATTTCATTTTCTTTTGTACATTTTGTTTCGAAACAAAATAGATCTTTTCAATGAGCTTTCTTTGCAGCTTTACATCACAACTGCTATTGTTCGCAAGGTGTCTGCCCATGGATCTCCACAATCAACCTCTCCCCATATTGAACCCAGCAACGCAGGTAACTCATTGATTGTAAATAATATAGTAGGCAACATAGACATACCAAATTTCAGTCTTTTGGCAAGATGATGTGAAAGTGTGTCAAGTGGTGTTCCACATGTCTCAATCATGTCATCAGTAAGAAGACCGAGTCTGTTCATGAAAAACACACACAAATCAAGGTAATATCACCTGATAAAGTAGTAGTAATTGAGACGGTATCAATCTACCAACGGCATCTGTCCCACTCTTATATTTCTAGAAGAGATGCTCTTTTCACTAAGAGTAATGATTGTAAATCATCATCATCATCATTTATTGAGAAACCTTTAAGCCATTTGGCTTTTTTCAAAGGGCTCATACATAATAAAATTAAAATAGTAACGGACATAATTACAATATAGACAAGAAACTGTAGATTAGTGAATGATTAGTCTTTTCAAAGCTTTGATTAGTAAATGCTATTTATTGATGTCAGGTGCGTCACTGAATAAAAACATCAATAGCAATCATCGCAGATAGGCCTCGATTGTCAATGCGCAGCGATGTGCCGCAGCTACTAAAAAACAATGCAATTCCTTTTGGATCTTTCCATCCACCATCAGAAGATGGTACTTATTTGATGTTTTAGATATTAAGTCAAGGATGAGCCTTTGGTGGATTTGAACAACAGTCGGCTAGGTATGATCAGATCCGATGTCCGGTTTCTATGCCATCCGAGATAATCCGCACCTATAACTTCATCTCAGCTGCAATATTGCAGATCAAGTTTAGCAGTTTACAGAGGTATTTTTCTAGCGCATAGATGAATGATGATAGTACTCATTTGATCTTCAATCGAAATCAAACACAGGCATACTTTATAGTAACAATATTGAATATGAGTAGCTTACTTTTGAATGCCATTCATAACAAATTCATTTTGACCAACTTTATCGTAGATAATAATTTTTAAATCGTGTTCTGAAAGATTTGATGTACCCAGAAGTGAATTGACCAGTTTACGCTATAAGAAAGAATAGAGAAATATCAAACCAAGTTCAATTTATTTAATGAAAGCAATATCTATGTTTGCAGTAGGAGTTTCCATTGAAAATTCTCTCTCAAATAAATGATTGATTCTGATGTACATCGACTGAAAACATTGATTGTTAAGAATAGTTTGAAGCCGAGCCAATAAGAAATGACGGAGATATCAATGATGTAATGCGTCATTCTGCTGCGCATTTATGTTTGTGACGTCACTATTAAACATTTTCAATCTTAAAAATTATTTTTAATTTGTTTCAGAAACATTGATATCTCCATCATTTCTTATCGGATTGGCTTCAAATTATTTTTACCAATCAATTTTTCAGTCGACATACATTATCATCAATCATTTATTTACGAGAGTTGTTTTCTTCAAGAATCGCTAAGAGAAACATACCCAAGTAGTGCGTCTTCCTAATTCAAATTTAGGATGCATTTCAAGTCCAAGTAAACCCAATTGCATTAGACCAGAAACAACATCAGAATAACCCTAACAAAAATAAAACTAACAATCATCACAGGTAGAACAGTACAGTTTAATTTGTGCTTAGTTATAGTTTAATTCAATAATGATGTGCTAATAGTCTTATGATCCATATTATCATCATCATTTATTCAAAAAAAAACTTTAAGTTTAACTCAACATTTTTTCAAAGGACTGATGATGCTATATTCCAAACACATATATATGGGAGATTAATAAAACATTAACAAAATAAATAAAAATAAAGAGCAGGGCATGAAATAATGTATTTCAGTTCACCAGACACAGTGACTGGCATCATCTTATTTTGACCGGACACACAAAGATATTACATTGTAAATATCTTTTGTTCTCTAATCGTTCAGTTTCAATGCGCATGCCTAGATCGGCTTCAAATTATTCAACTTGGGGGTAAGTTGGTTACTCAAGTTGCCCTTGTCAACACAACAAATTTTAACTTGCATCTACCCGGGTAAATAACCCTCCTTGTAACAGGGCCTTAGACATGCATACCGCAACCAAAGCTCCCCCATCAATCAAGCACGAAGAAAGCTGAATATACACCGTGGTAATGACTAGAGACATAACTCACATGATAACGCATTGTTCCTCGTAACATTGTTTCAATGTCATGGAGTTTGTATGCTTCAATATATTGTGTCGAATCTCGGTTAGGGTATCCTTCAAGATGGAAACCATTAAAAATATCTAAAGGTTGAGATTGAGAGAGAAGATCGCCAGGTTGGATATCGATGGTCTAAAATATGAAATGAATGATTAAAATATTTAAACATATCGTAATTGTCTGTCTGTAGACCGTAACTACTTTTCTGATATCGGTCTGCAGAATATTCCAACGTTTAACTTTGGGGTTAAATATTCAGTGAACACCAATGAAATATATTCTAACCTAGAAGCTCAAATCTATTAATAGCGTGTGTGCACGCTAACATGTTACTTAGAAAGTGTCTGCGCATAATATATACATACTTTGCCATTTTTCAAGTATCGGGCACCATTCAAAACTGTCATCAGAGCACCACGTGGAGACCAACTAAAACATAAAAAGTGTTATATCATATCATAATTTGTCAAACGAGTACATCATTAGATTGTGTAATGTTTTCTTTACCTGAATTTGTATCTTAAAGGGTTTTCACAGTTCTCTGGTGCAGGTAATCCACCACAAAATGATACGAAAGACATCACCTAAGGAAAAAAATACTTCCTATTTGAAAAATAATTGAATACTAGCCAGCTAGCCTCATCAAAGAGCATCATCATTATCATCATTAATTCAGCAAACTTTTTCACAGGATTGACAACATATGATATCTGCATTAGAGTGTCAAATATAGAATACATGAGAGTTTATCCTCTTAGTTAATAATGATGTCTGTTTGTAAATAAAATATTGCTACATTTCAGATTTTATTCTCACACTCATTGCTAGTATAGTTATAATGTTGGGGATAAACTTTAACATCAAAGAGAAACTTTTATGTGTGAATGATCAGGGCATCCCGCGTTTGTCAGATACGGGCATGCTGAAAGGAATGACAACACATTTTTAATAAAATTTGAAAGCAGAGAGCAAACAAGATTTGATTTAATTTTATGCATGAATAAACCTGTCATAGCAACCACCTATATATAAGGACAACCTACCCTGCCATTGTCATCTTTGACTGCATCAATACATTCCATTGCAAGTAGATGATCAATGCCAGGATCAAGACCAACTTCTTGAACGATTGATATACCAGCATCTACAGCACTAATAAAACAAAATCAGCCGCTCAATAAATTGAAAGGAATAAAATTTAAATTCCTGATTGAATATTTTATCAGTTGATTAGTCAAACAAGTATTACATATGAAAACAAAGTAAATCCCAATATGATCAAGAACATTGGTCCGACCAAAGGTTCAGCATTCTGGAATCTAAGTGGCATTTCAACATTTTCTTCAGAATTTTTTGTTGAGATTTGACCAATAAATCATAAAAATACCAATTTTCTTCTAAATTTTCTCTAGCCTTTCGGAATCTAGGATTGCAGATTTCCTACTAATGGCGGACCCTGATCAGTTGAAGTGTGATAGTTATTTTACAAAGCAATTGGTGTACAGTTTTGATATGAGCCTTAGCTTTATGGGACATTCAAAACTTTGTGAACAATCGAAGAAAACTTTCCAACCTGCAAAATCAACAATAACAACAGCAACTCCATAAAGACGAAAATCACTCGCCACAATGGTGCCGTTTCCCCCTTGTGTGCCACAAAGCTATGAATCACAGGAAACTATGCCTCAATTGCACGACAATGCGTGCATTGATAGAGCAGGGAAAAGTGTATTGAATTCACCAACCTTTGATGGAGTTCAGCCATGCCTGGTGAAACATAGCTTGCTGTCAACATATTTTTCTTTTGAGCAATGCACATTTTTGCAATAAATGGATGAAGTGTGTATGGAAGAAGACTAAAACAATACAAAAAGAAAGCAAGATACACGTATTAGTTTCCATTTTAACGCCATCGATCAAATGCAAATTCAAACACAATGAATAACGTACATTACTTGAAATCAGAAAACAAACCTTATAGTCAAATCATGATCACCAATCAATTGCCGTACTTTTTCTTCGCTGTGTTGAACGTCAACAATCAAAGGATGGACATTAGGGTACTTCTTTGCGATAAATTCAACTTCATCATTTAAACTTGACACTAGGAGAAAAGATGTACATATCATATATTTTATCCTGCAATCTGATTGGTTAATTCTCTTCTTTTCTCTGGTTAACGATCTTCTTTTGAGATTAAAAAATTGCTTGCATATTCTGTGCTGCATTAATCTATTTCAAAATAATTTTCATACCTAACATCCCCTCCAGAGGATTGAAACATATTGCGATATAAGAAAATTTTGAAGCATAACTTATAGGGAAACTAATTTTGAAGTACACTTATCCATCACAATATTATCTGAAATGGAATGTTTTAGCTAAAAACCATGTGAAAAAATTCATGAACAGTTCATGACAATTTGAGCAAATTCGCGTTCATGAACCTGTTCATGAGCTGTTCACGAACATACAAGGAAATGTATGTAAACTGCTTATGAATTTTTTCACATGGGGGTGTTCAATAGACTTGATGAATATCAAAAATATATTGAATTTTAATGAATGTTTCAGTTTTGGCTTACCTGTCGTAACAGATACAGTATTGTCACGTGTTAAATATTCAACCAACGGATGAGATACCATGCCAGCCCCAAGTAATAACACTCGCTTTTTTATACTTGTTAATGTTGACTCTTCACTTGCACGTTTTGTAGCTTCATTCCTATAATATCAACATTATCATCATTGTCATCAGAAAACCTTCAAGTCATAGAATGCATGTGTCATATAATATACAGACGGAAAAACAGACATCGAATATAGGGTTAAATAACAGAAGTGGTTTAGAATTGTTAGAGGTTTATAATATTCCAAGATGTCTTTGTTCATCATCCAAAGACAATTTATATGTTCGTTGTAGTAATTTTAAAACTTACGGGACCGTGCCTTTTCTGTGGCAGCGCTGTTATTATGGAATAAAATGCCAGAGGATTTGAAAAATTTCATTTCGATACCAATTTTGAAACGCATGTTGATAACTTACTTATTTCAGAAAGTGTTAAACACGCAACACCTTTGAAAATTATCACAAGACAACAAAGCAAATATTTTGCAATCATAAAAGTAATTTGAAAAGTAACGTCTATTAATTTCGCTCAAATAATACTCGTTACTTCAAAAAGTAATCAATTAGATTACTTATTACTTTTTTCAAAAAAGTAACTAATTACTCCTAAAATTACTCCAAAAGTAACGAGTAACGAGTAACGCGTTACTTTAGTAACGAGTATTTACAACACTTAGTGTTTGATGAATACTGCTGACAGCATATTGTAGAAATGAATAGTTAATTTAATTTTTTATTTTTTTAGATTACTTAAATGTATAAAATACTGTTTTACTTTCTCAGTTCCTTGTAGTTTTATTCAATTTAAATTTGTATAGCACTTAGAGTTTTTTGATATAAGCGCTATATAAATGTATATATTATTATTATTAAAGCAGAAAGCAGCATTACGGATAGCTTATCATAGAACGTAGATATCATGTATATTTTTCATTGAGTAAAAAATCTGTCTGATGATCGCTGTGAAATGCGTGAAACTTGAGTAACAGTAAAGAACGTGTATTCTTTGACTCTTTCACCATATATTATTATTATTATTATTATTATTATTAAGTGTTTTAAGGGAGGTATTTGAAAGTAGGCCTACATGAATGGTATTGGCTTGATATGATCTAGCACATTTGAAAAGCCGCACATATCCAGAACTTGAAAATAGCTTAGACAAGAACATGTCTATAAAAACAGTCATGATACTAAAGGAGTTAACTAGAAATAATCAAGATGTAAGCCTCAATTTCCCCTCCCGTCTGGGTCCTATTCAAGTTACACTTCTAATGCAGCTATTTTAATTTTAGTTTTATTATTTTGTAATTTTCCACTGAATATCAGTGTGATTGATGCTTTGGGTGGCGACAGGATCACTAGCTGGTCTAATGCAAATCTTATTTTTACGCTCTCACCATTCAAGCACCAAACGCAAAACCAGCAGAAAGCCCTATTATTGGTATTATTTGATGCGCACTCAAACTGGTTAGGAATACACTACAATTATGTTACTATTATTATGAAAAACAGTTGTCACAGAATTATATATAGTATCTCAAACAAAGAATTAGTAAATCAATAATTCCAATAGAATCCTTACTGAGTTCTCAATTTACCAATGTATTCATAATCAGGTGTTAGTTTACCATTTGAACAGATAACAGCCTAAGAACAGGAGAAAATATCAAATGATAAATTATGATAAATGTAAACATTTCCAATAGGTCATAATAAATAATGGATTTTTTTGCATTTATCATTTAACCACAAACCAGGTAGCTTCTAACCTTTCATTGGGTGATTGGTTAGTCAGTTAGTGTTTTTTAGAGTATGTGTGAGTTTAATGACCTGATGCCCTTTGTGACGCCAACCAATAGCGCTTCTACCAGGGATTGAACTCAAGAGCCTGCGGGCCGAGGTCCAACGCCCTATTCATTGGCTAATTGCAAAACTATTGTAAAACAGTAGAAACTGTCTATTACGACACCCTTTCTCAACTTTCTTAAAAAGTAATATATTTTATCAAGTTATTTATTATATATTTTATTAGTTTATTTTCATCAAGCACACTGCACTGTCACGCTGTCATTAGATAACAATTATCATTAATCTTATTATTGTTACAGTGAAACCTGTATATAACGGCCAGCTACAATAGATAGATAAATTGACCACTATAGACGTGTGACCTTTATAGACAGGTTTGATTCAATAGAAGATACTATTTTAGACATTGCAAGAGTGACCACTATAAACAGGTGGCCGCTGTATTGAAGTGACCGTTATACTAGGTTTGACTGTATCATTATTATTAATAGATATGAATGACAGCAATAGAACAGACATAATTGGTAATGCATCGTTATCTTTATAATAATATCGTTAGGAAGGAGAGCGGTAATGGAAACTAATTACGAAACGGTGTAGTGACCTCCAATGCCTTTCTATCGTCTCATCACGCATTTGCCATGCGTCAAATTCAAATTAAGAATGTCAAGCATTTTATAAATGGATTATTTTTTTTTATAAATTAAATACTAACCTTGCGAACAGGTTGAGATAATCCAGATTGCTCGGCAAATGGTGTCATTGCATCCGATTCCGCCTGAGAATATAAAAATAGGAAATAATTTCTTTTTAGATTGATTATCAAGCTCTGCATGATAACTAGAATCCGAGTCACTCATTGGCTAAGAGATAGCGCATTGCCATCGTGGATTACACAATTGATTGTCAGACAACAACAACAGCATCTTCAACAATCGCTAGAAAGTAAAATAACTCAACTTCCATGCATTGCTGGTGTTCATAAGTGGAACTGACTTTTACATTTGAGATGAAAGCTATTGCAAGTCGAACCACCTCACCAATCAGGTTCTGGGTAAAAGGCAGCAGCTTTTGCGCGACCTTTTAAATCCTTTGAAAATCCTAGTCATTTAACCATTCTTTCGATTTTGTCTGCCATTTTGGACCGCTTCTTTTTCTTGTCGCATTGTGTTTGATGGCCACTAAACATTTTCCAAGGATTATTTTATTCATATGCCTTTGTCCTACTTTTAGAACCATTTTGTTTCAAATTTATCGAAACCTTTCAATGTTGGGGCTTCTCTATTGCTTTCCTTTAACCTCAGTCAAGACCCTCTGAGTTGCTCTAGAAAATTCTTGAAAAGTCTTGAGAAAGTCAGGTTCGTTTAGCTACTCTTGAAGCTTTAGAACACAAACATCACACATCAGAAAAACACAGGTCTGCCGTAATTTGCCCAAGGCTTAAGGAAACACAATTAAGAGATCGTTGATAAATTAATTAAAATTTCATATCCTTATTTGTATCGCAACGGCTTTCTTTTATTTACCATTTCAGGTATCCAAGGCAACAATAATTTACCAAAATAATCTGTTGCCTCGCGAGGGAGTTGTGCCGGTAGATTATCAATGGAGCACATGAGAACACCATCTCCTGCCATTCTATAAAAAACAAACAGAACACAATGGGAATATGATATGAGATCAACAATTTTGAAGACATTTTAAAGCACTTGTTTATGATCTAGCTTTGGAATTGATTGATTGATTGGAATTGCCGGTTAATTGATCAGTAGGCATGATGGATGATTATCTGGCAGAAAACCCTTCCTGGCTCCAATCAAACTCACTAAACGCTGTCATTGTTTGCCCAGTTTTATAACTACAGTATGTGGAATAAATGGACACAGATTAGCTAGAAGGCTTTGATATTAGCGGTCAAACTCTCTTACTTAAAAAGCATACAAATTCAACAAGAATACATTGTCAAATTATTAAAACTAAGGATTCTAAGTTCATAATAATCTTTTCAAAATCGTCTAAAGTAGATCTTGGACGTCATAACAGTATACCAGAAATAGCAAATGGTAGTACGGAACAGATGTAGTACTTGAGTCACATTATGCTCATGATTGCGTTTGGTGAATAGTGGTCCTGCCAGGGATTGAACCCAAGACCCTGCGGGCCGAGGTCATAACCAAGTTGTATTAAAGCTGAAAGTTGTTTTACACTGCTGCTATTTTGAACGTTTCCTGATTATTTCACACTCAACTTATATGTGCAACCATGCGCTTCAAAGGGAAATCAACTAATTACAAACAGCGGTTACCGTAGCTTATAGGCAATGTTTACACCAAGGTATGTACACCAATAGTACATTTCTTCTGTATAGCAGCAGCTTTGACAGCAACATAAGGCAAAAAATTGTAGTATTTTCATCATTACTATTATTATCTCAAATTATGCTATGTCATGATGATGTAATTTTAACCTATATTTAATATCATGTCGTAGTATTAGTTGACCTTCTGTGATTCTAGAATATGCTGAATCACGATGATGTAAACATAAATCCTTAACTTTTGTATATCTAGATCTTTCTGTAATAGTAGTCAGCATTTTGTAAACCTGTATATATATGTAAGATTTGATTTTATTAAACACTTTTTAGTTACAGCAGATTCATTGTTTCGTCTCTGACTGTATTCCTTACGATACCACAAAAATTAGTTCATAGAATAAACCATCAATACTAAAGGCCACCTGTCTATAGTGGCCACCTGTCTATAGTGGTCAATTTTATCTAGACCATATTGTATAGAATTCACTAATTACGCTTGTCTTATCCGTCAACCAACAAAACATTTAAGTGCCTATCTATCCAAACATAGTTTCATACAACCATGTCTTATCAGTTGAACTGTAAAAATGTTACCTTACCCAATCTGAGACGCATTTGTCTCTACATCATATAATTGAAATGGATATTCAATCGTTGTACATTCTTTCATAAATTCAATTGAACCCTAACAAAGAGAAACAGACACAATTTATTCCAATTGTTGAATTGCTCCTTGATGTGCCTCTTCTGAGACCTAGACAAACCCTCTTACACAGTAAGAACCTAATTATAAGAGTTGGGACGCCATTTTTGTTCCATTGAAAGCAAGGTTTTGAACAAAAGTTTTTGGAATTCCTGATTTTAATATCGCGCGCTTTGTTCAAATTTCGCAAAACTATGTTTTACGAAACGAAAATGGCGTCAATAAAATCACATGACTGGTATCTGTCCAATTTGAGCTGAGAGCGGCACACGAAAGAGTCCTGTGTCATACCACAGGACACCTTCAGGACACAGGTAAACCGAATTTCTGTTAAAAGTTTATTTTGGCCGCCCCATTTCAATTGAATCAAGTCAAAATAATAATAATAATCTAAAAAATTTTATAGCGTTTTTTAACATTTGGTTTGATCATAGTCAAGGATTGATGTAAGTTGTGAAACAATTATCTACAAATTAAAGTACAATAAAATGTTAAATACTTGAAATAAATTGACTAAAAATGTTTTTTTTTTAAAGTCAAATCTAATATCTTAAAATATTTCTTGTTTTTTTATTTATATTATTTAAATGTAAATAAATGAGTTTTGAAATGTACGGTATTGTAAAAGCACCCAGCGTTGTTGTGTGTTACTATAGGTAGAAGGAAGATTATTCCACAAGAAGGGCGCAGCAAATTTAAACAATCGGCTTCCTTGTGAAGGGAGCATAACACCTTTAGGTGGTTCCAATAGAATGCTCCTGTTTGATCTTAAGCAAAAGATTTTTTTCGTTTTCAAAACAAATCAATAAGAAGGCTTTGACCGCAAGACAAGTAGGCTATCTTTGTCATGAGTTCTGTAATGATTGGAAATCACTGTCTGATTTGAGGAATAACTGACCGCTCTTAGTGAGACATTCCTCTGGCTTATGTCCGGTGACTTTCAGGTCCATTAGCTCACTCTGTTTGTGGTAAATTGATAAATAAATAAAAAATATAAATGTTACCCCTTCATCTGCTGATATATCGCAGATTGCCATTAACCGATGTGGTAAATCAGGACATCCACTGTAAGGATTTGGTTTCTTCTTTGTACCAAGTAACATCAGTGCATCATCATTTGTTAGAAGACGCGGTGTTCTTGGATCCCAATAAATCCCATTGATGAACACAGACGTATGACGACCAATCTGAAATTGTCATTGATATCAAATAAATAATTGAAAAGAGACTGAAATTGAAGAATTTTAATGGATTCCTGATAACTGAACAGTTTCATGTTTAAAGGTTACATGAGACACATGATGAGGGCTGGATAAATATTTGCTTTCAGGATTCTAATTTCTGCTTTCAAAAATATTTGAGTAATTACATCAAGTGAAAATTTCACAGCTTCCATTTTACAAGAAACTACTGTAACTGTCATAAAATTATGATAAAAAACTGCATATTTTTACTGTTCTTCCAAAGAAAAGAAAGCAACTGATTTTTTTCCTCATAATTATTACATAAACTTGAATACAAGTACTCCTTCCAAATTTGGGCTAGCCTTCCGGGACTCTCCTGCAATCCTCAACTTTATTGAGCCCCACACATGGTATTTTAATAAAAACAGGCAGTCAACTACCACGAGAAAGTACTTTGGGGGAAATTTTGTAGAAGCGAACAAAAACGTAGTGACAAACCTTTTCAGCAAACACTGATCTATATCTCTCAGGGAATTGCCTGTATTCTTCAGCATTAAATATACCTCCATTTATTGGTTCAAGGTAATCTTCTCTGCTAACTTCTGTGGCGATAAGAGTGCGATGATCTAAACCAGACACAATAAACAAGCAACAAAGTCATTTGATAAACAAAGCCTAAGAGCTATCAATAAAGTACATACTCAGTAAACATTCCAAAACCATGAAAATGCCATGAAAGTGTTGTGAAAACATCATTAAAATGTAAAAAAGTGAAAATCACAATTTTTTAAGCAATGATAAAGTTTGTAAACCATGAAAGCATCCATATTCACAATATTACAATGTGAAAACGCCATCAAAATATCATGGAAACGCCATGAAATTGTCGTATTTTTTTCATGGTTTTGGTGGCATTAGTGAAAGCTGTAAAAACTGACACTACAGTCATATAAATAACAGTCGAACTTGCTTGTCGAAATTTCACGATTTTTTTCATGGTTTTGGTGTCAACAGTAAAATGTTCCAATAACTGACAACACACACTTAATGACTTCTCCTTCCCCTCTGAGTATCGTTACTGGGATATGATAAATATTTCATCTTCATATTAATGATAAACGAATACAAACAACCAGACATTCATGTTTGGTACTAATATTTCATGTATTTCGCAATTATCATATACAGTGAAACCTGTAAATAACGGCCAGCTACGAGAGGTAGATAAATTGACCATTATAGACAGGTGGCCTTTATATACAGGTTTGATTCAATAGAAAATATTATTTTAGACATTGCAAGAGTGACCACTAAAGACAGGTGGCCGCTTTACAGAGGTGACCGTTATAACAGATTTGACTGTATCATATTTTAGATTAAATTGCCTAATGATTGCCAAGGGTGTGAAACTGTTAGTAGCAAATATGAATATGAATGTCTGAGATTTTGCGTTTATTTATCATTATAAATACTATAGATCTGCATTTATGGCAACAAGCATTATTAAAACAGCAAGACAAAATAAACAATAGCTCTTCTTTATAGATTCTCATTTGTGATCCAGAGTTTCATAAGTATACCTTGGACAACAACCCAAAACAAGACGAAAAACATTTTTGGTAGGCCAACCATCATCATATTGCTTCTGAGAGCATAGGTATTAAACTATATGGTTTAGAAGGATAGATTTATAGCATAACATTTCACTTGATGGGCATTGGTACTGCAGAGATAGAGCGATATTCTAACAGTTGAAGCATTACATAGGGGCAGTTCCATAATCTCGGAAATACGATTCGGGGAGCCTTTTCGCTTCAATTTTAATATTCATGCTACTTTTTCTGAAAAATCTACGTTCATTTTAAAGATCTCAATAAGATCTATCGACTCATCTAATAAAATATGATATATTTACTGAATCGCCAGTAAATGATTTTACACCTGTAACGGAAATACGGAAGGCTGACATGAGAATTAAAGCTCT
The DNA here is from genome assembly GCA_916610825.1 of Haliclystus octoradiatus. NCBI lineage: Eukaryota > Metazoa > Cnidaria > Staurozoa > Stauromedusae > Haliclystidae > Haliclystus > Haliclystus octoradiatus. Next base: position 18,595,565 of record OU744453.1, on the reverse strand, counting down.
TTAATTTTGTTTTAGTTTGAATTATTGACAAAAAGTTTTCATTTATATCGATAACAGTTTTTCTTTCAATTGGATCAATAGTTTTTGATTTTTATTCTTACCATTTTGTATGAATTATTTATATTTTAATTTTTGTTGATTTCATCGCGTGACAAAGCTAATTTTCAGCGTGTGCTAGTTTTTCTTCCAGATTTTCATTATCAATTATGAGAACAAAATAAAAACTTCATATTGTAAAAATTGAAGCATGTACCAACACATAGATATCAAATTTATTTGGAAAATGTTAACTTGAAAATTTTCAAAAAGGTTCATCTTTTATGGAATTGCACATAGTGTGATTTCTATAGGCTACATTGTTGATGTCACCTCTAATAAGCAGTAGGCTATTGCTTGTCTGCCTGATGGACAAAAATACAATAAGAAAGAGAAATTAAGAGAAATTTTATTTTCCAAGAAGAAAAAGATGTGAGTATTCACGAAGAGGATTAGCTCAGATGGCAGAGCAACCGAACTTCCGATCAGATCATATCTTAAGTATCGACTGTGGTTCAAATCCCCCAAAGGTCAACTCAGCCTTGACTTTATCTGAAACATCAAATGAGTACCATCTGAGGATGGCGGATGGAATGGTCCAGAGGGAATTGCATTGTGAGTAGCTGCGGCGCATCGTTGCGCATTGACAATCAACACCTATCTGCCATAAAATCTGTTGAAATTGATCTGCAGTGTAGCAGCTGAGATCAACAAAGAGCGTTTAAAATCATTGCTCTCAGAGAAAAAAGCCGTTCATCTAGAAATAGAGGAGTGGTACGGGTGCCTTCGGTACGGTGACACCGTCTACATTACTTTTACTACACGTTCATCATTTTTATCTGTGTTGACAGTTTCACATACCAAATTTTTCACATGCATCTTTCAATTCATGTGGTTCCACATAAATATGTGGTAGCTCTTGGAATACTTTTTGGGCACCCTAAAAGAAGAAATAAACAGTAACAAATTGGTTATACATTCTACCCCTGCGAAAAAAATCCATGAGTTCATGAACAGTTCATGAATTTTTGGGCAATTTTACGTTCATGAACTCATGAACTTTTTTTTCGCAGGGGTAGTTATAAAATGCACAGTCAAACATGTCGTAAGACCCACTTCTATATACAGTGACCAACTGTTAGTCTTTATAATCGTCACTCTTTGTATGTCTAAAATAGTATTTTCTATTGATACAAAAGCAATGTGACCAAAGGCGAGGTGAATATCAGCTGATAATGACAGAGGTCCTTCAAGGTTATTATGCCGATATTCATCGAGCCTGAGATCAATAACTGTTTTAGCCAATGACTAACAGGTCAAGTTTGTGATATACAATCATGAGTTTTGACATTACTATGTAAATGCACCAAAAACTCAATTATCCAATGTTGTGTCTTTACGTCATAGCGGTAAGAAAACACAGAGCGGCCAATATCGTTTAGAATTGACCACTGTTCAACCAATCGGATTGCTGAATTTTTGTATTGACCTGTTAGTTGATGACTAATGATTACTATATGAGCGATGTCATTATATTTCATCTGAAATTGGTTTGAGAAATTCAGTGGGTTGTAATTTTAAAAGTAGCAATATCAACATTAGTTAGGTATATGCTGTCAGAGGGACGATAAGTGGGATGATTCCTCAGACAAGGGGTATTTTATACAACATTTGAATATTGAAAAATCAATTAATTGATAGATTGTTATAATTAATCGGCATCGGTAAATTTCCTTGTCGTCTCACCCTTACTGTACAATATGAAATTAGTTTTACCTTGGAAACATTTCCTGAACCAGTGAATATAAATGACAAAGGTCCAAAATGAGCAGGTAGCTTTCCGGCTTTAATATCTTCACCCAATTCGTAAATTGCAAGACGTGCTTGGCGGCTATTCTTGTAGTTATGAGTTGCACCAACATACTAAGGAGGATTAAAGGAGGATTAGCTCAGATGGCAGAGCAACCGAACTTCAGATTGGATCATTTCTGATCGACCGTGGTTCAAATCCCTCTAAGGTCAACTCAGCCTTGACTTTATCTGAAACATCAAATGAGTACCATCTGAGGATGGCGGATGGAATGGTCCAGAGGGAATTGCATTGTGAGTAGCTGCGGCGCATTGTTGCGCATTGACAATCAAGACCTATCTGCCATGAAATCTGTTGAAATTGATCTGCAGTGTCGCGGCTGAGATCAACAAAGAGCGTTTAAAATCATTGCGCTCAGCGAAAAAAAGCCACTCATCTAGAAATAGAGGAGTGGTACGGGTGCCTTCGGTAGGGCGACACCGTCTACATTACTTTTTTACCAACATACTAATGAACAAGACATATAAAATTAAAAAACTTACACAACAAGAAACAAGTTATTCAAATGTCTATCCCGGAAATATATCAAACTAACTTGGTCATAATTCATGATAAGGTGAAAGGTTGACAGATGTCTACGAGATTGATTGCTCGGTGTAAAATGTTGACAAACCAAAATAAGATGATATTGTAATTAATATCAAAATGATAAAATCTGATAATAAAACATATTGTGAGATAATCAATATATGGTTAAGCCTCTTTGTTATGTAGCCTCATTTCCATGTCTATATATACCTTTATAAGTGTAGTAACACTAATATATTCATTCATTTTATTATGTTGATTATAACTCCACTGTGTGATTATCTTAGGTCATCGTCTACTGATTATCCTACACATATAGCAGGTAAGAGTGGGCATCCTAAAACTCTAAATTCCAAGAAGCCTAGAGCCAGAGTCAAGCAAAAGGTTCTGCCTTCTGGAATCCTAGAGGCATTTCAACATTTTCTTCAGAATTTTTTTGTTTATGTTTGACCAATAAATCTTTTAAATTAATCAATTTCTTTTGAATTTGCTTTAACCTCCGGAATCTAGGATTCAAGGATTCCTACTTTTGTTGGACCCTGCCTAGAGCAAATTCAGAAGAAACTGAATAATTTCTGATTTCTAGGGCAAACTTCTTCAACAACAGTGCTTGAGACTGTTGTCAGGCTGACCACACACATATAATATATATATATATATATATTAGATATTATCTAATAGCAAAACATAGTGCTCGATATCATTTGACAGAGCTAAATATAATAAAAGAAGTCAAAGACTACACATTCATGATTGTTACTAATAGTTTCATGCTTACGCAATCATCAGACAAATAAACTCTGACTTCTTTTATTATATATATATATATATATATATTTATTTTTTTTGGATTTACCATTTTTCCACAAACCGCGTAAGCTTGCAGCAATTTTTCATCGGGGTGTTTGGTTAATTTGTTAGTATTTTGAAGCTTGTGTGCGTTTAGCCGGATGCCTTTCCTGACGCCAACCTGTAGTGCTCCGGACAGGGATTAAACCAGAGACCCTGCTGGCCGTGGTCCAATACCCTAGCCACTACACCAAGGCCGCATTTAGGACACATTGACAAATAAAAATAATGATAACATTGATAACTTGATGATTCTCTTCAGAAATATAAATATTTCAATTGATTTTTGAATCTATTACCATAAATGGAGTGTGATGACCAAGTGCCAAAAGTCTTAATCCCAATCCATGTAAAATATTGATCATTCCTAATGAAAATTATAGCAATCAAAATAAAGATTAGAAAGCCTAGATAGTAGGCTAAAGGTGTATATAACGGCCAGCTACAAGAGGTAGAAAAACTGACCACTATAGACAGGTGACCGTTATAACAGGTTTGACTGTTGTTGTTGTTGTTGTTGTTTATTTGTCAAAAATACTGACCGGGTGACATAGGAAAGTAAAACTTCCACTTACATATATAGTAGGCTAAAGGTGTATCAGGTTGGATTTCCAAAAATTGACGACGGGTAGGAACCATCATTCTATAGGCCTAATCTGAATTCAATCCGAATTTGAAGAAAAATTTAATCAGATCCAATCCAAATATTTTCATCCTAAATCCCCCCCAAAAAAAATGTTTTGTAACCTTTTAATTGATTTGAAGTTTGCAAACTTTACTGTTATAGGAGATCGTTCTAGGCCAGTTTCTTTGCAAAAAGTGGCCTTTATCTACATGATTTTATAAATATAATATTAATGAAGTGGCCCCTAAAGACAAGTGGTCTTTACACATAGGGTTGATTGGAAACAATATTATTTATAACGATGACATTGCAGGGATGGCCATTAATAACAGATGACATTTATATTCCTGATTGATTGAGTAGAGCATTATCGAAGTGGCCCTTATAGACAGGTGGTCTTTATACATAGGGTTGATTTGTAAGAATATTAATCATGACGAAGACATTGCAGGAATGGCCATTAATAATAGGTGACATTTATATTCCTGATTGATTGAGTAGAGCATGAGAGAAGTGGTCCTTATTGACTGGGATGTAAAACGCAGGAGACTCCCACCTTATGCAGAAGGGGTTGATCTGGCAACATGTAGCATTTCATACCTCCAACACCAGCAAATTGTCCGAAAGCAGCAACACGTTGTCCTTTTGCATCAACCATACGTTCATAATCAACAAGACGGATGTTCTATAATCACAAAAATACATGCTGGCTGCTGAATGGAATTCAATACTAGCTCTAAAATGTGGACTGTGAAAAATAATGAATGATGATGTCATAAGGCCAAAATAAAATAAATTACTGGTTTCTCATCAGCGCCCACATGTCAAAATTGCCTCTGCATTTCATTTCTTTTTTTTGGTCTCAAAGTAAAAATCATATAAAAGTTGAAACTTATAAAAAATTGATCATCATTCAAAATATTATTTTCATTAAACATATATTATACATACATGAAGCACAACATATTTTGGTTTTCCAAGATATATAAATACTATATTTTGCTCTGATTTTTACTGCCAAAAAATAGCTGGTATTTTTTTTACTTGGTCTAAACAAACATTTATAAGAAGGTTTTGCTAATGTTTGTTTAGATGTTTTATATAAATGAGATCATTATTGAACAAAAATGTTCCAATAACATGGTCCAAATTTTCGATTTCTGTTTTCTTCAGATAACATTTTATTCAATTAATTTATAGCATATGTTAAAATTAATACATTGTCCATTCAGATTGGAATGCAATCCTTCTTTAAGTTCCAGTTTACGAGAAATACGATTTGACCTATTGTCCTTGGATTTGACAACCCATTGAAATTCGAGAGTGTTCTGTTTCCTCCCCCCTACACACCTCCACACACCCCCTATTGTCAGCGTCAAACGCGGCAAATAAAAATCGCCCAAGAAAATAAAAATTAGTAAATAATGAAATATCAACTTTATCAAATATCACCGACCTTGTCTAGCATGGCATCTAGTAAAGGCATATTACCCTCCTGGGCTTTGATTGTATGAGAAAAGAAAGCATATGTTTTGTTTGGCAAAAGAACATCTATGGGAACTTGTTTTACACCGACAATTAACGAAGCGGATGATAAATCTTCAGCGATTATCGCGCCAGCATTTTCATATTCAGCCATTGTATAAGCCCGACGTGTTGAAGGTTGTACAAGTACTGTTATACCTTTATCTTTTAATTCTCTAATATGAATTGGTGAAATAGGAGCTCGTCTTTCCCATACATTTATATCTTCGCGGCGAATTGCCAAAATACGTTCTTGCTTTACTTGCGTAGCAAACAATCTTTGTCCAAGACACGTGCTGGGCAATCTAAATCTCAATTTCATTGCATTTTGCAATGATAAAGACGGTGATTTCACCAATCTGTTCATTATTATATGTGAGATACTTATACCAAGTAGTATTTGATTAATGAACTTGAATAGTTGTGGTTTATTTAGTTTGCGACCCCTTAAGTGTCAAGAATGCAAATAAACGAAGGAAGAAAGTTGAAATTCAACGAAGCGAAAATAGCAAAACTTTATTTGGAATGTAGTCTCTATTTCAAATCTTATTTATAGAGGCTATTTCATAAGGGTTGTTATCTATTCAAAATAATGTGTCTGTTTAGTTAGTATCGATTTCTTTTACTGCATACTGCTTTGCTCAGTGCTGCTGCTGTGCATGTGTTTCTAAGTTACCAAACAGGCTTCGTCCCGATTACAAACTCTTCTGTTGTCAAAAGGTAAGAAAATAGTTGTAGGCTAGCAGCATTTTCCGAGAGAAGCCAGAAGATAGAAGAACACTTGAAAACGCCACCCAACCCTACTTATTAGGAACAGACCGAATAGGTTAGTATGGGAAAAAGGGCTGGACTTTAGTCACTTTAGTAGACTATCAGTATTAATTGTGGTAAATGCGGGAGAAATATATCCTCTGAAAACAGTATATATGTTACATTTCGCTTTCAAAAACTGTGTCGAAAACATTAATTGAAATCTAATCTACAATAAAGCAAACATAAGACTACCTCAGTATAAACAATCAGCAAGTATATATTTTCAATAGCTAAACTGTATTGAATTTTCAAGAGCATCTTACCTTTAAAAATCCCGAGAGGTATTGAACGATTATTTAAATTCCAACTTCATCAACACGGAAGCTCCAGAGCGGCCGTTATAAAAATGTGTTGTGAAACTTTCTGGCGCCTCTTTTCTGCAATTCAAACTGGGTGTGATATTGTTTACACACGTCTCCAATCGATCAAAAATACGTAGGTTGCCAAGCCGTAATTTTGCGACCTAGTCGGCACTTATGACGTAAACACATGAAAATAGTTTTATAAAAGTGTTTGGGACCCTGACACGACGTTGAGGGACGTTGTATAGCTGTATAATTGTGACTGACCGCTGTGAAACCTTCCAGACTTACTGGGGACGTCCCCTGACCGTCAGTGTTTGCTGGGTAGAGAGGTGTCAGACAAAAAAGATACTTGCCGCAGGCGGAAAAGCATTTGTATTTAGTTAAATAGTTACCCAAAGTCCCAAAACATTTTTGTTCTAATAAAATAAGGACGTGGATAGAGTCCCGGTAACCGGGTCTTTGGTTGAAAAAAGCAAGAGTCCCGGTAGTCCAATTCGCATGCGCAGAACGCTTTTCTGTCTTCGAAATGTGTAGCCTAAATAAAACTTTCAATTTTCTTAAACTTTAAAGTTATATCTATTTTAAAAGTTATTAAAAGATATCACATTTATTTGATAATGACATTGAGGCAAATAGGATAACTTGTGAAACGGACTCAACATTTTTGGAACTACAGTAAATGCTTGATTTAGCAGAAACAGAAAATTATTTAATCGACGTCGCGTTTTTCACGATGGCCGACGGATACATTCAAGACGTTCAACAAGCTGAAATCAGATCTCACATTTGTAGAATGAATATAATATTTTACTGCCTAAACACAGTGGATCAACCATTTGTAATTGTTTTCTGTCAATAAAATCAGCAACGACATAGTTTCACAATCATGAAAGCGGCTAGCCTAGCTAAAGAATCGCTGTTTTCACTTTGTTCCACAATATTAAGAATGTGGAAAACTTTGAAGAAAACATCTGAAGCAGTGCTTATTTATATTTATCGAATATATATATATAGATGTATATCAGCATATCAGATTATAAATTGATCAATGTAGTTTAATTTTCACGAAAGAATTTTCAATCCCATTGCATCGAAAAGCCGTGACAGAAATGAAAATACGATATTGATGTTTCACGCTTTGACGCTTGGCGTTGTGCGCGTGCGCATTTGACTGCCGGGACTTTAGTTTTTTTCAACCAAAGACCCGGTTACCGGGACTATATCCACTTCGATAAAATAAGGCCTTTAGGGTTTCTAGAAATATTGTAGAGAAGGCTGTGTGTATAATGTGGTAGTGGGAGTAATATCTACTGGTATCAGAAAACAGAATAAGACACCTGGACGCCGATCTGCAAAGCATGGCAGCTGCGCCCCCGAGATTTTTTTCGTGATTGCCGCCCCTGAAGCTGCAGCTTTTATCGAAAATTGGCATTTAGAAATGATTTTTTTGTCATTTTCTTAGCAAGTTTTGCTGAAATGATGGATTTTGCCGCCCCTGAAATCAACTTTGATCAGTTGCTGCCCCCGCCACTAACTTTTTTCGGCGCTGCCGCCCCCGAGATCTCGTTGAGATTGCCATTATTTGCAAACAGGCCTGGACGTGGGACACACAATAACGCAGTCTGCAAAGAATGGCAATCTCGACGAGATCTTGGGGGCGACAGCGCTGAAAAAGTTAGGGGCGGGGGCGGCAACTGATCGAATTTATAGAATAGAATAGAATAGAATTTTATTTCAACCATGTGATAAAAAGATATTTGCAGACTAAAGACATTGATTTATGAAATATGTTATACAGTGGTTGACGTCATCTTGTAAGCAAAATTTGCTTGTCTATTGAGAGACGCTATAGAGTTTATGAATGACATGGGTAAAAGGTTAAAATAAAAATGATGAATTTAAACTACAGTAAAAGAAAATTCAAAATTTAATTGTAATTAAGAAGTTAACATACTATACAAAAAAAGTAATAGGCCTACAATTTAACAACATACGTAACAGTCTTTGTAAGTGCAAACGGAATAGTAGGATTTTAATGTTCTTTCGAATATAGTGAATGAAAGTATTAGACGATGAATATAAATTTTCAGGAAAGGTATAAGTGAAACCATTCCAAAGTGTTGGAAATCTATAATTTGGTAGGCCTAATGATTGTAGAATTGTTTTAGTTACAAAAGGAATTTCAAAAACATTCAACTTCCTGAATCTGGATTCAAAAAAATTAAAAATTGATAGTAAAAAAGATGGGACAGAATCATTGCCAATTAACAATCTATGCATAAAAGAAACCACCTTTAAATCGTATAAATCTTTGAATTTCAAGATACCTAAATATTTCATCAGTGGCTCGGCATGGGATAGGTACTTTGCGTTCATTATAATCCTCACACATTTTTTCTGCAACAACTCTAACCGTGAAACATTTGCATGACCCCAATTTGACTTCAGTGCAAAAATCCATCATTTTAGCAAAAATAATGAAGAAAATGACAAAGATTCATCTTTAACTGCCAATTTTTGATGAAAATTACAGCTTCAGGGGCGGCAATGCCGAGAAAAATTTTCATCTCGGGGGCGCGCAGCTGCCATGCTTTGCAGACCAGACAATAGCTGAAATAACACCAGTGTGATCACACCCTAGCTAGTTGACAATAGCTTACCGAATTGAGTAAATTACCAATCGGACAAAACCTTGATAGGCCTATCCTTAATCTAAATTTGTTACAAATTGTAGTTATTTGCTTCACATCCTTTTTAAAACTAAAATGTCCTGCAGTGCTCCTGCTATTTATTTGCTGGCTTATATTTTTATTTCAGCTTGTATCTCATCATTATGCCGCCACGATCATCTCGTTATAACTGGCGTCCACAACAATCAATGTTAACACAGAGATCATACGGTGTGATTGTAAATATAAATGATATCCTTTATGCATTTGGCGGATGTGGACAACGCGGACAATACCTCAATAATACTGAATCATATAGTCCAACAACAAGAAAATGGACAAAGTTAGATGATTCACAAATAAAACGTGCAGGTGCTGCACATGTTGTTAGTGGGCATATGGTATTAATTATAGGGGGATCTACAGAGGGTAATGCCCCTGTCCCCGAGGTGGAGTTGTTTGACACTGATAAGAAAAAATGGATATTACTACCGTCATTACCATTTGGTTTGACTGGTTGTAGCGCGGTAGTTGTTAATGGCGATATATATGTATTTGGTGGTAGTGATAGTGTTAACGTATGTCAATCTACTTGTTTCATGTTAAAAGAAGGTAATCAAAAATGGGAACGATGTCAAGATATGCCTACTGAGCGTCATTACACAAAAGCATTTGTTTATGGTAAAGATATCTATGTTATTGGTGGGCGAAGAATGAAAGAGGCTGTAACAGCTGTTGAATCGTTTAATACGCAACGTCAAGAATGGACTCAACATCCTGGAATGTTAAGTAGTCGAAATTTTGGATCTTTAATTATGCATAATGATTGCATTTATCATTTAGGTGGTTTGAAAGGGTCAAAAGACTTTGTTAATAGTGCTGAAAAATTTGATCTCAAAAAAAACTCATGGGAAAATATTGAACCATTGCCTTCTAAACGCGCTGACATGGCTGTTGGTATTGTAAATGGTTACTTAATTGTTGCGGGTGGAATGTGCGAATATGGACCAGCACAAACGACAGAATTGTATAGTTTAGCGTATAATAATTGGCGTGTGGTACCTGAAATGGCAACACCACGATGCGCGAGCAACACTGTTGCGTTGAAGAATTTATTATTTGTAATCGGTGGTTTAGGAATAAATGGACCTTGCAGTGTGGTTGAAGCTCTTACAATACCGAAATAAAGCAAGAATTTGAATTACTTTAAAAACATTTATTTATCCAATTATTTAATTGAAAGAATATAGGACTACTTATCTATAAGGCAAGCCTATTATCCGATAGAAAAGCAAAGGCAGGTTAAAGCAATGAGACACTGAATCAGAACAATTATTTATGTACTTGATCTAATCAGTTTAAAAATATGACAGTAAATACATCCAAATGTTTATCAACTGTCCGTACATGATATATTAGATTGATACCAATACAAATGGTTTTTTCTGTGACCAATATTTTGCAATAATTTAACCTAGATCCTAAGCCAGCATTTTTATCAAGTTGTGAACTTTTCACAAACTCAACTATTCAATTCTTAGACCTGATATTTATAAATTTTTCAACTATGTTAAATTGTAATACATTGTTAGTAAGTCTGTTGACATAGATCGAATTATTCTATGATTATTCTTTGTTAATTGTAATAGACTATCTTTACCTTCAATTTTATTGAAATATATTAAACCATTTTTATTTAATCGTAAACTAAGTTCTATAAATTTCAACGCATAAACAATAAGTTCACCATCTAACTGTAAAAACCATTTTGATAATTCTTGTAAAATATTGCATTGGAGACAAATTTCAATACTATCGGGATCGATACTACATAGATTTAATATGTAGACCGCAGCCTGCAAGAGAAAAAATCATTGTTGAAGTGGTATCAATTTGTTTATTATTTAGACATGCTATTATTCATGCTATTATTTAAATATCTGATCGACTGTGGTTCGAATCCCCCTGAGGTCAACTCAACCTTGACTTTATCTGTAACATCAAATGAGTACCATCTAAGGATGGCGGATGGAATGGTTCAGAAGGAATTGCATTGTGAGTAGCTGCGGCGCATCGTTGCGCATTGACAATCAAGGCCTATCTGCCATAAAATCTGTTGAAATTGATCTGCAGTGTCGCGGCTGAGATCTAAGGAGCGTTTAACATCATTGCTTTTAGCGAAAAGAGCCACTCCTCTAGAAATAGAGGTGTGGTACGGGTGCCTTCGGTAGGGCCGAGACCGTTTACATTACTATTATTCATACCAAATATATGCCAATCTATAACCGACAGGGTTTGATAAAAGTAAGAATCCTAGAATCCGGAAGGTTAGAGCACATTCAGAAGAAAATTGATAATTTTATGATTTATTTGTCAAACATCAACAAGAAATTCAGAAGAAAATGTTGAAATGCCTCTAGAATTCCAGAAGACTGAATCTTTTGTTGGATCCTGAATTTACCGGTAGCAGCCTTTTGAAGGACAGGGTTTAGGAGCAGATTAAGCAAACACTTTAGACCAATAGGCCTTCTTCAAATTAAATTAAACTACAGTATTTCAAAAAAAGAACTTCAAGGATATCAATAATTGATTTTTTTGTTTCATATCTTTCATTCAACAGTGTTACACAATGTTCTATAAACATAATTAAAACCAAAGTTTCATAAATAGACTTTAAAAATAGTGCTAAATGGCCTTTCGGAGAGGTTGAGTTAGGCTCAAAAATGTAGATCTGGCCCTGGGCAATTTGTATTTTCCAAGCGTCGTTTCTTTCACAATAACAACAAAAAGTATACAAAGATTGCTGGTCAATTTAAACTCTATATATCATTTTCAACTTTTTTTCTGCTCGAATAAATTTCAGCTGAGGTTTGGCCAATTACAAATCAGAAACTATCGATTTTCTCCTGAATTTGCTCTACATTTCATGGATCCAAGGATCCCCACTTCTGTCGGACTCTATCCAAACATGCAGTTAGTATAAGCCTCTGGAGTTTGGAAGCTTGATTGTTTGGAAGCTTGAGGTGGGATAATTCATGAATTATCCTGGGTGTGTTCTTTAGCTAGGGACTGTCATAAAAAAAGAGAAACAAGAAATTGAGAAGGAACTTCAAAGAGGATCTGAAACTAGCCCCTATTCAAGGGCCACCTGTCTCCAGGGGTCAATATCAATGCAACCCCATTTGCTTATGTTTTTCATTCTAATTAACAGTATTACTTATTCATTATGACATGTCATTTCTTCAATTTTATTAATGACCTACCTCTCGCTTTATATCTCTAGAATGTTCCAAACATTTAACCACGTTTAGTAATCCATTTCTAAAGCATTCATTCGTTGTGGTAAATAGTTGAGGCCCTGATGCAATTAGATTACTTAGGACCCATAAAGTTTCTTTAACAATATGATCAATATCACACTCAAGCAGTTTGATAAGATACTGTGGTAATTCAGGAAATGTATGTAAATTATTGCCATCTGTTGAAAAAAGGTTTCCTGAAATTTGTAAGAAATAATTGACTTACACTCAAACTTGTTATAGCGACCACCTCTATATAGCAGCCACCTGTCTATAGTGGTCACTTCAGTACAGTACAATAAGCCTTAGGGGTTAAACCATAAGATATCTGCTTTAAGGATCTTTAAAGATATTTAATGTCACAATTTGCCAGAGATGACGTCACATCTAAATAAGGTTGCAAAAATTAATTAATATTGCCGATGCTTTTGAATTGTATTTATAAAAAGCATGAACATCTGGCATGCTAACATTCATGAAAAGTTCATGAACCGTTCATGAACTGATTATACTATTTTACACAGGGTTACATTGACTTACCTATCAAACGTATTAACGGAGTCAAAGTTGAGAAATACTCATTAACATGCATTTCTTCTTCGGCATAACGCTTAATCAAGGCAATAATGGAATCAGCAAGACCAACTTTCCAACATTGTTCAACATTACCAGATTCGCAAGTAAAATTTATTGTAAGCCAAGCAAGTTCGCACATCACAGATGATGCCAGTGCATCATTATCTATGTGTTGCTTGATACTATGTAGTATATTTTTATTCATAAGATCATTCATCATATTTTCACAAGATGGCATTAAGTTACATAATGAAAATGACACTGCTTCTAGTAAACTTGAATCCCCGGCCTACAAAATAAACATTTACGCGTTCAATCATCACAAGTGCCATCGCAATTTCCTTCAGATTGGATAACTGATGAGAAATTATAAGCAGAGTTATTAACCCATGCATAACAATTTACTGTGTCATTGAGTTCACCATCCCCATCATTTATTCAGTACCATTTAAGTTATAAATAACTTTCTTTCTTTAAAATTCATTATTTAGCATTTAAAAATTTCATGAACTATTCAGGAATGTGTTATAGCTTGCTTTTATTTCCATAAACATTTTTATGGACAGTTCATGAAAATTGGTCCATATAACGTTTATATGAACTATTTCGACAAGGGAAATATCGAAAGCATTCACATTTCAGAAATTGTGTTTAGATTTCAAAAGTTGGCATCCATATCGAATTGACAAGAGAACTTACTAAATTGAGAAATAAGCAAGTCTAGAATTTCAAATTTAGTAACCTTTTCTCGTGAAAATGAATTAAATTTAGCATAGGGTCTGTGAACCAACATGTGATATTCCACCCAGCGAAAATAGAACCTATACAAATTAGTTAAATTAATCACACTCCAATTCACACACTGTCACAAAACATCAATTGTCATAAAATCACAACTCATTGTCAAACTGTCGCAACAATCAATGGTAATTATGACATAAATTATATCCACATCCCAGTGGAAGATGATGGGCGGAAATCATGTTTTGGTTCACAGACTCTGTTGTTTCAAACAGCGGTGCCACCAGGATTTCCGTGACAGGGGACTGATTCATCTGAAGTGGGGGCTTTTTATAGAAATCCATATACAAATGGTATTACAAAAATTGCTTGAGAAGTGTTAGATTTCCCTGACAGTCAAAAATGTTTTCCCTGGTGAGGAAGTTGAGTATCCCCAACAGGGTTGATGTTGTCCCTCTGCACCCTTTGTCGTGACACCCTTGGGATGGTACCCAGGCTAGTCAAATAATATGCACAAAAAACTGGATTTGAATTAAGCTACTTTGCTAGATTGAAATACTGCAATTTGCGTGCTTGAAATTAAATTTAATGTAAATCCTACATAGAAAAGTCTGCTGCGCGTCTGAGATCTCAGGCGCATACAGACAACTTTTCAGCCTAGCTTCTTTGCACACATAACAAAAGTAGAAGTCGGAGATGCAAAGCTACAACTCAATGCGCACTAATCAAAATTCCTCAAGTTTTACCTTGAGTAGTGCCACCAAGGGGAAAATGGCTCCTTGTGAAATTATTACAGCTCTTGCATTTTCACCATTTGAAGCAATATTACCAAGGGCCCACGCACATTGTAAATGTAATTTTGCATTATCGCCATTTAGATATGTTATTAGATATGGAGCAGCGGCTTTTGCTACTTTCATTGAATATTTTCGACCACCAACTGCAGATATATTAGTCACACACCAGCATGCTTCTAGTTGGAGTTCAACATTTGATTTTGATAAGCAACCAACAAGATTCCATAGTGCATTTGGTACAGAGAAAAATGTATTGATGAAAGTTATATCTGATGCAAAAGCTCTTCGCAAATTTTGTAAAATATTTTTTGGACTAACATTGTTAGAGGAGCATAATGAAGTTGTCCATTCTTTAACATCGTCTTCAGTGATATTTTCACGTGGTATAATTATTTCATCAAATTTGTATCTTCTTCTAAGATATAATTGATTTCTATTTTCCTTTCTAGTTTTCAAGGCATCTTCCCTTTTCTTCAATTTTAATTCGTTGATTACTTTTCCTCTGTTTTTGTACTGATTTTGATGCGGAGTCGACATGGAATTGAAATAGTTTATATTTCGATACAATTACTTCGTAGCTTCACAATTATGAAGTAAAATCAAGGTACATATTGCAGAACGTAGACTAGAAATCCAATTTCAGAAATTCTGCTAGACTTTCTTTTCCTTGTTTTTGTACTAACAAACATGTGCACTTCTCCCTAGCCTTCCATTTAAATTGACTACAATGAAAGTCAATTAAATTAATTAGCTTATAGGGCCTTGTGATAATGAGTTGTTACGGTCACGGTAGTTATATTAAATACCAACCAACCAATGACAGGCGGCTTTGTAGGCCACGTGACTATTTGAAAGTCGGCGGTCAAAACTCAAAACTAAAAAAGCAAGAAATTTGAAATCTTGCAGCACGTTTCGCAGTAGTTACTATTGTGTTGTCCTAAATTTGTAGTTTACCTATTTTTGGAATTGAAATGGATACAGGATCAAACGAAGGTAATGTCAACTTTAACTTTACTAACTATTTATCTAAAAATTTTTATTCGATATCTTGGAGTAACAGTTAAATAAGATTTGATTTGTCAAAGCATCAAACGCTTTTTGACTGATATTTTGCAGATTAAAACGTTTCAGGAAGCTCAGCTGATAACTTGAAGTATCTTTTATTGTTATTCAGAAGTAAATTGGCTACAAGAAGAGACATGTGAATTTGATATGCCAGAAGGCGTATTGAGGTAAGTCAACCCCGATTCACAATAGGCTATGAATTAGCAGCATCCCAGCATCAAGCTACTTCTCTATGCCTTTGTGCATATTGAATTTAAGCCTAGAAATCTAATCTTGGATAATAATGCCCATAGACCAAGGCTCAACTCATTCTGCAGGCTTAGGCATGCTATTTTTTATAGTGCTGCAATTACTGTCAAAATGAGTAAATGAGTTTCAAATAATAATAATAATGTTTTTTCTCTGCCTACTTAACTTATTTCAAGAGGACACAGAAACCTTACGTTACATGGTTAGCCTACCCATTTAAAGGGAGGAGACATTAAAGAAACTGTGTTGAGTAATGATTATTTAGCCAATGATGCACATCGCATAGAACATCACCATGGTTCGATGAAAGGTTCTCCCCTCTGTCTGGAATCCAGTATGCGGAGAAGGGCAGATTTGGACGAGATCTTGGATGTGCAACAGCACATACTTTATATTGACGTTTGACCGTAAAAATCTAAATATCGTTGAATCTCAGGTGCCATAATCTGAAGACTAGACTGAAATCATAGTCCTAGAACATTTCAACATTTTCTTCCGATTTTTGATAAATTGAAGTTTGGCCTATAAATCACAAAAAGATCTGCTTTAGGCTATAGTCTTCTGTAATCTAGGATAGGATCGCAGGATATCCACTTATGTCGGGCCACAATGGTTAAAGAAATTATTACAATAAGTTCCAGTGAACGCCACTTGATCTGTGACATAATAATGAAGTTGACAATTACATTGAAATCAACATCTCGAGGACATGGACATAAATTTAAAATTGACAATGCAAAACTCAATGCCCGTCGTTACTTAAAGGGGCAAAATTGACCGGCGACCACTGCGAGTACAAGTTGAATTTATGCTTAGCGTAATTCAACCGTCTCTCTTTGAAACAATTGTTATACGCAGGCCTAACTTGTAATAAAATTCATGTCAATAATGAACATTGTGTTATAACAATAAGCGTGCATGTGATCCTAAGTGCGTAGTGCCTGCCGGTCATTTTTGCTCCTTTAATTCTATAATGAGACAATACCAAAATCAAATGTCTTACCTGCTTTATTGCAAAATGGCTTCAGGTGGTGAGTGCTCCAATCTAGACTTTCATCCAATTCATTCATTGCTATTGTTACAATCTGGTAAATTGTGAATGGAGCCATCGTACGTGGCATTAGATTGGACGTATTGTTTTATTTGTGTGTGAGAAAGTAATACGCGTCATTAATTGGCTACAGAACAATGTGAGCTAAGAGCAAGTGAACGACGGAAAATATCACTAGGTAGACTTGTTTATTGGGGTACATTAAGAAATTTACATATAATACTAATGATTAACTGACAAGGAATTGAACATCGGCCTCCCAAAAAGAGTGTGGACACTCTGCTGCTGAGCTACCAGTGTACATAATGATGAATGATGATAAATATATTTTGATATACTTTATTCAATTTACAGTCCAAGTAGCCCTGGTGCAACATCAACTTTAATACAAGAGGATGATGATGATGATTGCGAAGTGTTTTTTGGACCTGTCACAGATGTAGAAATACAGCGTCATGTTGAAGTGATAAAAAAAGAACCACTTGAACCTGATAAATTATCAAGCGATCAGTTAACAATGCTAGAAAAGGAATCCAAGGCAGTTTCATTGATGCTTCAAAGTAATAAAAAGATTGAAATACGTAAAGAATATCTGAGGGATTCACAAGAAAATGAAATTGAGATCAAAAATTGTCTTTTGTTAGAAGAAGAAAAATTATTAGACTCAAAACAAGAAACATCTATACCTATTAAAAATGACGTCGTTAAGAAGAGAGGGATTCCAGTTATGGCACAACAAAAGAGGACACTTAAGATGCCGACACCAAGAATAGATAAACAGCAATCTGAGGTTTGAAATAATTAATTTCACCTACCTTATTTTATTATTTTATTTTTAAGTCTACTCCATACAAGGATCATCCCAAAACAAAAAGAGAGTTTTATTAAAAAGAAAAGAAAATATGGTCATACCTTGTATAGCCTATGTCTACACAGATGATTTTTCACCACATTGATTATTCATCTTGACCTAGGTATATATCGAAGTCAGTCCCTTGTTGAACAGTAGGCCCTATGCCTAGGTCTACTGATGAAGGCTAATGGCCAGAAACATGTACTTGTCTGCTGCTATGTCTACACCATACAGATCTAAAATCTTAATGAAGTAACCAAAATTTATGAATTTCTCCCCACAGCGTAGGCCTACCAAAAGAAGCAATAAATATCTTCAATAAAAACATCATTGCATTTCAGTGCCAGAGTCCAAGATACATCAACTGCGACAGAAACTTTAATAACATAATTTGCCACACTTTAAACCATCAATATATTCCAACTTAGTTCCAATTCCTAAATCTTAAAATTGAGAGGCGCTAATGAATCAGAAGAGATTTTCAAAGTTAGAATGTCTACAGAAATCCTACTAAATTTGTTTTACAAAAATACTTCTAAACTTCTGATTTTGGTCAATTTAGCTCAGACTTACGGGATCTCGACGTTCGCTTACACTGGCTATGGTGCAGTTTTAACCACCGCATTACTCCATTCGCTAGACTTTTCTAAGGCCCTGATGAAGAGTAGGTATTGTAACACTAGGCTGATATTTTACCATTGTTCCATTTTAGTTTCAGCAACGATCTCAGATACAACAACCTTCTAGTAGTTTAATCAGGAACCAATCAAACAGCAGACAATTAAAGCCTGTGACGTCAGTTAATAGACCGAAAAATAATAACATTGTTAAAGAAGATAAAAAGCCGGCAATCAGTGGTCTACCAAAATTAGCAAGCAGAATTGCTATCCCATCTACATCAAGGTTACCAAAGGCAAACTCTGGTTTAATAGTACCAAGAAAGACTTCTTCATCTGGTTGTAGTGAATCAACGCCTAGGCTAGTGAAATCAACAAGCGAAAAAATAATACCGAGAAGATCAATTATAACTTCACTTAGGGATTCATTGACAGGTGAGAAGATGTTAAATATAAGATTAAACTTCTTGACAACAACAAGTTTGATT
The DNA here is from genome assembly GCA_916610825.1 of Haliclystus octoradiatus. Taxonomy (NCBI): domain Eukaryota; kingdom Metazoa; phylum Cnidaria; class Staurozoa; order Stauromedusae; family Haliclystidae; genus Haliclystus; species Haliclystus octoradiatus. Next base: position 18,576,610 of record OU744453.1, on the reverse strand, counting down.
TTTATTTCCCTTCCATAATATACCCTCAAATGCCTTTTAAAATACTATACTTAAACTAACTTAAAATATAGTAAAATATGCTTAATTAGTGTCAATTCAATTGTATTATTAAGGATTTAGTTCTGATAAATTGTTCATCGTATCAAGTCACCCTGATTTCCGTGAATTATAAATTTATTGTGATTAAAATGAAACTTGGAATATGTTTCGATGTTAATTTACAGAAAACAACACAAAAAAGTCTCCTGATCCAAATGACAGCACTAAATCATTATCACCAAATGAAAATAGAACATCTTTATTAGAATCATTTGAAGAAGAAAAACTTGAAGAATCTTGTCAACCAAACACATCACCAGAACAGAAAACAGCAGAAGCTAAGCACCAAGGTAAACCATGTACATCCTGTTAAAACAGTCAATTGGTATATATAGTGGTCAATCTTACTATATCTTATGTCTGGCTGTTAATTAAACGGGCAATATTGACAGGTGATCGCTACAATCTTACTTTTGTATGATCGCGCCGCACAAATAATCTTCAATTTGTGATTAGAAATGAATTTGAAGTGTCGTGATTCGGCTATGACAAATTTTGGTAACCTGGGAAACAAGAACATTTCTTCTGATCATTGTTCAAAGATTTTGAGATATTCTCATATTAAACGATATGCGTGATCATACATGCACAGGAAGAATTTGTTGAAAATTTATAAGATATTATAATAACTATTAAACACTTTTCTGTGTAATATGGGTTATATAAACACTCGGGTTGCTACGAGGCATTCAAAAACCTTCATAAAATTACAAGCAATCACGGATTGTGATTTTCTTACGCACTCCTTGTGAGGAAATGTTTAATATCTCTGTAGTAGTTAATGGGGTGAACAACTTGGGCCCACTCATCAAATTTAAAGAATAATTCAGATTCCAATTTTCTATTCTAAAAGTCTAAACAGTTTTCCGAGTTTTTATATATTTATTGGTTGGTTATCATTTGATGTTTGTTCAAACTTATTTTTCACTCTCTTTCCTTCAGATTGCGAAGATACAAGTAATATTATGCAAGACTTGTTAATAACAGATATTTCTGTTAGTTCTGAAGCAGATATCAACAAGATTCCTTCTCCGTTGAAAGGTAAAAAGAAATATTAAACTAAGAAGGCACAAGTTAAAATTAGGTCTAATTACAGAATCCTAGAACAGTTTAATTTTCAACTAGTTCTAAGTCATTTCGGATTTTTTCAGGATCGATTAATCGCGGTCAAGAAATGATTAATCGTTCGAAATATACCTATTGTTTTCAAATTTTCTACGTCATCAGCGGTTGAAAGTTTAAACATAATTTACGGCGTTTGAATTCATCAAATCAATAAAATGAATTCCAGAATTTAGGATTACATGATTCCCAATTTTGTTGACCCCTGTCCCCTGTCTATGGGGCTATAGTACTTCAGTATGCCCCTTAACTGCTGCATGACATCCTTTACTGGCAAGTGGCAACCAAAGAAGATGTTTCGAAGCGGCTATGGGAGAGTAGGATCTTCTCATAATGTTTTGTATCGTGAATTGTGTTATTTACAAGTTTCTTTGTCAGCTATGTCTGACCGTGATTTGTGGCGTTCTTTGTGTAGCAAATATGTAAGGCATAAGAGGGACGGCACATTCCTATAATGTGACTGTCTATACTACTACTACACAGATTGTAGAATGTAGATAGGCCTACAGTAAAAACTGTTAATAACTCAACCTTTTTATTACCGATGACTGGACCTATAGCATACTGAATTCAATTGATGTTCCTCATGAAATTTTGTATCTTTCTTCTCATAAATAATCAGACTATTAAATAAATATATATACAGTCAAACCTGTTATAACAGTCACCTCTATACAGTGGCCACCTGTATATAGTGGTCACTCTTGCAATGTTTAAAATTGAATTTTCTATTGAATCAAGCCTGTATATAAAGGCCACCTGTCTATAGTGGTCAGTTTATCTACTTCTAGTAGCTGGCCGTTATATACAGGTTTCATTGTATATAAATAGCATACTTTGTGTAAGTTCCCTAGGGGTGGGTGCAGTTATAGACAGTTTTTACTGTTTGTGTTTTGCTTTAACCATTTTTATACTGTATTTGATATTGTAGAGTCAAAACCAACAACAAATCAAATTACAACCACAGAAAATCAAATCAAAGAAGAATGCTTGATATCATTACCGGTTAAAAATAAAGAAAATATTCCGCATCATCTAATAGATAGCCCTCTACTCAAATTTTCACCCTTAAAACAAACAACGTCAAGCAGACATGATCCATTTAGTACAGGAACAACGCCACCATCGTTAATTGTTTTATCACCAGAACTTAAACCACAACCAATGAAAATATCAAACCTTATTGAATTTTGAAAAGGAGTATAAATTTATGCTATATTATACACATATAATTATTATTATTAGATTACATTATACAACATATATAGGGATATTCTCTTCTTAACTTAATTAGAGACAATAATTGACTTAAAATATCATTAATTATTATCATAGTTATTATAAGAGGGATGGTATAAAAGTTTTGGGAAAACAACAACATGAAAATGTGAATATAGCGTGAAAATGACTTTAAATCATTTGTAAATAAAATTTATTCAGACTTTTTTGAATGTTGTTAGGGTTTTTTATTTAATGCTTACTTGTCAATCGATTGTTTACCTTGGTGTGCACAATGTTGTGCACAATCTAGGTGGTATGGTACCAAAATATGATTAAAAACAAAACAATTTGGGAGAAATAAGCCGATTTTATGTTGACATTTTTGCTATGTTCGATTGGAACATTGATTCAGTGTCGAAACTGTAAGCTATTTTCGATATTCAGAGTCCACTGTATAATCAAAAGTTCTTCAAAGTTTAATTTTCGTTCTGATAAGCTATGCAATAGATGTTATTGTTTACTTTGCGCCATTTTTGCAAACATTTTGGAGTTGCATGCCAATAATAATGACTTAACAAGCCTAATGCTTTCGATAGAATAAAAAATGCCAATCACGCAAAAATAAATTAAAAAATTGTTCTATTCAACAAAATCACAATAAACCGAAATCCTCCTGTTAAACTTTGGTCTATCTTGATTTCAAATATTCAGAATGACAATTGAATTAAAAATGTAGAAAATATAATATTTAATATCCTTACATGTTTCTTAATAAATACAAATGAAATAAAATAGTATTCTTTTTAAACGATAAACCATAGTAATCAAATCTAAAGTCAGCTTATATATATTTATATACATCACAAATTTGCCTAATGGTATTTTGTTTGCAATGAATTGCTCTGTACCACCAATCAAAACGTCAATAAGTTCATGTAGGTGTAGAATTGCTCAATGGCGTTCATGAACTCATTTGACTTTTTTCAGAGGTTTCAACAGCTGATAGAAATAATTTGTACTTACAATACTTCTATTGTTAAACAACAGCAGTTTTGTAATGACCGTTGAAATTTACTTGTAGTAGCAGATCATGTAGATGACGCTGGTAACCTCTTTTGACGAGTTTTGAAACAACTAACATTATAAAAAAGTAAATCTCAAAAAATAAGAATGATACATAAATATTCCAACCTTCGATTTAATTATTAAACAGTTTCGACACTGCCGACGGACTCGTCAGAGATCTTTCTGATGTGATCAAATGATATTTGAAAATCGACTTTAGATTATAAATAATATATAGTTGCTCAAGCAAACATAAAATGTGGCCCTCTTTTTTGAATACCCACCCTATGAAAACAGTTCATGAAAATTACATTGGCATAATTTGTTCATGAAAAACTAAAAGATCATTTAAAGCCATGGGCAAACGACGGCAACATTTGCACAATTTTTAAATCCTTCGAAAATCCTTGTCGTTTAGCCACTCTTTCGATGTTGTCTGACATGCTGCATCATGTATTTTATTTGTCGCATCGCGTTTGATGGCCATCAAACGTTTTCCAAGTCTTTCCAAGGATTTTTGTTATTGAACGTCTTAGTTATCCTTCTCTAACTATTTTGTTCGAAATGTATCCAACTCTTTCGATGTTCAGGCTTCTCCATGGCCTCTTTTTAAGCTCAGTCCGAGTTGTTCTATAAAGTCTTGAGAAAGTCAGGTCCGTTTAGCCGCTCTTGAAAAGACTGCTTTAGAACATGAAAAACACACGTCAGACAAAATAGATTTGTTTGCGCAAAAGTTGCCGTCGTTTTTCCAGGGCTTAACATTCATAATCTTTACATGTCCAAAGACTTTCATGAGATCTAATAAGAAACTTTCAGTTTGCCTTCTTGGTAACAATCAAAAATAATGTTGAGATTTCTGACCGCTCAAACTATCTCAAACAAGAAATAAACTTATAAAGAGGGCAAGTATTTCATCACCTTTGATTTATACTTTTCAATAGGAAGGTTTGAGCAAATTCAGAAGAAAATTGATATTTTTATGATTTATAGGTCAAACTTCAATAAAAATTTCAGAAGAAAATGTTGAAATGCCTCTAGGATTCCAGAAGGTTTAACATTTTGTCAGACATGTTACCTGAAAATAGAAAACCAGCAAATTCTTTGAAAGCCGCATGTGTCGTGCACATCTTATCAAACAATTCATGTTGAACATAACCAGTTTTATCGTCTTTAGCAATCCACACAGACGAATGTAGCTGTGCATGGAATTTTAATATCAAACCAAACACATCATAGATAATTTTCAAAACAGGAGCAGCATTCTTGCTTAGTAAAGACCTGAAATAAATAAAGTAGAGTGTAAGAGAAGGGAAATTTTCAAACTTCACGTTTCAGGCATGTCAAAATCCCTAAATTCCTGTTCGTAGACATCTATGGTTTCATTTTCTGAGATTAAGCTTATTAACTTAAGAAAACAACTAATTTTTTCTATAGAAAAACAATGTGAATTATTTTGTATTTTTACCACTTTTGCACAGAAAAATTGAATCTGATAGTCTACCCTTTGAGCAAAATATATATAAGTGAAAAATGATACCAAATTTCCCGGTTTAATGATGTTGGATTCTCGTTTCTCGCAACCATTTTTGACAAATATCCGTTTCATGCTATCAAAAAGAGCGATTCTCAAAATATGTTATCCAAATTTTTATTTAGTTTTGTAATATAAAAGTTGTATTGTAATATTTAAATATTTATATTGCTACTTGGATGAATTATTTAGGTTGAATAATAAGTAATGACGCATCATCTTTGGAAGCGTGTTGCCCTTCAGAGAAACTCCCTTCATTATATTTACCTGAAAATAATTTTGTTGATATAGTTTAGGTGACATTCGTGAAGTTTATCAATACTTGTTGCCTGTAAATAATCATACAATAAAAACAATTAAAATATATTTGAATTGAAAAATTAGTTAGTCTCAAGCTACCAAACATGATGTGAAAAACAGTTCAGGAGTTCATGAACAGTTCGTAAACGTTAAATGGCCCAAATTTTCATGAACCTTCATGGACAATTCATGCACAGTTCATGAAAATTTGGGGCAATTTAACGTTCATGAACTGTAAATCAACTGTTCATGAAGTCCTGAATTGTTTTTCACAGGGGAATGATTGAAGTTGATTAGAATTGTAGATACTACAGTGAAACCTGTATATAACGGCCAGCTAAGAGAGGTAGATAAATTGACCACTATAGACAGGTGGCCGCTGTATAGAGGTGACCGTTATAACAGGTTTGACTGTATTAAAAATGTAGTCAGATATGTTATAGCGGTCACCTCTATACATCAATCACCTGTCCATAGTGGTCACTCTTGTAATGAGAAATGCTGATACTAGCAAGTATATTTATCTCAGAGTTTGAAGCAGTATTGTACTTACAAGCTAAGGAAGATCATTGATAGCCAACCTAGCCAACTCATAGAAAATAGCCTGTGACAAAATCTTTGTTAGGCTCCAGCATTCAATATCTATAGGCCTACTAATATTTACATTTACAGTATATTGTTGGCTTTGATTAGAAAATGACAGCACAATATTACACAATAACATGAATCTTACATTTTGTTGCAAATCTGTTTGAAATTCTTGCCAACTACAATGGATAACTTGAGTTGCTGTATAACGATCGAGGTTGTTGACAAAATGTAACATTTCATGCCTGAAAGAGTTGATGTTGAATATTAAAAACAAAAAGCTTAACCTATCAATTAATTGGAAGAAAATGTACGATAACCTTTGGTGATAACCTAAGCCTGCATTAGACTAAAATGTGACACATAACAATTACATTCTAGTCTGTATGCAGACCAGGAATAAAATATTTTAATTAAAACATATATGTCAGTGTTCATAGTAACATCAATCATATCATTGAATCAACGCAATCAGAGCCATCTATTTATGAGAGTTGGGACACACAGCATTTGAGGTTTGAAAATCGCCATTTTCGTTCCATTTCCGTAAGCGTTTTTCGAATTCATGATATGATCTTGTGGACTTTGTTCAACATAACATTAATTCTGTGAGCCTTGGTTTGACAGAACGAAAATGGCGTCCATAAAATAATGTGACTGGCATCTGTCCAATGGAAGCGGAGAGAAGCACATGAAAGAGTGTCCTAACTCTTGTAAATAGATGACTCTGAAAGTAGTAGCTGACTGCCAATTTCATTACAAGAAAGTGCACTTTTGTGGTAAAAATAGGTGTTCAAGATCAAATTCTAGGATCTGGCATTTTTGTTGTTGTTGTTGTGCATTTACTATTAATCCACAAACCGGCTATTTGCCTGCAGCTTTTCCACCTACGTGGTTGGTTAATTAGTTAGTACAGTATTTTTAAGCATGTGTGCGCTTTATAGCTGAATGCCCTTCCTGATGCCAACCTACAGATAGTGCACCTACCTGGGATTGAACCCCATTGACCCCGCCAGTCAACGTCCAACTCTCTAACCATTACACTAAGGCCGCTTCAAGGCAGGATCTTCACCTTTTGGACCTGAATATGAATCTGGATATGGACCCTTAAAATATTTAGTCAAATTTTGAACAGGTTCCGTAATTAATTATTAGAGCCACAGAAAACAGAACATGTAATAACAATATACAATATATGTCAAAAAAGCATTTAACAAATAATATGAGGTATTTGGAATTAAATGGGTCTATCTTTGTTTTGGATCCCATTTTCATCAATTGTTTGGACCAAGAATTTGATTGTATGAACTCAGATCCTCAAGTAAATGATACAATCATCTCTGACGGCTTATACATTTATGCACACAACGAATGTCATAAATCAACGTCGGAAATGGTCAACAAAGATTATTTCACAAAGATAATTCATAGCTTGAAATAAAATGTAAATGCAAGTTATATATACGGTAAAATACCTGCATAGTTGTAGTTTTCTCAGCTGTGGAGATAAAGCAGCACATCTTCCATGTCCTATATGAAATCATAACATTTGAGTAATCACAAAATACACCTTAAAACTAGGAACTCTACCCAGCTGTGATTTTATGTTTTGGTCGGCCTAACATGTGAAAAAACATGTGAAAAACTCATGAACTTTACAAACAATTCTGAAACGTTCATGAAAACCATATAAATAGTTCATGAACAACAAATGCTAAATGGCTGGTATTCCATGAACCTATTATGCAGTAACCCAATCCTTTCAAAGGTATAAGGATATTTTAAAAACTTTTAGTTTTATTGAAAATGATGTTCATCCCTGCAAAAAAAGAGTTGTTGAATTCATGAACTGTTTATAAGATGTTCCTGAACTTCTTAAACAGTTCGAGAAATAGTTAATGAATGCTATTTGGATTGCTTTCTATGGACATTTTTATAAAAATTGGGCTATTAGGTGTTGGGTTTGCCCCCTTCAAAGTTAGCACACTCACGCACCAATGGAATCTTGTGAAATGACCCTCACTGCTGCAGCTGAATGGGTATTTTCAGAGCCATCTATTTACAAGAGTTGGGACACTCACACCATTTTTGTTTTTTTTTGGCCTGGACCCGAGCACGATTTTACGAGTGCGTATGTGTAGGAAACTGTTTGTGTTTTTTCATTATAAAATCAAAAATGGTGTGAGTGTCCCAGCTCTTGTAAATAGATGGCTCTGGGTATTTTTGATTTGAGAACCTCCAACCAATATTTAGTAACAAGTTCCTACAACCAGTGTGCAACAACTCTCAGTTTTATTGAGTAACCATAGTAACAAAGCAGAGGCCTTTTCCTAGATATATGTTTATCATCTTGTCTTTTTTTTTCATTGTATAATTAAAAGACGTCTCTAAGGGATTTGAGAATCTTAAGGTTCTTAAGTTGAAAAATATACAGTATCACATTACATTATTATTATTTTGTTTGATGAAATGTAGCATTGACTTTTCTTTTAGGAATTATTTTCTACTTTTAGGATTAGATTTGTTAACAAAGTATTACTTAGTTATTTTTTATGGAAAATTGCAAATTAAGAAACATTTCGTAGTTTTGAAAAAATCAATTTTGATCAATAATATAACAATATTACATTTTTTAGTTAATTACATATAATATAACCGATAGTCAACCCGTAAGCAAAAGCGCTTGTTTATTTGGGGGACATGAGGAGATTCACAGACAAATACAAACATGTGTGCACCGACTAGGAATCGAACCCCTGCCTCCCGCATGATGGTTTATTCACATGTGCCAATGAACTACTGTTATAAGTATCTCAGATTATTCTGTTTAGTTAGAACTTGCATACCTGCACGTTGAAGGTTATTCCAAATATCAGACAAAACCCAATTCATACGTCTCAATTTCAATAGGAATGAAAACACCTAAAGATAACGATAGATAATATATTCTTCTATAATTATTGTAATGATAGACATGTGCAGAATTAAAATCTAACCTTGTTGTATTTTGCCATACTGTTGTCAGTCAGAATGATATTACAAGGCCATGGCACCTGACAACAAATAAAACACAGCATCATCAGATGCTATTTTAATAGTAAAAGATATAAATACAGTAGATTATATTTCAAAAAGATTAGCCAGGAAGATAAAGAAAAACAAAATATAACATTGAGCCAAATATGACAGTTACTGTACATAATATTAGGTTAGTTAATTATAATGATGATATAATATGTTTGGTATGACTCCTGAAGCACAAGAGAAGCCACTGTAGTAACAGTTTGTGAACAGTTCATGAAAAATTGGGCCATTTAACGTTCATGAACTGTTCATATTTTGTTCATGAACATTCCAGGATTTTGTGAACTTAACTGATTTTTTCGCAGGGAAAATAACACGTAGAATTTAAAGTTTGAATAAAAAAGGAGAAGTAGAAAGAAAAGATATTGGGTTAAAATAAAATAATGATATAAAATATATGATTAAAGTCCTTAATTATATAAAATATTCTAAGGACTGTACATTGTTTAAAATAAATAGAAATTAATATATACATTTAACATGAAATTACAATTAATATATAGATTTGTTGTTGTTGTTGTTGTTAGTTAAGCTAATAAAACATCATAATCAGGATCCTTGGATACTTAAACCTCAGGAAAGGCTAGAATAAATTGATCAAGGCTATATAGTAACTGTTAATACCTTATATTGCAATTCAAGGAAATCCAATAAACTCACATCTAAAGAAAGAAGTAATACTGCATTAAGAACAATTTGAACAGTTTTTTTCCCAACAGAGCATACCAATACTACAATTGTTGAATGAATGAAGATGTTCACTCACGGCAATTATTCAAACAAAATGAATGCCCATTACATTTTCCTAGTCTTAATTAAAGATGTGCAGTATAGATTTTCCGAACAATAGGGTACAAACAATCAGTAATCCGAATCCGGTACAATCCAAATTTAGAGATTGAAAATTAATCCAATCCAATCCAAAATTTGAATAAGAAATCCGAAATAAAATCAGAAATTTTTGGTAACCTTTTAAACAATTTTGAATGTTGCAAATCATGCCGTGACAGTTTCTTTTCTCGTAAAATGATTAAATCAAACAATGAATGTCATCAATAAATAATAGCGAATTGCCGCAAAAACGATGTTAAAATTTTCTGATCTGATCCAAAAGCTGAGAGTTAATCAATCCGAATTCAAACTGAAATTAATGAAATTCTGTTTCAACAATTTCAGTGAAAATAAAAAGTCAATTGGCAGGGGATTTACAAATCCGAATAATTTTAACAACAACGACGTTATGTGAAATACATAGATAGCTATTTCTTTGTTCAGGCATCACATCACATTTCCTTGCATGAAAGGATCATTTCTGTTAGAGGAGATAGTTATTAAGTACAATATTCATAAGCTACGTCGCAACCTAATAATTACACTATCATACGGTACCTGCAAATTTGAAATTATCTGGCAAATGTTTAAGCGAGAAGGATAGATCATCAGAGATTGACAATGTACTTGCTGACAACGAAAAATGTAACGATTTGCTGATGATATTGTTCAACAAAGCAGGAGAACAAGCACTTGCAGGAGATGCATCTGGTGTCATCTGAAAATATAAAAGTACTAGCAATGAGAGTCATCCACGATGGGGGTTAATAATTTAAATAACAGCAGTAAATTATATAACAAGCGCTCCAAATATGTTGATATGCTCTTGAGATGCAGTGAAATTTGATGTGGAAAGTGATAGCCGAGAAAATAACACAGTTTAAGCAGTTTGTTTTCTTTAGTGTTATGTGAAACAGAAAAGAAAATAAAAAAATGAATCATACACGAGCCACAACTGGAAAACAACCATTCTAATGATATGACATATTATATGTAACAAAACAATTTCAACATTTTCTTCTGAAATTTTTGTTGAGGTTCTGCCTGTAAAATCAGAAAATTATCAATTTTCTTTTGAATTTGCTTTAGCCTTCCGGGATATATCACTTTTGGAAGACCCTGGTGGGATTAATATACAACTCACTGACTATCTTCCTTGAAAGAAGACTTAAAAACAGTGAAAACTTGACCACATACACACAGACCTTCTCATATATAGTTTTTTTTTGTTTTTTTTGCTTCCTATGAAGATGAGCTGAACTTCGTTTGGACCAAAGTAATTGGCCATAGCTGCACTTGAGTTGTGAAAAATATACTGATATAAATTTCCTTCTCATAAGCGAAGTCCATCTCAGCAACATATATAGGTATAGATAGGGAACCCAGAATTAAAAAATTATTTGAAATATGGATAACTTACAATAGTGAATAATTCATTGGCCAATGCATGTCCGAATTCACCATCCTCAAGCAAAAGGAATTTTCTCAAACGTACAAAATGTTTCTCAATTTGCAATTCTTTGATAAAATAATCAAGCAATGCTTTGTTAACAAGTTTAATTCTGAAATTAGAACAAATAATTCGATAATCAAAATCTAGGTGCATTGCAATATATGACACAATTACCAATTTTCCAATTTGGTTTAAGGCACAGAAACAGTATCATAACGACAACCACAATGTAGATACACACGTGACTCTAAGCATGTATAGTCCACTGCTCATTTGTGTCCCTTTAAGCATCTCACAAAGTGCAGTTGAGGTATTGAACTCAGATCCAACAATGCTATCCCAGCAGGACAAAATTAAAAAAAATTTTTTACAGAGATAATTTTACGGTCAAACCCTTGTTATTTCAAATGCATAGCAAATGGGTGAAGAAATGGAAAGAAGATTAGAAAGATGCTAAACACATTACTGACACCAAAACAATTGTGAGATTTCATTGCGTTTTTATGGCATTTTTATGGCATTTTTAAGACATTTTCACATCTAAATGTGAATATTGATGCTTTCATAGTTTTCAAACTATTCATGGCTTCAAAAATTTGTGGTCTTCATTTTTTCACATTTTTATGGTTTTGGTGTTGGACGTGACAATGTCGTAATTTTTATACATTACGATTCTTTTCTCAAAATACGAATTGCATTTTCAACAAAGTCAAAATCGGGATTAGAATCTGCATTATTTAGCCAAGGTTTGCATTGGAAGTGTTTGGCACCTCACCAAGATATCCAATTGTGTGTCGATATTGATTGAGTGACTGCACTTGGACATTCAAACAGTGGAATAATTAATAACATTAATGTACTTACTGTGAGGCTAGTGGTAGAACAAAGCAGCGTTTGAATATCTCATCAAGAGGTAGTTGAATAATTGTTTCATCAAATTCATCCGCTAGCTTTGGCTGAGACCAAATCAGACAATCAGTGCCTGGTTGACTATCTAAAGTTTAATCATAAAAACAAAGATGAATAGATCAGAAAATTGCAATTATAGAATAACATATATATTAGATATTATCTAATAGCAAAAATAGTGTTTGATGTCAGCAATTGACATGGCTAAATATATCAAATTATCGTTAAAATTGGTGCCTCTGTTTGTTAGTCTTGTTTACTCCTGAACTGGTTTTTGTTGTGGATTAGCTGTCAGATTAGAAAGTTTCAAAACTTATTTTCTTTTACAACAAAAAAGCTTCAAATACCGAATTTCCCAAAAAGGGTGGACTTATAAAAAATCGAAAATCAACATTTTTTACCTTAACTTATGGTACTAAGTGACTTGATTATTTTGCCAAGATTTTTTTCGATAAACAAATAAGTATACTTTGAGAAATAAGCATTTGAAAAAGAGAGAATTTCAAATCTTAAAAAACAGAGAATAAAATTTAAATGACGTCATACTGTAAAAATTTCTATCACAACAAGTGAGCGCAATAAGATCACGACCGTGAACGTAAACATGACAGCGTACCATACTTTGTAACACCTTGGGGATTATGATGTGTGGTTTTTTCTTTATATCTTAGAAATAGATTTGAAGTATCATGGTATAACTCACCAAAGCCCTCAAAGGAATCTTTTAACGGAGGAGCAGTGTAATCAAACCATGCTGGATCAACTTCAAGGCCCTTTTCTCCGTCATTTGTATTAGGTGATTTGCCTATATAATACAATAATTGAATAGGAAATCAGAAGATTTTTTCATTTTCAATATTATTAAGGTATCGGTAGACTACATTTTTATTATCAATAACAATAATTATAATTTAAAAGAATAGACCGACTTGGAACGCAGCATTGAAGCACCACAAAAATAGTTCAAACATAGAAATAGTAAAAAACTGGATATTGCCCCCTGTAAAAATTTTGTGAGCAGTTCATGAATCTCATGGACTGTTCATACGAAACTTTAATCAAATCCTGGAGATTGACAAGTTCATAGACTTCTCAAAAAAGTTATTGTTTTACTAAGACAAAACAGACATGTCTAGCATTATGTAAGCTGACCACCTATCAGAATTTTTTGCATGTGGACTTACTTTTACAAATCCGGTCTTTTGCTGTTCTAACGTAAACTGAACATAAATATTCTAAATTAAATTATTTACCTGGAGTTGAATTATCTGGGTAAAGTATTCCTTTAATCCTTGAAGATGGCTCACGAGAAGGTCGATACTTTTTAGTAGGTGTGGAAGTTGTAGCCTTATCAGGATAAATTATGTCTTGCAATGTTGATGGACTATCAGTTCCCTTGACAACATGAACATTCCATTTGTCAGCATGATCACCAACTGACGTCGATTGACAACTTGAAGGTGTACCCCCCATATTTGGGTATAATAAGTCTTTAGCATCTACGTCATCAATTATTCTTTTAATACCATGCGTAATAGTATCACCTTGTATGGGAGACATTGCAACAGAGTTTCTTAAGCTGATTGGTGTGGTAGATGTATTGTTAATAATATGTAAATGTTCTTCTTCTTTATTTTGGTCTGGTTTTGAATTTAGTTCTGTTGGTTTTTCAGGCATTTGCAAATGTTTTCCTTCTGCAACATATGCATCCCATTCCATTGCTATTTTATCGTTTTCCTTACGCAGAAACAGATTTCGTCTTAAATGAAACTCGTTCCTTCTTACTCGCCACATTGATCTTGTCTCTCGCTTTATTGCATTGTCTGTCAAAGTGGCATATTGTAATTCAAGGTCTTTTCTAAAATGATAAATACATTGACATTGTTTATGCAAGAGCCATCCTTAGGATTTATATAAACTGACCATTATAGACGGTTGAGCCGGCAGAGTTCGATAAAATAGAGGATTCCGGAAAGATGAGGGTCCAGGAAGGCTAGCACAAATTCAGAAGCAAGAGGAAGAAATAGCTGTATTCAAGTTTTTAAAATCAGAAGAAGAAGAATTTCCTTTCTTTTCTGCGAAAGATGTAAATGATTAGGTACAGTGTTATCATACTTTAAGACAATGAATGGACAATGTGAAACTGTTTGCATAATTTAATCAGTCGGAAAATTTTGTAAGCAAAAGTTAGAATCCTGAAAGGCAGAATATTTTATCTGACTCTGTTGGACAGGGTGGCGTTATATATAAATATTATTAATATAAGTGATATATATATATATACAGTGAAACCTGTATATAACGATCAGCTAAGAGAGGTAAATAAATTGACCATTATAGACAGGTGGCCTTTATATACAGGTTTGATTCAAAAGAAAATACTATTTCAGTCATTGCAAGAGTGACCACTATAGACAGGTGGCCGCTGTATAGAGGTGACTGTTATAACAGGTTTGATTGTCCATGCCTATATTTAATAGAAATTTGTGTATTTTACTGAAGCGACAATCAGATAGCATTGGCTGTAATAGCTGGTTGGAGTATACATGCTTTATTGAAAAAATTATTGAAAATTTGTTGCCAATTCTGATTTGCACTAAAGTAGGCTACATCAGAGCCATCTATTTATAAGAATTGGGACACACAGCTTTTGGGGCTCGAAAACCACCATTTTCGCTCCATTGAACACAAGGTTTTGCTTTTAAATAAAAAATTCCTTGAATTCATGATATTATTTTTCGTGCGCTCTGTTCAAATTTTGCGAGCCTGGGTTTGACGGAACGAAAATGGCGTCCTTAAAATCTTGTGACTGGCATCTGTCCAATTGGAGCTGAGAGCAGCTCATTAAAGAATGTCCCAATTCATGTAAATGAATGGCTCTGGGCTATACTGAGTCATTGACTCTGGCATATTTATTTGACAAAAAATAAAAAAATGAATAAGCACAGCAGACAAAAATATTTACCGTGCTTCTTCAAGTCTTCTTTGTTGTTCTTTATCAAGATGTTCAGCTTGTAGAACGATCATTTTATCTTGTGCAATTTGTTCCAGTTTTAAAGTTTTCTTTCTCTGTAAATCAAGTAAATAATAATTAGAAGATTTGGGATAACCAGCCCTTGGAATTGACATATGCAAGTCCAGAGGAAATTAATCCAGAAAATGTCAATACAACAGCGAAACCAGTACGTTGTAAGAATTGACAAAACAAGAATTTGACAAAAATTGTTGTGTTTGCAGCTTCTAGAAATGAAGATTCCATCTTTTCCAAAGAAAAGCCTGTTATACAAGGCTCAATAAAATGGGGACCGCTGGGACCGCCGGTCGCAGGCACATTTTCTGAACAATAGAATAACTGCAGGCACAGCTATAAAGACTACACAAATTTCTGAATTTGAAGTGACTATTGCAGACTTTTCTGAATAAGTAACTGTTACAAATTCTATGCATGCTTCAATCAATGTTATTCTCACTAACATAATGTTCTTTCATGAGTCAGTAACCAAAACAGCTTGCAGGCACTTTGTAAGGGAAAACTTGGTCGCAGGCACACATATATTTTGTAGACCCCTGCTGTTATATATTATTTGTTCCTCCATTATAGTACTGTTACACTTTCAAACACATCTAATTGTGATTGACAGTCACCTCATAAGCGAATATTGAATAACAACATAAAACATTTACAGGTGGATACAAATAACTTGTGTGCATCGACGAGGAATTGAACTTCAGTCTCACGCACATTGTGTGAATACTCTACCATTGAGCTAATAATGCTCAATTAATTTTTACATCTTCATTATTAATACCTCAATTGATTCTTGTAACTGTTTCTTTAATGATTCTAATTCAGACTCTTTTTCATTTTGTAATGCCAAATGAACCTCTTTCTCTCGTTCTGTAATCAAAATATTAAACACAACTGAGTTAAATATTTATTTGTCTGTTGAGTTTTAAAGTTATTGTTGCCACCACAATTGCCAGTGATAATACATTATTAACCTGCATAGGTGTAGTTGACGGCCCTAGAGCTTGCATTTAAAGAGGTTTCGATTTGATATCAGTACAAAATAGCTAAATCCAGGCAATTCTCCATAAAAAGATCACAAATTACCTCATTTTCTGTTTACAGCAGCACCATATATATTTTTTGCCAATATAATATAGCTAATCTAAATATAATCTAATAGCTAATTAAACAATTATGATGTAAACAAATGTAAGCTAGATTCAGATCAAATCTAGATCATTTAATACTTATAACCTTGTGTTTCAAGCAGTAGCTGCTTAACTTTTTGACGTTCCTCTAAAAAGGCTTTTTCCTTTTCAAGAAAATCTTCCAACAGCTATAATCAATAAATAGTAACTTTTACATAAATATGTCAGCGTAAATAATCTGTATCACAAAGGCTTCACTCTTCCGGGTACCATGTAATTGTGCAATTCAAAACCCTCCGGGATTAAATTAATTAAAATTAAAATGATTCATATGTCTGAAAAAAATGTTAGCACCTACTTTGAAATCTTTAAGGGCATAATTTTAAATGATAAAACGCAATATGATAATTGAAAATATTCTGATTTTGGGCTGGCCTTGCTGGAGCCAGGACTTCGTGACACCCTGCCCTCTGGGATCAAAGGCAGAGTTTGGCTATAGACAATAGACAACATAGGGTGCTGACCCACTATAGCCCCTATGATTTTGAACAAATGTATGACAAGTAATGTGTTTTAACCTTTCTTTGTAGATTGTCCTTTGATATAAATGTATAAATATTTGAATCATAAAAATATGGAGCTATAAATAAAGCTAATTTTAAAACCATCTGATGATGACGTTACAATCATTGAGACGTTGAAACACTGTAACTATGAACACAAATCTGTTGCCATTGAATTGTGTTGTTAAATGTATAAACCATCAGTGGCTTCGTATCAATTTATTCTAATTCGACATGGCAATGAAAATATTCAGACACATTGAGAACAGATTACTAAACATAACGAACATACCTTTTTATTGAGGTTTCTCTCGTATTGTTCTGCTAGACGTTTAGTGTTAACAATATGACGCTCGCAAGATGATTTAATATTTTCTAATTGAGCATAAGTCAAACATAGCTCAACTGATGGATGTACTATCTCCATAGAAAACAAATAATGCTGAAAATTAAATCATATAAAACTTGATTAAACAAAATACAGTCAAACCTGTTATAACGGTCACCTCTACACAGCGGCCACCGGTATATAGCGGTCACCTCTACACAGCGGCCACCTGTATATAGTGGTCACCTTTTTTTCTATTGAATCAAACCTGTATATGTAGGTCACCTGTCTATAATGGTCAATGTATCTGCCACTTGTAGCTGGCTGTTATGTACATGTTTCACTGTAGTGTATAGTAGAACTTGCTATAATATCCACCTCTATACAGGGTCCACCTGTCTATAGTAGCCACTTCAGTAATAATATGACAACAATTATTCCATTGAATCAACTCTATATATCAAGGTCACCTGTCTATAGTGGTCAATTTTGTCTAGATGTTATATGTGGCTGTTATATACAGGTAGTGCAGCCTTTGTGTAGTGGCTAGGGTGTTGGACCACGGCCCGCAGGGTCTTGGGATCAATCCATGTCCGGAGCACTATAGGTTGGCGTCAGGAAGGGCATCCGGGTATTAAACGCACACAAGCTTCAAAATACTAACAAATTAACCAATCACCCCGGTGAAAAAAAGCTGCAAGCTTACTCGGTTTGTGGAAAAATGATAAATCCCCCCCAAAAAAAAAAAAGGTTTCGCTGTAATAAAGTCATACTGATAGTATAGTAAACCCTGTGTATAACAGTCGCTGGTGATACCTGAATACACACACATACTTTTGCATTTATCTATCTTTGGTTATCTATCTATGGTTCTCGTCCATTTCAAATCCAAATGAATCAAATAACATATCATCTGATAGATAATTGCAAATAGTTGTACCTAACATGCTTTGGTTTTCCAAATTTTCCTTTTGCTTTGCATATCGAAAAAAAAATGTCATTACACGCACAGATTTGATTTTGTGTTTTGGAACTGACACACTACGACATTGAATCGCGTTTAATTTTTTGATATTAAACATGTTCTCCAATTTTATTTGGAAAATTTACACATTAATTATTTGATTGTTTTGACAGAGAGACATGGCTAGTAGATAATAAGAATGTGTTACAGTTAAACTCGGTTAATATCCCCTCTTTAAATGTCCCACCTTGCTTGATATCCCCACTTAAGACTGATTTCCATTTTTAATTCTCCATACAAGCTCTCATATTCTTACCTCGCTTAATATCCCACCTCGCTTAATGTCCCGCTTTTAATCCGTACCAGAGGGGGGATATTAAGCAAGTTCGAGTGTACTCACTGTTGGCAAAACCACTCTTAGTAGATTTAAAGATTTTCCACAGTCAAATATATCTTTACTCATATCACCAAAGAATAAAGGAAGAAGCTGGTTTGCTCTTTTTTCATTAAGGTGGTAAAGTGACGTCCAATAGAATTTATCTGGTGGTAAAAGGACAATATATCAAACCTAACAAACACTGACGCAAATACAGTCGAACTTGCTTAATATCCCCTCTCTGGTACGGATGAAAAGTGGGACATTAAGCGAGGTAGGATTATGAGAGTTTGTATGGAGAATGGAAAATAGAAATAAGTTTTATGTGGGGATATTAAGCAATGTGGGACATTAAAAGAGGGGATATTAACCGAGTTTGACTGTATAAGCAGCCGTGGTTACCCTTGCGGAAAAAGTTTACAAATTCATGATCATGAACAGTTCGTCAACATTAAATAACCCAATTTTCATGAACTTGTTTATGAACTTTTCATGGCAATTTATGAACTGTTTTTTGCAGCAGTAATTGTATTTGACTTTAAATGCACATTATGTAACATAAATAATAAAAAATAATTGAATAATGTATCCATTTATTATATTTTATTTTATTATTTAACAACATTTCAAAATAGGAATCTTGTACAAAGAAATATGTAAGTATGTAAATACAGAAGGAGAGCTTTGGTTTTGTATCTCATACGCTCATACAGTCAAACTTGGTTAATACGGGGAAACCTGTTACAATGGTCACCTGTATACAGCGGTCACCTGGATATAGTGGTCACTCTTGCAATGTCTAAATTAGTTTTTAATGTCCTTGACCGTTAGCTTAATATACCAACATAAAATCAATTTATAGATTCAATTCTCCACAAAAACTTTTGCATTTCTACCTTCGCTTAATGTCCTATTTATAATCTGTATCAAAAGAGGGTATTAATTAAGTAATTTTGACTGTACATGGAAACCTGTACATAACAGCCAGCTATTAAAGGTAGATAAATTGACCACTAAATGCAGGTGGTCTTTATTTATAAGGTTGTCTCAATAGAAAATACAGTTTAAGATAATACATTGCAAGAGTGACCACTATGGACAGGTGACCGCTGTATAGAGGTGATTGTAACAACATGTTTGACTGTGTATTATATATTGAATCAGAGTATGCTTGACTCAAAGTAGAATTTTGAAATATGTTATATATTAAATTAAAACATATTTGCTACAGTATGCCACATACCTTTATTGTTGCCATATTGATCATTTATATCAATGAAGAACTCATGATAGGGATCTAGACGTTTTCCTCTTAGTACCCACTCTGACATATATCTACAAAAATCACAACAAAGTTTTACTGTAAAACAGATCAACAAGAAAAGGAAAAAAAAACAATATGAGGATCAACCGGCAACACTTTGCAAATAGTCGTAGTTTATAAACCAAAAAAATCTGTTAAATTTCGTTTCAGTTTAAGTTGTTGGAGTTCAGGATTCAAAATAAACTATTTTCAATTTCCAGCGTCGGCTGTAGTTGCAAAGGCGCCGCAAATACAAAAGTTTTATTTTTATCGACATAGGGAGAGTAATAATAATTAACCTTAGTCATCGACTAACAGGTCAATACGAGAATCGAGCAATTTAATTAGTCGAACAGTGGTCAATTCTACAGTTGTATTGAACGCTTCATGTTTTCTTACCGTTCTGGCATAAATTCGCAACGGATAATTGCGTTTCTGATGCATTAAAATACATTAAAACTCATGTTATGACCATATATTACAAAACTGACCAGTTAGTCATGAACTGAAACAGATCTCAAGCACGATGAAAATCGGCATAATGACCTTGACAGAACCTCGGTCATTATCAGCTAGTGGTAACAATCATTCTGATATGCTATGCAATATTTTTTTAATTTGCGTCATTTTTGTATTTTTCCATTTGAATTTTGTTGAAACAAACTGCCTGCTGATCACATAACTTTAAGCAACATCATTTAATATGTCTTTAGTCTGAAGATGCTCAGAATATTTTCAAGGAAAACTTAAAAGACAGTAGTGGATTTCAAACTGACTATTTTCATCATACTGATATATATCAGATCAACATTGATATTTATCAGTAGCTGTAATATAAATGAGAATCAATTGTTTTAAAAGATAAGACAACATCAAAATACTGTAATAGAGATTTTATCAAATTGTGAAAGAAATACAAACCTGTTTTGCCATATCTATTTACGTTGTTTTAGTGGAAAATTGTTCCACTATATAGTCAATATTACATAGTCAAAAGCATGATTCTAATTCAGTTACCTTAAAAATGGTATCATTGATTGTTTGAGAAGATATACAAGTAAAAAATAATGTTTTGATGATGAATTCTGTGAGCAAAGGTCGTGGAGGTAACCCAATAATGATGTTGCCTATAAATAAAAATATAAAATGATAAAGTAAAGAAATTTTAAAGAATGATATAATAAAGCTGCAAATAATGCAAACAATTACTACACTCAACAATCGAAGAACAGATTGCGAAAATTTCATTTTGCATTCCACAAAGACGTTTCACAGTATGATAAGTTGTGAAGCCTTGGTCATGTTAATCAACTACCAACATCAAAACAATGAAAATGCCATGAAAGTGCTGTGAAAACACTGTGAAAAACCTCATTGTTTTTCACTCTATAGTATGCATAGATCGCAACTAATAGCTATAACATCCAATTTCCCATTCACAATCATATAAGCATATTCAAAACAGACTTACTGTGAAAAATTGCTCTTTAAATTCTGGTGGATTACAATCGGGGACACAGCATACTTCAACTAAGAAACTATGGAAATAAATAAGTGAATAATAAATATTATAAAAATAAGGTCAAATTATATTAAAAATTAAATCGTCACTTGAAGATTGTACATTTTGAGTACAAGTGTTAAAGTCAAATTTAGCTAAAATATGATTAAAAAGAGATTGCTGGAAATATTTTTAAATGTTTACATTATTCAATAAAAACGTTTGAATAAAAAATCTCAATTTGTATTCGCTGATTCTTCGCATCAAAACAAACTTCAAAGAAGCTTTTATATCAAACCTATCACAGCCCCTGCGAAAACAGTTCATGAACAGTTCATGAACGTTAATGGCCCCAAATTTTCATAAATTGTTCATGAACTGTTCATGAACTATCTGTGAGGGTTCATACATAAACAGTTCAAAAAAATTTGGAGCCTGATTTAACGTTCATGAACTGTTCATGAACTCCTGAACTGTATTTCGCAGGGGAAGTCTGAGATCTTCCTGGAAATATAATACATAACACTTACTTAGTGAGACAAGAGAAAAGCATAACAAAACACGAGCCAGGTTTTCAAGTGTCTCACTAAGTATGTTGAGTGTATTATCTACATAAAGATCAAGAGTCTGTGTTATATTTGATTCATAAAATAATCAATATGTATAGTTTTCTTTCTCAACAAGGTATTTTTCTTGTAGTTAAATGAAATTTTACTGAAGTTAAACACCAGCTTTGAATCCTGCTGCTTAGCTCTTTGTTAAATGGCACAAAGTCTACTTGTAGACAAGCAATCTGCCTTGCTGCTGAATTGAGCACATGTAACAGCATGACCCTGTCAGTTCCTACTTCCTAGGACCCTAGATTAAGCCACTTATCAGTGCAGTTCCGGAATCTATCGTTCTTTCTTTGCTTCAATGCGGCGCCGAATGGTTTAGGAAAGTTAATGAGGAGTTTATGCTTGTCGAGTGGTTTGTTTGATCTCTGACTGTATTTATCCTATGATCTGTTATGTCAAAGCCATTCATCTCAACAAATGATGTCTAGTTTGTATATGGACACAATTTTAATGCTATTGTTATTTGTTGATATGGTTAATTTATTTGCTGCTGATATTTTACGCTGCTTATTATTTACTTTTTCCCCTCCCTTCCCATCCCTTGTTGGTTGACAAAGGTAAGTATAACTAGGAATTCCACTGACTTAGCAGTGTGACTGGAGCTTGGTTGGTGGTGTCAGGTCTGCTATTGGTCAACTAGCTATTGTGTTTTGCTGCCAACCTCCCACCAACCAAGCACCTAGGCCAAATTATTGTGATGTTGAGGATTCGAGATAAAGGGTTTAATTTACGATAATATCTTGCGTGGTTTGTTTGAACGTTTGAAATTCTTCTTTGTTTATCAGCCTTCGACATACTGATTGCAGGTTAGATGGAATGCTGTATGATTCTGAATGTATTCATATTATGAGTGACCACTATAGACAGGTGGCTGCTGTATAGAGGTGACCGTTATAACAGGTTTGACTGTATGTTGCCATTGTGTGAAAATATAAAAGGTTCAATCAACCAATCACTATTACAGTAGAAATTGTTTATAACGTCACCTTTTATAACGGATTATTGTTTAAAACGTACTAATTCTTTGTTCCCGGCAAATTTTAGTAGGTTTTCTCTACATAAATGAACTACATAAATTGATATGTTTATATTATAATAAAGCTAAGTTGTTGTTTTTCAATCTCACTTCTTTCCAAACGATTGAAAAAATTAACCGCATGGTTTTTGTTGTGCTACTGCGCATGCGTCATATGAGGCAGTCATATAATAACGAAAAATGAGGCCAAGTCATTTTCTATTGTTCTATTGTTATGACGTAATATCGGCTATAACGGCACATCGCCTATAACATACTTTTTTCAGATTCCCCAGGGGTGCCGTCATAAACGGTTTCTACTGTAATAACAAGTTGTTTGATCATTAGAAATAATAATTAATTGCATAGAATGATAACAGTTATTTTGATTAAATTTGAAAGCTGACAGTATTTGATAGAATATTTACCTTAATTGCTGATTGAATGATGCTACTAAATGTTGGATTCGCAACAGAGTGAGGTTTGACACTTCTACAAGAGAATAACAACACGCAAATGAACTGCAGCTTAGTCGAAAAGAGATAAACATATTATTAACTTTATTGATAACAAACGTCAAAAAAGTGCTTGATGCAGATTAGCCTGCGTTACAGACTGCGATTCATTCACGAACGAATAGGGTCTGTGTGAATTGCTCGGTTTCTCTGTCCGGGCCTCGTATCAGAATAAGATTGATGTCACATAATTATGCAAGATTAAGGTGATTCTCACCGGGCTTCTCACATTACTTTGTTGACTTCAGTTGACATGATGCAATAAGTTTTATTTTAGGCTTCGTAGCTATGACAATTAATTGATCAAACAGAGGTGATGAATTTATTATCTAAGAACAATAGATTTACTATGCATCAATCAGAAACTTCCGCTCTACGTTTTCGTAAAGTGGCTGGACAGAGAACTGTGCAAATCACACAGACCTATTATTTTGTGAATGAATCGCGGTCTGTAACGCAGACCAGATGCAGATATGCAGAGCAGTATAGAAATAAACTCAAAGATTAGATGTTGTCTTATCTCAAGACAGGGTCCGACGAAAGGTTCAGCATTCTGGAATCCTAGGCGCATTCCAACTTTTTCTTCTGAATTTTCTTGTTGAGGTTTGACCAGAAAATCATTAAAAACAACAATTTTCTTCTGAATTTTGTCTAGCCTTCCGGGATCTAGGATCCCAGGATCCCCACTTTTGTCGGACCCTGTCTCTAGACATTACTTAGAGTTTCGGTCAATAGTGCCAGACGGTTTTATTCATATTCTGAGTAACAAAGCATAATCTCAAGAATTTTCAGAGGAAGCATGTCCTCTGACCCACTAGAGACCCACCTTCGGCAGAACCTTATGCCAGCCTTTCCCCTAATATTTTTGTCAAAGTTGTCAGCCCTTGCATTTAATGGTTTGCACTGTCAATTCATCAAATATCATTGTTTGCCCAGTTTTAGTGGAAGTACTGTATGTGTAATTTGTGAACAGTGAGCACATATGTGCGGTCAAACTCTTCTTAATTAAAAAATATACAAATCTGGCAAGAATAGAATTTCAAACTATTAAAACTATGCGAAGCCATGGTATAACCATTAAGGAATCTAAATCCATTATAATCTTTCCGAAATCAATCGAAATAAAGGTACAAGGGTTTGAAAGAGCAAGGGTTTGTACCTTCACGAAAAGTTCATGAAAATTGGGGTCATTTAACATTCATGAACTGTTCATGAACTCCTAAACTGTTTTCGCATGGGTTCGTATGGGACGAATTTAGTGCTTGTGGCTTGTGTTAAACTGCCTTTGAGATATAGATCAGTTGAAAGCACATTGGTAAACTGAACAACACTAATTTCAATATTAACAGACCGACGCAACTATTTTACCTTTAAGTGATGTTACCATTGTGAAATAGGTCAAGAGGTATTGATGGATACTCCAAATGAATGCCGAAAGAGTTGATGCGCATGATGATGTTGTCATCTTGTCAATTTGCTGTTCATATAACTGCTGCAAACGCCAACAATTGCTACCCATCAAAGCAAACAATTGAAGTGCCTCTTTCAAGATCACCATGCTCACACCAGATAACCTCAGGTTAGGTGTTACAAAGAATTCTTGATTGACCTAAAATAAATTTATATATTCAAACAAAATAATAAACATATTGGATTGATTAAAGTTGAAATTAAAATTAAGAAATGCACTGTTAGGTCATAACAGAAAATAACGCAGATGAAAGAAAAAATAAAGTTTGGGGCAACATAAATGGCACAACATTTCTGCTGCTTTTGTTATTGCACCAATAGGAAACAATGGTTTAAAGCTCCAGGGTGTGCACACGTCTTCAATAATTAAAATGCAAGGAAGAAATGCATTCAAGAGTGGCACCAGAGGAGGACAGGGGAACTACCACCCCCTATCTGGGATACCTAGCCCTTTGTTGGGGAAGATTTTGTATACTCTTGCAAGTATTTTTGGAAATATTTTCAATAAATTGCCCCCTTGTCAGGAGGAGTGAGCCCCCTTGTCAAGGAAATCTTGGTGCCTAACGTCTGCATGTGCTATTTTAGAATACACTTCCACATCTTTTTCAGGGCTGAGATGATCTTAAAAATAAGATTGATGCCCCTCCTTCTGGAGGGAGCAACTAAAATGTGGGGCATCAAACAACATGGAATATGAGAGTTTGTATGGAGAAAGGAAACTATAAACCAACGTTATGTGGGATATTAGTTAAGGTAGGACATTTAAAGAGGAGATATAAATATAATTAGCAGAGCTTGACTGTAATCAGAGTTTGACAAGAATGGAAATCCAAGACTACTGGATTCCAGAAGGCTAAAGAAAATTGATATTTTTACAATTAATTGGTCAAATTTAATAACAAAAATTCAAAACAAAATGTTGATCTAGGATTCCAGAAGGTTAGACATTTTGTGACAGTAATGAAGCATAAATTCATACCTTATCATAGAGATACGTTTTGGATGATATGCCACATAGAACATGGACTGTATCTTTTATAAGACGATCTTCATCAACATAAGACCATTTTACTGAAGCTATTGATAAACTATATTTCTCTTGTAGATAAATATTGTAAAAATGATCAAAACTCTCTTTGCCTAATTCACTTATTAAATGGATAGGTGTTGGCTGAGACGAACTGAAACAAAAGAAGATGTAAGAGAATTATGTTATTAGAAAACTCGAAGGCCAAAAACATTTTCCATTCGCCGTGGCGGCGTCCTGGCTTGAGATTTTCTCATGCTTTCTCGTTTTCGCTTTACAGTATGTGCTCTTTTGTGCGCAATAAATCTATGGCTCATAGACCCTGCAAAAAACAGTTCAGGAGTTGAGTTGATGAACGTTACAAGGCTCAAACTTTCATTACTGTTCATGAACCTTTTCATTACCTGTTCATGAACTCCTGCAGTGTGTATCGGAGGGGAGAAAACTGTAAGGCAATTGCTTAATAGCTGACAGCATTCAAAAATATCTTGTTTCCATAGCTACAGAGCTACTGCATCACTGTATTACAATACTGACTGATTGCATTACAAAATACCTATCAAACGCTTCCCAAGAAAATGTTGTCTTCAATTCTTTATGTCGATTTATATCCCATATCCAAAGTTCATTTGAATCTGTTTCAGTTACATCACTGACTGGTTGGCAATCATCACTAGAACCTGAGTCAATTCCTTCATCAATTTCAGACTGGAATAAAATGAAAATTCATATTGTATTTGTAGCTGTTAATATAGTTTGAGGGAAAACATAAAAAATATAATAATAATATTACACTTTAAATCACATTTAATTGAGATTGGTAGGCTATTCACCTGTGTAAGCACAAATGTGTGTTAATTTGAGGGAAATAACGAGATTACAGACAGATACAAATACCATATACAGTATATGTGTTAGAAAGTAATGTAGACGGTGTCGCCCTACCACTCGTACCACTCCTCTATTTCTAGATGAGTGGCTTTTTTCGCTGACAGCAATGATTTTAAACGCTCTTTGTTGATCTCAGCCGCGACACTGCAGATCAATTTCAACAGATTTCATGGCAGATAAGTCTTGATTGTCAATGCGTAACGATGCGCCGCAGCTACTCACAATCCAATTCCCTCTGGACCATTCCATCCGCCATCCTCAGATGGTACTCATTTGATGTTTCAAATAAAGTCAAGGCTGAGTTGATCTTAGGGGGATTTGAACCACAGTCGATCAGATATGATCCGATCTGAAGTTCGGTTGCTCCGCCATCTGAGCTAATCCGCCGAGTATATGTGTTCACTGACGAGGAGTTGAACCCCCGTCACTCTGCCATTGAGCTACCAGTGTACATTATGATGCTGAATAGCTACATTTAATCAATTCTATTTACCTTATATGTTTGTTGAATCGGCATATGAAACTTATTTGATATATCAGGTACATCAAGGCTTGTATGAATGTCTGTTGATTTGCTTTGTGTTAAACCACCAAATAGCGTTTCTTGAAGATTCACAAAATAACTGTCAGGTTTAAAGTTTTCCTAGTAGGAAAATAAAGAAAAATTGCCGCTTTAGACCATACATAAAAGATGATTACAGCAGAAAATAATGTTTAGCTTAATAGGGATCTCTAGTGGTGTAATCGAGTGCAAAATTGTCTCAAGCTCTTCTTTTCTGCATACAGTCAAACCCGGTTAATATCCCCTCTTTTAATGTCCCACCTTGCTTAATATCCCCACATAAATCTAATTACTATTTTCCATTCTCCATACAAACTCTCATAATTCTACCTCGCTTAATGTCCTACCTCGCTTAATGTCCTGCTTTTCATCCGAACCAGAGAGGGGATATTAAGCAAGTTCGACTGTACTAAAATTGCACCTTAAATTTCAATGAAATCAGCTTCCCAAGGCAGACTACGAAAAATAGGAGTTTCAATTTCGCATTCAAGTTCATGAACAGTTCATGAATTTGTGGAATGTTTCTTACAGGGTTAGCCTATATAATTGAAATTTTGAAGATTCCAGGAATTTAAACAAATTTGAAATAGATTGGCTTACCTGGATTCCTAACATAGCACTAACTCGACGAAGATGTGAGCCAGGTTTGGATGAAAATATCTGAAGTCATAATACGTACATATCATAAATTTAACATTGAATAATGATAGCAACCCTGTGTATAACAGCCAGTCACATGATACAGTACATAGAAAATGACCCCTATTGACAGGTGGCCTCTATCACAGGTGGACAAGCTAGACAGTACTTCTGCCAGGGATATACCCTAACCAGGACACTAAGGCATCACTGACGTGAAACAAAAACAATTTTGATAAATGAAAACCTGATTTTGTGTTGGCCTTCCAGGAATCATATTCCAAGGGTCTACTTTGGGATTGCCTGGATATTTCATTGTTCAAACCGTAACTGCATTAATAACTATCATAGCAAGTTGCCAGACTTTGAAGGCCTGTATTTATGGTATGTTTTTAGGATCTTATTAGTGAGGGGGCAGTTAACTAGTTATGGTATTATCAGGGGGTATTTGTGCTAGGGGGCTTGGGAAAAGCATGAGTGGGTATATTCTTAATGTAGGCCTAATGATATAATATGGGCTATATAATAATACATTTATAGGTTAGCAACAACAAAAAATAACATATAGGGCGAACATGTTAAATTTTACTTTTAATGATAATAGTAAAGACGTCTGATCATAAGGAAAAACGAATGGGAGAATACCGTTTTCCCGTGCTTTTTCCAAAAACATCATTGTTTATTTATTGAAGAGGTCAATACTGTACAATATTACTAAAGATAGACTCACCTTGGGATTAATCATAGCCGCAGATATATGAGCTGATAATCTGTTGAAGGAAATATTTAAACAATTTCAATCAAACATCAATTTAGCTATCATTTATAGTATGATTATAATGATTAGTTTAGATTAAATAGTACAATATGCTAAAATCAGAATAATAATAAAAGTACAAATGCACTGTTAGCTTGCATCACACATCCCTCTCATTTTAAACGAAAGGTGATAAAATTATGCAGGAGTACGGTAAATCATTTGCCAACAACACGTAACGAAATAGAACAAAGGCCCATATCTTACAAATTACACTATTCTTCCGTATGAATTGGGTATGTGACGCGGATATTGCACTTCCTGCTGAGGTGTTTTCCTGCGGATTTCTAATATTTCTATTGAGAAAATTTTTAGAATAATTCTTGAACACATTCATATAGATGTGTAGGCTAGCCTATTATGCGGAAAAATAATGTGAACAATGCTGAACAAGATCTTTTTCTTTTGACTAATGAAATATTGAAATCATTTTAATTAATTTCTTCTGATTTTTATTTTAGTTTTTCTTCTACAACTAGCAGTTCTTGAATATTTTACATTTATTTTCTTATTTGAGCCATGGTTTAGATAACATTACTCACCTCAAGCCTTCTATCAGGTATCAATAATTTTAATAGTGAAAATGTCTGCGTAAATTTTACACGCTAAATAAATAATTACCCAGAGTCAGCTCCTGTTCCTCTGACATTTGATAACTCGAATGAAAGCTGCAAAAAGAAGAAATTTAACTGACTAGGTTACACTAGCAAACAGTTATTTTTATAATTTATTGGTCAAACATGAACAAAAGAATTCAGAAGAATAATCTTGAATTGTTCTAGGATTTCAGATCTAGGTCTTACCCCGTCTCCAGATGATTGATTTGAAGGTAAGGTTCCCATTAATTTCATAAGGAATTGAAGAACCAACAAGTCTACATCGAATACAAACATAACAAATTTGATAAAATATCTAGGACTATAATCGGTTTTGAGAGAGTAAAATTGGTGATAATAAAATAAGCAATCCTGGATTGGATTA
Organism: Haliclystus octoradiatus; assembly: GCA_916610825.1. Lineage (NCBI taxonomy): Eukaryota > Metazoa > Cnidaria > Staurozoa > Stauromedusae > Haliclystidae > Haliclystus > Haliclystus octoradiatus. The sequence goes on along the minus strand of OU744453.1, from coordinate 18,546,680 downwards.
ATTACTACAGAAAATAAGTTAGGCCTATTGGATAAAGATCATAAAGTTTTAAGCACACCCTTGAAGAAAAAGGGGTATGCAAACATCTGATATCATTAGCAAATTATATCGTAGGATTCTAGGTGTTTCAATAAAATTATTTATTACACAATTCCCTGCATAATAAGTTCACCAAGCAGTTTGTAATTTCACATGAATTCATATAATATAGCGAATTTACAGACAGACAGGCCTACAAAGAGCATATACATTTACACTAATGAGTAATAGAACCACAGTCACTCTGTCACTGAGCTTCCAGTGCACGTTCATGAGAATTCTAAGCTAGCAGAGCTTCATAAAAATTCAAGTGCCGTACTTTCTCATGAAAATATCACTTTTATGATCTGTTCATGATTTTCAGTGAAGCCGTCGAGTAAAGTAAAGTAATGTAGACCGTGTCGCCCTACCGAAGGCACCCGTACCACTCCTCTATTTCTAGACGAGTGGCTTTTTTCGTTGAGAGCAATGATTTTAAACGCTCTTTGTTGATCTCAACCGCAACACTGAAAATCAATTTCAACAGATTTCATGGCAGATAGGTCTTGATTGTCAATGCGCAACGATGCGCCGCAACTACTCACTATACAATTCCCTTTTGGACCATTCCATTCACCATCAGAAGATGGTACTCATTTGATGTTTCAGATAAAGTCAAGGCTGAGTTGACCGTCTGGGACTTGAACCACAGTCGATCAGATATGATCCGATCTGAAGTTCGGTTTCTGTGAAAGCTAGAATAAACTCGATAAGGTCTAAAGCCTTAGCCACTATACTAACGTCGCTACATGAGGTATTATCAAGCATAGACGCTAGTAACACTTACTTTTTTCAAAGCTGGAGTCGCTACATAACTTTTCCAAGAGTGACGCCAATCGGTCCCCGTCAACATTTCTCTCAGATATTTTTAAGAGCAGGACATATTCGTAAAATTTATTTAAAATACTACGTCCTCCAAGTTCATTTTCAAGAGCTTTATCATCAACTTTTATCCTTCTTTCAAGAGCAACATATGGTGAATTCATTGCAGAAAATGCGGCCAGATACATTTTACGTATTGCTTTTTTCCTTTCTTGAGGAGTACAAGATTCTCTTGTTAGAAGTAATCTCTCACGACTTGCATTGGAGCGCATTGTAACATCACATAGCGATTCCATTAATTGACGGAAATCCGTGTTTACAACGTTACTAACTTCCATCTTTATTCTCCAATGATGTCAATGTGTATAGATGATATATATCTAAGCAAGATTCTAGAACTACATTCTAAAAAGATATTTTCTCTGTGGTTTGTAGGCTAAGCCCAATTTTTATTAATAATGGGAAGATGTTGTAATGGAAAATAACCTCAGGATCCAGCTCCAATATTAAATAGTAATAATAAGTCTCTGAGTTCTTAAATCTCCTTTGACTGAAGTTGCGGTTGACTCCGCCTACAAATTGGCTATATTATGTCATTATGAAATATGGATATTGAATATTTCTAGATGTAGATTTAGTGTCACCGTGTGTATTCGCGTCAGCTTTTTTCAGGTTAAATATAGCGTATAATAATTGTATTATAATTGTATTATAATTATTGTAATATATTTTACTTCTCTTTCTTGCTCATTTGCCAGGGAGTGCCTAAAACCCAGACCCAGACCCAGACTCAGACCCAGACCAGAGGCCTAAAACCCAGACTCAGACTCAGACCGGATTGATTTTAAAGTCTACTTTTCGTAGTGTAAACAGGAGAATCGTTTCTTAAATTTGACTCAAATCGATAGAGAAACATTATATTATCATTTGTTGGTAAAATTTATGGTGATTAACGCAACAGGTTGATAGCAATGCAGTTCGGATTTCGGTCGATAAAAATGGATTAAACACAAACCAGCCTAATTTCTTCATTCCCAACGTCCACACGAACATTCGCAACGTCTCATACGAACATTCGACTTCAGATGAAAAGACCAATTAAGAAGGAAATAACGCCAGAATCAGACTTTCTTTTGGACTTATAGCAAATTAACAACATTAATGATGAAGAACTGAAGAAAATGAAAGCTTGGCTGTGATTATATACGGCGGACTTTTACAAAACAAACCTATCATAAACATCTACGATCGCCGCGATTTTGAATATTTGTTTGGAACGCTGTGAATATGCGTATGGAAAAAAGGAACCTATATATGCGTTTAACTCAGGTATTATGAGTTGTAGCAGTTCGTCAAAGTGTGTTCTTGTTTATCATTTTCAAATTGATGTTGCCTAGTATTTTAAAGTAGTCAAAGATTGGGTTTACTCATAGCATTTCATGTTTTCGTTTGGTCGCCATTTTTGCAACTTTAACCCGACCCAGCGTCCGGTCTGAGATTTGTTATCTTTATTGATTTAATGAACTACAGATCGAATAAAGGCAATTTAGCGTTTTGAAACTATTCATTTTGTTCTGTTCTCCTCATTCTAAATGTTGTGTTCTTGCCAATAATCCACTAAAGTCTGATATATGCCATTTTATTTTGGTCTGGGTTTTCATCGACAATGACGTCGCCGCGTTTTGAATGTTCGTTTGAGTCGCTAAGAATTTTAACGTCCTGTCTTAGAATTGTCACCTTTATTAATAAGGAACTAGAGGTCGAATAAAGGCAATTTTGCGTTCTGAAACTATTCATTTTGTTCTGTTCTTTGCATTCTCAGTGTTGTGTTTTTATCAATAGTCTACTGAAGTCTTATATATGTCATTTTATTTTGGTCTGGGTTTTCGTCGACAATGACGTCGCCGCGTTTTGAATGTCCGTATGAGTCGCTGTCAACTTAAACCCGATCCAACGTCCGGTCTGAGATTTCCATAGTCTGATATCTACCATTTTGTTTTGGTCTGGGTTTTCATCGACAATGACGTCACCGCGTTTTCAATGTTCGTATGAGTCGCCATGAATTTCAACGTCCTGTCTTAGAATTGTCACCTTTATTAATACGGAACTAGAGGTCGAATAAAGGCAATTTTGCGTTCTGAAAACTATTCATTTTGTTCTGTTCTTTGCATTCTCAGTGTTGTGTTTTTATCTATAAACTACTGAAGTCTTATATATGTCATTTTATCTTGGTCTGGGTTTTCGTTGACAATGACGTCGTCGCGTTTTGAATGTTCGTATGAGTCGCTGTCAACTTAAAGGGGCAAAATTGACCGGTGACCGCTGCGAGCACAAGTTGAATTTATGCTTAGCGTAATTCAACCGTCTCGCTTTGAAACAATTGTTATACGCAGGCCTAACTTGTAATAAAATTCATGTCAACAATGAACATGGTGTTATAACAATAAGCGTGCACGTGATCCTAAGTGCGTAGCGCCTGCCGGTCATTTTTGTTCCTTTAAACCCGATCCAACGTCCGGTCTGAGATTTCCAAAGTCTGAGATCTACCATTTTGTTTTGGTCTGGGTTTTCATCGACAATGACGTCACCGCGTTTTGAATGTTCGTATGAGTCGCTGTCAACTTTAACCCGATCCAGCGACCGGTCTGAGATTTGTTACCTTTATTGATTTCGTTTTATTTTCTCCATTCTAACTTTGAAAATCGTGTCAGTAGTCTGCATCAAAACCCGTTTAACCAGGCCTTAATAAACGATCTAAACCCAGACCTAAATAAAATGACATATATAAGACTTCAGTAGACTATTGATAAAAACACAACACTGAGAATGCAAAGAACAGAACAAAATGAATAGTTTCAGAACGCAAAATTGCCTTTATTTGACCTCTAGTTCCTTATTAATAAAGGTGACAATTCTAAGACAGGACGTTAAAATTCTTAGCGACTCAAACGAACATTCAAAACGCGGCGACGTCATTGTCGACGAAAACCCAGACCAAAATAAAATGACATATATAAGACTCCAGTAGACTATTGATAAAAACACAACACTAAGAATGCAAAGAACAGAACAAAATGAATAGTTTCAGAACGCAAAATTGCCTTTATTCGACCTCTAGTTCCTTATTAATAAAGGTGACAATTCTAAGACAGGACGTTAAAATTCTTAACGACTCACACGAACATTCCAAACGCGGTGACGTCATTGTCAATGAAAACCCAGACCAAAACAAAATGGTAGATATCAGACTTTGGAAATCTCAGACCGGACGTTGGATCGTGTTTAAGTTGACAGCGACTCATACGAACATTCAAAACGCGGCGACGTCATTGTCGAGGAAAACCCAGACCAAAATAAAATGACATATATAAGACTTCAGTAGTTTATAGATAAAAACACAACACTGAGAATGCAAAGAACAGAACAAAATGAATAGTTTTCAGAACGCAAAATTGCCTTTATTCGACCTCTAGTTCCTTATTAATAAAGGTGACAATTCTAAGACAGGACGTTAAAATTCTTAGCGACTCACACGAACACTCAAAACGCGGTGGCGTCATTGTCAATGAAAACCCAGACCAAAACAAAATGGTAGATATCAGACTTTGGAAATCTCAGACCGGACGTTGGATCGTGCTTCATACGAACATTCAAAACGCGGCGACGTCATTGTCGAGGAAAACCCAGACGAAAATAAAATGACATATATAATACTTCAGTAGACTATTGATAAAAACACAACACTGAGAATGCAAAGAACAGAACAAAATGAATAGTTTCAGAACGCAAAATTGCCTTTATTCGACATCTAGTTCCTTATTAATAAAGGTGACAATTCTAAGACAGGACGTTAAAATTCTTAGCGACTCACACGAACACTCAAAACGCGGTGACGTCATTGTCAATGAAAACCCAGACCAAAACAAAATGGTAGATATCAGACTTTGGAAATCTCAGACCGGACGTTGGATCGTGCTTCATACGAACATTCAAAACGCGGCGACGTCATTGTCGAGGAAAACCCAGACTAAAATAAAATGACATATATAATACTTCAGTAGACTATTGATAAAAACACAACACTGAGAATGCAAGGAACAGAACAAAATGAATAGTTTCAGAACGCAAAATTGCCTTTATTCGACCTCTAGTTCCTTATTAATAAAGGTGACAATTCTAAGACAGGACGTTAAAATTCTTAGCGACTCACACGAACATTCAAAACGCGGTGACGTCATTGTCAATGAAAACCCAGACCAAAACAAAATGGTAGATATCAGACTTTGGAAATCTCAGACCGGACGTTGGATCGTGTTTAAGTTGACAGCGACTCATACGAACATTCAAAACGCGGCGACGTCATTGTCGACGAAAACCCAGACCAAAATAAAACGACATATATAAGACTTCAGTAGACTATTGATAAAAACACAACACTGAGAATGCAAAGAACAGAACAAAATGAATAGTTTCAGAACGCAAAATTGCCTTTATTCGACCTCTAGTTCCTTATTAATAAAGGTGACAATTCTGAGACAGGACGTTAAAATTCTTAGCGACTCACACGAACATTCAAAACGCGGTGACGTCATTGTCAATGAAAACCCAAACCAAAACAAAATGGTAGATATCAGACTTTGGAAATCTCAGACCGGACGTTGGATCGTGTTTAAGTTGACAGCGACTCATACGAACATTCAAAACGCGGCGACGTCATTGTCGATGAAAACCCAGACCAAAATAAAATGGCATATATCAGACTTTAGTGGATTATTGGCAAGAACACAACATTTAGAATGAGGAGAACAGAACAAAATGAATAGTTTCAAAACGCTAAATTGCCTTTATTCGATCTGTAGTTCATTAAATCAATAAAGATAACAAATCTCAGACCGGACGCTGGGTCGGGTTAAAGTTGCAAAAATGGCGACCAAACGAAAACATGAAATGCTATGAGTAGACCCAATCTTTGACTACTTTAAAATACTAGGCAACATCAATTTGAAATGATAAACAAGTACACACTTGGACGAACTGCTACAACTCATAATACCTGAGTTAAACGAATATATAGGTTCCTTTTTTCCATACGCATATTCACAGCGTTCCAAACAAATATTCAAAATCGCGGCGATCGTAGATGATTATGATAGGTTTGTTTTGTAAAAGTCCTTCGTATATAATCACAGCCAAGCTTTCATTTTCTTCAGTTCGTCATCATTAATGTTGTTAATTTGCTATAAGTCCAAAAGAAAGTCTGATTCTGGCGTTATTTCCTTCCTAATTGGTCTTTTCATCTGAAGTCGAATGTTCGTATCAGACGTTGCGAATGTTCGTATGGACGTTGGGAATGAAGAAATTAGGCTGGTTTGTGTTTAATCCATTTTTATCGACCGAAATCCGAACTGCATTGCTATCAACCTGTTGCGTTAATCACCATAAATTTTACCCACAAATGATAATATAAAGTTTCTCTATCGATTTGAGTCAAATTTAAGAAACGATTCTCCTGTTTACACTACGAAAAGTAGACTTTAAAATCAATCCGGTCTGAGTCTGAGTCTGGGTTTTAGGCCTCTGGTCTGGGTCTGAGTCTGGGTCTGGGTCTGGGTTTTAGGCACTCCCCATTTGCCAGTGTTTTTATCAAAAACTTGAATGATTATGGAATAGCCTCAAAGGTATACGACAGCCTCGTACACAATCTCTAGTCAAACTTTTATTTTGAAATTTCTTATTTTGCCCTTTACGATTTTAGTTACAAATTGATTATATACTTAAATACTTTCCAAAATCACGGTGATAACTTATATAACCTAGTTATGGCTGGTACGTCTAGCTCAAGCAATACACCAGAAATGCATTGCATTCAACCAAAAACAGACTGCCCGCATGTAGTGAGTATAAAATAATGTACAATTGGATTTGATAGTGCTCAAATAATGTGTCAGACTGTCAGACCTCAATGATAGCCTGCGAGCAGACGGCAAGCTTCATACAGCTCAATTACACCAAGATTACACAGACACCCACCCCGGGACGTGCTGGGAATTTTGCAACCATGTAATTCTGACAATAAACAATGTCTAAACCTGAATTTTCCTACAGCAATTTAATTTTCAAAACGTGACATTATTTTAACACTGTGTTGTTCTTTGGTCTATATCTGGCCACTATAACAGGTCAACTATTGAGAAATGACCTCTGTGAGCAGGTTGGTGACTGGTATCTCTAGAAAAGTCGATCCCTATTCTCTAGAAAAGCTCAAATTCCAATTATCTCTAGAAAATGGTCTATCTTAAGTAAAACAAGAACTCTCCAATCGATCTCTAGAAAAACGAGTATTGAACATTGTTTCTAGAAGCAGCACGTTTTACCAAATTACGTATTAGAATAATAGAATCTGTCTTTAATGATATTCTTTTTTAATTCTAGGATCTTGTTCTTGGCATTGAGAAACTTTCAATAGATGCCACGGCACCTTGTAAACAATGTAACAACGTAACAGAAAATTGGCTTTGTTTACAATGCTCATTTGTATTTTGTAGTCGCTACGTTAATCAACATATGGTTGAGCATAATCAACAATCAAATCATGTCATTGCGTTAAGTTTTTCGGATATAAGTGTCTGGTGTTATTCGTGTGACTCATGTAAGTATGTGTTAGACCTTAATTAAAACTAATGTTTTTAATAGGGAGGGTTAGTATTAGGTTCAGAACGGGCATTGGTTCAAGTGGCCTTAGTCTAGTGGTTGGGGCTTTGAGGCTTAAAATTAGATACAGAACCAGCATCAGAGCTAGTTGGCTTTAGTCTAGTGGTTGGGGCTTTGAGGCTTAAAATTAGATACAGAACCAGCATCAGAGCCAGTTGGCCTTAGTCTAGTGGTTAGGGCTTGGGTTATTGGTCTACAGGGTCTAAGGTTCAATTCCTGGCAGCACAATTGGTTGGCGTCAGGAAGAGCATTCGGCCATTCAACTCACGCCCGCTCTAAAGCACTAACCAACTGACCTGGGTTGTGGTAAACTATTTTAATTGTTTTATGTCTACTTTCTCTACATAGATATAACATCTCCATTATTAAATGCAATTTGCAAAGGTGCTGAGATTGCCAAATTTTCTTGAAATCAGACGGAAAAAGATTATACACAATTAACCAACAATCAATATCACAGTAAAATATTAAAATCGTGTTTCAAAACAGAAGAATATTGTATTTATATACAAGAACTAATTTATATTTGATTTGGGATGAAATTAGTTTGTGTTAATTAAATCTATCATATATACATTATACACATAGGCTACAATGCACCTGCAAAGATTTATGAACATTTTTGATAGTTCATGAACGCAACATAATTTTTATGGATAGCTCATGAACTTATTAAACATTAACGTGCACACCTTTTCATGAATGTTAAAGAAGCTGTGTCATTTGACGTCTGTGGATATATTTTGCAGGGGTACCCCTGCGAAAAAAACAGTTCAGGAGCTCATAAACACTTCGTGATCGTTAAATGGCCCCGATTTTATAAACAGTTCATGAACCTTCACAGACAGTTCATGAACAGTTCATGAAAATTTGGGGCCGTTTAACGTTCATAAACTGTTTTTCGCAGGAGTACTGAATAATATCTAGATGTTATTGTTTACTATTTGTTGTTGTTGTGTTAAATTAATGTCCATTTTGTAAATTGTCTTCTTGTTCAACTTCTTTGTACTGCATTTTCCATGCTTCAATATCAGTTTTGTAAAGCTACAAATAAAATAGGCATTTAAATTTTTATTTGATAAATTATGGTTACAATGCTCAAATGTTTCACCCGTGCTTTGCTAAGTTATACGGCTGTGCATCAGTTGTGCCTAATACATTATTTAGACACAACACAGCACATGAAAAGCGCAGGATATAACCCAGGCTTGAGCTAAGACGTTATTGTAATGCTGAATTATTTACAGAGAGCAGTATAAATAATGTTTGACAGCGTCTTTGAAACAACATCTTGAAAAGTCAATCTTGGCGGGTTTTTTTTATTTAGTTTTGAATTTTTTTTAATTAATTTTATAAGTTATTCATTATTTATTTATTCATTATTATTAAAAGTTTGATTGTATTATTGTATCAACGTAGCCTTCAATCTGTTGAAGATGGTGATCAATTTTGAAGAAGAAGAAGAAGCCTTCTAAGTGTGACAAATATTTCTGTATAAGTTTTGATCCTCGTAAAATGAAACCCTGCATGCCTGCGCACCCTGTATTGTGATGCCATGATAAACCATGACAAAACATGAGAAATGTTGTATATATAATGGCAACTAGAACAAGAGGTGAGATGATTGTTCTGAAAACAATCTGTTTTGCCGATCATCAGCGCCAATTTTTACTAATCGGCATCGACAAATCAACACTTTGTCAATCGGTTAAGCGTTTGTTTTCAGATAATGAAATTCAAAATAAAATTTCATTACTTGGAATTTATTAATTTAATGTTTTGATATCTTAATTAAAAAGTTGATATCGCTCCGTACATTCGCTCTGTTTTGTTTACATCGTTTTGTAATTCAGAACGTACGTTCGTCGCTCTGTTTTATCAATCGGCGACTAACTAATCAGCATCGAACATCAGTAAATTTCATTATCGTCTCACCCCTATGTGGGTAGTAAGAGATGTGTTTGACTGTATAAGGAATGTAAACACATACCTTTGCGACAAATGTGAGTACACTTCGCTTACTGATTTCAAATTTTGAACGTGGGCCCCATCTAAATTCATAAGTGGGACCATCCTGACCAGCAATTTTTTTCTTTTCAATATATCTGAATAAAAAAGAAAGTAAAACATAATTAATTATTAACGTTTTACAACGAGAAATCAAAATGATTTTTATTGTCAATTAACATACTGTTTTCGAACGAATTCTTGCGTGATTACTTTATCTGGGTCTTCACCAAAGAAGCATGGTTTACTATAAAGAGAATTATTGAGTAGAAATAATAAATTGAGTCAGACATACTTCCTAAATCAATAAATTGAAAAGATGTAGAATGAAATGTAATGATTTTAACAACGATGGAAAACTATTTTTGAATGTAATTATTTTTAGTAGAAAATGTTGAATAAAGAGTTTATGCAAAACATTAAATATCTTAGCAAACGTCAACGAAAAAACGCTAAAGTAATTCCTAGAGGTGTGCGTCGGATTGGATTATCCAAAAATCAAGCACAGGTACGAACTATCTGGAATCCGATCTGATCCGAATTTCAAGATTAAAAATTAATCTGGTCCGGAAAAAAAAATTATCAGAAATATTTTGTAGCCTTTTAAAAAAGATCTTTGATGATGTCCTTTGGTTTTTATTGTGTTTTGATATTTTATAGTCAACTAATTATTATTGAATAATACGTGATCACGTAGTGCGTTTTATCGCACAATATAGTTGATCCCAAGAGGGTTTTTTATCACTAATTCGTTGAGTTGCAATTTAGATTCAGGGCTTGTGTAGATTGGAAGGTAGAAAACTGTTGTAATTAAAGTTTCCTGAATATTTGCCTGTTTCTGTTATAGAACTATAGAATTATACTAACCCTTTTTCAAGGCTAAGTTGTTTGAGCATATGCCAAAGTGTATCTGAGAAAATAAAAGAACAGTCAGTAATACTATTTTGATAAAATATCATTCAAATCAAGACATTAAAAAATGAGTTATGCGACATACCTTCAGTAATCATTTCACCACACATAAATATTGCTGATAGTATTGTAATAAGTAAACCACTATGGATTGGACGTGGTCTAAAATATAAAGTGTAACAATTAAATTGATACACAATTCTTCAATTCTAAAATTTTGAGAAACAATACATAGCAGCCTGCTTTAAGTGCAAGTAAAAAATGTCAACGATTTCATTGCATTACATCAAAGTTGAACTTACAATATTCTGAATTGTTTTAAAAAGGACTAGCTTGATCATAAAATAGATTATAGGGTTTCAAAGTCAGGTTACATATAGGCTATTTTAATGCAGCATTTGCTCAACTTTTAAGTCTTTTAAAAATTCTTCCTCTCGTTTAGCCACTTTTTGATTTTGTCTGACGCATTGGATTGTGTTTTTATTTGTTACAATCCAAGATTTTTCACTGATTTTTTAATCAAATGCATGACCCCTTTCGAACGGTTTTGGTTCAATTTTATCAAACTCTTTCGATGGTGTGCCTTCTCTGTTGCTCCATTTGAGCTTAGTCCAGAGACTCTTGAGTTGTTCTAGAACAGTTTTAAGAAAGTTGGATCTGTTTAGCCGCTCCTGAAAAGATTGCTGCAAACACAAAAACACACGTCATATTGAACAGAGATTTGTTGTGTGAAAGTTGTCGTCGTTTGCCAGGGGAATTACACTGTATCAAACAGGTAAAATGGATGTAGGTAACTTGATCATCTCCCTGTAATAATCTCATATATATTCAACTCCCATACTCAAAATCAGATACTAACCTATCAGCTTCAATTTCCCCATTACTTTCATCAGGAATAGCATCGAATTTATTCACAAGTATATAAGATACTAGTTTTGATGGAAGCTCAATCACTTTAAATCCAAACGTCTGAAATAGATAGAATTTTGCAATGATTTTTGAAATTGATCTAATTTTAGTCAGCGACTAACGATGCATATTTGGTTTTAAAATTTATTTATTTTGTAACTTCAAAATTGCAGCATGATGCAACCAAGACATTGTTGATTACATATTTAGTACTGTAATTCTTTGTTTTAATACCTTAGTTCGATTCCTCATTGGAGCACATAATTCTGGCCTCAATTAAATGCCGACCAATATTAAAGTTAATATTGGTTGTGTGATTTTTGTATATATTTTTTAATCAATTTCTATATTGTCATTCTCTTGGTGTTGGCATCGTTCAAAGGCCAACCCAAATCGTTCAAAATTAGTTTATATTACATATTATAATCAGTTAGAGAATCACCGATATATTATTGCCGTTTTAAAGAACATTATCAATGTACATTACATCATGGAGAAATATATTGGACCTTATTGTCATATATAACTTACATTTAACAAATGTTTCTTTGATTCTTCAAAAATTTGTGGAAAGGCTTTTGAGTGCTCTTTTGGAATCAGTTTCGAAATATCTGAAAATTAAAAGTAATAATATGATAGGCCTACTGTTATAATATTGTATAAAATGAGGGGTAAGTGAAGAAAAAGTATCTTTGTAGAAATATCTGATCTTCTATCAAATCTTTGTAAAATTAAAATCAAAAGTTGTAAAATTATGATTACTCTCGTAAACAAAAACAGGAACAATCAATATGGAAATTGATATCCAAATGATTGTGGTAAAACATGGTCGCCAATAGTTGATACTTTTTTCTTAGAGTCTGTAAGCAAAAGTAAGTTAATACAGTTATTACAAGCAGACATAAGAAGTAAAATTTCAAAAATAGTTTGAAATTGAAATCAACAATATCTTGATAAATCTCAATGGAACTGAATGGGAAAAAGCAACAACTAAAGTAGTCTATACAACTAAAGGCCCAACATAGTCTGAAATCCGCTAAAAGTCTGAAAATTCTCATGTCTGTACAAGTAAAGTAATTGAGACAAAGTCAAACTCGGTTAATATCCCCTTTCTTAATGTCCCACTTTGCTTAATATCCCCACATAAAACTGACCTATTTTCCATTCTCCATACAAACCTTCATAATCCTACCTCGCTCAATGTCCCGCTTTTCATCCGTACCAGAGGAGGGATATCAAGCAAGTTCGATTGTATAGGCATATAAAGGGTGGTTGAAAAACAGTAAGCTACACACATACTTGTCAAGAACACATTGCACTTACCTAATCTCTTGATAGGCATTTTTTTATTATCAGAGAATAGCATAAAGCGACATATATCTGCAACCTGAAAATTGAGAAATAAATATACATGATAAAAAAAATACATGATACACAAAATCGGTAGCTGCCACTAAAGTAATTATTTGTCTGAAATTAATTTGGAAATTTCTGAAATTCACTCGGAAAAGGTGTACCTAGATGTTGTATATAATATTATGTATCTGCGTATTGACTTTCTTGCTTGTTGATCATCATTGTGAGAGTTCATATATTTTTCGATTTAGCTAATGCGTGTTTCTATCCCCCCATGCCGACCTTAGAACAAAAATTTACATAATGCTTTACAGGCTGGTACTATTACCTTTCGTTTTAGTTCGTCTCTTGATATTTTGCTGCATGCTTGAGCTGCTTGTGTATTTGAAATCTCCTCTTCATCACTTTCATCTTGAGTGTCATTCCCCCTACCACTAAAAAACAATGAAGGTAACAATAGAATTAGAAACAATAATATACAGTATAATACAATACAATAGAAATCAATACAATGAAAAACAAAACAATAGAAATCAATACAATGAAAAATAAAACAATAGAAAACAATACAATGGACAACAATTCTATACAGTATAATACAATACAATAGAAATCAATACAATGGAAAACAAAACAATAGAAATCAATACAATGAAAAATAAAACAATAGAAAACAATACAATGGACAACAATTCTATACAGTATAATACAATACACTAGAAATAAATACAATAGAAAATGATAAGATAGAAAACAATAGGCCTACAATAGAAATCAATAGGCTACAATAGATAACAACACAGTTAAAGTCAATATAATACAGTACAATGCAATAGAAAATACACAGGAGGGTTATTGTAGCCTCAGTTCTAAACTTAGAAAGTAAATCACACAATTTTATTCACAAAATGTATATATATATCTTTGACGTCAGAAATTGAAATTTCAAAAAAATTTACATGAGCAATCACATCAATCCTGCAATTTTAAATTCTGTAAGGCCAAAGCAAATTTAGAAGGGAAATTATGTTTTCTTGACTTTAGGTTCAGAAAAAATTGTTGAAACGCTTCTATCTAGTATTCCAGAAGGGGGAAAGTTGTGTGACACAGACCAAGAATGAGTAACAGATCAAGACAAAAGATAGAACCTGTTCTATTATATGCATCTGAAACGTGGGTTCTATCAACCACACTATTGACCCGATTTGCTTATGACGCCATGCTTCGGCATGCTTTAGGAATACATTGGCCAAATTTACTGCTTACTGTCTACTACTAAACTTAGGAAAATTTCCCCTTCTGCCTCTGCTATTGCTCACCAACGTCAGATGTCTTTTTTAGGTCACATCGAAATATCAGAGACGTATGCCCCTCAACCGCTGCATGACATTCTTTACTGGCAACCGAAGGAGATTTTTCGACGGGGCTATAGGAGAGTAGTATCGTTTCATAATGTTTTGTATCGTGAATTGTGTTATTTACAAGTTTCTTTGTCAGCTATGTCTCACTGTTATTTGTGGCGTTCTTTCTGTAGAAAATATGTAAGGCGTAAGAGGGACGACATATTCCTATAATGTGACTGTCTATACTAGACCTACTACTACACTAAGATCAAGTGATACAATGTAACCCTGTTAATATCACTAGTTGTCATTTGTCACAACCAGTTTCCATCAAATTCAACTATTTCACTCAAATTAATATTATGCTTATTATCACGATTTTTGGCTGCAACTAATAATGTTACGCTGAAAAACATACCCACGTTGGCTTTGAGAGCTTTGTGTTGATTGCTGAAACAAAAAATGTTACAAAAGAGTCATTGAAAGAAAATGAAAACAACCAAGTCTTTACAATTAAGATGTATTATGAAACTAGCGTATTTCCAATTTCCATTATCACACATATCGATTTAAACAGCTTGATATTTTTCTAACCATGAATTTATAACTGTTAACAATACAGTGGAATAAAAGTAGTGACTTGAATACATCCGTTACTTCGATTTGCTAGACATCCATGTGAATATATAATGTAGGCATAGTAGTTTGTGGATCATATCATAACAACAACACGATTTTCGAATTTATTGTTCCTATGGACGAATGACCGATAGCTGTTGTGTTCATATCACTTTTATTCATAGTCACGTTGAAGTCAGTGCTGTGGAAACAAACAAACTTCCCTGTTTGAAATAGTAATTTTGCCCAGTTTTTAGAGAAAGGCACTTCTCGACAAGATATCAGGTTTTTACCTTCTTCGTGGGGGTAGAAACAATTTTTTTAGAATAATTAGTAAATACTGTTTTGTTCCAGTTTTCTAAGAATATTTGGACTTGAAGGGCTTATCCTGCAAATCTTATCTCGATGGCAGCCCTGCCGCACACTGCAAAATGGACATTTTCAAACTTTCATTTCTCGAAAACACATTATTGAATTTTCTCTATAGTATTGGCAACTTGAGTTGTAGCCAACTCCTCCCTTTCCCCTCTTTAGATTTTTAATTGGACTTCAACGTCTTCAGGATCTGCCCTACTCTTCTCAGCATAGATACCATCAACCACATTAACCACTATGTCGCATTGACAGTTGGAAATCAGGTATTCGTAGGCCCAAGTAGGCTACTGCAGACAGTGAGACAGACAAGACCATGACCGACCACTTTTGGCTCCGACTCTCACTCACTGACTGACCCTCAGTCGATTCGGTCATTTGAAAAACGCAATAGATCAAATCATCAGACAGACGCTGTAACTCTCATGAAATTTTTACTTACAGTTGAATCTCTTGATTTCCTTTTTGGCATCGTGTATGTGTATTGTTTAAGGTCTCAATAAGGAATTAAATTGCTAATAGTCGAGATAATCTCTTTTGGAAATTGAAATGAATCCTGAAAATGAAGTGTGATTGCAATCATGTTTAGACCTCTTTCTCATTATTTCCCGCCAACATAGCCTCATTTGCGAGAAGCGATAGACCATTATGGAATCTAACTATAAAACATAGCGTGACCATTATCACGGTTTGTGAGCTGTACAATAAATCATACGAAGGCATACACCAGAGAAGACAATGAATGCACGGCACAGAATCAAAATAATCACGGTAACGTTTGAATGAAAAGTGAAATTGAAGCACTAATCCAGCTGATGCTGATGATGGCTGGACTCTGGCGGAGAGTGAACTTTTGTATTAAAGCTTGATTCGGGGAAATGATTCATGAATACGTTGAATGTATTTATGCACATGAATTGTTAGCATTTTCTGACAATTCTGAAGCATTAGTAATATTAACTGCTTCTTTATCTTACGATATACTGAAATGTACAAGTGGAAATTTATCAAAGATTTTCATCAACGAAGTCAATTCAGAAGATTTAACAATAGAAAACTCATTACTAAAGTTTAAAAATGTTACAAATAGCTTGAGAGAGAAATCTCATTTTTACAAAATTTATTATATATGTGATATATCATCCTGTGAAGAGATATTAAGCCGATTTGATAGAAAAAATGTCCGTTTTATTGGCTTAGACTGTGAGTGGACAAGCAAGAAAGATCATAAAGGTTTTCCAGTGGCATTAATCCAACTAGCTGCAGACAATGGAGTCGTCTACCTTATCCACCTTGCTAAAATGGATGGTATTATTTCTGAAAAGCTAAAATTAATCCTTGAAGATAGAAATATTTTGAAATTTGGAGTTGGTATCCATGGTGATTGTGAAAGACTTCGTCGTCATGGTATCCAGCCAAGAGGTTACACTGATCTTAGACATATTTTACACAGATGTGTTCCTTCTCTACTAAGTCAACATTTTAGGTAAACAAACAGTAAACAATTGAATATGGTAGCATATCCCTAGAAGATTCAGCTAATTCTACCAAGTCTCCAGTCTGCAGAAAAGGGCAGTTTTCGCTGAGATCTTGGGTGCGCAACAACAAATACTTTGTTGACGTTTCACCGTAAAATATCTAAATATCGTTGAATCTCGGGTGCGCCATTGCCATAATCTGCAAACTGGCCAAGTCTAACTGAGTCCATTTGCAGCGGAGTTTGTAATAATCTATATTTCAAATCATATATAAGTGCGACTCTGAAAATATCGTTTTTGTTACTCTTTTCCTGTTATGCGGATGGATTTAGTTGACAACGCATAGGAAATAGTAAAAACAAGACAAAATGTGCCACCAGAAAAGTTGTTGCTCAATATTGAAGTTCTTCTTCTGCGACCAAGATACAGATAGCCATCTAACAAACTTGACAGTCTTTCGACAAATTTTAACATTTTGATTAAAAAAACAGGACATTTATTTGATGTTTCCACGTTCATTATTCATTCTAGTCTGCAACCTGTTCATTTTTCTTTGCTACAGTGACACATGCACTCTAGCATGATTTATAAACAAGATATTTTATTACAGTTAAACCTGTATATAACATCCAGCTTCTATGAGAGGTAGACTAATTGACCACTTTATGCAGGTGGCCTTTATATACAGGATTGATTAGACTATAGAAAATACTATTTTAGACATGAATGACCATTATAGACAGGTGGTTACTGTATAGAGGTGACTATTTGACTGTATATTCTTTTCTTCTAGTAACACACGCGAAGGCTTGTTGTCTCTTTCGAAATCATTCCTTAACATATCGTTGGTGAAATCAGATGTACAGCGCAGTGATTGGGAACTTGATCTTTCGGAAAAACAAATCCAATATGCATCACTTGACGGCATAGTTTCACTTGAAATCTTCCTCTGCCTTGCGCTAGGTAAGACTCATTCAAGAAGTTTGGAGCAAGAAATTCTGAAATCTGACATTTTTGATGAAGATATTGAGAGTAATCAATTGGAACAAGGAGACAGCTTGAATTTAAGTGGAATATATTTCTATGATGTTATGAAGAATGAACTCAACTCTACCCCAGATGAATTAATGGAAATTAAAAATTTAAGATTTACAAAATTAGCTCAAGAACAACTATCATCTATTTGTCAAGGTCTTGTTGAACTAGGATATCGTCGAAAAAGTCCAAAAGGGCAAAATAAATCTGCAAAAAAAGGAGATAATAGTCCTGTAAAGAAGAAAAAGCAACCTTCAACGCGAAGCCGTCCGTTGTATGAAAATTGTATTTTGTTGAGTCCAGATGGGCAGATTCTATGTACATGTGACACTAAGAAGATACAATGGTACATTTCAAAAGGTTTAGGTAAGTGATTCAAATCAGCCCTTTGGAAATAATTTATTTGTAGTTTTGTATTACAGTGAAACCTGTACATAACGACCAGCTAAGAGAAGTAGATAAATTGACCGTTATAGACAGGTGACCTTTATATACAGGTTTGATTCAATAGAAAATACTATTTTAGACATTGAAAGAATGACCACTATAGACAGGTGGCCGCTGTTTAGAGGTGCCGTTATAACAGGTTTGACTGTACTGTATGATGTAGCATTGTACAGACATTAGAATTTTCAATCTTTTAGCAGAGTTTTCCCTTGTAATTATGTTCATATTTTTAAATATTTAGGAATACCTATACATTCTGACATTGAATTTCCTAACCTTTTGTGTAATTTTTGCAGTGACACAATTAAAGTAGAGTAAATGTCTATAGACTATAGCTTCCTAAATCACGAAGGCGTAATACTCGTAAGTTGTTGTTTAAATTAGCACATAACGTTTGGTATGGTTTGGATTGCCTGATGATTACATTCTTGTAAAACTCTTGGTCCCCAAAAAATATGCAAACATTTTTTTTGTATTTCAGCAACTCAAGAAAAAGAGAATCCTTTGACAGCTAGATTAAAATTCCATCCTTCCGGTTATCCAACTGAAGATAGAGTCTACTACACGACTGTTAAAGAAAACAAATGTGTTGTGTGTGGTCATGAAGATATGTATAATCGTAAAATGATAGTACCACATGATTATAAACGTTATTTTCCTACCAAATTTAAAGATAGATTATCACATGACGTACAATTATTATGTCCGCAATGTCATCAGTTATCATGTCTGTATGACGAAGATTTACGACGCAAATTAGCAGTAGAATATGACGCACCAATTAAAACACACAAATTAATTGAAGATTCAGAATTAAGATCTGTTAAATCAGCAGCAAAGGCACTTTTGAACGGGAAAGATAAAATACCTATGCCTAGAAAAAAAGAGTTAGAAGATATTGTTATTGAATATACGAAAAAGGATGCCGTAGATTTGGAAACTCTTCAAGAATTATCAGCAATAAATACTAAAAAAGAAAATGATGATTTTGTTGCTAGTCATGGAGAGAAGGTTATCCAAGGTGTTTTAAAGAATAGTAGCGTTGCCGAGTTCATAGCAATGTGGAGGCAACATTTTATTGATAATATGCAACCAAAATTTATGCCAGAATTATGGTCCGTTGAACATACATTGACTGAAAATAGCGAGTAAATATTTGATTTCAATTAAATCAAATTTCTTTTCAAATAAATTAATAATAATGTTATATTATAATCAATCACATTGAACATGAAAATATTAGCTGTTATTTAAAAGGTTTTAATTTTTAACTCAATTTAAAAAAAAAATATGTGAGAGAGAATGTGTCTTTCTTGACAAAATTGTAAAGCTCATAAATGTTCATACATGGCAAAGTTTTAAATTGTGTTTTGACTTCTCAACTGTTTTACAGTTAAATAACATGCACCTATCAAGGTAGTCAGTAATACCTTGTCAACTGCAAAATGATTCAGTCGATATTGATTGATTGACATATCTGACATTGATTGATTGACAGGTTTACATTTGACATTGATTGATTGACAGGTTTACATTTGACATTGATTGATTGACATGTATACATTTGACATTGATTGACTGACAGGTTTACATTTGACATTGATTGACTGACATGTATACATTTGACATTGATTGATTGACAGGTTCACATTTGACATTGATTGACTGACAGGTTTACATTTGACATTGATTGACTGACATGTATACATTTGACATTGATTGATTGACAGGTTCACATTTGACATTGATTGACTGACAGGTTTACATTTGACATTGATTGACTGACATGTATACATTTGACATTGATTGATTGACAGGTACACATTGATTGACAGGTTCAGGTTGATTGAAATTGATTTGTTCTACCATTATACAACTTGCTCTCTTTTGTTTTGCAAAGCACATGCTAACCTTTCAATATCATCCAAGCTGAGATTATCAATATATGATCTATAGTCCTATAGTATAAAAATATACAGAACATGTTACAGTGTACACTTTCATGCAGTGTTATTTAATTATTAATACATAAGGTGCTATGAACTCTATCCTGATAATTGCACAAGCGTGGTGTAGTGAGAACATGAAAAAGAGATCAGAAGTCATCATGACATGTGATTTTGCCTTTTCTAATATTCTCACAACTGCAGCCAGCGGGAGTGCAATTATCAGGCAGTAACATATTTTTTTTCTGATGTGATAGTAACCGAAATTTCTTTCAACATATTTTTGTCCAGTTTTTGCTGTAAAATTGTCAGTTTCAATATTTTTTATATCAGTTTCTGTTTTTCATAAAGAAAGAAAATATACTGCTTTACCTGGAGGCTATTAATTGTATGGCTTAAATTTTTGATATCAAATTCAAATTTCATTGATTGTCGAATTCCAAGAACACATTAACTTACTTAGAACATTTATCATTGATTACCCATGTTATTTGAATTAAGCCATCAACGCAGAAAACAAGATAATTTTTCAAACTTGATCTGACATTTTATTGCTGATAATTTATGTGGAGAATCCAAACAGGGTGCAAAAAAACTTTCAATATAATTTCTCTTAACATTATAATTTAGAGAAGCAGGCCTACAAGGTTATTATGATACATTTTTTGAAGAGAAATATTATTCTTGCCAAGAAATATTATCAAGTACCATAAATAAAAAAATAAAATAGAACTATTAAAAAAAAATATTTGAAAAAAAAAACTGGCGGTAGAAAGATGCAATTGATCGGCCATTTGCCGATGGCCGACCGCTATATATATTGTTGTCTGCATCAGACTCATTGCTAGTTTCTTAAATGAAGCACTATAGAATTATAATTATAGTTTTACCTGTTTAAATTGTGAAATAGCTTTTTGATGATCAGCAGGACTGAAATGTTTCTTTAATATCCTTTCTAGTTGGCTCCAAAACTTTTCTGAACTGACAGCAGGAATGTTAGAGTCTTTAGCTACAGCCTTAGAAGTCGATGATTTCACAACCAGATTGATTTTACCACCATCGTTGATATTATAATCACATAAGCATTTCCCATCTAAAAAATAAGTGTAATTTGATCATAATATAGCAAGGCTGTCATTAAAAATTCAAAACTGGAAGGAAATTCAAAAGCCTTTGAAGACAATTGCTCAATTCCTGTATATATTGGAGGTATGCAATCAGTACTTGGGAATAAACTGAGCAAAACTTTTTATTCAGTTTAATGATTATAAACTACAAAAGCCATAATTATCAAAAATATAATAAAAATTTCTTCTTCGTCCTTCTACGAGGCCTATTATTATCTGTGGCTAAAGGCAGTTGGCTAAACCGCCTATGAGTTAATCCAGCACTATCATTCAGGCTGCATATTAAATTATTTAAACATTACCGGTATTTCATTTCAAATTTACTAGACATTAAATTAAATTTGACATTATCGACATTTCAACTGCTATTAGATATCATATTAATATTATTATTATAACAATAAAATATTAATATGGTATCTAAATATTAATATGCATCTGAAACGTGGGTTCTATCAACCTCATTATTGATCTGACTTGACTCAGCTTATGACGCCATGCTTCGGCATGCTTTAGGAATACATTGGCCCAACTTACTGCCTACTGCTATACTTAAAAAACTTTCCCTGTCTGCCTCTGCTATTGCTCACCAACGTCAGATGTCTTTTTTAGGTCACATCGAAAGATCAAAGACATATGCCCCTCAACGGCTGCATGACATCTTTTACTGGCAACTGAAAGAGTTTGTATCGTGAATTGTGTTATTTACAAGTTTCTTTGTCAGCTATGTCTGACTGTGATTTATGGTGTTCTTTGTGTAGCAAATATGTAAGGCATAAGAGTAAGAGGGACGGAACAATTCCTATGATGTGACTGTTTATACCACTACTACTACTATAGCAGTTGAAATAGTGCCAGGGTCCGACAAAAGGTTCGTCCTTTTGGAATCCTAGAGGAATTTCAACATTTTCTCCTGAATTTGTTTGTTGATGTTTGACCTATAAATTATTAAAAAAATTAATCTTCTTCTGAATTTTCACTAATACTGTAATCTAGAATCTAGGATTCCAGGATCCCTATTTTTGCTGGACCCTGAATAGTGCTAAAAATGTCCCTTTAAGGCCATTCAGGGTGCATATATAATTATTTAACATTATTAATTTATTTCAAATATACCAGACAAAGGCTTCCCACTAAACAACAGTCTTTGGCGGTCCACTGCTATTCCACGATTAGTTTCAATTTTTTGTTTCACAGATAAAATAGTTTGAGCTTGAAATACCTGTAAAATAATGAGAAATAACAAATATCATGTTAAAATCCTTGAAATTGTTTTATTTTGATCAAATCAGGTGCATGTTTGCTTGCCACAGAAGCGGTCATTCCGGAGATAGTAATTTCCATTTATACCTATTTAATTATTTATGGACCAATCAACATTACATTATTGTTGTGTCTTCATTAAAAATGTGTTTGCATAATAGTACTGTATACTGTATAGTTGCAATTCTTCCTGATATCTGATGGACATTTTAAAAATTTATATCTGACTGGGCGGGCTTTAAAATTGTAGCATCAGATTTATATCGGATTGGTTTTTTAACATTGAGAAGCACTAGTTACAATGCTGCAAAGCTAGATACTGTTCAATGATTCTATCAAAACACCACAATGAATATTGACAAACAGTTTCTAAAATAGCTATAGGATAGAATCAACAGCTTTGGAATGATGGTTATTTTAAAATTATAGACAGCTTAAAATCAAGATATTCTACTTGCATAAACATACATCGAGTTCTATTTCTTCACCATTCAATACTTTGACAAACAGCTTCATCTTTTGATTTGAATCTTCTTCACAGAATCAATTGAATTATTTTATACCTTTGACTTTCAATTCATTGTATGCCAATCTAAGTATTTCTGCCACTAAAATAAAATACAATGTGATTCCTGTAATGTGACCTTATTATCAATTTACAGAAAATTTACCGCGTATGAAGTCATTGCAAAACGAGACTACCGCTGAAGAAGTCAAAATCAGTGTCGAAAAAGGCTTTAATTTCAAATAACAACTATGGCATTATTTGAATGCAGGGTCCAACAAAAGGTTCAGCCTTCTGGAGTCCTAGCGACGTTTCTACATTTTCTTCTAAATTCTCTAAGTGATATTTGACCAATAAATCATTAAAAAAACATCAATTTTCTTCTGAACTTTCTGAAATCTATGATTCTAGGGGATTAGGATTCCTGTATTTGTCAGCCACTTAGCGTTCGTGTGACATCGGTTTTATAATGGATTTATCAAATCAGGCTAAAAACGAAAATGTTCCATTTTGAACACAAAATGTAAAAAAGCAAGGCGTATGTTAGCCTGCGTACCAGCCCCTAGGTTTTTTCTGAAACCATAGGGTCTGCTGAACTAATGTGTGATTTTCAGCCCAAAAAGTTCTCATGAGTTTGAGATATAATTTATGCATTACGTTGAGATCATTGTCGCGGCTGATAACTATGACGTGTTTGACAGAGAGTTGTGATTTTATGACAATTGATGTTTTGTGACAGTGTGTGAATTAGAGTGTGAAAAATTTACTAAACTTATATAGGTGCTATTTTCAATGGGCTGAGAATCCCACATTAGTTCACAGACCCTATGGTTTTAGAAATAAACCTCGGGGCTGGTACGCAGGCTAGGCGTATGTCAATCTCGCGCTAGAATGACCTACACAGTGATAATCAATTACACAGAACACAACTTTTGATGTATTATTCATCGGAATGAATCCATAAGAACTTTTGGTATGTTCTTTCGAAGTTTTACTTTGACTTTTTACAGCGCCGGATTAATATTATCAGTGGCTTTAGGCGATTATTAATATGGGGCCTAAAAAAATTTTTCAGGAAATTTTGGGAAAATAACATAATTATAGTGTTTGTTGGTCCCCCCTTTATTCTGATTTTATATGAGCAATGACAATCACTCTCCTAAAAATAACTTTTATTGGTATAAATACAGTATTCCTGTAATAGAATGTATGGAATGAATGTCTCTTTCCATCTAAAGTCGACTTGCATTTTATGTCAGTTAAGTTTCTTTGAGCCACTGGGATCGGTCGTAGCCATGGCAACACAATCTTTTTTGATCATTTTTTCACAAAAGGAAATTAGAAGTCATCATGTCTTGTTAACAGCAATGTGTTATTATTGACACAATTGTTTTCGTTGAATAGCAAGTGTAATTTGATCTCAAAATAGCAATGCTGTCACCAAAATTATGAGACAGGAGGGAAATTCAAAATCGTTATGACAATTAAAACCTTGACCTTTGCAAACAATTTGATCAATTTCTGTATGAATATATGTGACCAATGGCTTGTAGATAAAACTGAATTCAACTTTTATTTAGTTTAAAAATATTAAAATTTCATAAGAAACCACAAAAATTCATTTTTTTCAATTATTTTGGTCTTTTCATTTTTTTTTAATTTATTTCTGGAGGCCTATTATTATTTGTCTAAGGCGGCCGCCTAAACCGCCTATGGGTTAATCCGGCACTGAATTTTTATATAGTTAAATTAGAAACTACGGGATTAAAATTATGATGTATCATAGGATGCATTAACAAAGTATTGTAGACCTTTTAAATTGTTAACTTATATTAAGTAATGGCGAAGATATCAATGTTTAAATGAAGCACAATAATTTATTTTCCCATCTTTATCGAAGTGCTATAAAATTGACATTGTTGCAAATCCCGAATTAATAGTTAGCCTACATATCTGAACTCATCTCTTCTACTCGTAGGCTATTTGCACATATGTTTTTGCTAAACTTCACAAAGGGGTGGCGAGAAAGTATAGATTTCATATGGAATAATCTATTCTGCAGAGAAGGGCAGTTTTCACCGAGATCTTGGGTGACAATGTAGCAAATACTTTGTTGACGTTTGGCCAGAAAAGATCTAAATATCATTGAATCTTGGGTGCGCCATTGCCATAATTTGCATACCAGGGAATGACACTTTTATAACTTTATTTCAAGTTTATCTATGAGTTTTCATCTGACTATCTTACGCGGTAATAGATAAGTCTGCCGCGAAGTATAAGGATTCCAGTCTGGAAGAGAGGCTGATTTCATGATTTTTCTCTTTCAGTTTTTAGCATATTATAACCACTGCCAACAGAACAGGGCAAATAGGTCAATAGCCAGTCTGCATTCCACAGGCTTCCCGCCGGAGATCTCCTGCGGCGCAAGCCCGAATGCAGACCGGGTCACTGGGCCAATAGGGCATCAATCATCATAGAAGAACTAATTTTGGAAGCATCAATGTATACTAGTTGGGAAAGCAATAGCTCACAATATCTCAGTTCAGCGCATTTATTTATATTTTACATATGCCTAGTTGAGTTCTACCTTGGTTTGGAGCTTTGGTAGGCCTAGGCTACTTGGTTGGTTGAGATATGAGAATTGTCAATGGAGATTGAACAATTAGAAAAATATCGACTCCCTCTCAACTTACGTCTCCGAAACCTTGACCTATTTGTAGAGAAATATGCCCTAAATTATATATTTATCCATATTGGTATGAAACTTACCAATAAAATTACAAATGTTGGAGTCATAACATTTCTCTTCTTGAAATAGTTCCACAATCACCAAGATAATCGAAAGACAAGAAATCTGCATTTTTATGCTGACTGCTCTCTCCCCAGTCTTTTCGATTTTAACCGGTAGCTACCGGTAATTATCGAAATGTTGACTGGAAGTCGTAATTATCCGCGTACCAAAATGAAATTTACAGATAAGAAGTAAATGTATATTCACAATTAATAATGAGCAACCAATCAAATTACCTTCGTGTTTTCCATTAAATGAAAAATATGTTAATGTTATGACATAATTTCCTTGAAGGTTCGGAAATTGCGATATCCGAAATACGGATATCCACACCGAATTTGAACCAGTCTTTTATCGCCCAAGACCAGACCAGAATGACTTGCGATCAATTGCGAAGTGAAGCAAATCATTTCAAAAAAAGTATATCGTTTTGAATAATTTTAGTTCCGAATATACTCAATTTCTTAATAAATAGTTCGTCTTATAGTTAAAGTCATGTCTGGTGGACTCCCTCGAAGAATAATGAAGGTAATTGATAGTTTAGAAAGTCTCAAATTTTAGAAATGGATTCCAGATTTGAGAAAATCTTAAAAATATTTTTTGTTTCACTTGGTAGCTAGTGTATTGACTGTATTGTGACATTTGACTTATTTTCTTATATTACTATTGATACCAAATTTACTTTCTCAAACCTCAAGACCGCTACGTTTCTTTAATTTGAGATTTGATTTTTTAATTATGAGAGACGCTTTTTTAGACTTTTTGCTTGTGGTAAATGATCGTGAAATTACAGTTCATTTTCTAGTCGTTGTTCTTGTTTCCTGAGTAATTAATACAAAATTATGTTAGCATAATTTTTCTTACGTCAATATTCATGAACCTTTATTGATTATTATTGAGTAAGCTTATTCCGCATTCCAAAAATATTTATACAGATTTCAACTTTATCATGGTTTATCTAGTCTCCGTTTCTATGGACGTTTTTTAATTAACTTTCTTATGCAAATTTGCAATCTCGTGATTCTATTTTTACGATTAAAAGATACAATTTATAAAAATGTTTTATGTATTTAGAATCAATTGCTAGGGATATTTGAATTATGTAGCAACCTTTAAATATTCTCCAGAATTAAGTTAATAATAACCCCATTACTTAAACATTTAAATGAATAAACACTTGACATTGATTTTGCAATCCAAGTTTTTCAGATAAATCTGCCATTTTATAATCTATAATACTAATTTAGCTCAAACCCTAGGCAAACGACAGCGGCTTTCGCGCAACAAACCAGTTTTTGTCTGACATGTATTCATCTTTAGAAGCAGTCTTTCCAAGAGTGTCTAAAAAGAGCTGACTTCCTCATGACTAACTGAGAACAATTGCCTTGACTGAGCTCAAAAGGAAGCTACTGAGAAGCCACAACATCGAAAAGGTTCGATTAATTGTGAACGGAATTGTTTCGCAGTCTTTTAAAGAGTGGCTAATCAGACTTGACTTTATCAGGACTTGTCTAGAACAATGATTCAGAAGGTCTTGACCGAACTTAAAAGGAAGTCATGGAGAGAAGCCACAATATCTAAAGGGTTCAATAAATTTTGAACAAAAACTTGCTCGAAAAGTATGACAAAGATGTTCGACAGGGTTTGATAAAAGTTGCGATCCTGCGATCCTAGATCACGGAAGGCTGAGCTGAAATCCGAAGGCAGCCAAGAATCAACGTTTTTCTTATAAGATTTCTACTAAATATTAAGGTAAAGCTATAACCTTCCATTTTCCAAGGATTATTTGTCTATTCACAAATCGATAATCAGTGCTTGTTTACATCTCCATCAAGTCCTGATATAATTTCTTTACGAGTTTAAACAGGATGGAGCGTTGACAATGAAATTAATAGCAGACTGCCTTGTTCTGATATGAAATAGTTCATCATATGTCCGTGAAAAAATCCTAAGGTTCCACTTGGAAAATCTGTGGATCTCGGAAGGCAAAAACTTTTATCGGACCCTGATGTTCGATAACAAAAATCCTTGGAAGATGTTTGATGGTTATTAAGCGTAATGCAACACGTCAGACAAAATTGAAAGAGTGGCTTAATACGAAGGATTTTTTAAGGAAAAGTCGCTCAAATGTAATATGTTGAATGTTGGCCATGTTTATAATAATGTTGAATAATAGGCCTAGTTATGAACAAAACTTGATTATTCACTAAATTATCTTACAAAACGAGCATGTTCGCTATACATGTTCGTTTTGTAAGATAATTTACTTTACTGTTGAAGAAGCCTGTTTTTCTTTGGGCCTAAAAGCATTTGCATATTTTTCTTACAACTAAATCAGGCCCTGTTGTTGCCAGAACTTTAGGCTAAAAATTACAATTACGATTACACCAGAAACTGTTTATAACTTTATTTGCCTAAAACTGAGATGGATAATAGCCTCTTGAATAGACATGAATTCTTCTTTCAAGATTTACCTATCAGATGAGAGTGAGGACCGATAACTGACCTACAGCATAATTAATACAGCATAATAAATACAGCATAATTAATACAGCATAATTAATACAGCATAATTAATACAGCACCTCTAACTCTTATTATTGTTAAATCATCAAATCAACCGCAATCAAAATCCAATGAAATTATCAACTCATAATGTCAACAATGTTTTCAAATAATTGTTACAATAAACCTTTTCATCTTATAAGCAGAAGTTGTTCCAAAAAGGGCAGGATATCTCACCCCCCCTGTCAGGATATCCAACCATCTTGTTGGCAAATATTTTTTGTAAGTGCCCTCCTGGTAGGGGTGTTAGTCGGTGAATTCCTGGTGCCATCCTTGCATGTGTGACAATCATGTTGGGACATTAGGACCACACAACCACTGTAGTTATGTTAATATCAAACAATCAAACATGGATTTAGTCGATCAACATACAGCGTATTTGAAGTATTTCATCATAAGTCATTTGGCAGAGTCTTTACTGAGGTTTTTCTTCCATACATGTGGGTTTTTATCTATAAACATCTTGAAAATAATTCTCTTCAACATTATCTTTATTCAATTTTG
Source organism: Haliclystus octoradiatus (assembly GCA_916610825.1). Taxonomy (NCBI): domain Eukaryota; kingdom Metazoa; phylum Cnidaria; class Staurozoa; order Stauromedusae; family Haliclystidae; genus Haliclystus; species Haliclystus octoradiatus. The sequence goes on along the minus strand of OU744453.1, from coordinate 18,517,891 downwards.
CTTGCCTCATGCATAGTCCGACAAACGTTGGAATCCTACATTCCAGAAGACTAGAGCAAATTTGGATGGAAATTGATATTTTTATGATTTATAGGTTAAACTTCGGCAAAAAAAATTGAGAAGAGAAATTTTGAATGCTTCTGGGATTCCAGAATTTGAATTTTCAGTCAGACCCTGGCCTTGCGTGAACAAAGTTTCCAGATGTTGTCAGACCTTGATCATAACTCATACATACATAGCAATCATATTCTCTATTGGATTGATTTGTTATGGATTTTTTCTTAATTTATAGGAAACACAGCGTTTAGTAGCTGAGCCTGTTACTGGTATAAGCGCTACACCTGATGAGCACAATGCTCGTTACTTTCATGTTGTGATAACTGGACCTAAAGAGGTATGTGTTCATTAGTGGTCATTGTGAATTGACTAGAACTCTAGAGCGGTCTACAGGGTGGCACAAACAGTCCGAACCTGCGAACGTAGTTCCATGAAGCTATGGCGAAATTCCGAATTTATTTACTTTCATTTAATTGTTATTTTGAACTTTTTCCTTAATAAATTCCTACACACAACTGATTTTGGACATTGAAAATGGAGAAAGGTATCGAAAAAAAAATCCAAAGGTTACATGTGATTGAAGGTTGGTTCGCCAAAGGCAAAATGTTTGTGCCACCCTGGCGGTCTAGGCAACAGGCACAGGAGACTCTGAGAGAATTCCTCTGAAAAGCTGATTTCCTCGTTTTTGATTGGTTTTTAAACAAAGGAGATTCTTCTGAACACAATATTTCTAGTTTTAGTATTTTAATTTTTCATACCTTTCTTTCAGTCACCATTTGAAGGAGGAGTGTTTAAATTAGAATTGTTTTTACCAGAAGAATATCCTATGGCGCCACCAAAAGTTCGTTTCATGACGAAAATCTATCACCCTAATGTCGATAAACTAGGAAGAATATGTCTTGACATTCTAAAAGGTAATTATGTAGCTTATCTACTTTTTTAAATATTTTATATAATACACAGAATCAGGGTCCGACAAAAGTGGGGATCCCGGAAGGCTAGACAAAATTCGGAAGAAAATTGATGTTTTTAATGATTTATTACTCAAACATCAACAAAAAAATTCAGAACAAAATGTTGAAATGCCTCTAGGATTAACCTTTAGTGGACCCTGCACAGAATAATTTATGATCGCTTGGAGATGTGATTCTGTTTTTTCATGGTCAAAGCTATCTCCAGGCACGAGAGACTTCCTTGGATTTCCGCTGTGTTGAACTTCTCAGATACCAAAAGTAGGAATCCTGGAATCCTAGATTGCGGGAGGTTAGAGTGAATTCAGCAGAGAAAATATATTTTTATGATTTATAGGTCAAACTTCAGAAGAAAATGTTGAAATGCCTTTAGGATTTCAGAAGGTTGATCCTTTTGTTCGACGCTGGCTACTTTTGTGCCTTCAGCTTCCTACATTGATTCATCTAGAACATGTTTCTCCCTTTTGACATTTTGCCGCTCTCATGTCTAGCAATTATTGTTCAAACCGAATTCATATAAACAGTTTTTGATTACGAATCCCGTATATCACATTCTCTAATTCTATCTATTTTATATCTTAGAGTATATGACTCATAATGTAAGTTAATAACATCACGTTTTAGTAAATGTTAATATTTTGAATTTGATTTCCGGAAAGCTTTATTTGTGAAAGAGATCAGGCGGCTAAAATTCTGATTGATAACATTAATTGATTAATATAATTATATTATATCTATAAAACTGTGCAATATGGTATTGACTTTCCATTATTATTTTGCAGATAAATGGAGTCCTGCATTACAAATTCGTACTGTACTTTTATCTATCCAAGCTTTATTAAGTGCACCAAATCCTGACGACCCTTTAGAAAATGATGTTGCTGAGAAATGGAAGGCTAATGAGTCACAGGCGCTCGAAGAAGGCAAGTACAGTCAAACCTGTTATAACGTTCACCGCTATACAGAGATCACAGGCCTGATATTGTTGTGAGCAGAATAAGTAAGTGCTTTAGGCTCGAAGGAGATTTAAGCCTTTTTAAAACTGAAGTACAGTAACATATTTAGAATAAAACTGGATGATAAATAATTGATAATTGGCATTCTTTTAGTTAACTGAGTGCAAATTAGCCGTAGACTTACATTTTACATAGACTGCTGACAAAAAGTTCAACATGGGGAACAAAGATGGCTGACGCAATAGACTTAGCCTAGCTCCACAAGGCCCACTATTCCGCTGCGTACCTGAGCTCACCTATACGAAGCAAAGTGAAGTACAGGAGCATGTGGCACAGGTCTACAAAGGACTTATTTTAGCGCTCTCCTCATTGACATTTTCAAAATTATTTTATCTCTCCTATAAACACTTTTGTAATCTAAACTCTAAACAATATGTTCTCACTGTCATAGAAAGATAGTTTAAATAGGATTTTCCTGCCAGCGAAGTGAGATTTGTTCAAAGGATCACAATTATTTTCAAACATTTATGAATAATTTAAAATCACACCGAGAGACAAGGAAATATAAAAATTAGATATTTCAGCTCATGTATGATGCAACTTAAAATTGGTTGTCATAAATAATTCTTTTATAAAAAAAATCCTGTTTCATTTAAAAACAAAAATTGCTCAAAAATGGCTTGAAATTTCGCGGTTTTCAAGCCTCTGTTTTGGTACTTTGCATCAGCCATTATGGATGCCCATAATCGCTAGATGTTTTCCATGAAGTTTGGTAATGGAATCAGCAGTCTATTTAAGTCTATGAAATTAGCCTAGACACTCTGTAAATTGTAACTGCAATTGAAACTGTAGAAATTATTTCATAGAGTTTACAGTTTACAATTAGTCTGCAAGCAGGTTGATGGGGGTGAATAGGATAAACAATCGATGATCTTAGAAATCTAATATGTTTGATCATGATGATTAATGTGTTATTGTATTGTCTATATTACAGCACGTGCATGGACAAGACTTTATGCAACAGCAGATAAGTCATAATCAACTTACTACCCTAGTATCATGAATTTTGTTATTTGATATTAGAATCACATCACAAATAACACACAGCATCGCTTTATTGTTAATTAAAAAGGCTAGCATTACACATTAGAGAGTGAACAATTGAAGAAACATTGATTAATATGTATGTACTTTGCACAAATTTTACAATCTGTGTAGTATTGTAGTCCCATAGAAAAAATCAACCATTAATATGGACAATTTTGACTATCAGACAGTTGTTGGAAATGGTCTACCGGTAATTATTCGCCATGATATTCTAAACCAATAAGAATGAAAAATATTTTAAAATGTGCACATGAACTAGTTTCAAGATCTTATCGTTAAAACGAAGATAGAAATGAAAAAAAGCCTGGAACCAGTTCCGCTGCACATTTTAACTTTTTTTATTCTTATTAGTTCAGAATATCATGGTGAATAATTGTAGACTCTTTCTACTGACAATCTTCTAGTCAAAGTGTCCATATGATTGATTGATTTTTTATATAAGACTATACTACTACACAAATTGTAGATTTGCATGTACTTTCCACATCTGGGGCAACAGTTTTTTGTTATCATAAATTAATGATAAGGATATTTACACGGTGTGAGCTTTAATATAAATATTATAGACATAATGTTTAATTTGTAAACATTACTCAGCTATAAGAGTTCTATTAGTAGGTTTGATAATAAAAAATTTAGTCTATTTGATGTTTTTAGGGTGCTTGTAAATTTTCAAACTCCTTTAAAAGTAGAAATCTTTGTTATTGTTTAATCAGTAAACAATTCAGTTACTATGGTAATTAGCAATTTATTATTTGAAATGTTTTTCTGTTAAATATAAACAAAAGATTAATCATTGTAAAAGTCATAAATATTTGTTTGATTTTATTTCTATTTTAATCGTGAGAGCTTTTTGCCTTTTTATCTCTGCATGATACTTGAGTCTTTTTTCAGTTATTTGACAATATACATTGTATCTATAGTTAAAACAGAGATAAGTTATTGTCATAACAAACACAACATGCGTGTTTTCCTATGTAACGGATAACGGAGATTGTCATCAGAATTATCGATAACATATTTCATGCCTGCTTGTAGACATTTAATAATCTATATACTCCTCCTTGAAAATAAGTCTGCTTACATGCTACAGATAACTTACGAAAGAAGTTTATGAAAATAAAGAAATTATCGTGCAAGAAATAATTGAGAATTATGCTACTTCAAGTTTCACATCATTAGGTGATCATCAGGCGATTTATTCATCAGAAGTTGAAATAAATCGTCTGATATGGTGTGAAATTTGAAGTAGCGTAATTCTAGAATATCACTTTCAATTCTCATTCTATAAACGCTCTAATTATTTTAATCGGGAACTATACCAAGAACTGCTATATAAAAATCCCATCCTTGCTATTATTATTATTAAATTTAGAAACAAAAATTATTCAATGTGTCTATGATCAAATCTTTAATATTCTGAAAGCGTTGAGGTCAAGTCATCTGCATTGAATCTTGTTTGTGATTCGGTATTATTCTACCTATATGATAAATACTATTTCGCTCTCTTGAAAAATTGAAAAAGAAATGTTGCTTAACTGATTACGGTTTTCTTATGCTAGCGATCAATGCAATAGAGACTTAAGAAGAGAAAGCGTAAAACAACTACGGTACTATACTTTGATAGCGGAAGCACCTACCAGATTCATTTTTGAACGTAAACAAAAACATGTTGGATTGATGAAATATTTAATGGTCATTTATCATGATAGATCACCACCTATTCTTAACCACAATCGCACTATGCATAGCAAAAAGACTGAAGTATATTGTTTGCGTGAAATATACTTACAACACGCGCGTATAAGGCTGTAAGACAATTTGATAATGCGTACTTGATATTTACAACAACAACAAAAAATAGCCTAATATCATACAAAACTGTTTTAACAAAATTGGTAAGCATAATTATTTAACATATATCTGATGTTATCATATTATCATTTGCATCTTGCTCCAAATTAGTAGTAAAATCAACGGGAGTAACACGTGTATTTCGTTTAGTTCTTAATAATGGAAAACTAGTTTGTCTTTTAAGTGTGTGTTTACTATCTGCTGTATTTACTAATGTATTATAACTATTTCCTTTCATTTTATGATCCTGTCTTTTGCTATCATCAACATATTGACGTAAAATTTTTAAAAAACAAACTACTGTCTGTTCCTCTAACATCGTATCGTGTAATTCTTCACGAAATTGATAGATTAATTGTGTTGTATTTTGAGATTTAATTTCATGACATAACGATTCAATTTCAAATCTTTGTAATGATGGTATTTTATATCTTTCCATTTTATTTGTAATTAACCATGAATAATCTGGAGTACTTGTATTTTCAGGTTGTGATATATTGCGTTGTCTTTGTTTTATACGCTCGCTACTGTCTCGAATTTGACAATCCAGTTCTGTCATTAAAGTTTCTGAAACTAATTCTGCTTCAGATCTTTTACCAAAATCGTTATTAAGTTTACTTGTTGAACTATGTTTTAACATCAGACCTTGAAATATTTCTTTCATGATATTTCTGCACTTGCTTTTTTCCACTTCTATTGACATACACAACGTTCTTTAATAAATCTTGAAAATAACCTTAGCAACAAAACATCTAACTATAGAAAACAAACCATTGTAAAATACTGAATTCGTTATAAGGCGTAGCTAAATATTTATACATGGTGTTTCTATAGATTTCATTATAATATTTACCACAGCGTCAAACAATATATAGTTTATTTACACGTTGTGTTGAACTATTTAATAAAACATTTCTGTGGTCTAATTTCAAAATATGTCTTTGAACCACATCTGATAACACAACGACGCAGGACCAGTTTTGCACTTGAGATACGTTTGAAATATTGATAAGAAAAACAGTATGTTAACAGGGTGGCTTTCAAAAGGATTGTAATGCTTTACATCGCTTCGTATAAATAGATAACCGCTTCAAAGAATAAATAAGACGTTCAATCGTGTTTGAATATCGATATCATTGTCATAACTTGTTATAAGCTGAGTTATGAGTTACTCCTATAACTGATAGTTTTAGCTACAATGACATCGCCTTGGAGACTGATAATTTCAACAGTAGCAGAACCGGAGTGAATTTTAACTGTGTAGTGTGTACAACTCTTGTACTGTACTCTCACAGTAAAAAATGCAAAGTTAAATGAATCGGAATATTATCGTTAGGACTGCATGTTAATCTTTCCTTTTTTTCATGTTCTGTGTTAGTACTGCTCTGCCTATGCGAACGACTAGAATCATTATTTGTCAGAAATGTGTCAGAGTCGAGCCGAAATCGGTCTCAGGCTCAGGACTGTTGTCGGAATCGGATCAGTATCCACCGCTGCCGTAAATATGACATGAACAAACGAAGACAACTACAATTTTATTACTTGGTTCGATGCTAGATGATCTTTTCGTACATACAATGATCATAACAGAAGCCTGGAATCAAGCACTGTACCACTGATCTCAAAATAAAGACACTGTACTGATACTGCACTGTACTGATCAGCTACATTTAAAATAACAATGTTCTATTTATAGATCAACGAATGTAATCATCTGCGCTCAGAAATGTGAATACCGATTCTAAGTAGCAATATAGTACAGTGTACCCCGCTTAAGTGCAAGTCAAATTACCAACGGTTTTCACTGCATTTATCCGAATTTGCAGTTATCCGAAATTGTTTGGTTCACAAGTTCAAATGTGACTTCTGACATATTCTAGACATACTTCAGTTAACTCCAGTTAAAAAGTCCGAAAATGAAAAGCGGATTATCAATTATGATCGGATTAGCGATTTAAATCGTCAACATATAAGCCGATTGCATAAATGGTTGATATAAACGCTGAAAATTATTCTGTTGGCGTATATTTTGTATAAAGCATAAATTAAATAGAAACTTCAATAAAATGTTCAATAATTATTATTCTCATAGGATTCCAAACTATACGTGATTATTTCTAATTTGAAAAAAACATGCTTTGGACAATGTAACAATTATGTGATAGGGTCATTTTGTAAATTTGAATTATTATAATGCATAATTTATTACCAGATCTATCGTCTCTTTTTATTTTTGTGTTGACGTCTTAAGGTAGCAGCTGCGATTTTGAATTCAGTATCATCTGAATTGGAAAAGAAATATGTGAAAATTATACTGTAGTACCAAACATCAAAACAGTCCACACCGTGCTGTTGTACATGATCAGATTAATATGATTGAATAATCAATAATCTCGGAAGAACGGATTATTATTACAGTAGTAGTAAGACAGTCACACTATAGGAATGTGCCGTTCCACTTATGCCTAACATATTTGCTACACAAAGAACGTGATGTGTCGCCTTTTGAAAGATGTGGACCGTGTTGATTCAGATTCTTCAGAATAATGAAAAATGATATGCTCAATCATAAAAAATTTTAAAGAAAATTTTGAAAAATGAAGGATTTAGGAACTTGGTAAAAACTATCATCGGACCTTGAACTCACACCGCTATTTAGTGCCCCCATCATTAAAATGATATTTAGTTTCCATACCAACTTTCACGTTTTATTCTGGTTGATGTACCATTTCTAATCTGTACCAGTCCGACTGTAGTCCGTATTAGAGATAAGCCGATCACAGAAATCACAGATTAATTTAACCGAATGATTTATTATAATTTGTGCTACTCTCCCGCGCTATAATTTCTGTTCTTTGTGTTGCTTTAGCGTATATGACTTCAGAAGAGAACGTTTACAAAATACAATTTAATCTATTTTCAAATGCCGATTTAATTTACTAGCTAATGGTCGGCCGATTAGCGGTTAGCGAAATATGCACCGATTAACCGTTATTAGCGATTAATCGTCTCATCTCTAGTTTTTATTTACTAAATAATGGCAGCATAAGGGGACAAATTGTACTTGATGATCGATCATAAATAAAATTTAGCAACAGCAAGTGTATACCATCTACGCCGCATAGAAAGAATGTCGAATTTATAGCTACATTACAGTACATCACGCGGTAATAATGATCCTATAATATAAATTCATTACCTTTAAATTCAAATACCATCTCAGCATATTGTCGTCTTTTTTCTGCCATTAATTTTCTCTTTTGTATTGGTTGTGTCTATGAAATGCAAAATTTTTATCGAAACGTCAAAAATGTTTAGCACAAGTTCGAAAAGGGTTGAACTTTCGAGAGATGCCCGAATCCAGCTTGATTCCGGACGGTGCTTAAAGGCTTATAAATAAAGTGTAATTGATACGGTGACGCCCTACCAAAGGTTCCCGTACCGATCCTGTATTTATAAAGATTGGCTCTTTTGGCTGAGACTATTTAATGATGTTAAATTCTCCTTATAGAGCTATTTTCAGATCGGCCATGGTGGTGTGGCATAGCAATACATCCAAGGAGTCAGGGTCTTTATAAAATATCCCACCCTTGTTCACAATCTTTTCTTTAAACAATTATCGAGGGACTCATCAGGAACCTGTTAAAATGCTCTATTGATCTCAGCTGCAACACTGTGCAGATAAATTTGAACAGATTTCAAGGCAAATAGGGCTCGATTGTCGATACACAACGCGCTCAGCTCACGATTAATAATTAATGATTAATAATTCCCTCTGGACGATGATTCCTACCGTCACCCTTAGATGGTACTCATTTGATGCTCGTTCGGAAGGGGGTTTGGACTACAGTCGATCAGGTATGATTAAATCAAATCTGAAGTTCGGTTGCTCTGCCATCTCAGTTAATCCTTCAATGCTTATACCCCCTTATTGAACCACGCCTATTTGATTATTACCTTTTTCGTGCAAGTCTTCTTACTCATCATGTTTTCTTTGTTAGAAGTATTAGATCTTTGGAAATGCTCTTCTGGGTGTCTTTGAAATTTTGCAAATGACGTAATTCTAGTTTGATAAGACCACGAAGGAGGTGATGTAGCAATTCGATCATTAGTAAAATAATTAGGCATTGATGTTGTTGTAATTTGTGTGGTCCCAATATCTGATAGATCACTATCTGTATCTGCTAAGATGGGGACAAATGTATCACACCGTTCAGCATTCCAACAAGATTCTCCTTCTGTAAGCCAATCATTTTCTATAAAAGATAATTATATAAATTGAATTCAAAATTTGCACCCATTGAAATTGAAATTAGAAATACATCAATCATTATGTAATCGGATTATCCCAAGGTGGAACGAACTTCCATTCCAAGTTGTTTTATCATAAATACTTTTCTGCTTTCAAATGACAAAAGTGTTTTCTATAGCATAAACGAATAATAAATGCCTCCCATTATGAAAGCTTTCGGATACCGTTTCACACCTCACAGTTGTCCAGGGCAGCAGAGAAAATGTATGGGCCCCATGGTTCTTTGTAAATATATTCCTGAAACAAAAGAGTTTTCGCACTGCTAGGAAAGTTTTGCGAAATACATCCACGACCGAGGCTCATATTTTTAATCAAAATTTACCAGCAGAACCTTACGGGCCTTCTAAATTGGTCGGGCATCAGGGAACTTACCAAGCCTACCCAACCATGCTATTTATCGTTAATTCAATAGATGTATCTAATTTGAACATTGATGTAGCGAAGCACAATGTATATGTGGCCGCTATATAGAGGTGGTCGTCTAAGAAGGTCTGACAGTACGATCGTCATCAACTAAATATGGGGTTATTGTAAACTTTGAAATAAATAATAATACCGAATTTGAGATTCCCTACCTGGAGAACGCTTTACTTGATGATTTCGATTTTTACTTGATGATTTGCTTTGACTAGAGATTGCTTTAGTAGCATTGATTATTGGAAGATCTGCAGAATCTATTGGAGGACGTAATATGTGCTCTTTATCTGCATAAATCATAAACAAAAGCTTGAGAAAATGATATTGTTTATTTATTTCCATACAAAATTGCCATCTTATACATTCAAAACAGTATTATCGATTTTATCTATCTTTTTTGATGCCATTAGAATGGAACAAGATACAAAATTTCCGTTTGATGGACGAAATACCATTTCCTGTAAATACTTTTGACAAATTTATGTTTCCCGCAATCAAACATGCATATTATCGTATACCTTGTGGCGAGACGATCAGTTATTTGGTGTGGGAAGGATCAATCTCGCTTATCCCACCTCAACATAAATTCCCCTTTTAATGATAAAGAGCCATCCTTAAAGAAAGATGATGCTATTAATTATTAGTTTATTGATGATTAAATCGATATAGCTTTTGCAGAAGGTTACGTTATAAATTCATTATTAATCACGACTATTTGCGTTTTCAAAAGAATGTCGCACTTGTATACTTTCAGAAACAACAAATACAAAGTTCGTAAAAATGCGGGAGTGTTGCAAAATTGTAAGTACGTATACGCAGAGGGGGTTGATCTGAAGCGTACAGCTTCGTACAGGAGCAAGGAGGGGTGTAAAATATTGTAACATTTACTGAGTACGTACTTTATGGATATCCCCTAAGCTTATCCTGTACAGTTACCTTTCTCAGAGAAAGATCGCAGCAATCTAATTATTTCTTCAAGATCAACTTTGATGTTTGAGTTATCATCTTTTGGCTGTTCAGATAATTTGTAGCTTCTTATTTGATCATAGATATCAGTCCATTGCTGATTAGCATTATTAGTAGCTTCTAGAACATCATGTGCTACAGACTTAGTAACAGTCACAACTTGATCGTGAGACTCAGAAAGTTTTTCAGTTGACGATTGAAGCAATTGCGTTATCTTTAATAATTCATCTCGAACAGATATTCTGTTTACATTTTCTGACTTCAGACGTTCTTTTTCAACGGTATTCGAGAGTTTAAGTTGCTTTTCTAGCAATTGCATTATGGACTTTTGTTCTTGGATTTCAGATTGGACCTGGAATAAAAACGGTGTAACGATCGTGTTATTTGGCTCTCTGGTACGAAGTCATGAAATAGACACATATGGCTGCAAGTATGAAATCCACAATCTATGCAGTTGTACGGTCCGGCCCATAGAAGAAATCACCTAATCATTATGAAACGTTGACTATCAGGTAGTTATTGGAGTCTAAAATTGTTCATCATGATATTCTGAACCAATTAGAGTAAAAATAATGTTCTGCAATGTGTACCGGAACTATAGTTCCAGACTATTTTCATTTAGATCTTCCTTTTAACAATTAAAGCCCGGAACTATAGTCCAGGCGCACTTTTTAAAATATTTTTTGATTCTAATTAGTTCATAGTATCATAGTGAATAATGTAGACTCTTTCTAATAACTATCTGATAGTTAAAGTGCCCATATAATTGGTTGGTTTTTCTATGGGAATATACTACTACACAGATTGTAGATTTGCAAGTTGCTACAGCAGTGCTTTTGAGTAAAAATCTTCGCACCTTTCCTAGAAATAAATGAATTGTACAGATCATGTTTTCTGCAATGCAGTGCTATCCCGCTCGGGCTTTTTACAGTCCTTACCAACATTGCTCTCCTGACTCAAAATCGAAACAATTCTTGAGGTACTGCCTATTCGATTTCCATATAGGATACAGTATAACGCCATATAGTGCGCAATGCGCATTGAGTATTCATATCGAAGTTAAGCATTCTACGGATGACGGAATAAAATATCTTATACTTGATTATAAGTTATACCTTTATAATTTCTTCTTTACTTTCTTGAGTCACATTTGCTGTGAATTCATCAACCATTTCAGTTATTTTTTTTCTCACTGAAAATCAAATCATCAAAACAGAACAAAAATTGTAAGAATATAATTTACTTGATTTAAGTTTTTATTTGTTTCAAAGCAAAATTTATTGAACACATTCAACTATTGAGTGTTTTGTCTGGGCAAGTCAAAATCGTTTGAAAATTGGATATAACTTGGAACATAAACAATAATATTTGCTTCAAACACAGAAATTTTGACTCTAAAAAAACCAATGAAACATATATTTGAATCAAGTAAAAATATTCTTACAACAAGTAAAAATTTCCTGTGAGACAATAGATGATTATAGATCGTCAAAATAGCGAAGATTTAAAACACAGTATAGTATAGATGCATATTACATACAAATACTACTGCTACTACTAATAGCAAGATATTATAATAGAACCAAGATAGTCTAACTCAGATTTGGGTTTTAAAGAGTTTTAAACAGGCCATAATATTATCTTACCTTTTTGAAAATCAACAAAATAAAATGTATTTAACATCCTCAAGCATGGAGTAATTCAAATTTAAAATCGACGTCTTTGTCCGACATCAATAACATATCCTAAAAAGTCTTTCTTTGTTGACCCAATATCGATCATTTCCAAATTTGCTAATAGTGATACAGAGTAACTTAATCATATCATTTTATTAATCAATTCACCTGATTCCATACACTCTTGATTCTGATTAATCACTTGCGATAAATCATCCGTTTGTTGTCCCATTCTTTTAAATATTTCATCCTTTGTAGCTTCCATATTCTTTTTAACCTGTGCATCAAATTTATCAAATCTTTATAACAAGGGGCATAGAAGGTGCAATTCTCGGAGAAATTTATCGAAATGCATATTCAAATCTCCCAATTCCTGTTACTAGAAAACACTGGTTTTATATTACGGAGATCCTACGTTTTGAACCTAAGAAGACAAATAATTTTCTTTATATCAAGGAATGGTATTTCTTTCGTATTTTTACCAATTTCGTACAGAAAATTGGTTTTAAATATCTTTTTCAACAAAATTGAGGTGAAAAATTCCTGTTTTATGTCGAATTCTCGTTTCTCGCGACTATTTTTAGTAAATTTCCGTTTTACTCTTCTAAAAAGATTCTTTATTCCTATTTGAAAGGGAAAACAAGCGATAAAGCACATGCATGATTATTTTGTAACAGCGAGACATTTATTAGACATTTAATAAAACATGGTCTTGTATATAACTCCCTGTTATCATTGTAGCATAATTTATAACATACCTCGTTGCAATGCTCACGTAGCAAATTAACAAATATATCCAAAATGTATCTATCAAGAATAAAATAAAATAAAAAATATTCAAATGTAACTACATTTCAATCTAGCTCAGGCTGGGAGAACTAGCTCTGATCGCAGAGAGACCCGAACTCTGAAAGTCTGATGATTTTTCTTACAAATCATCCCAAGATCAACCCGACCTCGGATATACTTCAAAATTCCAGCAGAATGCATAATGTTGTGGGAGTTCTTGCGTTGCTTGATTGAATTCCCGGGATTAAACGTATACAAAAAGTATTCAAAGCCATGAGAATCGCTTGATTTTCCATAAAACTGGCAGTTCCATTCACATTTTTGTTTTAAGTTCATTTCAAATCCTAGGACCTTTCAAATGGTCTTTAATTATCTGAAACAATGTGGCAAAATCTGAGTGCATTGCATATTGAGGGCGGTCAAGAGGACCAGATACAGGCTCAATCCCCAACTCTATCCAATTATTACTATATTCATCTTTCCGACTGTATGGAATGGTTCATAATTATTTAACAGTTCAATATATCTTTACTTTTACCTTTGGTCCGTACTGATGGATTTTCCTTCACGTTCTTGCATCATTTGTTTATACGATTTCTTGTTTTTATTCTCAGTATTTCCTTTCATGAGATTAGAATTTGAAATTGAAGTTTTTGTAACATATTTCTTCAGCGCAACGTTACGTACATCATCTTGCTGAATAGAAGAAAAAATATGTAGCGTATTTAGATTTGTATATGTAGATTATAGCCTCTATTAAATGTTAGCCTTATTTAAAAATCAATATCATAGTAATTGCAATAAGTCAATGATAATGATATAAACCAACAATCGTTTGCCAAAGTTATTAGCATATAGGAACATATACTCAAAGTGACTAGCCATCTTACGTTGGTCCGTCGAACCATCCTTATAAAAATTCCCCTTTCTTCTTCTTCAATTTAATGAACAATTTCAATGAACAATGTTCAGCATTGATATCTAGATTACTTTATAGGGTAGTTATCTGAAGAGCTTAGACCAATATACCTCTATAGCACTTTGTATGTTTGAAATTTTATATGACCCTGCAGGCTTTTCTAACTAATTTCTATGTATATTGTATAAAATTACTGTAAGACGCTGTTCAGTTTCCGTACCTCATTCATTTCAGAGCTACATGGATAACTAGATTGTGACCAATAGTCTGAACCACATATCGAAGATGACCCATGATATTGCATAGGATGGTGCTTCGCTTGAGATTGACTAGCTTCAAATATTTGAGTCTGTGAATCAAACATTGATTGACTTCCTTGCTGACTGTAGGATTCTTCATCTCTAGAAAGAAATAACGTTATTAATGTATTATAATTTGTTTTTGTTGTCTTTTTTCCTAATTAATTAGACGGGTATGTTAGAAGATATCGATGCATAAGTGAAGTTTCCGACTGAAGGTCCAGCCTTTTGGGACCTTATAGCCCTTATAGAGACATTTCAACGTTTTCTTTTGAAGTTTCAGTTGATGTTTGACCAATAAGTCATTAAAAACATCAATTTTCTTCAGAATTCCCTCTAACCTCCCGGAATCTAGGATTCCAGGATTCGTACTTTTGTCGGACCCTGCATAATTGTTTGGAAAAATTCCAAGTTGGAGCATGTGGAACCTGATACAGCATCGTTTCCTTTTCTACATTCAAGCTAGAATTCAAAAGAATATTGCATTACAAGAGTACGGCATATTAACATGCTTCTGCGTAGCATATTTCTATCAGTTATTTATCTAGTTAAAGTTTCTTTGAATAACATTTTATAACAAAAGATTATGACGAAAAACTACAAGTAGTTATAGACATAGCCTGCACGCAGACAAATCTTTCTTCGTCGTTAGTAAGACAAACCTTACTTGAAAATCTTTCTTCCTCGTTAGTAAGGTCTTACTAACGACTAACGAGGAAGAAAGATTTTCAAGTAAGGTCTGCGCGCAGGCTATTATAGACAACGTTATGGTTACAATCAAAATAATAACCATCATCGGGTCAAAGGAAATTTAATTGTGTTTGTAAAGTTAAGGTAACTTAAATAGAACCGTTGGTACCTATAAACGCTGTCTATTCCTATACTCGTAGTTTTTTGTCATTATATTTGGTTATAAGATATCATCTAATAACATTCAATAATAGCGGGTGTAACAGTAATTCAGTATCATTGAGATTCAACTCAAATGGGCTATTTCATAAAGTATTTTCGGAATAAGTTGCTTGTTGTTACATGTCTGCATTTTGAACTTTTGCAAATTACAATAACAAGGTTGAATGCGATGGATAAATATTTTCAAATTGTTTGATTTAGCGAGATTTTGGCATGCCAGACAGCATCTTGCATTCGGGTCGGGAAGTAACTTTATAAGCTGTCTTTTGTCAGCGGCCCATTCCATTGGAAATAGATATACGAACTTAATAGTTACGCTAATTAGATAAACAAAAGGGAAACCTTGTAAAACGTAAACAAAACATAATTATATTATCTATGGAATTAGTTCTATATGTACTAACCTTTCCGAATAAATTAAATCAGCAGTGTCAATTCTACATTTTGAAAACATAGCTTATAATAATGATTTAGATGGCATGCTACCTTAATAAACAGCAAATTAAACTATTTAAATTTTAGCAGAGCAGAAAATGACGTCATTTTATATTTTTGAAATCCGAAAACCAAAACGTGGTTTTCTTTTCGCGCGTTTTAAGCTCTAGTCACCAGTCCTTTTGAGATTTGAATCATCCGAGAAGGGTGACTTTCAAAGCTTCTATTTCTACTTTATCAAGTTTTATTATATTTATAAAAATAAAATAGATATAAAACATCTCACATTAAGATACAATCGTGATTTTTATCGCTCGCTTCACAGTATCAACAAAAATGTTACAGAGGCGCATAATAGATATTTATTGATATAAAAGGTGACACAATATTGAATTACTGACAAAAGAAACGACAAAAGGACATATATACCGTCTATATTTCCATGGCAAAGAGATTTGTTGACATTTTGAGAGTAAAAATCGTCAACAATATATGTCAAACCAATGTAGCGATTTCTCCTCAATTGAAGGAAATAAATTTGAAGTTTAAAACTATTCTGAGTACATAACAGAATAGGAATTAAACCTGAAAAATCCATGCAAGATCGTGAAGGAATCGTTGGAACTTGGGTAATACGCATATCTACATATATAATATTTTTTTAAATCGTTACATACTGTTATAACTTTTTTGTTTATTTGAAAGTTTCCAACTAGCTTCCATGGTCATTCACGATGCAAAAGTCGTGATGGTTACATTAATTACTACAGAGAAAATGCTAAACCTTCACCTCCAACAATATTTCTAGACAGAACTCAGGTAAGAAACCATTTCACCACTTGTATGATGTGTAACGATCGGAACACGTATAACATAATAAATAGTAACAATAATAGCTCATTTATATAGGGCCATATAGCGCTTTCTGTTTTCAGAAAAATCCAATAGCGCTTTAAAATTTCATAATAATAAGATAATTAATACGGAAGCTGCAGACTGAGAAATGCTTATTTCCCCCGGGGGGTAACTCCAGCTCTTCAGGGACGGGGAGGTGCCACTTTGGAAAAAGGTAAGGTACCCAAAAGGTTCCAAAAATTTTGTTGATGCTACCCAAAAAGTTCTAACAGGTTGATTAATTTTAGGTAAATACACAAAAATGATGCAAATTTTTTCAAAAATTCTTGAAAAAGTCAAAAATAGGATACCCTAAAGCTCCAAAATTTGAAATCTCATACCCAAAAAGTTCTTTCTCAGCTGGAATATGTACCCAAAAAAAGTGGCACGTCCCCGTATAGCCGTCCTAGTGGAGTTACCCCCCCCCCCGGGTTATTTCCATATAGTCAAATAGAAGGAGAAATTTCTTATGTTATTTCTTGTTCTGATTTGTGATAATTTTTGTTCATCATCACAGATTTTATGTGGTACCCTACCATCCGAAACTAATGATATAACTAAATAGTAAAAAGTTACTATTTATTCTCTCATCACATCTATCTGAATTTGTTCCTAATTACTGTATTTTTACTAAAACTATCAATGGCGTTTCTCACCATTGCGTTCGATTTATTAATGAGGCATTTTTCCATAATAATTAATAACGATCTGACACATACCTCTGAATACATATATTATAGACTTGAACACAGTAGTATTAGAAGCTTGGAGAAGACAACTTACCAAGTACTAATTGAATATTGTACCCAGGTCCGTCCCTAGTATTGGGGTATTGGGGGCGTGACAACCCCCTGGTGACTTAGTCAGTCGACAAATCTTCCTTGAAATGTCTCCAGTGGGCAAAAGAGGGAAGAAAGGTTAACGAATATTGTGATGTTTACTTTCTAGAAGTAGAAATGAGAGGACTTTTTGTACTAGCGTTTCTAGCACTTTGTAAAACTCTAGCACTTTTAAACTCATGTATTTCAAATAATTTTTCTTTTTAAATAAATTTATGAAGATGACATAAGCAATGTCGAAAGCTCAAACAACTTCTATTTATCGTTTATTTTTATTACAAACTTAATAAGTAGAAAATTACTGATAAGAAATGAGAAATGAGAGAGTTCTTTAATTCTTGTTCATTTATTCATGTCAATTTGAACACACATGGTGAACCTTGCTGTGGTGGATTCAACTTCGGATACTGCACCTTCATTTGTTTCCAATTTACGGTTACAGATCCGGATAGGACTCCACTGAAGTCCGTAAATTTCTTGCTTGACACTCCTTCATAGAAAGTTTCTCGGGACAGCCCTGACTGTACCCATAATCATGTGGTACAAATATGTTTGAGTACTTTGTACAATCTTAAAGGCAACTGCAAATACAATAGGTGATTCTATTGTAAAAATATCTTTCAAATAGATTGAAGCCGATTCGATAAGAAATGAGGGAAATATCGATGTTTTAAAGCGTCTATTCTGCCGCGCGTTAATTTTTATGGTGTAAATACAGTTGGCTGTATGCGGACAAATTATATCTTATATGGCATTCTATAATTATGCATGTAAAATGAAAAATGTTTTATTCTGCCACTTAAGGTTAGATCTGATCGTCATAAATTCTCTCATCATGACAACAGAAACTCACATTCAACTTCAATGGGAGATCTTGAAATCCACTTTTCTCATGTAAGTATAACATTTTTCAGAAATTGAATTTAGTTCATTGCAATTACTGTAACATCTAACACCACACCAATCCAGTTTGTTCAGTAATATCAGATGAATTTTAAAACACTACCAGTAATAGCATACTGGCCCATACAAAAAACTTAGTGACTTGAGCGTACTGAATTGAATAGGTTTTAAGGCCTTTTCAATTTCAATCTATATTCACTAGATTTTCAGTGCGTTTTCAGTATATTAACGTAGGTCACATTAATGTCTGTATGTTATATACAGGAACCAACTCTTTGGCCCTGTTGTGAGGCCACAAACAGTCTATGTACAGCTTATGAACATATCACAAAGGGTCATGTACTACCCTGTAACAGTTCATGAAATTGCCCATTTTATGGACAATCTAAGACCAGTCCCAGTTCATGAAAAGTTCATGAAAAAGTAGACAATTCCACAGTTCATGAACTTATGAGCATTTTAGAGGCAGTTTTTTTGTTCCATTGAAAACAAGGTTAAGCTCTTGAAACAAAATGTTTTTTGAAATCATGATATTATTTCCGCACGCTTTGTTCAATTTTTGTGAGCCTGGGTTTGACGGAAAGAAAATCATGCTACTGGCATCTGTTCAATGAGAACCTAGAGCGGAACATAAAAGAATGTTCCAGCTCTTGTAAATTGATCGCTCTGGTTCACAGGGGTCAATATCGTTTGTTTAAAACATGTTTGAAACAACAAACATTCTAATTTAAATCACCATTGATTTTGATGCTTTTTGCATTTATCATTTTACAACAAGCGGGGAATCTAGTAGCTACAACAAGCGGGGTGGTGGGTTATTTGGTTAAAGTTTTTAAAGTTGTGTGCTAGTTCAATTGCCAGATTCACTTCCTGACACAAACCAATAGTGCTTCTGTTAGGGATTGAACACAAGACCCTGTGGGCTGAGGTCTAACAACGCCCTAACCACTACATTATAAGGCCACAGCTAATAGTGCTTCTGTTAGGAATTGAACACAAGACCCTGTGGGCTGAGGTCTAACAACGCCCTTACACTATAAGGCCACAACCAACAGTGCTCTGTCTTGGATTGAACCCAAAACCCTGTGGGATGAGGTCTAACAACGCCCTAACCACTACACTATAAGGCCACAACCAATAGTGCTTAGTCTGGGATTAAACCCAAGATCCTGCGGGCCAAGGCCCAACACCTTAATGCTTGAATTAAGCTGAACATGTTTTGACTATGTAATACAAAGTGTTAATGTCAATCATTAATAGGGTCTTGGCAAAAGAAAGGTTGCATCGAAATCAGCTCAACAAAATAATAAATCAACAACATCATTTCTGCATTGGAAAACAAATGAAACAACAAGAACAACAAATACATTACAAACAACATACCAGACAGCATTTTCTAATCGTGAACCTTTATTAACAACCAGACGCATTCATAATACAATGGAACCGCTTCATGTGAGGCATAATCCAAATATTCAAAGAAGAATAAATGATGTGAGATATAATCGACCAAAAACAGCAATGCCATCATTATTATCATGGAATCAACCAGGATTAAAACATACGCCTGAAGCATGTTCAAGAACGTTTTTCACAAATTAATCTATTGATTGATGAGCCTCTTCCAACACATGTTTCATCCCTGTCAAGGGACTCATGAGGGACTTTTCTGATATAAACTTTAAACTAACATTGAATATTAGACTACTTATCAAGAATCTTCTTACGCCTAAAAAACATTCATGAGCTCATGAACAGTTTTTTGCGATTTTCATGAACAGATCAGTCATAGACCATCGTGAAATCGCCAACATTTTAATTACCATATGAAATTGCCTAGTTTGATGAATATTAGGCTACTTATCAAGAATCTTCTTACGCCTAAAAAAAACATTCATGAATTCATGAACAGTTTGTGATTTTCATGAACAGTTCATTCATGAACCAACGTGAAATCGATTGCATTTTAATTACCGTATGAAAATTGTCCAGTTTGATGAAAATTTCATGAACAGTTCAATTGAATTGATAATGAAAATTTATGAAAAAGTAAGCGATTCTGGTTTTTCACAACTGGGGATAAATTACAATTTTAATAAAAATATAAAAAAAATGTTTAAGTAATGTTTTGGCCTATTATTATCCCTTGTTACTATAGCCTCATCATCAATTTCCAAGATTAATTGACCAAAAATGAGGTCTAAAGGATGATCATATAGCTAGCATGTTGTGGTTACCATGAGCCTGGGTGGACTAGACCATAGAAGGCTCTGGACTAGACATCACAGTCAATTGAGTCTAAATTGTAAAGTTGATAGGCCTGGTTAGGCATATAGCCAAACAATCAATAAACTAAGTTAAATTTGTTTGTCTGTTTATAATTTAATTAAATCAAGAAATTTCATTACATAAGAATTTTAAATATTGTTTTGTATTGTCATTGATAGGAAAAGTATCAATAATATTATCGTTAAAGTTTATAGCAATTGCTTCACGGCATAGATGTAATAAACTCCATTTCTGACGAGGTAGTTTGTACACATGTAGCATAGGTGTTTGATTCCCATGGATACACGCCATTTCTAATCCCGTATATGAAAGAGATAGAAATCGACATGGGATATGCGTAGTACAATCACAAACTACTGTCGCTATCAATTGTATGTTAACCGGATCAACAATTAAAACACCATTTGATGAAGTCCCTAATAAAGCTAAGGATAAACTGGAAGAAAAGTCCATAGCAATAACTGATATTTCTGGGGAAGCGTCATTGTCATTTATAAAGTTAAGAAGGCTGAATGATTTCACAAATTTAAAAGATAAAGATAGAGGATCTAGTTTATACCAATAAAACATACCATTATTCGATGCTGCAAATACTGTATTTTGGCCTAACGATGTAGCGAATAAGCAAAATGTATCCATCCAATCCGATTCAAGAAAAACAGGTTGCTGTCGTAAATAACAAATTGTTCCAAAAGTCATTGTTTGTAGTGAAAACGATATTAAATGATGAGATACAGTAGCCATAATTAAATGTTTATCGTTATAAGAACATGCAGATGATGTTACGTAACCATGGGATATATCAGATAAAGATGTCTCAAATTTAATTTGTTTTCTCTGTTTGAAGTGTTTATCTTTCCATATGTAAAGAGAATTCCATTTTGGAAATATATGAAATTCATGACAGACAAAAGCATAAAATATTCTTTGTTGTCTTGCAAATCCACAATTTGTAATTTTTCCAAGTCCAAAACTACAGTCTGGGATAATAAATTCTGTTATCGAATTATTTGAATCATCTAAGTGCTCATTTGATTGTGTATTATATAATAAAATTTTCTGACACATCCGAAATGGTTTTTCCTTTAAAACATGAGGAATTCCACCAATTGCAATAATTTTATTATTTTTTGTAGTACACACA
The DNA here is from genome assembly GCA_916610825.1 of Haliclystus octoradiatus. NCBI lineage: Eukaryota > Metazoa > Cnidaria > Staurozoa > Stauromedusae > Haliclystidae > Haliclystus > Haliclystus octoradiatus. The sequence goes on along the minus strand of OU744453.1, from coordinate 18,496,152 downwards.
CACCAATCACTACCTGGTGAATAAAGTGGTACTTTGGCAAATTTGCTTTCGATTAATAGTTTATTTACAAGCGGAAGAGATTTATATACTAAATCTTTATAATCTAAGATACAAAAAAACATATTACCTTTGGGTCGGTTACTGCGGTCCATATCACAAGTTATTAAATGAATAAGTATTTCACCAGATGGTAAAAATAATAAACAAAATTTAACTGATTCCCAGCATTCTTCTAGTTCATTTATAAATTTGATATTCACAGAAGTAGAAGGTTGGATTCGTGTATCACTTCCAGAAATCAATTGTTCATCAATGAATTGCCAACCAATTTCGGGTGGGAAAAATGTATCATGATGTAAATCAGGTTCAAAACAGGTATCAAACCAATTATATGTATTACCTTTGATCTTTTCTTTCTTATTTCTACTTCTGAAACCTAGTTTCATAATGTCAAATGCCACGAACAAGATACTAAACATTGACAACAAAATGGAAAAGGAAAGAAACAGTCTGGCTCCACGCGCGCATGTAAGTATATGTGAAAGTATTGCAAGCCTCTTTACAAAACAAGGTCTTTCCTTGCTTAACACGACTTAATTCAATCTTCATTCCAGAGATCTACCCGATATAAAATAGAAATATCAATTGGACAATATCAATGCACTTAATTTTATTGTATTGTTTATACCAATAACTAGAAATTAGATATATAATATTGTTAGAACACTGAAGATGTTGTTGCTCATGACAGGTGGTCATCCAACACAGGTAAAAATTAATTTTGATACGTCTCTGTGTGTAATGCTATATTATGTTGCATTACCTCTGTATGGAAAGGCTACCTGTATATAGCGGTCTAAACATCTACAATTCATAGCTGAGTGTAATATGATACAGCGTTTCAGTAAGTCTAGGCAAACATTGTCATTATAGTATACAGAAACAGATTTAATGTTATGGACAGCATTAGCCTTCTGAAATCCTAGAGACATTTTAATATTTTCTTTTGAATTTCTTTGTTGATGTTTGACCAATAAATCTGTAATATCAATAGGGTCACATTAAACATGAATCTACTAAATACACATTACTACACCCCATCCTGATCTCAGAATCACATTCATTCATTTCCCTTATTCATCATAAATCTACTGAATACACATTACTAAAGAAACACTAAAAATATCAATTGTCTTCTGAATTTGCTCTAGCTTTCCGGGATATAGGATTGCAGGACTCCTACTATCGTCAGACTCTGGTCACGGAGAGATAAATAAAGATTTCCACTAAGACTGGCTAGTGGCTACAGTGAAACCTGTATACAACAGCCAGCTACAAAATGTAGATAAATTGACCACTATAGAAAGGTGGCCTTTATATACAGGTTGGACTCAATAGAAAATACTATTTTAGACATTGCAAGAGTGACCACTATAGACATGTCGTCACTGTATAGAGGTGACCTTTATAACAGGTTTGACTGTTTTTTAAGTTGTTTAACTGAGAAGGAAATGTGTTGCACTGTACCCCACTAGAAATGCAACCAATTTAGGAGGTCTTGTATGTACAGGTCTTGTATCTAGATTTTGTGATTAAATCATTAGATTGCCCCCTCCTTTAGTTTATAAGAAGTTGCACAAAACAAAAAATAACAACTAATATTGACTCTAACACATTGTTTCTACATATTCAATCATGTATACACATCGGTGTAAATACTACTTGGTTCAAATAAGTTATGAACAGGTTATTTTCTGTTACATATCATCATGTAAACAAACTTTATGCACTGACATTGACTTGTCTTGCAAGTTGTAAAGGATATGGATATTCTAAACTTGCACATTTCTTTTGACAAGAACAATCAACAAGGCATACAGGACGTACAAATGGTAGATTATTCTCTTTCCAAATTTCTTCAAGCGCTACAACAAGATCATCAAACATTTCTGCTGTATGAAGTGGTGTAGGGGCAATACGTAGCTTTTCTTCACCTCTTGGGACAGTTGGAAAATTAATTGCTTGCACATAGATGTTGTATTTTAGCTGTAGATCCTCCGATACTTTTGTACATAAATCTGGATCTCCAACCTGCAGTTGGATGAAAATAACAAAAAATTGGCTTACAAAATAGTTTATACAGGTTTGGAAGAAAGGCTTTTGTGATGCGGCGATGCCGTGATTAGAGCATCTAACACTTCCTCATAAGATCTAATGTTCAATTCCTGGCATTATCATAAGCATTATCGGCTGGCTTCACAAAGGGTATCTAACCGAAATGCACACACGTTTAAAATTCTGGTTAATAAGTTTAACATTAAGCGACAGTGTAATCCGCTCAACTGAAAGTCAAAATTGCCAACGGTTTTCATTACGTTTATGCGAATTTGCAGTTATCCGAAATTGATCAACAATGACTTGACCAGAAAATAGTTTATAGAACGCTGTTTCAAGTATGTTATTTTAATTTATTCAAATCACAATATTGCCATGAAAGCCATTAGACCGAGCGCCACAGAACTAAAACGGCAGGTTTCTTCTGGCAACTTGAAATTCACATAAAATGTTCATAAAAGTACTATAAATACTTTCCCGTTTCTTGTTTTAGTCTTGGTCTTTAATTTTATAGTCGAGCTCACCAGAGATGAATTTATAAATCATTTTACGGTCAGAACCCACTTAATTCATACATTTTGTGTTTTCGTCATGCTTCTTTGGATTCGCAAAATATTGGGAGAACAAAGAATCAAAGACCATGAAGCTCACATGCAGAATTTTCTCAAAATTATAAAAAGACTTTGACCGCGAATCATGAAATATAAATTGGATTTTTGAAGGATTTACAATAGAATTTAACTATAACGAGAAATAAGTGTTTGTTTAGTATATTTTTATGAACACTTTTGTGTGATTTTCAAGTTACCCGGAGAAATCTGCCGTTTTAGTTCTGTGGTGCTCTGTCTACAGGTAGGTTGCAGATAAGCAGGAATTTCACTTATCCGAATTGCACATGAGCGGGTAACACTGCACTAGCAAACCAGTTGTATGGATAAATAAGTAATTATACAGAAAAGATACACAAGATGAAAACTTTGTCAGCAATTTCTGTTTGATTCTTCAAACAAAAATGTTGAAATCTAATATAAACCTTGAATTTATAAGATTAGTCCAATCAGATTCATATTAAATAATTTTTGAAATGAATGCCGTCAATTTATGTTTCAATAAGCACAATAAAATTAGATTTTACGCGACATAGCCTAAATCAGATTGATGCAAACATAAGCAATTTGCAGCTGCTTCATTCTGTCAACTGATCTGTTACTAAACGTATTGTTCTATCAAAAGGTATATCAATCATTCTATATTAAAACCAAGATAAGTTCATGAACATAAAGCACAATTTTCAAGAACTACTCATGAAGATAAATGATTAAACTATTCCATGTTGATGAAATGTTTGTGAACTTTAGCAGCCTCTTTACTTACCAACACAGGAATAATATGACTTGGTGCATATTCTACAGGAAATCCTTTCTGAAGTAATTTATTCCTTAATTTCCGCACATGACTCTGGTGAGTTTGTCTTAGCATTAAACCTTCTTGACTTTTTAATATTTCAATGGAGGCAACAGCTGCTGCAGCTTTATCAGGTGGCAAAGCCGTAGTGAAGATAAAACCGGAGCCATAGCTAAAAAGAATGAAATAATGATATATAAGAAAATTCTATGAAAAAATTGACTGATTTCATGAGCTTCATGAACTGAATTTTAAAAAGATGCTTTCCATACGATTACACTACATACTCTTTTGAAATGGACAAATAGTGTATATTACTGTACAATCAGAAAAAATAATACCAGTAATAATAATTTGGACCAAGCTGTTGATTGAACCCGCATGTCTGAACTCAAAAGTTTACATCATACCCTTAGACCATCAATCATCCTTCAATGCATGCATACTTTTCCATTTATTTATTTTACCATTAATATGTGTATTGCGTATCTACATTTAATTACCTGCGAATATTATCAATCAGTGCATCGCTTGCAGCGATATAGCCTCCGACAACACCAATTGCCTTTCCTAATGTTCCACTGATTATATCAATTTTGTCAAGAACATTATCTCGATCACCTATACCAGCACCAGAGACACCGTACAGTCCAACAGCATGAACCTGTACATTAAAAAATTAAAGGAAGTTATAACATTTCAATATTGGGTTAACACACATTTACTGTGTTTGAATTCGTATTTAATAAGCAAAGAATGTTGGTAGATACAAGTGAAAGCTCTAAGGCGACACCCTGTTGTCCAATAATTTTTTGTAAAAAACAGACCATTCAACAATGTTCAACAAAATCTTCTTCATGAACTTCCCCTGCAAAAAACAGTCGAGGAGTTCATGAACAGTTCACCATGTTCATGATAAGTTCGTGAACATTAAATGGCCCCAAATGTTCATGAACTGTTCATGAACTCCTGTACTGTTTTTTGCAGGGGAAGTTAATGAATGCAAATTGACAATCAAGTTCATGAACTGATCTCAGGGGTAGTTATAAAAGAAGACAGGTTATTAAGTGTGAGTTTTATATGTGGAAGACTTCTTGAATTGAATTTTTATGAATGACCGAAAACCCTTGCACTGCTAAATAATAATAAAATGTAATATTGTACAATGAATTGTCCGTTACAAGATCCTGCAATAAAGGAACTTATTGATTGGAATGATACATCAGTCCATTTATTTACCTCATCAACAAATGTTAAAGCTCCATAACGATGCGATATATCACATAGTTCTTCAAGAGGACAGATAGCCCCAGTCATTGAGTGAACAGACTCGAAGGCCACTATCTTTGGTACATCAGCAGGGAGAGACTTTAAAAGTTCTTCCAAATGATGTGGATCGTTATGTTTAAAAATAAGTTTCTTTGCTTGGCTGGTACGAATTCCTTTTGAAGAAAGAATGATGAAATGATATTAACAGGGTTGTTTTTAAACAAATAAACTTTTCATTAACCCCCTTCATGGAAATTGAGCAATTAATGCGTATGAACAGTTTGTGGATGTTTGTAAAGTTCATGAACTTGGCCCATATTTGAAAGGGGAAGTTCAGAAGTTTTGCAGTTTGCATTTTTCTTCCGACTATTTCTATTTACTAAAAAGAGGGTTTGGGGTGGTAGCTCAGAGGTAGAATCTCTGCACTCTGTTCGAAAGGCCGAGGTTTGATTCCTCAACGGTGCACACATGTTTTTGTGATTATGAATTGCAATATCATCTCATTGCTAGTTCGAAATAACACGTCCCTCAAATATTTGATTTATAAAATCTATAAAAATTTTCTTCCTTAACACAGTATTTTTCTTTACGATAATATTTTGCTTACTTTGTTTGAACGTTTGAAACTCTCTTTTTCGTTTATCAAGAGCCTTTGATATACTAATGGAATGCTCTATGTTTTCGAACTGTGCTCATTTTATATTGTCATCCTTTGTGCGGAAATAAAAAGGCTTAATCAACCAATCACAATTGGAAGTTGGTTCGATTATATCCCAAACATTTTTACCCAGAATTAAATCTCAACTTACCATGAATCATTGATGCGTGGTTCCCTTCGTCTGATAGAATCACACAATCTTTTAATTGTTTACCAAGTGTAAAAAGGGTTGTATCATTCGCTACATAGCATGATGTGAACAACAGTGCTCTTTCTTTCTTATGCCAGCTTGCCAATTCCTTCTCTAATAGATTATGATATGAGCTTGTACCAGATATATTACGAGTCCCGCCTGCACCCACTCCATGCTTTCGTATTACTTCACTAAACAAAAGATAAGATAGAAATTACTACAAAGACCAACCGATCGAAATGTCTTGTTATGAGCAGCTGCATTGAATACTTTTTGCAAATAAAAAGGCCATAGCAGCTAACATGTGTAATATATTCAGGTGCATAATTTGTAATCAAAAATAATTAAAACTGAATGATCATACAATGATTTGTTTTCTTATAAACGATATGTTTTAGCAGTTATATACATTGTTTTTAAAGTAAATAGAAATGTTTGTATTTTAGAATCCAACCAGTTTTTATAGGCTACATTAATCTGTGTTCACTAATAAGGATGTAGTATGTAACAGGAATAAAACTCAAGAAGCGAAAACACATCAATCCTACAACACAGCCAGAACTACATAATTCTGACCAGGGAGGCATTTGTCAATTTTGTCTGAAAAAGGTGTGGCATTTGCATATTTGGGAGCTCCGGTATTGTAATATTTTCAAATATGTCCGAAATCTGACTCATCAATTTTTGTTGGAGAGTGTCACCAGGGTCCAACAACAGGTTCAGCCTTCTGGAATCCTAGAGGAATCTTAACATTTTCTTCTGAATTTTTTTCGTTGATGTTTGACCAATAAATCATAAAAATATTAATTTTCTACTGAATTTGAGCTCTAACCTTCCGAAATCTAGGATTCCAGGATTCTTACTTTTGTTGAACCCAGAGTGTCACCCCCCCCCCTCTTGGATTTTATAGCCATGCTCATAAAAATTGTGAAGCTTAAATAAACATTAGGAGACTTTGAATTGAGGTGTATTCACTATTTCATCAAAATAAAAACCTTTCATTTACCGGTACTTTGAATTTTACTTACTGTGCGGTTTGAACAACTTTTGGATGACGACTCATTCCAAGATAATCGTTACTGCACCAAACAGTTACTTTACTTGGGTCATTTGAATGACTGAAGTCTTGCGCTTTAGGGAAATCTTCAGCAAGCCGATTGACCTTTCGGAAGACTCTATACGAATGATCTGCTTTTTTCTTTGCAATTTGAGCTTCGAAAAAGTCTTCATATTGAAATGGCGTGCTTTGAGGAACAGGCTCTGCAAGAACAAAACAGTTTATAGAAATATGTAAGTAACTGTATATATTTCATCAATACAGTATACAGTATTTTGCCATCTTGAAGAGTTAAAAGCATCCCATCAGGGTTCGACAAACCTTAAGGTAATTTTTTGATTTGCGTACAAATAAGAAAAATAATCTGATTTTCTTTCAAATTTTTGCCGCCTTCCAGAAAATTACATGATAAAAATAACTCAATTTCTCGTTAGCTCAATGCCTTGCAATTCAGATAAATGGAATCTTATCTGTTTATCTTATTTGCAACATGGATTTTCAACTTCATTAAAGTACATATGGTATCAAAATATGTTAACATAGATTCTAATAGCTGTTGTTGACTGAGGAAGAATAATGAACATTATTTTCAATTGGAACGCATATCGAGCAGAGATATTCAATGTAGCCTACAAAGTCTGCTATATTTCATTTGATCACTCATATTTTCAAAACTCAGGACCACAGTCAGAATAATAAGAGGACCTACTAAATAGGAAAAGACGAAGTAAGTAAGAATTATACAAAATATTATCTCATTCTGTGCAAAATTTCCATCACCCCTGAATTAATATATTAATGCAATAAAATGTGTTACCGAATTTTTTATTGTGTCTAAATTAGGGTACACAGTATTGCAATTAAATAAATGTTTGAATATCAATCACAAATAGATTATGAATAATTAAGGCATATTGCTCAATTAAACTCAAGAGCTACTTGGTCCAGAAAAATTCAGGAAGGTTAGAGCAAATTCAGAAGAAAATTGATATTTTTAAAATTTAATGGTCAAACATCAACAAAAAGATTTAGAAGATATGGTTGAAATGCCTCTAGGTCTCCAGAAGGCTGAACCTTTTGTCGGACCCTGACTTGGTCAGTAAGACACAATTATCATTTGTAAAGTAAATCAAACCTTTGATGATTTCACTGCTAACAAAACTGCTTGATGGAATTTTTAATGGGATTCGATCTGAAATAAAAAAGCACCAAAGTCAAACATGTTATATATGGCGACCACCTGTGTCTAGTGGCCACTTCAATAATACACTAAAATTATTATTCTATTGAATCAACCCTGTAGATGAAGGCCACCTTTCTACAGTGGTCAATTTATCTAGATTTATATTTTTCTACGGTATGGCAACATAAAATATATAATATCAGAAACAATCTAAAGCTACAAAACTTTTATGATTATTACATACATCATTTAGGTGTCTTAGGTGTTTAGACTGGAGAACATTTTCAAATAGAGACAAGCTATTTTGAATAGCGATCAATATTTCATATTAACATTAACATTATGACTTCAAACAATCGCATTTTACAAAATTAAAATTAAACAAAATGTTTAATCAATTTTGACATGCAGACAATGATAAAAAACTGTTGATTTTTTTATTTGGCCAAAACAAAAATATAAATAGTTTTATCATTAGCTATTTTGAATAGCGATCGATATTTTCATCTTAACATTAACATTATGACTTCAAACAATAGCATTTTACAAAATTAAAATTAAATAAAATGTTTAATCAATTTTGACATGCAGACAATGATAAAAAACTGTTGATTTTTTTATTTGGCCAAAACAAAAATATAAATAGTTTTATCATTAGCTATTTTGAATAGCGATCGATATTTTCATCTTAACATTAACATTATGACTTCAAACAATAGCATTTTACAAAATTAAAATTAAATAAAATGTTTAATCAATTTTGACATGCAGACAATGATAAAAAACTGTTGATTTTTTTATTTGGCCAAAACAAAAATATAAATAGTTTTATCATTAGCTATTTTGAATAGCGATCGATATTTTCATCTTAACATTAACATTATGACTTCAAACAATAGCATTTTCTAAAATTAAAATTAAATAAAATGTGTAATCAATTTTGACATGCAGACAATGATAAAAAACTGTTGATTTTTTTATTTGGCCAAAACAAAAATATAAATCATTTCATCATTACTATTTGTTTTATATTTTAATGTAGTGCTTCTAGTATACTTTGAGCATGTCTAATTTTTGAAATTGAGTCTCATGAGAATTGAACAGTTTTTAGAACTCCACATAAATAATTTTAACAAACTTCGATTTGACCATGGCTTAATAAATATTGAGCTTAACATCGAATAAAATAAAATTAAATGATGATAGAAATAAAATGCTGAATTTGTTGGCTTATCTATGTTTGAGTAACTATTGTCTGGCATCATTTTGAATGTTATAAATAAATTACATAACATAGAAAAATAAATAAAAAGAAGTAGAATAATATATAGAATAAGAATTTTTTTGACCTATTTGGAAGACAGTTTGAGTCAGCCAACATCATGACACCAATAGCCGGTTACCACTTAATCTGTACTCAATGTGAACATTTTAAATTCTATAATTCCATCAAAGTATGAGAAACTTCCAAGTACAAGACTCTATCAAAACTTGAAAACCTTTGGTATTTGCTACCAGAATTACTCTTTTTTTACAGATAAAAATATTCTATTTATCAATTCACTCACAATAATACCCTTACTGATATATAAACTAAAAGTCCTAAGCTTGAATAGAGTCTAAAAACCACTGGTACATCAAATTTTTCAGAAATAACAGTACAGTAAAAAGGTGGACGGATGTAGTCTGAGTACGGTTTAGCCGATACCCACTAGCCATGACTTCTTCTTTTAGGAATGTATGGATGAATATGCTCTATTGCTCTTATTCAATGACATAATATTGAATGTTATAAATGACATAACATAGAGAAATTGTCAATTGAAAGAAGTAACAAGAAAATTATCACAACGGTGCTGTAAGTAATTGTGCAGTGCAACTAAAACTAAATATTTACAAGGTTTAAAATGATAAAAGATCAACATTTAAAAAAACATAATGTTGAAAATTAAAAAGCTGATCTACCGGTATATAAAACTTCTACAGTGAAAGGTAGGCTAGATCTAATAAATAAAAAATGTAATTTATTCTCACAACTAAGAAAGCGTTTCAGAATAGCCAAATACATCATCTTCTTCTTCAACTACAGCCTACTAAATAATCCTCCAAAATAGCAATGTTGAAAATTATGCTATAAAATAACTTAGCCTATCTGTATAACATCTGTGAAGGAGTGTCAGCAGCCACACAATATTTGCATGCTATTTATTATTGTATTTTTAAACTGACCTATGTACCCTTTAAAGTTTTGAACTTGAATTCTCAGTATCAAATTTAAAAATATATCAGCACTAACAGCGTTCTTCTGTTTTGATAGAAGGTCATCTAGACATATACTCTATATCAGATATCAAAAGGATCTGTTTTCATATGGTTTATTGCTGGTGTATATACGACTCCAGGTAATAAACCATAGAAGAAGCATCTAGAAGCACGATCATGTTTACATTAAGTAAAAACAAAATTATAAATAGGTTGTAGCCTACTCAATAAATTCTTAATAATCAATGTTTTATTGAAATAATTATGCATTTTGAATAATGTCAAGTACTTAAATTTCCAAAAAGTATTTTGATCTAAAAATAACATCTTGGTCGATTGGCAGACATAAAACTTATGTAGCCTACATTGCAATAAAGATTAAAAATCTTTGCATTTTAGACAAAAGTCATTATCACCATTCATCAATTAATCAGAACATGACAAGTTATTCACAGGACTAATTAACGTAATAAACTATTAACTAAGGAGTATTTGTACAGTAAAGTACATCTCATTTTATATGGCTATATTCTAGGTAAGGTATTATCATCTGAAAAGTTTCTTATAATAATTATTCTCATTTTATTGAAAGAAAAAAATTACTTTTCTTCAAAATTTTTGCCAGCCTTGCAGAAACTGAAACCAAATGGCGGTTTTAATTTGACATTAATTCCATCTGTATATCTTTGTATTAAAATTGACTGGTTGAGCGGTTCCAGACAGCCCAGATTAACCAAATAATATAGATAGGGATTAATAAAACAAAGCTATGCATTAACCATTTATTTCATCTATATTAACAATAGAGCAATGAAGGTCTGAGTAGCATGAGTTAGGAGCTTGTGTATTGTTATGGGTGATCCAGCCAAAAAACCTTTTGTTTTTAAATTTCGAAAAAGCCAAAGATAAAAGACAAAGGGGGACAACTCCTCTGACGAGGGGGCTATTTATAGAAAATGTTTGAAAATCATTGATAAAGTACTAACATTTTAAAAACCTTTTTTTCCCTGAAAGAAGGTTTCTGGGGCAGGGAAGACATAGTCCCCTGCCCCTCTCTGATGAATTAATTAGTTAATAAACTATCATACATCAACAAACAGGAACATTTCTAGTAATTCTCAATGAAACAGTAATTTTCTTGAATTTTCATGTCATCGTTACTTCAGTTTTACACTAGCAATTCAATATTCTTTTGCAAACAATTTCAATAAAAATTTGAAACCGGCTACAAATAAAGATCAGAGATCCTGACAGAAGATTATATCATGATTAGCCTAAATCGTTGGTCAAAAATTAATCTCCGTAAGGTATTAAAATGTCATTCCAGATATGCAGATAATTGATAGCCTGCGTCCAGACTAAAACGATCCTGCAGAAACGTTTTAGTCTGGACGCAGACTAATAATTGATTGTTCTTTAATTATCGGAAAATTATGATCTATCAAAAACATGTACACGGATTAGAGACAAAATTAAGCTGCGACTTAATTCGTATGGCCAAATCCTACAATCTTGAACCTTCTTACGCAATGCAAGAGCTATTTATGGAGATCAGATAAATTTGATTCCTACCAGTAAAAACGTGACCATCTAGCTGTCAGAAAAATCAAATCGAGTAGCAGCAGCAAATCTCTCCTGCTTGACTTGGCATAAATAAATAAGCAGATATAATGGACGTATATGTTAGTATGCTAGTGCTAGAGTGCAGCACTAGAAAGTTACAATTGCTTACCTGGTAAATCAGCGACAGGAGTTGCAGTACTTGAAGTCCTGGAAGCCACGACTTGACTCATAACCGGACAACGGTCTGCAAACGACAAAAGTGATGGACCGGCTTTACGAAGAAATGAAGTCGACAAACCATTCACAAAAGGGCATTTTGACGCCAATTTCATAGTTTTTGAAATGGGAAGCTGCTTTGCACTTCGAAGCATAATTGCTGTTGGATTTGTTTGGTGGTGCTTTTTACTCGGCCAACATTTATCTGAGTTTTGGATGTGTTGTGAATTGTGATCTACTGCACATAAAATTTCTATTTATGTACCTTAATAAATACAACCTCTAAGTAGCTGTTTTATAAACATTAACCAATCACAGCGAATAGCTACGTCATATTTTCTACGAAAACAATGGCGTCATGCTACTTCCAGGAACAAAAAGCTTTTCACGTATATGACTTAAAACCAAAACAGATTTTCAACCAAACACCTACTTAAAATTACACTCAGCAATTTCCATATGATTGTTCATTGATCTATATTTGATCTGTTTTGTAATTTGTAACAATGAGATCTGTAGGATGAGAGTTTCGTATTAAAAGTACTAAGTCAGGCTTGACGTAAGATTTTAATTTGTTTCAGCCTAGTAACAAAGTATATCGGTAAATAAGTCACAATAGAGTCCAGGTTCCCACACTTTTGTATATACTACATATTACATAAAACATAATATGATAATTTTATTTCGTAGTGGGATACTTATAATGATAATTTTATCTTTGCAACACATGGCTTACTGAGTATTGAACCGTGCAATCGGTTTAATGTATTGTACTCTTAGATGTTTTTTATCTATCGGAAGACCATGCGATATGGATACAAAATGATTTCAAATTCTTCATCAACTGAGCCGCCTAGACAAGTTTGAAATGAATATTCATCGGATTCGTTTTTTTCGACAATTACATTAGCAAAGTATATCAAAAACAAATATCACTAATGTATATTTGATGTAAATATAGAGCTTTGTGACAAATAAATGTGACAGCTTAACAACTTAATTAAACGGTTAATTCCGGATGAAAAATATTTGTTCAGTGGTTTTTTATTCCCAGAATAAAATAAGCCTGTTAGATCAAAATCATTCAAAATTAAGTCACATTGATTTCAGCGAATCACACCTCTCAAAATTAATTGTATAAATGAGTAACGTTTTCTTAGGAATAAGTAACCACCGAGAAAGTTTGTGCAACTCTAATTAGACCTGTTAGAATGGTCTAGGTCCCAATAATATACGTTTTATTTTTTACCGGCAATGAGGCCCCCGCGTTGTTGGGGGTAATTTTGGTTGATTTAGGTTTAAAGTAACTAAATTGTCGAGAAAATGTATTTTTAGCTTATCAAAATAGAACACCCAGTCAAAATTATTTGGAGGTCAAAACTAAAATAATGTCGATGAGTTTTTGAATGGCGCGACACACCCGATGAAATATAATATTGAAATTTGATATGAAAAGTAAAAGCTACATCAAAGTGTACGTGACACCAAAAAAAAAGTTTTTTTTCTGGGATCGGGTAGCCCATTCAAAATAGATAGGAATGGCGACAACAATTTTTCGATTTGGACTATAAGCTGATTTGTTTGATGTTGAAAAAGTACCATACCTGTTGTGGAAAGTGGACAATTTCTTTTTCGCGAGAAAATAAGTTTTTTTGAAGTCTAGATTTAGTTATTTTTCCATAGTGGGCTCTTTTGTCATTTCGATATGAGTTCTGACTTTTGACTAGCAGCATTATTCTGAAATATAGTACTTTCAACGTTACAAAACTCAGCTTAATCATGCACGTGAAAAATGGTAAGCCAAATTACCTTGTTGTCGCAACCCAAAGCTAAACAGGAGAAATAAAGGTTTTCTATCGATGAGAACCAGAATGCTAAAAATCTAAAAAACGAACCCCTTCATAACCATATTTGGATGATACTGATTCTAACGGGGATTCTAATGATATGTTTTTTAACAATCGGAGTAAACTGGTCTGGATATGATATATGTACATAAATACAGAATTACAGATACACAGACATTAATATTTATACATAAGAAAGTTTAGAATCCGTCAGTGTTGTGGCCTGCGTGCAGACTGACTTTTTCTTGCAGACTTTATCCGTGCGTCCGTAGAAAAGTCTGGCTGGAGATTTCTGAAGCTACTGCAGTGTTGGAACTTAGAAATTGCTGTACGAATACAAATACAATTCATACTATATATTCTACCATATTCTACATAAACTGATCTCGATTTCTTATCATTGAGCCGCATTTGGACAATTTTGAGCTGAATTATATTCATCGGATTCGTTTTTTTTGACAAAAATTTGAAAATCCAACATATGTGATGTCCTAAATATAGAGTTTTTTGACAAGGGAATCTAACAGGCAAACTCAATAAAACGGTTGATTCCGGATGAAATATATTTGTTCTGTGGTTTTTATGCCCAGAACAACATAAAATTTACATCAATATCATTCTCAAAATATTTGATAAGAAAAGCCAACGAATATATAGTTTTACATTTTTATTCAAATTAACAACGTTTCGATTGCTTCATGCAATCATTTTCAAGTTAAAGTTAACAATTTATTACAGGACTATATTTATATGGGCTGATTTAATACAATATACAAAGGATAATCTACTATATAAACGTCGATGTATGTCTGTCTGTATTAACAGTATTCGAGATTCACGCTTCTCCTGGTAAACGTATCAAAACCAAATTTTTCGTAAGGTTTCTATTATTTTCATTTTCAATTCATTTTAAAGTTTCACCCAGCGGAGCGGGTTCACTTCACTAATAGTATAATAATACAAAATAAAAGTACAAATATAATTGACAAGAAATATCTATTAAAACATTAGGGATTTTAAGGAATCCTTTTGTGTGTTAAGCGACGATGTAAGAAATAAATACCATCTCTTTTATCAAACAGTCAAATTTTGTTTTGCCACGAGACAAAACTTAAAAAATGGTAAAATTGTGTTTTAAATAGTAATTTACAAAATGGTGTATTCTGAAAATAGTTGGTCACATCGATTTTCAGTATCAGTCAATTTTATCTCCAACATTTGGAAATCATTTCATATTTGATAGTCATGCCGTAAAAATGAACAAAATATTATTTCATAAACTGTGACTTTTGATCCGTATATAGCGGCTGGCAGATTATAGAAAAGAAATAATAGTCGCGAGACAAAACATTAAAAAATGGTAAAATGTCATTGTTTTTTGTATCAAAATTATGTGCATCTCTTAAATGTTTTCCAACAACCGCAAAAAACGTAAAACCATGGTCAGTAACGCGTTAATGTAGTCTCAAATTGTTTTTCTACTCTATTCTTGCAGAATCTTGACATCATTATTGTTTTTAATCCGACAAAGGGAATTTAATGAAAAAAATTACACTCAAAGGTGGTATTTTGGACCAATAATCGCTTGTCACTGAGCCGAAAATAAGCCACAGAACCCCACTTTGTAACGCACAGACCCATATTTCTTACGCGCAACGAAAATAAAGACTGTGCGATGTAAAGTTCCAGAAATGAGAGCTTTAATAAATAAATAATAAAATAAAATGAAATTCATGGTTTAAGTATAAGGTTTTAAGTAGATGAATATATGAATTATTATAAATGAGAAATATAATAGCGAATGATATAGAGGAAATTGCATTGTGAGTAGCTGCGGCGCATCGTTGCGCATTGACAATCGAGGCCTATCCACCATCAAGATATTATAATAGAACCAAGATAGTCTAACTCAGATTTGTGTTTTTGAGAGTTTTAAACAGACCATAATATCATCTTACCTTTGTGAAAATCAACCAAATAAATTGTATTTAACATCCTCATACAATTTATTTGGTTGATTTTCACAAAGGTAAGATGATATTATGGCCTGTTTAAAACTCTCAAAAACACAATTCTGAGTTAGACTATCTTGGTTCTATTATAATATCTTGCCACCATGAAATCTGTTTAAACTGATTTGCAGTCTCACGGCTGAGATCATGCATTTAACATCATTTCTCTCAGCAAAGAGCCACTCCTTTAGAAATAAGGGAGTGGTATGGATGCTTTCTGTACAGCGATAGGTCATGCCCTAATGTTGGAATCAACCAAAGTAATAAATGTCACCATTGGATCTATCTTTAGTCATCGTGTTGTCCGCCAATGTTTGGAACTCATTGCGTAATAGCGTTGTGACAGAGAAACATCCTATCATATTCTATTCTATAGCGTCTTAATTACTACTTTTACTATTATTCTTGATATCATTGTGAAGCCTTACTTTTCTAAAATAAATGGTAATACAGTATAAATGAACTGTATATCATATGAGATACATTTGCTGACTGATGTGATGAAATTGCTGACTTCAACCTCGTTTTTAAACCCTATAAAATATTTTCTGGTCAAATCATTCTCAATTTATTTTCGGATAATTCGAAAATTGAATAAATGCAATGAAAACTGTGTCAAATATATAAATGCTAATTTTGACGTGATGTATGATTTAGCCGAATATAATTCGAAACAACCCTGTCAAAGCGTAAAATTTTTGAGATTTATATCATCTGAAATTTCACAAGAATTTCATCAAGTGGTATACAAATGACAGATTCCCTTTAAAGCTCTGTTAACCGTTGTATGGTCTCTTATCATAACAAAACAAAAAGGATTATAACTTAATTAACTGCCAGTTATCAGGAAATATATATTGGTTTAGTATTAAGATCAAAATTTCCATGAATGTTTCAAAATTTTTCAGAATTCAGAAAATATTCTGTGAACTTATGCCTTTCATAGAAATCATTTGAGGTCATTTCCAGAAATCTCAAATATATTATTGACAAATTCGGTCTGGATATTTGCTGCCAAACGATAGTAGAATAGAATTAATCATACAACTACATTTTCCTTTGAAGTATGTATATTTTTCAATACCCCCAACACATGATTACTATCAAGTATGTTTCATAAGAAATTGCGTATAATCACAGCAAATAGAAAATAAACATTCTAATTACCAGCAATCCATCATCATCATTGATATGTTATTTTAAAAACAAAATCAAAAAGTAATTCAATTAAAAATGAGCAATCTTGTATTCTCCTGCTAAACTGATCATTTCTAGGATCACTGATATAAAATTGATTTGAATGAAATGTTGTGAAAAAGTTGTAAACGAAGTTATAAATGGTATATCTCAAAGGATAATTCAAATTCAAACAATTATTTTCGATTTTGGAAATCTTGTTGCTATTAGAACACAGTTAAATGTCGCAAATCCTGAGGTGTGCAAACTTTGGGCAATTTTGAGACGAAAAATTGTAGCTCTGTACCTTTTTCTTTGGGGGGTTTTGTCAACGTTGCTGTAAAAGTGTGTTCTTAAGGGAACACAAGTGTAGGAATTTATAATAGCAAGATCGATACAAAGAATATCTATAAATGAGGCCAATAAGACATTCAACAATTCAACGATGTAATTCCAATGGCTCACGCTCAACAAATGCCTATGGATCTATCGCGAGGCTACAACAATTACTAACTAGGCACCATGCCTCTATATTATTAACAATAAGAATCGTACCCAATCCTCTATCTACATTTGCACTGTACATCGTGTAGCTTTATAAATTGCTTATTTGTAGACTACATGTATTTTACCCCCAATTCACCAAAGCAAACAAACAATAATATCGAATCCTTAGCTTTGTGATAACTATAAAGATACCTCATCAGGAAATCACCCGCACCTTCAAAATATTAGAGTAACAATAAAACTCAGCAGCGGAAAACATGTTTTTCACTTCGTTTCACTTAAATAATTCTCGAGGGAATGATTAAAGTGCATATCCCGGGTACTGGGAGATTGCTTCTTTAGTTAGAGAAAAATTCCGGATAGAATATGAATAGTTTAAGATTTTAAAGTCAAAAATCGTTTTTTATTGAGTTATACGCGAAGACATGATCATCTACACACGCCGCGTACACAAACACACACATACACACACACACATCAGGGCTATTTGTGTTAGGATCTATTGAATAATATGCAGTAATATGTTGCTCGATTCATTTGCTTTGGAAATGGCTGAGAAATTCGGGAACATTTCCCGCAAACATACAGACACATATATACGCAAATATACAATTTTAATTTTTCTTGATGACAATCCTGCCATTGCCTTAGCGAAATGATCACTCCCACAACCCCTTGGTTTTACGGCAGTAAATCCTGTTATATAATCAGATATTTATATGCACGTGTTCTGAAGCACACCTCCAAATCTTCAAGTATGGAATTCAATTCTTTCTCGCCACTAACCTTTGATATTTGGATTTGATGTAACCACATTGTAACAAAAGCAATTTTACTGAGTTTACCACATACCATGCACATACTAAGGTTGATTTCCGTATATAGAAGGCTCTGGATTTCCGCACTGCGTGCAATATCTTTGTGCATCATTAACTAAGCGTAGAAGGCTCTGACCAAGCCCACTGGTTATCAGTGTCACTTGTGTTTGGATTCACCAATGATAAGACTCCTATGTCGGTCTCTACTATATTTCTATTTAGACCAATCAAATCACAGAATCAGATCGTTGTGATATTTTAGAAAGATTTTTTAATTTTGTCAGGTTATGGCTGTGTAAAAAGAATCTATATTTATTTTATTTCATTCAGTCATCTCTGCCATTTCCTTAAGCATACAAAATATACTAGATCATAATAGGGCCATGAAATCTCATCTTCAAATTTTTATGCCAACCAGACAGTTTTGCCTAATCAACATCTCTTTGCTCAATACTATCCAATAATATACTATTATTGGGTAATTTAATTAGTATAGGGTAATTTCATTATTAAAATAGTAGAGTATAAATGATGACCAAATTCGTAGATATATCAAATAGAATCAATTTATTTCAATTGAGAGTGTAAGTCATCAATTTATTAATGACTAGCAATGTCAACGCGTTACCGCGTTATTTCGGCCTTAGTTTTGGCTGAATTAAAAACTACATTCGATGATCGATGCAATTTCTTAGCAATTTTTTAAAAATTTCTAATACATCTTGACATTGTCTATCTGTACTTCTTTTTTTATATGACGTAAGGAGACTAAACTTGAACCTTTCGTATTTAGTCTGTTGAAACTATATTTAAAGACAGAAAATGCACCATATTACAGACAGATGCGTGAAAGCATATTTTATTTCGATACGCAAAGCAAAGGAAAAATTTGAAAAATTCAATTGTTTTTGAAATGGATGAGAGAATCATGAAAACAGTCGCAAATTCACATACACAAAGACATTCATATTAATATAGGTATAAATAGAGGACGGGACAGGCTAACTTTAGGAGGGGTACGGAACTTTTTCGACCTGCTATCAGAAGAGAGTACGAAATGTATTACGCGTTTTCTTACAAACAGACTGTATGTTTACTATGAGAAGTTAGTTGGCTTTAAATATGAAAATAATAATTTATGAAATTAAATTCGTAAGATTATTTGAAAAGCTAGCCCGCTCCCCTCCCCATCGTTAATCACGACCGACCCCTAAATACTGGGTTACACACAGGGGCAGGTAAGAGGAATTTAATATTACGCCAAGATTAAGAAATATGTTAATAAATATGCATTAGCATAACACGTATCAATATGATGCATTAACCAGAAAATTATTCCACTAGGAATTAATTTATCTGAAAAAACAACAAGGAATTAGAGTAAGAATTATATTTAATATTGAAAGATAAAATGTTCTAATTTACAAAACCAAAATTATAGGAAATTCAATTGTAATTATAAGGAGTAATAATTTCATATCAATTATTTTTAATGTTAGTTTCCACAGTATATAATCAAATAATTTTTAAAATTTAGATTTATTTAATTTGTTTATTCATTATAACTGATTATCATCAATTATTAATTTAAATTAATTATCTAATTTTGTTCATTGTTTATTTCAGAGTTATCCTTATCTTTGTTTACCAATTGCGCAGATAATAAATCAAGATCCTATAAGATAAAAAATAAATGTAATTATATAGTAAAACCTAATCACACTTTCATGCTATATAACCTGTATATAAAGACCCCCTGTCTATAATGGCCACTCCGGTAATATTTGGAAAGCATTATTCTATTGAATCAACCCTGTATATAACGACAACCTGTCTATAGCGGTCAATGTTAACATTTTCCTCTGTGGTTGTCTCTGCCACAGAATGTCCAAAATGAAATTGGATTCACGTATCAAACAATAGAAAGACAATGCGATGAAGCTTGTCAAAGCAAGGCGGTCCTGAGAAGCCAAACAAATTCAATGCAGAAAAGCACATTTTATTTTTCAAAAAAAACAAAAATTCGAAAAAGCAAAACCTGTTGGGTACAATTATTTGCAATTTGGCATCGATCCCATGATATGCAGCGTGATGCATTTGTTATCGTCATAATAGTTATAATCTTTACAGTCTACAACATATTATTGTGAAAAATAATCCTCTAATGTCCATACTAGGGAACCAAGAACGATAAGAAATTACATACAATCGAATCGAAATACTGGTAATGATCCCAAAAAAACTACAAAACAAGTCACATTTTCTTGCATAGAGACAGAACCAGCACCAAGATTTCCATTTCAAAGGGGTTAAATTTTCCAATGAAAGGGCTATTTATAGAAAAATGTTCAGAAAAATACTAGAAAAAATGATGATGATAAACCATTGAGTGGAAAGGAGAAAAGATTGGATTCGACTTTTCAATTTTCCATTGTAACAAGAAATATTGAAAAATAATTTAGAAACAGGCAAACATAAAACCCTGCAAAGTCAACTAATTTACCATGCACTTGGCTAAATCATAGAGGGGGCTAAAAGAAGGAGAGGGGGTGTATTTATTTCTCACCTTTTCAAGTTGAACATTCTTCGTAAGTGTCTCTTCAAGAATCCGTTGTAATTTACTATTAGCTTCTTTCAATGTATCATATTTTCCTAATTTTAATGTATCAATCATTTTATCTTTTAACGTAGCTTGCTGACGTCTTGGATCATCTTGTCTTGTTGGTGTAGTACCTAGAATTGAAAAATTATGTTATTTAATAACCATAATATTTTAAATTACCTCATTTATGAACTTAGAACAAATTAAACAATAAAATGTTGATGAAAAAAGAAAATTTGATGTATATAATTGGTTCATATAGTGCACTTGTAGCTCAGTCGTAGAATGACCGCAGATCGGGCGGGAGACTGACGTTCGATTCCTCGTCAGTACACCCATGTTCTTTGTCTGTGAATTCGTTATGTTCCTCAAATAAACAAGCATTTTTGCTTAAGAGGTGACATCTGACCAAATCAAAATTATACATTCTTAAAAATGTAACATCATTATTATAATAATAATACGTCAAATTATCCAACTTTCATTTATCAAAAATTGCTTAGCAAGGACTTGATCACAATGTAGTTGATGGATTGTACTATCTCCGTGAGAACAATTCAATTCCTCATCAGTAAACACATGTATGTTCTTTGAAGTGCGGCCTTGGTGTAGTGGCTAGGGTGTTGAACCCTGAACCGCAGGGTCTCTGGTTCAATCCCTATCCGGTTTGGTGTCAGGAAGGGCACCTGGCTATCAAACGCACACAAGCTTCACTTCAAAATACTAACAAAGTAATCAACCACCCCAGTGAAATATAAGCTGCAAGCTTTGTATCTGTATGTAAATTATTCATGTTCCTCAAATGAACAAGCATTTATTCATGAACAGTTCATGAAGATGTTTGTGAATGTTCGTAAATTTCATGAAATCAATGACTCTCTAGCAGGGGAACTTACACTTCTACAGTATATAATATAGCCCCCTTCATGAAAGACATGGCTTCATTCATGCCTGCATATTTAAATCAAGATCAGAACGTATTTCATCAACTTTTTCACACAAGTAATACTAAGCCCACCTCTTCTGTCTAAAACAATGGATTGAATTACAGCACTCTTTTGCATAATATCTTCAGCCATCACAGCACCATTTTCTTCTAGATGACGAACCTGATGTAAGAACACATACATATTAAAATTGACACATTTTAAATTACTGTCGTCCATATGCTGTTTTCCAAAATTTCGGTTTCAAAAAATATATTTTAATAATACCCAAAATAGTAATATTTTTTCAAATGTTAACGGTTGTTTATAAATTTGCAAAATGGAAAGTAATGACTGTCAGTCTATCTATCACTCTATTAAGCAATAGGGTCGATTGATCAAAACTTAAAACTCAACATTTTTATTTTGTCCTGTTGTTCTTGATCATTTTGCCATGAAATAGTTTTGAGAAATAAAAGATTGAAAAAGTGAAAATTATTTCTATCTCAAAAAATGTAGATTCAAAGTTAAATAATTCCAGTGTATCTAGTAGCTTCTGGTAACAATGGTTGAGTCCAATATAATAAAAATATCGAGCATGCAACCATAACAAGGAGAAATTCAAAAACTGTGTTGTTGTTGTTGTTGTTGTTTTGGAATGATTGATAGCTTTTGTGATAATATCGCGCTCACTCGTTGTGACCAAAAATTAACTTTGAATTTCTGTTTCTTAAGATTTGAAACATTCCTTTCGTCAAATATTTATTTTTAAAAAAGACTAATTATTCCTTTGTTGTAAAACTATGGCAAAATGATCACAGCTTCTAATACAACAAGTCAAGATGAAAAATTTAGAGTTGAAATTTTGTCAGTCAACCCCATTGGCGAACAGTTTCTACGAGCCATTGTACATTATGGCGTATGTGAGGCATGTAAGGAGAAAATGAGAAGGCATCAGAAATTCAAAGCCGCAAGACATTTGACTTTTGAATTCTCATTATTTCTCCTCAAATGCCTCTTGTGCGCCATGAAAGCTATGGCTTATATAGAAACTGCTACATAATCACAAAATCACAAATGTACAGAAACAAATATTACTGAATAGACTGTTTTAGTTACTATACCCGTTCTTCCATCTTCCATTTGTCCTGTTGTAGATCTGCAACTTTTGAAATTAAATCTAACGTTTCATCATTCACAGCTGAAGACTGAACAGGACTCTATAAAAAGCATATCTATGTTATGAATAATAATAATATGTTATGTAACAGCAGTTAAGATAGTGTTTAATGTCATTTGATAGAGTGGCAAATAATAATTAGACATAGACACAGATGATTGTTCATGCAAGAAAGTTTTCTTTACTTGTCTAGACAAGAGATTTTCAGATATTTGCGACAAGGTTTGTAACGCATCTGAAACTCTCTATTATGACAAAGTCAGTTCCTCTTTCAATGATTATTACTGATGAAGACTAATGGTCAGAATCAAGCAACTAATTGTATCAATCAATTAATTATTGCATTCCGTAAATTAGAATTTTGTTGTACCGTTGATCTACTGCTATCATCGTATGGGGTGAAACTCTCAAAGTTGAAAAAGTCCAATTTTACAGCTCAAGTTTGACACACAATGTTCTGTGAGACACATGAAAACATAAAAATCACTTGTCGTAGCGGCTTGTAACTTTTATGGCCCTTTTTTAGCAACCCATTACACACTGCTCGTGTTGATAGAATTCAGCAAATAAGGAGTGCGACCGATAATTTGTCATCTTGAAACTGTGGTGTAGTTGTTTATGTTTATATTGTTTATGTATGTAATTCTCAAACTATTATGTTTTGTATGTGTGAAGTTGTAATTCTATGTGTTATTAACGTCATCACCAAATGTAATTCCTGAATCTATCTATGTGTGATTTGAATAATAATTTAGATCAAGTTTAGCCGTCGTTGTGTTTGCTGGGTCTCAACGTTGGATAAATGCTAGATAATCAAATATCTCATATTGTTAGATAAACGTTAGAAAAATGTTTAAGTAATTTTACTGACATAAAAGCGTAAAATCAAAGCTTTAATTTAGCTTTATATTCAACATTTTGGCTAACCTTCTGCATTTTTCTAGCCTTCCGCAAACTAGGTTTCCAAGTTTACGGACTTTGTCGGACCCTGTTTGTATTGTTTCTGTGCTATGATTGCTGGCATATGCTAAGCCTGTTTCAAACTTAACCTTGTAGCCGCTGCCACTCAATGCCCTTTACAGACAGTAGAATTGAAATTCAATAATAGTCTGAAATCTACAATATTTTGATAAATTTCAATGGAATTGAATGGAAAAAAGAAATACCTAGAGTTTCACAAGGCCCAAAATAGTCTGAAACCCGCGAAAAGTCTGAAAATTCTAATGTCTGTCTTTATCTATTTTCTGAAGAGTGAATACTGATACATTCTTCAAATGCCGAAAACAATCTTGATTAGAATATAAGAAAGAAGATATAAGGCCGAAGAAATAGTTATAAGGCTATTTATAGTACACTAATAATTAAAATACTATCATTATCGTAAACGTTTTTGAAAATTAATATAAATTCATAATAGGTTCTTAGCATAAGGATAATTATTTGACCTCTTTTTTAGGAGAAATAATGATAACATTTTTGTTATTAAATTGATGATGATTTGAAATTATATATTTACCTTTCCTCCATACGAAAGATCTTCAACAGTGTGATCAATACTTGAAGATGAAGCCACAGATAGATGACTTCTAAAATTTAGAAAAAGGCATTAAGAGAATCACAGCTAATAACACTTCTGTTCCAAATAGCGTCAGCACAAGTCACGTTACATTGCATCGCGTATATCGTAATATGCCATATAATGAAATAGAATCTTGTAATGTAAATGGCTTACATTTAACGCCGCACCTAAATAAGTGTGAATCTGCATCAAATCTAATGATTTGCGCACCAAAATAACTTGGTGCCCTACAGCTCCGTTCCAAGAGGCTTTTATTCACATAAAACAATGGATTATATTAATTTACCGGATATGTAATACTTTTGTGTCTTTGGATTTATCATAAAATTTGTGAAAATAAAATCATAATACAAAGAAAATCAAATTACGTGCGGTAGTACGGGTTTTTGGTGCGGCAATAATTTATTCTCTTAAGAGAATCACAGTTAATGAAATATATCAGCAAAACGTTTAAACTGAGGACATCAACATCATTGTTTCATTTATTTTTCATTTAGCTGACCGTCAACTGAGCTTACAGAAGCTAGTTATACAAATTACTTCAGCAGCCTGAGGGCAGAAGAATGATTTCACAGTATTACGTGTCAACGTCAGGGTGTCACAGAGGTTTTAGTCTCCCAGGAACCACACTACCAGATGGAAAACCTTCTGGGATCAAATTTAAAAAGCTTTGTTGACTTTGAATTGATTGAAAAAGGAAATAATCTGTTGCCTCCATCTTATTGTCTAAAGGATTATTATCTTGCAAAATGTGCTTTCATTTTTCATCTTAGAGCAAGAAAGCTGACCAAGGCCAGATTAAAGAAGGCAATTTTTGTAACTATGTTATAATGATTGTGACTGGTTGAACGCATTGACATGTGTGGACTTGTCTGCTAGCAAATCTTGATCGTCTATATACCTAGTCTGTTTTACAGCAATTCTATAGTTGTGTAACTGCGTCATACATACCCACTATCTTGGCGTCTGTGACCACGAGAAGATGATTCTGGAGATTGTGCAAAATAATCATCACCTGAATAGAAATACGTTACAGAAGATAAACCCAGGTCAGTATTTAGTTGTAAGAACACCAGCACAAACTTTACACCCAAATTAAAATTAGCCTAATCAAATGTAAAGTTGAGTATTTTACTGAGAAAAACATAGCAAATGTACAGTTTTTAATGACTTGAGAAATATGTGTAATTTGATTGGCCAGCTAATTACGAACGTGAAATAAATCATAACGTAAAGGTTTTTCGTCACCCAAAATCTAAATCTAAAAATAAATAATAATAATAATAATACAATCAAGCCTGGGGTATCTTATAATTTTTTGCGGCAACATATGCCATGTTTTATGTTCATATCATTCATTCCTTCAATTGACGGCCCAAAGCGTATTTTTTTTCGTAGGATTTCTCTTGCGGCTCAATAGAAAGAACAAATTACATTCTCATGTTTGTCACGCAATATCTTTCACACCCGACTGACCCTCAGTTCTATTGTTTATTTATCACTTGGGCTAGCTTCTAGCAATTAAATTTTCTATTTATATATTTTCAAATCATTTGAAAGTTTCACCCAGCGGAGCGGATTCACTTCACTAGTATATTATACAGTATCTAATTGTTGTACGTTAACCAATAAGCAAATAAACAAGTCAGTTAAATTTAGTTTCAGAGGTAAGCCGTTAAAACAGTCAACCAAACATATCTTCTGCTGTCAAAATATTCTGAAGAAATTTGTATTATTTATAATCGAAATCATGATTGATTCAATAGAATATACTATTGTACAAATGGAAAAAATGACCAGGAATGACAGGTGGATGCTTTGTAGAGGTGATCAGTATAACAACTTTAACTGCATGAGTTATGAGACTTACCAGACTTTGGAGTTGAACTGCTAAGGAAGTCTTGTAATCGAAGTTGAACATGTTCTGTTCTCTTTCTCTCACTGTTCAACTGACGTTTCAAATCTCTAATCTGAAGAAAAATGATTTAATAAGTTATCAATCGCTACAGTATCAACACACATTAGGATAAAATATTTAAAGAAAAACTTTACAATGCTCAAACTATGTGTGTCTAGCAATGACTAGGTAGAAAGATAGGCTAAACATTT
Organism: Haliclystus octoradiatus; assembly: GCA_916610825.1. Lineage (NCBI taxonomy): Eukaryota > Metazoa > Cnidaria > Staurozoa > Stauromedusae > Haliclystidae > Haliclystus > Haliclystus octoradiatus. The sequence continues at coordinate 18,469,476 of OU744453.1, read as the reverse complement.
AAAGCCCTAGGCAAACGACAGCAACATATGCACAACTTTTCAACCCTTTGGAAATCCTTGTTGTTTAGCCACTCTTTCGATTTTGTCTGACGTGTTTCAATGTGTATTTTGTTTATCGTATTGTGTTTGATAGGCAACGATGGCCATCAGACATTTTCCAATCGAATCAAACATTGTAATTGAGCATTTTCTTCGTCTTTTTTAAACCATTTCGTTCAAAATTTACAAAACTATTTCATTGTTGTGGCTTCTGCGTGACTTGTTTTTAAGCTCAGTCAAGACCCACTGAGTTTCTGTCCTCCTTTGCCCATGGCTTAATATAGGCCTACAGCAAAACCTGTTATACTTTACACATTGGTTACAAGATATAAATCCCCATAAGTCTTTCCTTTGCGATTTAATTCTATAAATCAGTCATTTCTTATGACTAACCTGCCAGCAGCTAATTGGTATTAATTCGTGAATTTTTTATCATCGCGGAATCCCTACATTGATGAAAACCATAAACATTTGTTTACATAAAAACAGACTTACAAGATGATCACTCTTTTTGAAATTAATAGAAAATTCAACATCTTTATCTTTCAATGTTTGTGTTAATTCATTGCATTGAGATGTTCTTGTAGTAATCTCATTTTGTAAGGATTCACATCGATCTTCCAATTCCTAAATAGATGAGAATAATAACAAATCAGATCATGTTAAATCACATTTAATACGTTAATATTAATTAAAATGGTATGGCTCTTTTTGCTAAGAGAATGATTGTAAATGGTCTCTATTAATATCAGCCGCGACACTGCAAATCAATTTCAACAGATTTCATGGCAGACTGGCCTTGATTGTCAATGAGCAACGATATGCCGCAGTTACTCATAATGCAACTGAAGCATGTTATATTGTAAACAATGATTACGACAAACAAATACGCAAACCAACCTTTAATATTGTACTATGTTCTTCATTGAGTTGCTTTAACGTGTTGTTATGTTCCTCATTAAGTTTATTTAAAGTTGAAGTATGATTAACATTTGTGTGTTGGGCCTCTTGCTCTGTTTCTCTGAGTGTTTGCTCCAACCAACTGCATTTTTTATCTAAAGATTTATTTTCAGCTTGCATTTCATCAAACTTTTCTGTTATGATAACAAGTTCTTTTTTAGTTTTCTTTAATGACGAAAGCTGTGTCTGAAGCTCTGATTTTTCGTTCTGGAAAGCATCACAGAATTATCATATCATTAAACAAGAACTTACAAGTAATATCAAAAGTATATAATAAGAATTAATTAAAATAGTGCAACTCAAAATTGAGTTTTCAAGAGTTTTGAAAAGGTCATGGTATGAGCGAGACATTGGAAATCAAATTCAGAAAATAATTTGAAATCAATGATATCTGGCTTATTTAATAATGGATTTCAATGGGAAAAAGGCAAAATCTTCAATTCAAAATAATGAAATAAATCAGCTAAAAGTCTGAAGATTCTCATGTCCGATTGTCTTACCTTTGTGTAAATAATCTAACTAAACTGTTATTAACATCTTCAAACAACGAAAAAATCAAATTAAAAACAGTTTCTTCAGTTAATTTCAATAACATATCCATAATATGTTTTTTGTTTACCCCATTTACGGCATTTTTCAAAACATTATCAACATTTTAAGGGTTTTCCGTATTTTTAGATTTTAGGTCTTACTAACATAATTATATATCTTAGTAATATCTCGTTACCTGTCTGATAAAAAATTTGATTTATAATATGTATATGATTAAATGGAGTATAACTTACCTCGTTGTTTCTCTTGAGTGTCGCTATCTCATCTGTATGCCTCGTAGCATCTGCTTGGCGTTCAGTCGAGAGCGCATCCAAAAACATTTTTCGTTTTTCAGCTATTTGCTCTGATTCATGTTTGGCACTTTCTAATATTGCAACTTTTTCAGTTAAATTATCAAGTTCCTGTTTTTGTTTTGCAACGCAGTCATTTAGACCCTATACAAGGAAAACGTAAAAAGCGTTATCAAATTAGCATCCCTTGATTTATATGATACATGCTTACCTACATACATATAAGACAGAAAAGATTACTATGAAATATTGAAGATAAGGGTTAAGAATGAAATAGGAATATTTACACAGAGTTCTAAATTTTAATCAATTAACATAGCATCTCAATGAAGATTTTTTTTAGATTTTCCCCGCTTTTCAAAAAAAGGTAATGTTATGATCAGTAATTTTACATTCTTCATTGCATCGATTTTTGATTTAAGTGAAAGCTGTAATAAAGACCACCTCTCTATAGCAGCCATCTGTCTTTTGCAATGTTGTGGTTGTTGTGTATTACCTCTTCCACCTCTTTTAGTTGCTGGATCTGAATCTCTTTTTCAATTACCAACTTATTTAGTTTCTCTGGATCTCCTTCTTTCAATTTTGCTACCTCCTGTAGAATCAACAGCAATAAAAATTGAATAGTCAAAAATAATTTGCAGAGGATTATCAGTATTTCGAGATGATTTTTGAGTTGATGATTGAAACACATTTAGATTCGAATTGGAGCGCTATTATTGGTCGGAATATAACTCTCCACGTTTAGATCAAGCCTTACACAAGTTAGACGATAACTGGCCAACTTGAAATCCATAGACCAAGACAAACATTTAGCCTAATATTACATGGTCACATCTTTACCTTATAAACAGAAATAGGTGCACAATGCAGGCTATCATTTTGCGAGTGAGACGTATATAAATCGCACACAGACCACAAATATAGAAATATAGGAATCTTCAGATAATTTATTTACAAACAGACAGTACTATAAATATAAGGAGAGCAATACAGGCCTTGGTCTCTGCATGCAATATCTTAGCTAACATGTAGATATTAAGAAAATTGTTCTTATTGTAAAGGAAGGTTGAAACAAGTACAGTCAAACCTGTTATAACAGTGACCTCTATACAAGGGTCATCTGTCTCTAGTGGTCACTCTAGCAATGTCTAACATTGTACCTTCAGTTTATCTACCTCTCATAGCTGACTGTTATGTGAAAATTTTCAATGTACATTCTTATTTCCAAATAACTATAATCTTGTCTAATACTAATATCTACCTCAATTATTTGTAATACTGTAATATGTTTTTAGTTGGCAGGTTGTAGTGTACATCATTGGCCCATTATTACCTGCCTAAGAGAAACCAACTCTGTCTGCAAAGTAGACTGTTCTGCCCTAGTAAAATAGAAATGATGAGTGAATTGATTTATTATTAAATTTTACCACACAAAGATCAGTAGCTCAGTGCTGACCCTACACTGTTTGCTACCGTAGTTATAATCACATAGCCTACAAAACAATATATGATTGTAGGTATTACTGAATATCTCATATGCTAATCAGACAGAATCTTAACAAGAGCAATTAAAATCCCAGACAGATGTTATAGTCTTGGTTGTAAAACTCTGTCATAAAATATGACACTAATATTTTATTCTTCTGCAGTACAGTGTAACACGCTTAAGTGCAATTCCGATAAGTGAAATTCCCGCTTATCTGCAACCTGATGTTTGCTAAGCAATTTCAAATGTTTGCTAAGCAATTTCGAATAAGTGCAAATTCGGATAAATGCAACTGAAGTCGTTGGCAATTCTTACTTGCACTTAAGCGGGTTACACTGTAGTTGCAATGACATGTTGTACTACGTTGGAATTTGATTGTGTAATTTGGATTAATTTGATTGTGTAAATTATTTTGTTGTTCTTTTTCAATTGTTGTATTCTGATGAACTGCGAGTGTAAAAGCTGCATGTGTCCTTTTACGTGATCCATATAGCATGAATATTGGAATCGTAGATGTGTGATAATGCAATCATTACAGTCAAATCTGCTATAACGGAACAAATTAATTGAACAAATAATTATACTAGGCCTACAGTTGTAGTTTTCATTTCTCAATTCTCATTTATTTATCTGTGATGAATTTGAAATATCTTTGTGTTGGTTTGCTTTGTCCATTGTTCTATTCTATTGTTCTATGATTCTATTGTTTTTGACAGAACTGCCACTCTTATATAGCGGCCAATTTCCGATCGGCTATTTAGTGGCCGTTATAGACAGATTTGACTGTATAGACAGGTGATTGCTATATACAGAGATGACCATTTCACCAGAATATTAGCTCAGAATTACCTTGAAATTTCCAATTTTCCTTCGACTTCATTCAACAATGCCTCTTTCTAAAAAAATAAAACATACAGTTTATGAGAGCTTTCTCAATTCTAATCACATCATACCTGAAAAATTTTCTCGATTCTGATTTGCTAAGAGAAGTGCAATTTCAAGGAAAATTCAGTCCAAAATTTTTTAAAATTGCACTCAGTGCAAAAACTGAAATCAAAAAACGTTTGGTTGATTGAACAATCAAACAAAAATATTAGCCAACGAAAACAGAGTTCGAAAAAGGCAAAAAATGGTAACGATGAATTGGAACATAGTCGTTCAAAATTTATTTCTTTGATAAAATTTAATCATTTCTTTGTTTCTTTCTCGCAAACATCGTTCCATACTTTTCTTTGTGATTTTTATGACGATTTTTGCAGGTATATGATTAAAAGATGATCATACGGTTTCTCGTTCAATTCAGGATTGATTTGAACTTGTGCATTTTTCAAAAAGTTCCAAATTGCAATTGCCCTATAGGCTTGAACATTTTCAATTTTGAGACTTTTTGAAAAACCTATTTGTGCAAAACTATTCAATACAATAGTGTTTAGCATAAAAGATAATAATATTATAAAAATGAACAAAAAATATATTACTGTACCTCTAATAATGCATTTTTTTCGATTTCAAGATTTTCAAGCTTTCTTGTAAGAATCTATAATTAGTATAAAGAAAAGTTATGTTTAATTAATGGCATATAAATTAGGTTATATGTATGTCTTCAATCAGCAGAGAGATACAGTAAATAATAGTAATTAAATCATCGACCAACAGGTCAATACCAAAATCAAGCAATTCAATTGGTCAAACAGGGGTCAGTTCTAAACTGTATTAACCATTCCGTGTTTCTAATCGTTCTGGCGAAAAGACGGAACAGATAATTGCGTTTTTGATGCATTATAATACATTAAAATTCATGCTATTATTACATGTTCCAAATTTGACCTGTTAATCACTGAATTAAACAGTTTGTGATCTCAGAAAGTAGATTAGACTGGTCCAAAAAATAAGTTGAATTGCATTCTCAATTTTATTGCTTTAGTGGGTAAGAAAATCATAAGTTCGAAATTTGGGTTCAAAAAAATATTGGGAAATGGGCGCTCAAAACACAAAGTCAATGGGGAAAACGCTTAAAAATTTCAAAAAAAGATAATTAAATATCAGAAAGGCATTTTTGAATAAGTTTATATGTCTATGAAGGCAACAATCTACAATCAAATATTACCTAAACTGAAAATTTGTGTTTCAAAAATGATGCATTTGAATGTATGACTCAATGAATATCGGCATAATGACCTTGGTGAACCTCAGTCATTATCAACCGAAATTCACCTCGCCTTCAATCAATAATTGTTAAATATTGTGAAATAGTTGAAGACGCAAGTTTTTAATGTTCCTCAAGTTTAACCGTTTTTTACTACGGTGAAACAGCAATCGTCAATTAAACACTTACTCCAACAGCGTTTTCTTTGTCTGTCAAATGTGCTGTTATAGAAGAAGTGTGTTCCTTGTATTGCGATTCCATCTCTTGCTGTAAACGGACCAGGCTAATATCAAAAAATATTTACAATCATAATTTTACAGCTTATCCTGCAATACTCCCACAACATAAAGCACAAATAATTATTTTCGTTTCTAGTTAGCTCACCTCTCTTGCTTTTTCTTAAGTTTTTCTTTCAACTGAAAGAGAAGAATTTCAAATGTAATTCTAATAACCATAAAAAAATTTACATAAATGTTTGCTCTTACAATGATTGTTGTCACCCCTTAAGCAGTTCCGCTTGTTTATCGAGGGACAAATTGATTTAAATGCTGGTGTATTTATTGTTAGCAAAGAAATGAAAAGTAGAAATAACAAAGAATGAAGTAAAAAAGGAAAAACCAAGAAAGATAATTTTTCGATTACCATGAAACATGAAACAAACATGAATTAAATGAAACTAATTATTTGATACACCAGACTCATATTTCAATTTTCTTGACTAACCTGGTCGTTATCTTTACTCAATTCAGATATTTTACTTTGATTTGCTTCCTATAAATGAAACAAATCACAATTTAGAACCGCTTGCAGAGCAGAATTAAAATACTCAGAGCCTGGATTCAGCCTGGCCTTGGATAATTACTTGAGTTTCACCCCTAACAATTACCTGGCATTATGTCGGTATGCATGTTGTTAAAGTACAATTAAGTACAGTTAAACCTGTATATAATGGATAAATTGACCACCATATGTAAGAAGACTCTAATTATATACTATACAGGATTGATTCAATGGAAAATACTCATTAGACATATCAAAAGTGACCACTATAGACAGGTGGCTACTATAGCAGGTTTGATTGTACTGTCATTTTATTCTGTATATAGTGACTACTTCATTAATTAATACACAAAAACATTATTCTATAGAATCAACATATATGTAAAGGACACCTGCACAGCGTGGTCAATTTCAACATCTTCTAGATGGTTGTTATAGACAGGTTTTCATTGTTAACAATAACTTGCCTGGTCAGATGTCAGCTGCTGCAAAACCAACATTTTCTCCTCTTTCTCCATTCTCAATTGAAGTTCTAAATCTGTATTCCCTGCGAATGACAAGCTTTGTTTCTGGGATAGCCTTCCTTTTAATTTAATAGTCATATCGCATAAGTTCTTTGATAATGTAACAAACTCGTTTATATTATTTTGATCATCATCTGTTTCTTCATCAGGGTTTTTATTTGATATAATACCATATTGCGATTCTATTCGTTCAATCAAATCTTGCAATTCATTACAAGTCGCTTCATCTTGTGTTGAACTTGCCTCTGTAGCTGTACCGCCATCCTCTGTATCATGCGATTGTCGAAGCTCTAAGAATAAAATCAAACAACAGGGTTGAAATTATGAAAAATTACAAGATAATTGTTTTACTACAATGAATGAGCGTGATATGATCACAACAACTATTGATTATTCATTCATAACAACAAAAAATTCAAAAATGGTGTTGTTGTTACGGATGAATAATCGATAATACTGCAGTCGACTAGTCTAGAAATGTGGCTGGAAATTAGACGCGCTGACGTCATTTAACTTTGAATGTTTGTTTTTAAGATTTGAAACTGTACTTTTCACTTATTTCTCAATATGTACTGTATTATTTAACATTTTTAAAATGTGTAACATTAAAACAATGTTAGGCTTTGCAAATGTTTCCATTTCTAGCAAAACACAGATAATGTGTTAGCAATTGTCATCATATCGCTCATCTCACCTGCAATGGTTATCTGGAATGCATTATTTTCCGCTTGTAAACGAATCATTTCAGAATCTGTTGTATTGGATTGTTGCTGCTGTCCTTGTCCCTCTAACTTTTTAACATTTTGCATTGCTTCTTCTTTTTCACCTGCGAGCTATTGAAAGAAATAATGATCATCATGTCACGTCTGTTACAGTTGTCACCAGGGTCTGATGAAAGCAGGAATCCTGATAGTCAGGATTTCGGAAGGCTGAGGGAAACTTCTGAGTTCCTCAATCTCCTGACTGGCCTGCGTGCAGACAGCCTTTTCCTTTGTATAGTCTGTCTGCGTATTGACACCAAGTAGAAGTGTTTGTATTGAATTCATATTAAATAAATATTTACGTAGTGCGGTTTACTGTCATTACTCAATTTTTATTATATTAATATTCTTTTAAATTATCTTGTTTTATTCACATACTTTCTTAGCCAATCACAACGGACTATCAAACAAATCGTAGTGGAAAGAAGTACGCTAAACTCGGTGCTAATGAGCGGACTGTACAAAGAAAAATTCTGTCTGCACGCAGGCTATCTTTTGACTTTAAATTTGGTGAAATGTTGTCATGTCCAGTTGTAACAGTGACCACCTGTATATAGGGGCCATTTTTGCTATGCCTAAAATAGTATTTTATCAACTCTGTATATGAAAGCCACCTGTACCCAATGTATATACTCTCATGGTGTCTTTCATGTAACAGTTCACTAGACCCATTACCAAAGAAATTCATGCTTTAAAAAGCAACCAAGCAAGCAAATGAGACTTGAACATACATAGGCATATCCAGTATCCATGAAAAGTAGTTGATAAATATTTGAAATTCCTGATATGTCTAGAGATCTCTGAGATGATAGAAGAATTTCTGATACATGAACTTTCATAAAATTATCACTATCTATACAGGAGACAACAGTGCTCCAAAGTTTATCAAAAATGAATGGCAGCAGGCAGTGCTTTCCTGTAAATATGGCTCTGCAATTATCGTAACCCAGTTGATCAATTGGAGAGCCTACCCTTTGAAGTTCTTCAAGCAATGTTCTGTTTTGCAATTTGAAATCTTCTTCTTGTCGCTAAAATAAAATACCATATTTATTTGTAATATTTATTAAACAGACAATATGATATACAGCATCCATTTCTATATTGATTGATATATCTATCAACATTTCAAAATATCTATCAAATAAATTAACCCTGTATAAAAAGGCAACATGTCTTTAGTGTACGCCTTAAAGAAAAGGAGCATTGAGCACACAGCATAGAAAAACTCAAGATATAAACTTTCAGTTTTTTAAATTTGTGAACTTTGAAATCACTAAATCAGTTTATATGTTCTTCCCTGCCTCAGTTTTGAGGGAAAGCAAAATACATTGCCATTACAGACTATGCTATCTTATACATAACATCGTGTGATTAGTCCAATCTAGAGTCTGTCAGACAAACCACACGACTTGTGAATTTGTTGTCATAAAGCTAGATCCAATCCTATTTTTCCTAAGCGGCATTTGGGTCAAAACACTGCTTTGAAGGCATTTTCATCAAGAAATAATTTCCAGAATAAAAACAAAATGATGCCATTGTTTTATTCACGTCACATTCTACTACATATGTGAAGAAAGTCTGGAGGCTTATCCACACTTGAAAGTAATTTTATTATGAAGGCGATGAAGTAACTTGTAACTTTGGATAAAAATGATGCTCATTAAAGGTTTGATATCAGATTCAAACATTACATCGAGATTTCAAACCTAGTAATTTATTCTGGAATAAGCAACTCTGTCACGCAAGCTAGTCATATTAAAGTAGATGTTAATTTTATAGAATTATAGATTCTGAAATAGTTTACCTGCATTTGCTGGCTGATACGCTCATTCTCTTCTTGTAGTTCTTCATGGTCCTACACAAAATATATCATAATTATTCTATCATTCAGAAATGCAGTAAGAAGAAACTATAGGCCGCAAACAATCAGACACAAGAACTCAAACTTTGAAAATAGTTGAAATCTAGGATATCTTACTTGTCACGGATATCAATGGTAAAATCTAATAAATAGACTTTTACAAGGGCAACTATATTTTTAAATCTGCTAAGAGTCTGAAATTTCTGATGTCTGAATAGTGCACACAACCTAACTTTTAGTTACTTGCTACTCAACAATGATATTGTTACCTTTTTATTGCTTTTACGGTTCACCTGAAAATCAAAACAATAAAAGTAGATTTATTTGCATTCTATATTAAAGCCTTACCATGAAGATCAAAACTGGGGGCTTAGAATCCCCGACAGGGGGTCATAGCCCCTGACACCCTCCGGTGCCATCTCTAGTAACATGCAGACAAATTATTAATAGCCATTGAGACGGTATCAACCTGACGAAGGCACCATGCCACATTCTATTCCAGACGAGTGGCTCTTTTCGCTAAAAGTAATGATTGTAAATTATGTTCTTTATTGATCTCAGCCGCGACAATTGTAGATCATTTTTTTTATTTTATTAACAAATGGTTAATCAATGTACCTGAAAACCTGAAAATTTCAGGCCTTTATTGTTTTTCTGAGTTTCCTTCTCCTGGGTTAGTTCTAAAATTAAAAAAGTTCACGTTAATAGTCATTTCGGCTTCAAAATTAAATGGTAACAATTCTTCTCTAATTAAAGCAATATACACGTGAATTATGACTTTGTCGAGCATTGAGATTCAAGATAATGTTTTGCCATTCACAAATGATGAAGTAGTCATCAGTCATACTATTGTGAACATGCACACTATTACATGCCATCCTCTCCCAGGGAATTCGTTATCAGACACCAATGTTCGTATGCTTAGAAAATGGTATACTATAGAACTATAGCCTCTTGACAGGTCAGATAATTCATGTTCATAAATGGGATAATGTTGAGATATGACACATTATGACATAAGATATTGCTTACAGCGAGATGCACAGATTCTCATTTTTGAAGATTTTGGATAAATAATATTAATGGGCCATTGGGCAAGGTGGAAATATTGACCGAAGAAGAATACGAGACTGTATTTGACGCCCCTGGGCCTCTCAACAAAAGTTTTTAATGTCTTTGAGGTGTCTCTAGATTGGTGGTGTACAAACTTATATATATAGGCTCAGGGTACCCTTTCCTTCATCTATTCACACATAAAGTTCAGAGATCCTGAAGTGCACATCAATTAGAAGAATCATAAATGCAATCCTAAAATTACCTGTTTGAGATTTTTTCAATTTGTTTTGAAGATCGTAATTCTCTGTTCTCAATTGAAGTAATTGCTCCTAAAATGTGTAACATATAGCATTTTATGCATAAATTATGTAACATGATTAAATATACGCCTGGACACTTAATTATAACAATGATATGATTGTGTATAATGATATAACAGGGAGACATGTTAAGGCTTAGAACAACTCTACAATGACACAGATGCAACATTACACCACTAGCCCAATACATATGAACTTCAGGACAAAACACGAAGGCGAAAATTACTCACATGGAACTTTTAGCTCTTCACATAAAATAGTCATCATCCTCAACTTTGTATAATTTGCAAGCTTTTAAATTACAATTTGTTTTTAAATTACAATTTTTCGTTTATCAAGTAGTAAATTGAGGAATCCCAGCGAAATGTTTTGCATGTCAAATTGCGAAATTAGTATATGCGAAAGCATTCAGTACAATGCCATGAAGTATTCGTCATGCCAACCCAGAAATTCTAGATTAATTAAATCAAGCTGGTCTGTATGGTCAGCGAGTTGGTGGTTGGTATTTCACTCTTACCGTTTATTACTAAGGAATAGACACTTAATAATAATTCCAGAAAGGCAACACAAACTTAACATTTTAGATAGCAGTTAGCGATTTATTGAAAATTTAGCAGTGCAGTGTAAGGCTATTTATGTACAACAGCTTGTATAGGTATACACGGCACGAGCCTCTCAAGTTCAAAAACAGCGAGCTGTTTACTTCACAACATGACGTATGCGCGCAGACCCAAATCTTTTTTGATTTGAATCGTAGGCCCAATGCAAAATATCAGATGATCATGATGGGATATCACAGTAATACAGAAACCACAACTAAATACGCAGAGACATTGCTATTGACCCTTTAATTACTGATAAGAATGGGGATGTTACTAATCAGTGTTTGATTAGTCTATTCCCGTCATCTCGAATTCCAAACAAAGGAGGGCTGAAAAGGCAAACATATTGATTTAGAGATTATCCAAATGAATCAGACTTCTTACAAATGCATGATAATTATTTTTGAAAGGAAAATGCAAAGTGCATAATACTACATTTGTATTACTACATACTTGGAAGGAGAAGCTGAGTTAACTTGCTTTATTTACCTGTAATCTGCCAAATTCTTCTGCCGACAAGCCTGAAGCGGCCGCCATATTGTGTTCATATCCTTGAAAGAATAACAGGCCTCGTTCTAGCGGCGGCTTATTACAAAAAATAATAGGAATCCATTAGACCGAAGGTGGGCAGGGCAAGTATTACAAACATATAAACGTTACTGACTTTTTGGCGACCCGTAATTTTCTACCCTTTATGTAACAATTTCAAAACTATGTAACTACAAAAATTCAGAACAGAAAGGGAAACATGTTAGAAATGTTTATCCATGCACGCAAGTAAGTTCAATCACTTCAGTTCACAATAATAATTACATTATTTTTTACACATTGAAATCGTAGTTGTGTAAAATGATAAAAATATGTGACCAGCAATTAACTCAACGAAAGCATTCGATATGTAGACACAATGTCACGGAAAGATAAATCTAAAATTTTATCCTGAAGCATTGCCATTAACCCTCCCTGCACTGACTGATACGCAGAAATGAAACAACAAAATCTGAATACAAAAAGTCAAACACAATAAATATTTACTCTCTGCAAAATTTTATTTCATTCACATCACACATTTAAAGGAAAGTACATGGCCGTTGAGCTGAGAATGTTGATTTAAATTGTGATTTGACAACTCTGTGGGGAAGAGGAAATCGGATCTTTGAGTTCTACAAGAGAAAATAAAATAAAAAATGTCATTAACGTATAATAAGTCACAGTTACATATAGGCCTATTAATTAAGTGGTCCCTACAGGACAATTTACATTCCAGGATTCTAAATTGAGAAACAAGGATGTAGGCATCCACTTTTTGTTTTCTTAACTAAAATATATCATTACGAGAACAATTTGGAACCTCACTAGTTGTTTAAAAGTTGTCAATTAATTAGTCATGTAAATTTCAAATGCCTATAAATTAAACAATTATATTATTGCAGGCACGAGAGACAAAATCAGTGTATTATTGTATCTTGTTGTATCAGTTATCAAAAATATCAGTGTATCATTGCAGAAGCGGAAATCCCTTTAAAAACCTACAAAACGATAGTAAAACTAACAAATGTGAACTTATGTGTATTTCATGGAAATCAGCTTTTCTAATAAACTCTCAATCCTGTGATTTCAATTATTACGCATCAAAGAGAGAGTGATGTTTCTGTCAAATTATCTGCAGTAAAAGATGAAACTTCATACCACAGTCTTGAATTGATAACAGCTTTGATGTAGCAAGTAAACATTGAGCTCTCAGCATAAAACTAGCTGACACTCTGCCCATTTGAATGCATACATGGGGATAACAATATTAAAAGACCAACAAATGTCGATAACTTACATGGAACTGCGTTACATGAACACGGCGACATTTGCTAGCTGGGACAACCTCGACCTTGAGAATTTGAATAGAACCAGTTCTAGCGCGATGACGTGCAGCCATATCACGGTCTAAAATAAAATATAAGTATACCGTAGAAATAAGAAATCATTGTATAAGAAGGATGCCTCGTTACAATATAAATGGCTGTAAGCATCCATGTTCTAACAAAATAAAATCATGTTTACTGATCAATATACAAGTATAAAATTACATATGAAGGTGTGTCATTCTATAGAGAAATAAGCCCACAATGTTTCGCTGTACTTTTGGATATTTTTCTTCAACGAAGAGGCACATTAATTCATCAAGTTATTCAAACGAGTAGCATCATCATCAAAGAGATGTCACTAAATCATATTAGTTCAAAAACATTTATAAATATATCCCACTAATTTGAAATGAATTTTATAAAGTTTAAACCAATGACAATTCCTGACGTTTAACCGAAGCGTACAATCATCAAATGTCCTAAAATAAATTGGGCAAAATTCAAATGTAATGATCAAAATGTTTCTGCACAATTTTCTGCAGTGAAAGATGAAACTTCATACCACAGTCTTAAATTGATAACAGATTTGATGTAGCAAGTAAACATTGAGTCTCAGCATAAAAGTGGCTGACACTCTGCCCATTTGAATGCATACATGGAAAATAATTAGACAGTTCTGCAGCATATGGTAGCTGACATTGTCAATTACTATAAGGAATTGATGAAGCCACCACATAAGGCAAAAAGTTCAAGGAGAATATGTGAAGTTCTAAATCACCCAAATTTGGAGTTGAAGCATTCAAATCATAGAAAATAACTCACAGCAGCTTGTAACGGCACCACCGACAGTCAAATCACGGTATTCTCGGTACATGTTATGTGATCCACTACGAGAATCATAACGAATCCATAAACCAAAGTTCTTGATTTTGGTTGGACTTTTGTCATAAACCTGAAAAATGTAAAACATGTTATAAGTGTACCTTGAAGTTGATGTTTAGGACAGTTCAAATTCAAGCTCAACAATGATTTTAATAGTTAAAAAACAAAATACTGGAGAAGAGCTACTGAATAATGTTTCTGTGCAAGTTCTGCAGTAAAGATGAAACTTAGTACCACAATCTTGATTACAGATTTCATGTAGGAAGTAAACATTGAGTTCTCAGCATAAAAGTGGCTGACACTCTGCCTATTTGAATGCATATCTATTACATAATGATCCTTAATAACCTAGTCTGGCACCCCTTGGCCATGAGTAGGCGGACACTCTGAGCAGCATTTTTGCATTCGCGAGAGGTAAAAAGTGACATACTCTGTCAACTGACCCTCTCCCTCTTTTAACTAACAATAAGGTATGTTAGCTTTTCACATTTACTAATTAGTAATATAATATAATGATAAAATTGTAGGTAATTGTTTATTGGATTACGCCAACAACTGACCAGATACACCAAAGGGACTGGTTGCCATCTTTTGTTCAGTTTTAAAAATTATTTGCATGCACTACTTGAACGACTTCTAGTTTTTGTCCTTGAATGAATTGTTAGAGTTGGTTTGACGTTTGCCAATAGTGTGACGTGACCTAGCAATTATGACGGCCGCATTTTCCTCTTCAAATAGCAAGAATACATTACCTGCTCAGCAGATACAATTTCACCAACTGATTTTTTTAATTTTTTGAGTTTGCCCATAAAATACCAGAATCGTGATTTGGCAGAGACAAGGTTAGGTGCAAAGACCCTCATACGGAATAACGGTGGGCTGTCCTCCGTCGATTTGGAGGGCAGGCGCCGCCCGATGATTTTGTATTCTTTCAACTATAAGAAACAGAGCACATATCAAAATATTGATAAATAATATTGAACTAAAAACATTATAGCTGCCATTTGTTCGGAAATTGGTAGATCCACGGTAAAAGCTTAATGTCAGATAGATCGTCCAGTTCCTTGTAAGCTAAATGTAAATCTGAATCCAATGAAGGATTCGAAGGAACATGTTGATTTTTGTTGTAAACAAAATTTGAGGTGCTTTTTTAATCCACATCAAGCCTTTAATTAAAATTACTGCGAGCTAAGATGTCAAACTTACGGTCCCGCAAAAGCATGAATTCATCTAATCCTCTATCTTGCATACAAGCTATTTATCAAATATACAATGCATAGCCTGGGCTACAGCTAGAGTAGATGTACATATTTAGCTCGTAGGTTCCTTCCGTATCAAACCTGTGCTTAACTCCTAACTAGCCTAACAAAAATAACCATCCGAAATGCACATACATTTTCACAGCGGATTTCGAGGCTGTGTTGTCAAAATACATATATTTCAAGTTGCAAATTTTAGTATTTTAAGGCTAATAACTTATGATTTCAACATTAAAATCTAAAGAATAACATCTAAAGTTACGAGATTTATATAAACATACAAAATTTGAAGAAGATATGCTATATTTTTAAATGATTTTTCACCTGGCCTAACGCTTTCATGGTGATGATTTAATCGTGGTGAAACAAGAAAGAAACGTGCAGTCGTTTTTTGCGAAAAGGAGACTCATCCATCCCAAAATGCAATGTGGCAAGCCTCTTTACCATTTAAAAACCTCTCTCATAGTTTCACATGACGTCATTTTGTCAACATGGGACTCTCAAAAAGACACAGAAGTTGATATTTGATTATTTGTCTGCCAATTTGTTTATATTTGTCATTTTCTTGATATTTAAATAGATTTGAAAGATGACTCAAAGCCACAGTAAAAATCATTTTTGGAATCCGCTTGATAAATTAGGAGCTGGTGTTGCGGGAACAGTGTTTCTGTGTAGAAATAAGGTGAGATAAAAATATTGCGTTGAAAGCATAGCGATGTAATGTAGGCCTACCTACGTAGTGATGAGAACTGTAGAAATATGTTGAAGAAATAATAATAACAACGTAGGTTGAATTGATTTGTATGGTATATTTCTTCTTATGAATAATAATATTAATTCCAAGTTGACATGTTGATAGTAGACTGTACATTCAGTTCTCATAGTTTTCATAGTTTTCATTTACTGTATTTATAGTGTTTAGATAAATGCTAGAAGCTGCTAGATCATGCATGGTCATTGTGAGTCGTGCGGGGAGTCATGTAGGTTCTCCTATGTTCTAGAATGTTCTAGATGGTTCGGGAAGGTTCCTACATAACTCCCCCCGCCAGATGGCGGAGCCATAAATAAAAATGCATGATATAGGCTAAAAATGAGAAAGATTAATGCTTTAATATATGCTAAATTGTAAATAATAAATGTATGTAAATATAAATGTAAGTAATTATGGTATAGTAGAAGCTATTAATGAAGGTTTTAGACATGCTTATAGACTAATTGCATAACAGTTAATGACAAAATTCATTACAATTTTGGTGCATACCAATTTGTTTAATTGCTTTGGATTTCCAGAAAAAGAAATTTTCATACAAGTGTTATATTTGGTTTAATTTCAGTTTCTTCTATGAGCTTGGTAATCTTCAATGTTTCTTTTATAGTCATATTTTTTTGCTTGTAAGTTTGATGAATTCAGTATTTTCTTGAGTTGTTGCTTATTCTTGTGTGCATGATTAATTCAGTATTTTCTTGAGTTGTTGCTTATTCTTGTGTGTTTGATGAATTCAGTATTTTCATGAGTTGTTGCTTATTCTTGTGTGTTCAATTTTAAACTCTGTTGTGTGTTCTTGTGTGTTTCTTAGTTCATTTAGTATTCTTAGTGTGTTCATTGTGTTTCAATGTTCTTAGTTGAATGTTGAATGTTTCAATATTTAAAAGTTTTATGATGTTGGAATGTCCAATGTTTAGTGTTCAATATTTAAAAGTTCCAAAATGTTGGAATGTTCAATGGTTTATGTTCAGTATTTTAAAATCTTACTTTTTTAGTTCAGTCTCTTCAGTTTTGGGTAATCCAATTCCTTGTGTTCAGTTCCATTTCTTGTGTTTATTTCCATTTCTCGTGTGTAGTTCCATAGTTCCACTCTTGTGTTTAGTTCCATTTCTTGTGTTTAGTTCCATTTCTTGTTTTTAGTTCCATTTCTTGTGTTTAGTTCCATTTCTTGTGTTTTCTGCGTATTTTGATTAGTTACGTAAAATGCCATTGTTCTTCAGTGTGAAAATCAATCTAGTTATATTGTTTTGATGCCGCGGTCGTGAATAAAATGTTGTGTTCAATTCCATGTTGTAATAAAATACTTTCAGATTTTAAAATATGTTGTAAAATCTTGAAGATTATTCATAATTAGTTGTTTTTGTAATTCGACGGACCAATTGATGAGTTGTTCTTATAATTCGACGGACCAATTGATGAGAACTGTAGAAATATGTTGAAGAAATAATAATAACAACGTAGGTTGAATTGATTTGTATGGTATATTTCTTCTTATGAATAATAATATTAATTCCAAGTTGACATGTTGATAGTAGACTGTACATTCAGTTCTCATAGTTTTCATAGTTTTCATTTACTGTATTTATAGTGTTTAGATAAATGCTAGAAGCTGCTAGATCATGCATGGTCATTGTGAGTCGTGCGGGGAGTCATGTAGGTTCTCCTATGTTCTAGAATGTTCTAGATGGTTCAGGAAGGTTCCTACAGTAGCCTAATTATGTTAGGCCCTAATCCCTATTCACTTATTTATGTAAAAGTAGATACATGAAGGTATGTGACGCATTTCGGAGTGATTGATATGATATGTAGAGACATTTATATTGAATACGTACATCACCACATAAATAAGAGACAGACTCTAAGTAATAAACAAGATAGCCTATCATATCCAGGTATTCACAACTTGTTACTTCAGTGCAATCAAAATCAATTAGGCTTTAATAGGCAGAGAAAGCCCTTAGAGTAATAGTTAGGCCTGTAAATGATAATAGTACATAAGCATGAACTTATATCATCGCCATGAATTAACAGGAAATTAATGGATGTGTAAGAATGTTTGCGTTGATGCCATTTATCTTGACATGAAATGGTATCATTGTCATATCTTAGTCGTCTTAATGAGATCTTTGTATCTGGAGTGTCAGATATTTACGCCACGCCAACTCAACATTATAATATGTGCCAACAATAGCCCAGTCGAATCTTAAAAAATTGAAATTTTAACTTTTACTTGTTTTACCAAGTGCCTTGATTGTTTTGCAAAGTTTTTTTTTCGATAAACTGATAAGTATTTTTTAGAAATAAGCATTTGAAAAAGTGAGAATTTTGAATCTTGAAAAACGAAGAATGAAATCTAAGTGAAGACACACTGTAAAAATTCATATCACGACGAGTGAGCTCGATAAGATCACACCAACTACCTCCAACTACTGATCATTCATTCATAAGAACAATTCGTAGAGTCAGTTTTTGTTTAACACAGTTTTTCCTATGTATCATTGCGCATGTTTGATCTCATTGAATTCTGATATATATATATAGGTATAATTGATAAACTGATGGTAGTGGTGTAGTATTTTAAAATCTGTCTGACTTGATTTTTTTATTTATTTATCATTTATCGATAAGCCGGGTAAGCTTGAACCTTTTCTTTAACATTTTGTTAGCTTTACCGGTATATCAGTATTTGAAGCGTGAGTATGTTTTGTGGTCAGACAAGCCCACCCTTCCTGACCCCAATCAATAACGTACCTGGTAGCTGCTAGGGATTGAACCGAAAACCCTGCAGACAATGGTTCTGCCTTCTGGGACCCCCTAGAACATATCAACATTTTTTCTGAATTTTTGTTGCTCAAGTTTGGCCCTTTAATCATAAATATGTCGATTTTCTTTTGAATTTGCTCTAGAATTCCTGATCCAAAGGTTACTGGATTCCTAATTTTATCGGGTCCTGGCACTATTGTGCAATATCTAAAGTTCACAATCTTTACTTTGAGTGCGCAGTATGTGCTTATAGTTTTATTTATCTTTAATCAGTTATTTTATTCTTCCAGGATACTGGTGCAAAATATGCTGCTAAAGTTTTGAATACTCACGCTCAGAAACAGCCATATGAAATTCGTATGCGTGAAGCGGAAGTTCTCAAGAATCTAGTGCACCCAAACATCGTGAAACTTCTTGCAATTGAGGAGGAGGTAGGCCTATACTGTTTGTGATAAATATTATTACAATCAAACTCTGTTAATATCCCCTCTTTTAATGTCCCACCTTGGCTAATATTCCTGCATAAATCTGAATTCTAGTTTCAATTCTCCTTACAAACTCTCATAATCCTACCTCGCTTAATGTCCCGCTTTTCATCCATACCAGAGGGAGATATCATTCAATTTCGGCTGTATTGATGTTTGATATAGGAAAATGTCTGATCTGATCTGATATATAGTATGGCATTCAAGTTGGTATTTTTCAGTTCGATCCGATAACTCCTAAACTTTTTTTGCATGTGCTATCCTTTGTAAACATACCTTTTTGACAAATACAGTGTAACCCACTTAAATGCAATTCGGATAAGTGTAATTCCCGCTTATCTGCAACCTGAATCTGAAAACCTATAAACTATTTTCTGGTCAAATGTTTGCTAAGCAATTTCGGATAAGTGCAAATTCGGATAAATGCAACTGAAACCGTTAGCAATTTTGACTTGCACATAAGCGGGTAACACTGTACGACCAATTGCAAAATTATTAAAATAACAATGTTTAATTAGATTTTCAATGAAAGAGATATTATTTCCTGATTTTGAAGATCACAGTAGATGTATACAGACCCTCTTCAAATTGATTGTATTGTGTACAATTACAGTCGAACTTGCTTAATATCCCCCCTCTGGTTCGGATGAAAAGTGGGACATTAAGCGAGGTAGAATTATGAGAGTTTGTATGGAGAATGGAAAATAGAAATCAGTTTTATGTGGGGCTATTAAGCAGGGTGGGACATTAACAGATGACACATTTTACATTGATATATATTTTATTTTATAAATCGAATCCGATTTCTTTAGTAAGTTCTCCACTCGATAGTTGGACATACATTTGTTAAAACAGCAATTTAACATGCCCCTGCAAAAACAGTTCAGGAACTTTAGATGGCCCCAAATTTTCATGAACTGTTCATGAACTGCCTGTGAAAGTTAATGAACTTATCATGAACAGTTCATGGAACTTATCATGAACAGTTCATGAACAGTTCATGGAAATTGGGGCCATTTAACATTTGTGAACTGTTCATGAACTCCTGAACTGTTTTGCTGAAGATGTAACAATTTATATGACCTTGAATTAACAATAACAAAACTGCCAAAATGTAATTGAAAACAAAAACCATGAATTGATGTTTTTTTCTAATCGTTGTCATCTAGCATTGACTTTAATGCATCTAATATTGTTGCGCTCCGCATTTTCAGCCTCTCTTTAATCTAGCCTCTTTTGTATATATTTAATCAACCAATATTTAGCTCATAACTTTAGTAAACGTCAGAACTCTCGTCGAGAATACACCAAATAGTAGCGAAAGACAAATTGTAAGTTAACACATTATCATATTAATTTCACATTCTTGTACTCATTTAATAACTTAGATTAATAGATTGTCATCTATCATTTACAGTTTCACCTTTATCAAGATATTGTTTTTGAACAAACAGTGTTTAGTTTCTTGGTACATGGTTGACACACATGCGCGTCAGGCCGTTGTTTGAATACACATAGGCGGCGCATGACAAATATTAATATATTATGAATCAATTTTCACATCAGAAATAGGGACATGACATTGTTGTTAGGTCTTAAGTGTCCTATTGTTGTTTCCTACGGGTCTAATTATCTGTAGGCGACATTGTATCATCTCTAATTTATTTTACGTTTAGAGCTGTACAAAAACTATGGTTTTGATCATGGAGCTATGCGATGAAAGTCTACAAAATATCTTGGAAAAACCTTGCAACCATTTTGGCCTAGCAGATTCTGGTTTTCTCACTGTTGTCTCTGATATAAGTATGAATTTAATTTGATAAAATATTCTTGCTTGATGTTGTTTTCAGCATGTGGTTGTGAATTGCATGAGGCACATCAAATTGCGACCGGATGCCTTTTTCCCGGGATTCACTCCTTGTTCAATTGATGTCAGACAAAGCTTTAGCCAACAGGATTCTAGAAGGTTTCAACTATTTTCTGATGCAACTGCCCAAAATATGAAAAATGTCAATTTCCTTCTGAATTTGCTAATAGGCTTTTGGGATCTGCGATGATATAGGTTGATCTGCGTGATAGCAAATACCAAAGGTTTTCAAATTTTGATGGAGTCTCATTCTTGGAAATTTCTCATATTTTGATGGAATTATAGAATTTAAATATAGTTTCTGGTTTTGTTTATAATTCCGCAAAGGGTGATTATCAAAAACTTATCTCGCATTAATTAGTTAAATTAATATTATAACTTAACTCAACTGCGAGCTGATAACTATGGTTGCTTCCCATTGAGGAAGGATTGAATAGTGAAGTTGTAAGCGTATTATTATACATTTACAGTGAAACCCGTATATAACAGCCAGCTTCGAGAGATAGATAAATTGACCATTATAGACAGATGGCCTTTATATACATGGTTGATTCAATAGAAAATACTATTTTAGACATTGCAGAGTGACCACTATAGACAGGTGGCCGCTGTATAGAGGTAACTGTTATAAATTTGTAATCCAATTCTTAATTTAGTTATTTATGTTTTCATAGCGTCTGGGATGAGCTATTTGAGAAAACACAGCATTGTTCATCGTGATGTTAAACCAGGAAATATACTTGGACAACTACAAAATGATGGGAGGTAATTTTGATTGCAAAATCAAATATAATCATATATGTTTTATATGATAGTAATTAATAAGCATAAATTAGTATATTTTTTCTTTCTTGGTCATATTACATAATTATTATTGACTCTGAGCGTTGTGATTCATTACTCTGTAGTGCAATGGTATGCTTCCCAAATGATATTTACTACGGGCAAACGCAAAAAATACAGCCAAACAAATCAAAATTGTATAAGAAGAAACGGGAACTAATCCTTATTCGTAATTACATGATCAAATCAATCCTATTCAAATAGATCATTTATAATAGATAATATATAATGATAATAACAAAGTAAATAAATAAAAACTAATCTCTCCAGCCATTTCAAAGGTTTGTATGGCCGTACTTTAATTTAATTGGGAAGCGTATTATTATACATTTACTTTGAAACCTGTATATAACAGCCAGCTACGAGAGGTAGATAAATTGATCACTATAGACAGGTGACTGTTATATACAGGTTTGATTCAATAAAGAATACTATTTTAGACATTGTAAGGGTGACCACTATAGACAGGTGACTGCTGTATAGAGGTGACCGTTATAACAGGTTTGACTGTACATTTATCTTATTATTATTCATTTATTATAATTTTAAGTATTGGAACGTGTACCCGATTGATCTGTAGAAAGGCGAAGCTAGTGTACTTGTATCACAATGATCATCTATCTCTTTTAAAATTACCATATATTAGTATAGACGCTTTGATTTTGTTTATGCTTTGCTTTAACATTTTAAATGGTTACGTAGATATAGAACCTATCTTAATTTACGACATTATACTTTGTATATGTCATACCCAAGGACACTCGAAGAGAATCAGAACACTTTACTCCGCGAATTGCTACCAGCTTGAACAATACTTCTTTACATCCAGAATTATAAATCCGTGGAATAGTTTACCTGAATCTGTTGTATCGTTATATAGTTATTTGTTGTTTAAATGTAGAATAAAATAATTAGATTTGTCTAAGCTGTACTGTAAATGTTTAACAAAAGGCATCATATGAGTGCTGTTATTTACAGCCATTACTACTGCCAAAGTAATTTGATTATTATGAATTGAATTGACAAACAAATACAAACAAAACTTCTATTAACACAATCGAAAAATGCTATTTATAAAATATTGAATTTTTCAAACATTGAGCATTTTTCGGCAAAGAATCTTGAAATAGTTTCAAAATTGTCTCGAACTGCTTAGAATCTATTTTAAAATGCTTGAAAATGATTCAAAATGCTTGACTCATGAATGTTATAATATGCATGATCTATATAACAGATAAATTTATCTGTACAATCCTTTTTTTTTTAAGATAACGCTTACCAATCCGAAGTTTGAGTAAAATTGTTATAGAATCATATTTGAAGAAAAATATAATCATTGTCTACAGCCTACACAATATTGCAATTCATTTCTGTATGTACTAAATTATGCTTTATGTTTTACAGTTTCCGTTATAAGCTCACAGATTTTGGCGCAGCAAAATATATGGAAGATGAGCATTTCACATCGATGTATGGAACAGAAGAATATCTGGTAAGATTCACCATTTGAGTCATACAAAATGAATGTTTATAATGAGTGGTGTGATAGGATGGAATTAAATTCAAATTCGAATTACACATGCACAAAAAAGTTCATTTAAACACTTTTACGAAAGGGACATTATTCCAAGGCTTGCTATCGCACATCTGTGTTTTCAATACGATATTCGAGTTATGATTGGACCTTTATCTCAACATTATAATATTATTACTATGCCTATGCTAAACCATCTTTAAACTTGATACAGTCAAACCTGCTATAACAGTCACCTGTCTATAGTGGTCAATCTTGGTGTGTCCAAAGCAGTATTTTCTATTGAATCAAACCTGTATATAAAGGCCACCTGTATATAGTGGTCACTCTTGGTGTGTCCAAAATAGTATCTTCTATTGAATCAACCTGTATATGAAGGCCACCTGTCTATAGTGGTCAATTCATCTACCTCCCATTCCTGGCTGCTGGCTTGAATGTTAGCTATTTCAGTACATTTCAGTACTGTAGTTCTAATAAGTTCTCAATCAATTTAATTGCTACCATTCCTTGTGTTATTTACTAATAAATGAATATAAAAGTCATGTTTAAGATATTACAAACATGTTTATTATGCAATACAATAGTTTTAGATTATATTTAATTTCATTCTTTTCTCTCATAGCATCCAGATATCTATGAGCAAGCTGTTTTAAGAAGAGCTAATGGAAAGAAATTCACTGCAGCTGTAAGAAATTAATTATATTGGAAGATTCTAGATTTCAGATTCATCATGATACAGTGAAACCTGTATAAAACGGCCAGCTACGAGAGGTAGACAAATTGACCACTGTATAGACAGGTGGCCTTTATATACAGGTTTGATTCTATAGAAAATACTATTCTGGACATTGCAAGAGTGACCACTATAGACAGGTGGCTGCTGTATAGAGGTGACCGTTATAACAGGTTTGATTGTAATAAATAGAAAGCTACATGTCCTAATGCGTTTTCCTCAAAAACAAACAAACACTGCTTATGAGATGACGTCAGCCACTAAATAAAATTATCACAACAACTGTGAATAGTATTTCTTTTTAAATGTGGTGGAAATAAAAAGTATATTCTCAATTAATTTATTATAAATTATACACACAACCTGGGCAGTGTCAGTGAAAAGGTTTTAAGAAGCTTCCGGAAGTGTCCTAAAATTTTTTCTGAATTTTGCCCCACAGGTCCACAACGTACCAAAAGAAGCAATACATATCTTCATTGAAATATTATCTAATTTAAGCAGAGTCCAAGAAACATCAACTGCGACTGAAATACGTATCAAATACATAAACGTTTTATTTTGATATCTCCACAATGTTGATGAAAAAAGCAAACATTGATGACATTCTTTTTCACACATGTTTGCGAGAATAAAAATTCATTTTGCTTATGCTTGTGTTTAGGAACATTGACTGAATAAAATTATTACAGTCCTTCATAATCAAACCTTGATGCCAGCTTTTTAATCATGATTAAAGATTTTTTATTGTAATATGATATATTTTTTGTAGGTTGACTTATGGAGTCTGGGTTGTACATTTTATCAATGTGCATCTGGTAAGCTTCCTTTTCGACCTTATGGAAAAAGACATGATAGAGAACTCATGTAAGTAAAATGAATGTGCGGCCTTGGTGTAGTGGCTAGAGCGTTGGAGCACAGCCCGCAGGGTCTCGGGTTCAATCCCTGGCCGGAGCACTATAGGTTGGCGTCAGGAAGGGCATCCGGCTGTTAAACGCACACAAGCTTCAAAATATACTAACCAAGTTAACCAACCACCCAGGTGAAAAACAGCTGCAAGCTTACCCAGTTTGTGGATAAATGATAAGAAAAAAGGTGAAAAAAAAATAATAATAGTGACATGTTGTTTCTAACTAACAATGGAGTGGATAGTTTCTCATTGAACATGCAAATACGCATTATTTTACTTTTTGTTGGTTTAAATGTCTATTGTTAGTACGGTATCCTCTTGCACTGTTATTTAGCATATAATTTGTACTCAATTTTTTAAGTTTACTGCAGTCAAACCTGTATGTAACAGTCAGCTATGACAGCTAAACAAGTCAATCATTATAGACAGGTGGCATATATAAACAGGGCTGACTCAAAAAGAAAAATTATGATTTTGATAACAATGCAATAAATATCTCAATTATGGCAACAATCCCGGTCGGAGCTTAATTTTCAATTTGCGTTTAGCAATCAAAACGTAGAATGCTGCCCAAAAATCACGGTCAAACTCTCTTGTGGAAAATAATACCATTCCTTTTTTGGTTTCAAAAAGTGGGACACGAAGACCTCCAATATGTCATGTTCAAGGTCAGTTTTGACGGGGAAGAATCGTACTATGCAAAAACGCAACAATGACATGTACGGATAGAAAAAAAGTCCTATCCAAATCCGTTGTGTCCTAAAAGGCAATACATACATTCTAACAGTTCTTTGATTCCAGGTTTGAAATCATCAGCAAGAAACCCCCTGGTGTAATTTCTGGTGTTCAATCAAAGAATGGCGCACCTGTAGAATATTCTAGAGCATTACCAAATGCAAGTCGTATCTCACGTGGTCTTTGCAAATTTATCGTTCCTATAATTCAATTATTATTACAATTGGATATTCATTTGATTGCTTCATTCGAACAATATGTTGATGGAGTTTCTGCTATAATGAAAGCAAAGGTTGGTGTATGCTAATTATGAGTTACTCCATTTGAATAATTAACATTAGTAACATAATTAGGTTAATTATGCGATATTAAAAAGGTAAGATGGCTGTATAGCTCAACAAAGAATTTAGTCTTCTGGAATATTATAACATTCTGAGACTTTATTCTAAATGTTTTTGTTAAGATCATATGACCCATAAATCATAAAAATGTCAGTTTTATTCTGAATTTGCTCTAGTGTATTTATTTTTGGGGGGATTTATTATTTATCCACAAACCGGGTAAGCTTGCAGCTTTTTTTCACCGGGGTGGTCGGTTAATTTGTTAGTATTTTGAAGCTTGTGTGCGTTTAATAGCCAGATGCCCTTCCTGACACCAACCTATAGTGCTCCGGACAGGGATCGAACCCGAGACCCCGCGGGCCGTGACCCAACGTCCTAGCCACTACACAAAGGCCGCACTTGTAGTAATTAGTCTTTATTTTTATTATTTTTCCCTAAGCCGCATAAATGGATACATTTATACCCTTGAAACAAAAGGGATTGTTTAATCTTTCAGATTTTTTTAATTATGTGTAAATAAATTTAATTTTAAAAATAACTAATATTTATCTAATTTCTTTATGTAAATCGCATTTTTGTTTTGTTTTGCAGAAATAAATATTTCAGTCATTTATAAACTTTGTATTCCTCACAAAGTATGTTGTACAGTACAGTGCAAGTGAAAATTGACAACGGTTTTCATTGCATTTATTCGAATTTGCAGTTATCCGAAATTGTTTACCAAGGACTTGAACAGAATATTGTTCATCAGGCTTCAAAGCCAGGTTGCAGATAAGCGGGAATTTCACTTACCCGAATTGCACATAAGCGGGTTACACTGTATATACCGTATACTCTTTTTTGTCAAGGTACTTCATCTGTTTAATACTTGCAACTGCTCAAGAGAAATATGCTACGTTTTAGAATCTTCACACAGAGAAGATGATCTTGCTTCATCACAAATGTAAGTGAATAATGAAATGCGGTTGGTAATTGATAGTCCTACAATTAAGTTTCGCCGGGATTGTGTGATTTTTCATCATATCTAGACGCTTATGTCTTTGCTTGTTAACTGCTGAAAGGTGTTTCAATTTAATCCAAAGTTTTAACGAAATCTATCGAATTAGTTTATATTCAAATCCAACATTATCTTATGCAGATTTTATACAATATTTACTTAATTTACTGCTCTGCTAATTGCATCACAATTTAACTTATTAAAAGTTTGGAATTTTCAATTTTCTACATGAAGTTTTGAATGTCAGAATATGGTAATTCTGGTGTTATAATATACATGAAAAAATGACATGATTTTGATTGGCTAAGAGACAAGCTATTATTCTTGATTTTTTGTTGAAAATTGTGCAAAAACGAATAACGACGCAAAAAAGCTAAAAACAGTGCAGAACGTGAAAAACTATGCAAAAAATGAAATCTAAATTTGATTGGTATAGAGAAGGTTATCAACCGTATGATAACCTCTACTAATTAATACCCAATACGATTTTGTAGCTGCAATAAAACTTTAATTGTATTGGTTATAATTGCTTGATTACTGATTTTTGTAACTATTGCGACCTTTCGATTGTCACTGCAGTAGTTGTATTCGATTGTCACTGCAGTAGTATTGTGTATCGCACTTCTACAGTATTAGCACAACTATCAGTCGAGCCAACAACATCTAATTGTATAAGTCAACATCTAATTGTCAGATTGAATAATCAAGTAAAAAAATGTAAATGGCAAGTATAAAATCGACACAAATAATAGCCAAAATGAGTTAGTAAACATCTCATCATACAACAGCAGCTTTTTTGTATATATTATTCTTATCTGTGATACGGTACGGTAATAAAAATAATCTTGTAGAAAAGTGATTTCAGATTACAAAATACAAATGATTACAAAACAATAGTTTACTGTTTGCGTGAATAGTCTAGACTAATGAAGGGAAGGGCCGAAACTAAATTGTGACATTTTACTTATGTAAGCTTACAAGGGCATGTTCTATTGTTAATCCTATTGTTCCATTGTTATTGTTCTATTGTTCCTTTTATTGATAAAGACAATGTTGTTAAATGCCTTTGTGTGGAAAATAATGAAGTATATTTAGGTTTTAAATATTTCTTCTTCTTTTTATCTACATGAAGAAATTCTGATAGCGAAAGATTGATTTCTGGAGTAACTGGAATTGAATTGGATCATCAGTTGATATTTCATGATAGTCGACATGTATCGTCATCGCAAGTCATTACTACACCATCATCAGTAAGTTGTCATGCGTCTGTGAACAGAAAAACTATTGAACTTTACAAAAACCATTACATAAACCGTCAAATAACTTTATTTTGTTCTTTATCATTATTTTTTTTAGTTTGAAAATCCATTATGTGTTGTTGATTGCCGCCTCGAGTCTGAATACGAATTGAAAAAGAAAATATTACGTTAGTTTGATTTTGCTAAATTAACACATTATTTTTGCTAATTTTGGATTATTCACATATATTTCACAACATGTTTTTGTAGCCAAAGTTCCTGCTGTTGCCAAAGTAGCAAAATTCGATATGGATTATGCCTCTGCAAAGGTAAAACTTAATTTGAGGATTGCATAGATATGTATTTCAAGCCTGGATGATGCCATATGATCATTTGTTCATTTTTTATTGATATGTTCAAAGCCTTGGGCAAACTACAAACTACGGCACTATTCACACTACAGAATGGAATATATCTAGCGGAAAATTTAATTGCTTCGTATTTTTCACCCCCTGCAAAAAACAGTTCAGGAGTTCATGAACAGTTCATGAACAACTAATGGCCCCAATTTTCATAAACTTTTCACAAACAGTTAAACAGTTCATTAAAATTTGAGGCAACTTAACGTCCATGAACTGTTCATGAACTCCTGAATCACTCTAACAGTAAAATATTTTGATTGCTCTATGATATGCTCTGCCCTGGCTCTGTATACACCTTACAACATTGAGCACTATCTTGAACGTGTGTTTCACTAGATTAAAAATACTGTATTTTGATTTATTTTTAGGGATTTGCTGTCACCAGTTATGATCTTGCGTCGTACGCATCAAATATTCAGCACTGTTGTCAGATGTTTTGGTCTACAAATAACTCACTACTGTAATTGTCTCTTTCCATTTATATCAATTTATATTACTGTACAGTATGGACACATTGCAATTATTGCTTTATAATATTGCTTAAACTTGCTCATCTATGATGGTCAAGCTGGTTTACTACTGCACTGCTTAAACGCAAGCCAAACTTCAATTTCTGAAATAGGGGTACCCAGATTATTATGTTTTGAGTTGTTGCACATATGTACTCTAACAGGAAATTTTATGCTGTTCAAATGTTACCATGGCAACACCAGCGTGATTTGAAAAAGTATGAAGGGTGGTTTTATTTGTATTTCAAAATGATGTTTACTGTTTCAAATCTCCTTAAACTCAACTATTTTATTTTAAGTCAAATCTATCATAACAGTCACCTCTATACACAGAACGCTGTTCTAAAGTGGTCATTCTTGTAATTAATGCTTCAACTATTATTTTTAT
The DNA here is from genome assembly GCA_916610825.1 of Haliclystus octoradiatus. Taxonomy (NCBI): domain Eukaryota; kingdom Metazoa; phylum Cnidaria; class Staurozoa; order Stauromedusae; family Haliclystidae; genus Haliclystus; species Haliclystus octoradiatus. The sequence continues at coordinate 18,439,571 of OU744453.1, read as the reverse complement.
TGTATCATCCCTGTATATAAAGGTCACCTGTATATAGTGGTCGGTAGGCTACCGGTTATAAAGGTTACATTATATAGTCCTTCAAATCATAATTATGGGAAATGTCTGTCTTATTTTCACAGTACATATTTCTCTACGTACATTATGAAAACAGTGAGGGAAACAAAACAGACTTACAGTGAATTTAAAACAAAATCTTTTGTACACGAAAGGTAATGTTGTCATGTGTTATCCATTATACTATCTCAAAAGCAATGTATTAATTATATATAGAATTTACAAGTTATGAAGCTCAGTTAATTATTTGATAATTTACATTTAGTATTAATCAAAGCATAGTTAACAGTAAAAAAAAAAAATTATTCATTAAAGTAATCTAGTGTTCAAAGATTGTATAAATTAAGATTTAAGATTTCACTAAGATATTATATTGTTATAATATACCTAACTGATATATACCCTTCATACCTATTATGGGGGTTCTATTATAATTTCTCGATACTAATTAACTATATTGTAAAGCGCCATTGGATTATTCTAAGAAATGGCGCTATATAAATTCATTATTATTATTATTATTATTATTATTATTATTATTTATATTATCATATGATTTTACCAGGCTCAAATGGTATCATGATCAAATACAGACCACAGCAAGTAAAATCTCTTCTAGTGACGAAGGTATGTAATTTAATGCTTGATGACAAGTATACCTATGTATACAGGATCCAATAAAAAGATCAGCTTTGTGGGATTCTAGAGTCATTTTCTTCTGAAGTTTTATGTTGAGGTTTGACCAATAAATCATAAACAGATCTTTCTTTTTCTTCTGAATTTGCTCTAACCTTACAGAATCTAGGATTCCTAGATTCCTACTTTAATTCATAATGTGCTGATATGCAGTGTAATTTGTGCAACCCAATTCCCGCATTTGTGCAGAATTCGCAATTATGATTTGGTAGCTTTATAAAAGGAGCAAAATTGACCGATGGGCTCTACGCCCTTAGAGTCACATGCTTGTTTGTTGTTCGTATTGTTTCTGTGCCTGAAACCATGATGAAAATGAAATTTGAAGCCATGCCGAAGCTACGACTGACGTTGATTGTTGAATTTACGCTAAGCTTGATTCAAATTGAGCTCGTAGTAATTGTAGTAATTAAGTTGAGCTCATGTATCAATACGCAGATGCAATTGATAATGGAGGAGAAATTACATCAAAAAGTCATGATATTTATTAATTTATTTTTTTTCAATGATTTCTTGTCTTCAATGCGTTAGAAAAATAACATGGAAATCATTTTAACTTTAATCCTAAATGTCATATTAATAATTTATTTTTGTTTTTTTCTTTCAAGATTCCAACAATGTATTCAAATGTGAAAATAAAAGTCTTGATCAAATTTTAAATGTAAGATTCAAATTGATGTCATTGAATTTATCAATCAGATCAACTTACTATATATTTTTACGACATATTGATCCATTCGAGATCACATATTCACAACTATTTAATGTTGAACAGAAAACGGCACTCTTGTATGATCTGTCATAATCACAGTGTAAAATCCACTAGTATACCTCTGAGGCATTAGTTTTCAATATAGGTACTTTGATGATGTACTTTTGAATACCACCAACAGTAGAATTTCTGAGATCGATACCTTCATATACATTGAAGAAAATATCAGGAATTATTTTACCAAGATTTCAATACAAATAGCTGAATGTTGAAAAAATCATCGTGAAAGTAAATTGCTGTTTTGTCTGCCAGAACATATACTGGTAAATAAAATCTTTTGTTTTTTTACTGGTGTAAACCCTCTTATGGAAAATTTACAGGTTCCTGGTATTTTGAGAAGAGTGATACACCTAGCAATTTTTCAGGAAAGATATTTACTTTAAATATTAATAATAATATTACATTTTACAGTCAATCAATGACCAAGAATTATCCCATAAGCACAAATGCTTGTTTATTGGGGGACATTAATACAGTGAAACCAGTATATAACAGCCAGCTACGAGAGGTAGATAAATTGACCACTATAGACAGGTGGCCTTTATATATAGGTTTGATTCAATAGAAAGTAATATTTTAGACATTGCACAAGAGTGACCATTATAGACAGGTGGCCGCTTTATAGAGGTGACCGTTATAACAGGTTTTACTGTAGATATATACAATGAAACCAGTATATAACAGCCAGCTACGAGAGGTAGATAAATTGACCACTATAGACAAGTGGCCATTATATATAGGTTTGATTCAATAGAAAGTAATATTTTAGACATTGCAAGAGTAACCACTATAGACAGGTGGCCGCTTTATAGAGGTGACCGTTATAACAGGTTTTACTGTAGATATATACAATGAAACCAGTATATAACGGCCAGCTACGAGAGGTAGATAAATTGACCACTATAGACAAGTGGCCATTATATATAGGTTTGATTCAATAGAAAGTAATATTTTAGACATTGCAAGAGTAACCACTATAGACAGGTGGCCGCTTTATAGAGGTGACCGTTATAACAGGTTTTACTGTAGATATATACAATGAAACCAGTATATAACGGCCAGCTACGAGAGGTAGATAAATTGACCACTATAGACAAGTGGCCATTATATATAGGTTTGATTCAATAGAAAGTAATATTTTAGACATTGCAAGAGTAACCATTATAGACAGGTGGCCGCTTTATAGAGGTGACCGTTATAAGAGGTTTGACTGTATACAAATAATTACTAACGATAAACATGTGTGCACCGACAAGGAATCGAACAACCCTGGCCTCCCGCACAGAGTGAAGATACACTCTGCCACTGTATTAACAAATCAACATCTGTTTGCTTTTCCACAGGGTTCAAACGTAGATGAAGATTTAGCCGTTGCCGTTAAAACATTGGAAGAGCTAGAAGCAGGTTACTTGGATGTCTCAAACAAATTATTATCAACAGCACAAATCAATAAGGCAGTAAATAGTTCAAATCTTTCTATGTGGTTAGTAAGAGCCATTTGTCTATCACAGCTTCAAACAAATAAAAACATATTATTGTTTGAATTTGATACATTTTATTTTCTCTTTCTTTAGTCAAAATATCATAGCTACACAAGTCAACAATATTGAACAAGTTTTAAGATTATTTGATACTGATCGTTCATTAAATAGACGTAAGTTTGAAACAGCCCCTGCGAAAAAAAACCATGAGTTCATGAGCAGTTCATGAACTGTGAATGTACTTTTGGGCAATTTCACATTCATGAACCAGTTCATGAAGTGTTCATGAGCCCACAAACAAATGTTCATGAACTCATGGATTTTTTTCGCACGTGAGGACAGTTGAATGAAATTGAAATAGAGGTTTCATTTCAACGATGCCCCGCTAACCTCCGATTGATATCATTTGTTGGGTAATATATATTCAGTCTATCTGTGACCCTGACCAGGAAGCGTTATCAGTACTGTGTCCTTTTCTTTCCGAAGTGAATTTCCTTACGCTACAACAGTAAAACCTGTATATCTGGTAAAACCTGCCATCTACACGATCTGGATAAATTGATCACTGTAGACAGATGGATGATATATACAGGATTGATTCAATTTTCACAAAGGGATCCACTCAGAGGCATAAATTGTAAATCATATTTGTTTGTGCTCAAGGTCTCATATGTCTGCTTAAACTTGCTCATCTATGATGGTCAAGCTGGTTTACTACTGCACTGCTTAAACGCAAGCCAAACTTACCAACGATTTTCATTGCATTTATCAGAATTTGTAGTTAGCCAAAATTGTTAGCATAGAATACTTAGCCGCAAAGTCAGGTTTCAGATAAGGGAGCTCAGTTTCACTTATCAGAATTGCACTGAAGTCACTCAAGTTATACAGCTCTTTGAGCCTACTTTAAAACAAAACAAATAAAAGATACTACAGTTTGTTTCCATCCCCTAATTTGGATCCATGGACCCATTGCATTAAATGTATTATTTTTATTTTTTAAACAGGATTGACGCCTTCCGATGAATTAATCCATTCAAATGAAAAGTGAGTGTAAAGAATAAAAAAATTGATTTTAAATATGTGAAACCATTTTATTATTATATATTGTGTCGAACCTATACCACTGTCGTAAGCGGACAATGTCTAACATGGACAGCAAGCATCTGAATTATAATAATCAATCTAGTTGGTATCGTATAAAAATAGCCAATATGAAACCTTTATTCTTGTAGCTTGAAAATGGTTTAATACATTTTCCAAAATGCCGTAAGGATAATTGGAATTTAACTAATTTTGACTATTTTTTATTAGTATGATAGAATTATGCAAACAATAAGTTATCGTTTCACCGAATATTTTAATTTATTGTGTCTGAATTGATATATGCTATAGGAAGATTAGCTCTGATGGCAGAGCAACCGTACTTCAGATTGTATCATTTCTGATCGACCGTGGTTCAAATCCCCCGAAGGTCAACTCAGCCTTGACTTTATCTCAAATGAGTACCATCTGAGGATGGTGGTTGGAATGGTCCAGAGGGAATTGCATTGTTGGTACTGGCGGCGCATTGACAATTGAGGCCTTTATCTGCCATGAAATCTGTTGAAATTGATCTACGGTGTCTCGACTGAGATTAATAAAGAACATTTTATTTACTATCATTGCTCTCAGCAAAAAGAGCCACTCCTCTAGAAATGAAAGAGCATTCAGGGAGCCTTGAGTAGGACAATATCGTCTCAACTACTACTCTAATTATGAGCTCAATCAGAAATTATTATTTCTTTTTCCAGATTATTCATGCAAGAATCTTTTTCAAAACTGGAAAATCAAGTTCAGATTATGTTGCAATTGAGAGAAACGCTATTCAAAGAATTTCATGATTGCAGAAGGTAAACTTTTATTAAAACCCTAATATCGAAACACTGCCAATAAAACCCCACACAAACACTCTTCATTTTCTGATTTAAAATTAATTTGAACAACATGATTTGGCTATTGACAAACAGTAATCTGCTTAAATAAGAACATTGTTTCGATTCATAGTTCGACAATTCAAGCTTTTCTAATATTGAACGATACATATGATAATTGAATACATATTCAGACATGAGAAATTTCCTCGGAAAAGATGATTCTATCAGCTCTGAAACAAAGGAAATTCACCAGAAACACTGTTTTTGCTATTGTTTTGGCATTTTCAAACGATTTTTCTTTCTTTTGACTGAGCTTGACTCTTATGCCTGAATATTGAACAATACGCGTGATCATACATGCACGGGAAAGGATTTGTCGGAAACATTAAACATTCTGTTGTGCAATATGGGCTATATAAACACTCGGATTGCTACGAGGCACTCAAAAAGCCTTAAAAGGCGGCTGGTAATTTTCTTCCGCCTTCCCTGTGCCTTATGGCGCAACACTCTCATGTTTATATAACACATACGGTATTGCACAGAAAGTGTTTAATATTTCTATAATATTCGATGAAAAAGGATAGCCTCCTGTTAGACAATATTCAATTTTTTGATGAGGGGAGATCATGCATGCAAACCAATGACAAAATAAAGGTGAAGCTCTTAACTTAGCGATTTGTTGTTTTATCATTTGTGAGAGAACTGTTTTCCAAGAAAGGAACTATGTGATTAGAGCCTTCAGAATAACCTATGTTATTTCACAACAACTGAAGGTGCAATGTATCTCGCAGTTACTATTCATGATGTTTATTTTCCATTTGGTTATTTCATTTATTATTTTTGACTAGAAATGTCATGACAACTATCTCTCAATTGTCAATTATCCAATCAGAAATATCGTCATTGTATCCGTTAGCCAATCAGCAATTAGCATCAAAGGATGAATCGGTAGGTATTAATTGAAATTATTATTACTGTATTGTACCAGGATGGTATTTTTCAGACTAAATTCACTGCATGATTTAATCTAAGTACCCGCTTAGACGAGCTCTAAGGTTACGTAGGTGTGTGTCTTCAGCGTAAGTTATTATATTCCCTTTTCAGTAAGAAAATGAAAATTTTGAAAGTCAAAACAGAAAATTTGTATAATGAACAGTAAGTATAACTATTAATTAAGATTTTGAGCAAGATTAAGGCCGATCGCAGAGGGAAAAACTTTTAAAAGTTGCACATATTATATCGCCTATGTTTGCACATATTGTAAAGTACCCACAGCCCGGAATTTGTAAAAACGACCTTGTGACCCTGTTTACAATCACTGATTTTCAAGGCAAAATCTGAACATTTCAGATTGGTCATACAATTTACATCTGATTTTGATGGAGAATTAATACGCAATCCAATCTGATGCAGTTCTCTAATCTAAAAATTCAAACCAACCCCACACAGTTAAATTTGTTTTTCCTAAGGTTATGCATATTATATTTGATCTTTTGATGACGTTAATTATTTCATCAATATTTTACTTTGATTGTATATTATTTTGAATTTAGATATCAAATGAATTGTCTTCAATTACAAAAATATTATTTGAGCAAAATGGATTGAAAGATCAAATTGTTTGTCCAAGTTGTGATGAACTAGAAGTCAGGTGTGTGTAATTTGTAAATACTGAATCAAATGAAACTACAACGCGAATTACTTTCAACTTTTTTCAAGATTTGAAATTCTAACTTTTTTAAATGCTTATGTCTTAAAAAGTTCTTATTTATTTATGGGAAAAAAAACTTTGCAAAGTTATCAAGGCATTTTATACAACAAGTCAAGGTAAAGATGTTGAGTTTTGATTTACGATGAGTCGACCTATTGATTGTTAAATTTACCTAGAAACGCGAGTGACTGATGACTCATTGCTAGTTATTTTAACAGAACTGTTTTCAAACCGTTATTGGGCTTATCTGAAGTTTACGAAATGTTATCATAGGGGCTTGCAAAAGCTAACTATCACCATGCTATCATTGACATATATATATATATATATAATAATAATAATACTAATGTTGATTTAATAAATAAATAAATTTATTTATTAAGAGCAAAACATCAATATAGTACTCAATACTGGTAAGTAGAGCTGTATAGATATAAAATAAGAAACGAGAAGTTTTCTCCGTTTTTATTTTATATATATATATATATATATATATATATATGTTAATTAACTTCATATCTTTTCAATTAAAAAATACTAATATTTTGCTATTCTGTTTATAATGAGAGGAAATGTTTTTTTATTCCAGGCTTCAATCTCTACAGGATATGCTACCTGACTTAATTTCGTTGGCAGAAACAGAAAAAATAATCATTCAACGCGCTCAAAGTCTTGTTCTTGATAATACAAATGATAAAATTGAAGATAACGAAGATGACAAGTTCATACAGTAGTGTATAAACGCAATCCAAAACATTCAAATAATGTATGACTTACGAAACATTTAATCAATGCAAAATATATTGAGATATATAATAATAAAGATAGATTTATCTATCGTCAGATGTGATAGTGCTTAATACCGATTAAACATTGGCAGAGCTGTAATACATAAGGATGGTGACTGAGTCAAAGAAAACACATTCTTAATTTCTGTTATTATAGTTTCACGCAATGTGCGATCACCAGACAGTATTGAGTATCAACTGTCTGATGATCGCACACTGCGTGAAACTATAGTAACAGAAATTAAGAATGTGTTTTCTTTGACTCAGTCACCATCCTTATGTATATTGAGATATATATATATAATGACTTTTTGATTATCAAAATATTAAATTTACAACGAATCTTGTATATATTTCTTTCCTTTCTATAGTTGATCAGAAATTAGATAACTTTTGTAAATATTTCATCTTTTTTTTTTTAATTATTAGCTGTTGATCAGTTAGCTATACTATTATAAATAATCAATTATGATTTAGATTATTAAATAAATTATTATAATTTATAGTTAGATTGATAAATAAATAATTTATACAGTAAAGTCAAACCTGTTATAGTGGCCACCTCTACATAGTGACCACCTGTCTAAAGTGGTCACTCTTACTATGTCCAAAATAGTATTTTCTATTAAGGCCCTGTTTACAAGGAGGGCGAGTTACCCGGGTAGGCGAGTTACTCGCCTTACCGAGTTAAAATGTGTTGTGTGTTTACAAGGGTCACCTGAGTAACCCGCCTACCCGAGTTAAATAATTTGAAGTCAATCTAAGCATGCGCGCTGAAATGGAACGATTAGAGAACAAAAGATGTCTACAGCAGAAACGTTCGAAGCAATAGAAAATTGAAGCTACCATTTTTAATTTTAACCCGCCTGCCCGAGTTACTCGCCTATTTCCGTTTACAAGTCAAAAAGTGACAGAAAGTTGCCTCGGGTAGACGAGTTACCCGGTCTGCCAAGGCGAGTAACTCGGGTAAACAATAGACCCGGGTAACTCGCCAACCCGAGTAACTCGCCCTCCTTGTAAACAGGGCCTAAATCAAATCTGTATATAAAGGCCACCTGTCTATAGAGGTCAATTTATCTACCTCATAGCTGGCCGTTATATACAGGTTTCACTGGACTTGAATTAATACAAAAGGAATGTTGTCTTTTCCTGCATTTCTGTGTACCATTATCTCCGCCGTGATAATTATTGCTGGATTATTAATGCATTTCTCAAAAGCCAAGATAAATTCACAACTATATAATTAGACATGTGATCTTTACATGCAATGTTGATTCAATGGAATTTTGTATATTACTGAAAAGGCCATTGTAGACAAGTGGTCTTTATATAGAGGTGGGCGTTCAAATCAGAAAAATGATTCCTCCATGAAAACTAACTGTATTAAATAATAATCGAGACAGTATCACCCTACCAAAGGCGCATGTATTACTCTTCTATTTCTAGATGAGTGGCAGCTCTTTTCACGGAGAGCAATGATTGTAAATTATGCCATTTATTGAACTCAGTCGCATCACTGTAGATCAATTTCAACAGATTTAATTTATTTCAGAGACCTCGATTGTCAGTGCGCTACAGCTTCTCCTGTCATCAAACATGATTTGAAACCCTTTTGATAGCCATTTTGAACTCATTGTCAATGATATATCGAAGATTATCATGTATTAGCCATATCGGGACCCGATACAGTGTAACCTGCTTATGTGCAATTCGGATAAGTGAAATTCCCGCTTATCTGCAACTTGGCTTTGAAACCCGTTAAACAATTTCCTGGTCAAGTCCTTGGTAAACAATTTCAGATAACTGCAATTCGGATGAATGCAATGAAAACCGTTGGCAATTTTGACTTGCACTTAAGCGGGTTACACAGTACATCGAAAATCCGATACATCGAGCAGCACTTTGTTAAAAAGTGTAGACAAAAAGTGTATTTAAACATTTCTCAGTAGGGGGAAGTACAATCCTCCTTATAGAATAAACTCGTTACAGGTGAATTTATTTAAGCATTTCTCAGTAGGGGGAAGTACAATCCTCCTTATAGAATAAACTCGTAACAGGTGAACTTATTTAAACATTTCTCAGTAGGGGGAAGTACAATCCTCCTTATAGAATAAACTCGTAACAGGTGAACTTATTTAAACATTTCTCAATAGGGGGAAGTACAATCCTCCTTATAGAATAAACTCGTAACAGGTGAACTTTTTTAAATTTCATTTGATCATGCCTGGTAACAGTCCTCCACTATAGACACCTCTATATAAAAAACCCTGTCTGTAGTGACCGTATAAAAAACCCTGTCTGTAGTGACCGCTTCAATGAAATACACATATATCTATTATATAGCACCAACCCTGTCTACAAAAGTCAACTGTCTATTATAGTGGTCAAATTATCTTGGCTATATTCATAAAAAAGACGTGAACACTTACAAAAAGTAGTTTAGACGGTATCACCTAGCCTGTGTACCAGCCCCAAGGTATATTTCTAAAACCATAGGGTCTGTGACCTAATGTGTGATTCCAAGCCCATTGAAAATAACACCTATATAAATTTGGTAAATTATTCACACTCCAATTTCACACTCTATCACAAAAGATCAATTGTCATAAAATCACAACTCTTTGTCAAACAAGTCATAGTTATCAGCCGCGACAATGATCTTAATGATAAGCCAATGTAATGCATAAGTTATATCCCAAATTCATGGGAATTTGTTCGGCTGAAAATTGCACTTTAGTTCACAGACACTGTGGTTTCAAATGAAAAACTCGGGCTGGTACGCAGGCTAGGTATCACCCTGCACCACCTCTATTTTGGAAGTCATGAAAATTGTGCTTTACTTTAGCACAAGACAATGCAGTGTCAGAAGGAGTTGTTCTGTCAAACAAACGCAGACTTCAAACATAATTTTCTAGTGAACAATGTTAACATGCATCGTTTCTTTGTCAGCTATATGCCTGACCGTGATTTGTGCCATTTTTTGTTTAGCAAATATGTTTGGCAAAAAAGGGACAATTCCTATATGTGATTGTCTATACTAGTACTACTAAATTGACACATATTATATGACACAATTGTATTTTGACATTGCCAAAATCGAGTCTTGAACATCATAACAGCAAACCAGAATAGCGATATAGAACTGGTTTAGTTCTAGTCGCTTTTGTCAAGCTGTTTTTGAGATGTGGTAGCGTTACCATTAATCGATACTTGGGGATGGGGTATATAACAAATGATATAATGAAATTAAAAACATTTTCTGTGAAGTATTCTCTTTTCTTTTTATAATAGTAAACAACTAATAGAATTTCCCCTATATTTGTTCTTAATTTACAATATTCTAAATTGACATAAAATTCAACTCAATAAAAATGTGTTTAAAATAATTCAACATTCTTGCACGTAGATTTAAAATGCAACTAAAAAATAATTCTGTGTGAAAATTGTTTGCAGAATTAATTAATGACACTCTGATATACGTAGAATTGGCTAGGAATATTCATAAATCCTGAGATTGCTGTTCGTCATAATTGTCTTAATTGAGTGTAGAACATCTGAAGATAATAAGAACGAAATAGGTCAGTGTAAAAAATTGAATCAGCTATGATGTTAATAAAAAATATAAAGTATAAAAGTTTCTACTGAAAAATCACTTTCAAATAAATGAAGATTCAAATGTAGACCAACGGCAAAAATTGGTGAAAGTTTGAAGCGGTAATGATGCAAAATGACAGAGATATGGATATTTTAATATAGTAAAACCTGTTATAACGGTCATTTCTATAAAGCGGCCACCTGCCTATCGTGGTCACCAGAGCCATCTATTTACAAGAGTTGAGACACGCTTTCATGTGCCGCTATCGTCTCCAATTGGACAGATGCCAGTCACGTGATTTTTGGACGCCATCTTTGTTCTTTCAGAAACAGGTTGTCGATCATTTCAAGTGAAACGCGCGAAAAAATACAATCCAATATGGCTGAAAAAAACACACAACATTCTCCTGCACATGCGCACTGTTAAAAACGTGCTCGGGTCCAGGCAAAAAGATACAAAAATGGCAGAAGTGTCCCAACTCTTGTAAATAGATGGCTCTGGTGGTCACTATTGGTATGTCTAAAATAACAATTTTCATTGAATCAACCCTGTATATAAAGGCCACCTGCCTATAGTGGTCAATTTGTCTACCTCTCGTAGCTGTCTGTTATATACAGGTCACACTGCACTTCTATTTTTAATACTTCTATATTAATTATAATATGACGTTCTGGCAATTTGATTGGCTGTCTGCCATGTTTAGATAATGCAGCCAAAAAATTAAAATTTAGAATATTTAACAAAAAATTTTTATTCAAACAAAACAACATAATTGGATAACCAGAAAAAATTAAATAAGCATAGTGCTATTTTGCTACTATTCAACATTTGGTCAATTATTACAGTATTACCTTACAACACTCATTCATAAAGAAACCGTCTGATTGTAGCTAATAGAGCAGCCGTAAATATATCTCCTGTATGGCGGTGTTAAAATATACCAATATGACCAATCAAAATCAATCTACTTCGACTACTTCATAATTGATAGAAGAGGCATTTGTTGCAATTAGTTATATAAATAATACAGAAGCTTAATGTGCCAACAATTTATTAATTTATTTTAAATTATTTATAAGACATTAATTTCTACAGTTTAGTACATCATTATGTCAATTGAGGTTACTATTTCTGAAATCTTCATCAAAAAAGTAACTAATGCAAAAAGTTATCAAACAAGAATATTTGATAGTAAAGAAGTCTAGAAAAAACCAAAAAAAAACAGGAAACAAGGTACAGAGGCAGAACAGACCGCTATGATATGCAACTGGGCTATAAGTGCAATATAATGTACAGAGGCAGAACAGAGCGCTATGATATGCAACTGGGCTATAAGTGCAATATAATGAAAACCATAAAGAAAACAGGTTCTTCAATAATTGCATGCCTAGTACCTATCCCCTGTGAAAAACATTTCAGGAGTTCATTACCGTAACAGTTCATGAAAATTTGGGGCCATTTAACGTTCATGAATTGTTGATGAACTCCTGAACTGTATTTCTCGGGGATGAAATGAAAAAATCGAAATTGGGTTTTTCAAATAATAATGTAGCATTTAATCTCCTTATTCAGATCGTGTGGTTAAATACAAAATATATGAATTTTATCCTCTCATTTTCAATGCCAGAAAGCAGGTATTTTGGTAATTTATGACTTACCTTTAGAAATTTTTTCAGCGTTTTGCTATCTTTTGCTTGCCTCAGACCATCACAGTAGCTCTACGAGATTATGTAAAAGGAAAGTTGTTAATTGCATATATACCTTTATACTATATTTTTACCACTGCGAAAAATAGCTCAGGATTTCATGAAAAGTTCATGAACGTTAAATGGTCCAAATTTTGATGAACTGTCTGTGAGAGTTCATGAACTGCTCATGAACAGTTCATAAAACAGTTCATGAAATTGGGGCCATTCAACGTTCATGAACTGTTTTTTGCAGGGGTAATACTACATTCAAATCTGATATAATGGAAATAAATAAATCGTCTGATGATCACCTTCTGGTGTGAAACTGTAGTGGTTTGTTTGTTGTCTTATATATATTGTAACTTCCGTTTATCACTTCATGTAAATAATCAACTGTAATATATAATCTCTCTTTTTCCTTATAACCGTTGTAGGGTCAACACCCTAAATACATCACACATAATAGCTATGTAGTTTTATCTATGTCTGAACCCTACAAAACTTGAATTACTTGGATATTTCATTTCTGACTCTCATTCTTGAAATCCTCTGATTAATCTCATTGAGCACTATACCAAGAACTGGTATGGAACAATTCCATTATTAATGTTATTATACTATTATTATTATTATTATTATTATTATTATTATTATTATTATTATTATTATTATTATTATTATTATTATTATTATTATTATTTATTATTATTATTATTATTATTATTATTATTATTATTATTATTATTATTATTAATAATAATATATGGCGAAAGAGTCAAAGAATACACATTCTTTACTGTTACTCAAGTTTCACGCTTTTCACAGCGATCTTCAGACAGATTTTTTACTCAATGAAAAATATACATGATATCTACGTTCTATGATAAACTCTCCGTAATGCTGCTTTCTATTGTTTAATTAATACAATGCTATTGTTATTGCTATTGTTAATACAAGTGGTAGAAAAATGTGATGGTTTCCTTTATTCTCAGTAAATGATTATTTATTATGTTTTTGATTTATTAAAATTGGACAGGTAATATTTATTTTCGTGACGACATTTAGATATTAATTCAGTTTTTTTGTTTATTATTGGTTCTTTTGCGCATATAATATGATATTTTTCTAAGAGGCATAAATGGCATTTTTTCGAGATGTTGTTGTATGCTTTTGCATTAGCGATGGCTGACCATTCGATTTTGTATGTGATGTTTTTGTCTTTTAAATCCCAAACGTGTTTGGATAGTTGTGTGCTAGTGTTGTATTTTCTGTGTTTAAGTGTTGCCTTGTGTTGCGTGTAGCGTTGTTTGAACGTGCCTTCCGTCAACCCAATGTAGCTCTGTCCTTCTTGGTCAAATGGAGTAGTGACGTTTGCTTTATAGATAATACTTTTCATTTGGCATTTGTTGTTGAAAGGGCATAAGTTTTTGTATCTACAGTTGCATTGGTTATTGGTAAAACAAAGTGCATTGGTAAAACAAATACCAACAGCTATTAATCAAAGACTATCTGATTTATCCACTAACTCCACAATATTCGAGAACAGTAAAGAACCATACGCTGACGCTTTGAGAAAAAGCGGACACGATACGCACCTAATATACAATCCACGAGAAACAACATTAAACAACAATAGAAAATGCCGATCAAGAAAAGCCATATGGTTCAATCCACCCTACAACAAGAGCGTGAAAACTAACATCGGTCGTACGTTCCTTAACTTAATAAAAAAACACTTCCCGAAATCGAACAAATTAAACAAGATTTTCAATCTCAACACAATCAAAGTCAGCTATAGTTGCACAAATAACATGAATTCAATCCTAAAGAGCCATAACAATAAAATAATCAATTCGACAACAAACACCACAACTAACACCAACCAATGCAACTGTAGATACAAAAACTTATGCCCTTTCAACAACAAATGCCAAATGAAAAGTATTATCTATAAAGCAAACGTCACTACTCCATTTGACCAAGAAGGACAGAGCTACATTGGGTTGACGGAAGGCACGTTCAAACAACGCTACACGCAACACAAGGCAACACTTAAACACAGAAAATACAACACTAGCACACAACTATCCAAACACGTTTGGGATTTAAAAGACAAAAACATCACATACAAAATCGAATGGTCAGCCATCGCTAATGCAAAAGCATACAACAACATCTCGAAAAAATGCCATTTATGCCTCTTAGAAAAATATCATATTATATGCGCAAAAGAACCAATAATAAACAAAAAAACTGAATTAATATCTAAATGTCGTCACGAAAATAAATATTACCTGTCCAATTTTAATAAATCAAAAACATAATAAATAATCATTTACTGAGAACAAAGGAAACCATCACATTTTTCTACCACTTGTATTAACAATAGCAATAACAATAGCATTGTATTAATTAAACAATAGAAAGCAGCATTACGGAGAGTTTATCATAGAACGTAGATATCATGTATATTTTTCATTGAGTAAAAAATCTGTCTGAAGATCGCTGTGAAAAGCGTGAAACTTGAGTAACAGTAAAGAATGTGTATTCTTTGACTCTTTCGCCATATATTATTATTATTTACCGCTCTGTCAAATGAAGACATAGAGCCCTATATTATCTGCTATTAGATAAACATAAATTTTATTATTATTATTATTATTATTATTATTATTATTATTATTATTATTATTATTATTATTATTATTATTATTATTATTATTATTATTATTATTATTATTATTATTATTATTATTATTATTATTATTATTATTATTATTAGTTGGTCATTTTAGACAGATACAGGTTTCAAACGAATCCTTTAAAAACGTTATGGAACTACAGGCTCCGATTTAATGGCGATGGTTACATATTAATTTCTACTTAATAATTTGGTAGTAAAAGCTGGCGATAAAAACAAGTTAATTGACGATTTAAAAATAGACAACAAACCAAACAAAAACAACAACAACAGGTATTGCTCAAGCAGTGGAAAAAAGACAGGACTTGATAAAGCAGACTCAATGTTGAGAGTTGGCTTGATTTGCATAGTTGCAAGCATTTCATGTATGTATGCGAATCAAGCTAACCTTTGACAATCAGTCGTCTGATTCTATTAAGTCTGGGCTTTTATTATTGCTTGAGCAATACCTATTCCTATTACTTTCAGTTTGTTTTGATGTGTACTGTTAGTACCGTATCCTTCATTAGTACATAACTCTATCAATGTTTGCAATTTTATTAATTAAACCCTTGTAAATTACTTATATTTTTTTCCAACTAATTGCTGAAAATGACCTAAGCTATGTCGAAAAGTCAATTAACTTGCATTTTATCGCTATCTTTGATAATGAATTATGATGAAAATTGTGATAACTGTGAGCATACCTCAAAAAACATGCATAACAGGGTCAGAGTAACGACAAAAGCAATGAATTTACCTGTGCTACATTATTTGGTAGTTGAAGCTGTTTGAGATATTGTGACTCCATGTAATTTATAACTTTGTCTCTATCCTGAAAGCCAATTGAATAAATTGCAATGTGAGTTAATAATTCTATGTACATAATTATGTTTCCATTTCTTTAAACTTCTCATTTGTCATGCTACATTTTACAAAAGTTTTCAAACACAGCTTCAGTGCATTGCTCTATCACAAATTCCAACACTGGGGACATTGCAGGAGATAATCTGAAGCTACAGAGTAGTGTGAGCTACATTTCATTCCTGAGTATCCTATCTTATTATCACCTTAGTACGAGTTAATGCAAAGAATTGCGGCACTTGGGTGTGAATTGCATGAACACTTTATTGTAAAATGATGTAAGAACTTTATTTTAATTTTATGATTATTCAAAGGATTACCTCTTTTGTGAAAATTGTTATGAGAGTTGTTGCAATTTCTTGTACAATCTACAAAAATATGACAGCAAAATCGTTTTATTCTACATCAACCACATGAACATTTTTTGGTCATTGTAAAAGAAATCCATACCAAAACAGTCTGTGCATCATTAAGGTCAAATGTTGACTTCAAAGGTGTTTCAAAGCATGCTGGGATAATACTGCTATAAATGAAATTCCTAAGGCCGTTGATTTCATTAGAAGTTCCTAAAATAAAAAAATATATATCAATCAACCGAATCAAGTTCCAATATTTTTCAGAAATGACAAATTTAATTACAAATTAAAAACTTACCTAGCGATGTAAGAAGCCATACAAATATCGTAAAACAGACCTTTTGTGACTATAACAAAAATTAAAAATTTCTGATTGGATAATTGACAATTGAGAGATAGTTGTCATGACATTCCTAAATTAATTATGATGAGTACCATTAAATAAACCTGCATTTAAAAAGATAAAAATGTTATCAAAGATATTTGATTTGAGATAGCGGTCACCAGTGGAGAGCTGATCACTGTTTTAGTCAAACTGGAAAAATAACTTTCAATTTGTCAAAATATACTTCACCAGACTGGATTTTGGTTAAACGGGTAAAGACTGACAAAAGTCTGACATTTATAGGGTATTTGTTGTGACTGAGCTGTGTCGCATTGTTGCAGTTGCATTTATCAAACAAATCAGAAATTTAAATTGGCAAAAAAAGTAATTTCAAACAAGAAAATAAATTTGTAAACATTAGCCAGTTTGAAAACTGCTGGCATTTTCAAAATAAAATTTATGCAATCTGCTAGTCTGATCAACTCTTCGAAGCTCAATTTTCCTGAAAAGTGCTTATATGTTAGTAGTCAAAATTTTATGAATTCAATCTTTTGAAAAAAACAATAGGCATGTCTAAGTATGTACTGTGTTGATGTTGTACATCTAATTTTGTTTTTTCGAGTGCTTCCCAAGCAAGGAAATTCATCAGTGGCATCAAAAAGGACTAATAAATGTTCTGAAAATTATCCTGAAAGAAAACATGTTACCGGTAATATATTTTAGAAATGATAACAACACAAAAATTGAAATTGTGCAGTTGCACTTCTCATGCTGTTAAATACTAATTCAGGAACAGCAGGAACTCTTAAGTAAAATATCCTCCTACAATTAAATTCAGTTCATGGAGTTCACAAACATGCAAATAGACATACCTGAGGGTCTACCAGTTCTACAGCACCATGTATAACTGAATTTAATACTTTCTCTGTGTTTTCTTCATCTAAATATAAGATCAATATCATTTAAAAACTATCCTCTTGTCGACATGCAAGACAAAATGATCAACAATTTCTATCGCATTAAATTAAACTGTTTAACAAAGAATTTGTGACCAAAGATGAGATTTCAGAGTTTCTAAACAAGGCTTCCTTTCAACACTTCACTTGTGTCTTCCAACATTTCTTGTGTATAAAATATGAATACAAACAGGGCAAGTGTGTGGTAGCCTTTTAACAGACTGTTCATGAACTGTTCATGAGTCTTATATTGAAGGCTTAATTGGAGTTAATTTGATTAGAAAATGTCACATTGAATTCGGCAAATTTAGTAATCAAATCAACTGCCCATGAAGTTCATGAAATTTTACAGGGTCTACATGAATGAATCCATCAATAAATAACTATCGAAACAACATTATTCCCTTGCAGGGTTCTAGAGATAAGGAAAGCTGGTACTTACAGTTGCAGGTCACGTTATAAAATGTACTGCATTGATGCAGTACCGTCCGTATCTGCATGCTGAACATACAAATTAATGATGAGTTACAGGAGCCATGTAAAGTCTAATTGTATTATCTTCAATTTTCCCTTTGTTTTGCGTATTGAAAGAAAATCTAATTTCAAGAGCTGATTTTGTTTGGGTTCTCGGCATTGCCAGCCATGCAACATTGCGTTGAACACGCCAAAGGTTGTTTTAATTCAAGAAATATTAACCAAGCAACGCAGGTAAGACATTGACAGTAAATTATGAATAGAAGAGGACCGTGTCAATTCATAGATTTTGTAATACCAATAACGTTCAACCCATCAAACAACAGCTACCTTATTTTATTTATATATAATTTTAAAAGTTTAAATTTGCATACCTAATGATTTCAATACGTCAGTGACATTATTACTCAGTAGAGTGCAAATAATTAAGAAATAGCCACGATGGAGTAATTGTCGATCTCTTGCAGTCTAATAAATTAAAAATTAAAAAGATTATTTACTTTGTGAAACAGTAAATCAATAAAGATGCTTTGCTATATAGCTAGCATTTGCACAGGGGCAATGGGCATTGGCATTATGTAATAAAGGTGAATCCGATCCGAACCTGAACCCGAATCAGACAATAGGATTTCAAATTATATTGACTTTTAGCTTTTGGATCGGATCAAGTTAATCAAACCATGCCATGGCCATTATCATGGTTAAGCTGTAGTAGTAAAATTAGTAATAATCACCTTCGATAACAGTCAAATTGCAACATTCTACGATTTTTAAATGGCAGATACAAATATTTCCTTTTTTTTTCTGATGACCAGATACAGCCAAACCTGTTATAGCCGTCACCTCTATACAGCACCTGTCCATAGTGGTCAGTCTTGCAATGTCTAAAATAGTGTTTTCTATTGAGTCAAACTTGTGTATAAAGGCCACCTGTCAATAATGGTCAATTATCTACCTCTGATATCTGGCTGTTATATACAGTTAGATAATATACTGTATGATAATAATGTTTTGATTGTATTGGATTAATTTTTTTGATCTTGAAATTTCATACGTACTTCGTACCCGTGGTCAATGTCCCAAAAATCCTATCTGTCACACACCTGTAGCATGTAGAGTTTGACACGAAAGTCTGGGAACAAGGTTTGAGCCAAGGTTAGGAAACTTAATTAAGGGAATCAAAGTGTTGAATTTAAATTCAAAATGATTCAATTAATTTACCAAACGTTTACAGATAGAATTCCTGGTTTCAAGAAGAGAAACAAACTCTGTGAGATCATGATTGTATAAAAGAACATACGCACCATCGCATCGCATGTCAGCTTTGAGAATGATTTCTACCTATAAATAAGAAGGCCTTTGTGTATGTGTGTCTGCGGCGGATTTTCGCGATTTTCCCAGTCGTTTCAAAACAAATGAGTCAGATATCATATCATCTGATAGATGATTGCAAATAGTTGTCTTAACGGCTTTGTTTTTTCCAATTTTCTCTTGGTTTTGTGAGTCAAAAGAAAATCTGATTTCACGCACTGATCTTGTCTGGGTTTTCGGCATCACCATGCTAAATTGCAAAGCGTTGACCACGTCAAAGGTAGTTTTAATTCAGCCAAAATAAACCAAGCAGTGCTGGTAAGACATTGCCAGTAGATTGTAAATATAACTGGGATACCAACAATTATTTACATTTCAGATCATTTTACAATTTAAATTTAATTTAAATATAAAGCCAATCACTCTTAAATAAATTCCTGCCAAGAGAAAGAACTAAGTAATCAAGAGGATATAATATTTACCTGCATATCTGCTGGATCTAGTGGCGAATTTAAGATTGAGAATATACCATTAACAATTGGCATAAAAACTGTTGAAAGGAATGGAGCAATGACTGTCTAAAACAACGAAAGAAAAAAACATGTCAACATGATTTCAATTCTTTATCAATGCTGTAAATTATAAAATCGATTACTGAGCATTTTGAGAATGTTCAGATGTGTGTAGAAAAGGATTGTTCAGGGAGATAGCTGGATGCATTTCCTCTGTGAACTTTTGAATAGCTCCCAAGGCAATAGATACTCTATGTTAAAACATACCTTATAGCGTGCTATTAACTGGTTGATCAGAGGAATAAATTCCTGAATGTCACGTACCTAAACATTTATAAAATATAATAAAAGTTTTATCATTTTACAGTATAGATATGTCCAAGTGCTAAAGCAGGGCTTGATAAAAAAGGTATTACCTTCTTAAATTCGATCAAAGGTAGAAAAAGGTTAGAATAGCAGGAATTTGAATTCAATATTGCAGCTTTTATCAATCCATGTGCCAGAGGCAATTCCAAGACAATTTTGGTAGAGTCACAAGAAACGATAATGCAGATTATTCACAAAGCCAAAACTTTGGCAATAGTTATCTCAATTTAAACTTGGGTATATTCTATCACAGTACAACATAAAGATAATAGAATAATAACCCTTTAAATTAGAAGAAAAGAGCAATTTTCGCAAAAACATATTTCCTTCTTCCCAGTTCTTAAAAAGTACCCTATTCGGTTAAATGAACCAAGTCCACTATGCAGTCAAACCATATTGTAGCCTTTATTTCAGAATTTGCTGATGTTGAATTAAATAATTGGGATATTTTCAAATTTACTTACCCCACAGTCCTGCAGTAAATGACTGACAGCGATAGGTATAAATGGTAGTAGATCATCACCAAGACAAATGATCATACGGTGAAGATATTGACGTACACCAGTATGGATGATATCGCGATGAACAGGCAGTGTAAGGGATTGCAGAACAACATTTAGAGCCTTTTTCAAATAATTCAAAATAGACAATTATAATCATACTAGTGGAGTTAACCCGCTCCGCTGGGTGAAATTTGAAAATAAAAAAATAGAAAATTCAGTTGCTGGAAATTAGCCCAAGTGATAAATAAACAATAGAGCTGAAGGTCAGTCGGCTGTGAAAGATATTGCGCGACGAACATGAGAATGTAATTCGTTCTTTCTATGGAGCCGCAACAGAAATCCTATGAATAAAATACGCTTCGAGTCGCTAATTGAAGGAATATAAAGATATGAACATAAAATATGGCCTATGTTGCCGCAACAAACTATAAGATACCCCACGGAAAGTATGGATTTGATACGTTTACCATAAGAAGCGTGAATCTCCAATACAGTAGATACAAACAGACATACATCGACGTTTGTATAGCAGATATGCATGAATGATAACTGTCGTAGATGGTAGGACCCTGTTTGTGGATGAGGGTTTGTATGCAGAGTGTCAACTCAATAAATACTCACCTCCGTAAAACATGATTGACAACCACTTGATTTCAATGCTTGCTGGCTAGTAAATGCCTTTGATGAACGACTAAATAATATAGATAAAAAGTACAGTAAATATACAATTAGAAGGAGCATTTAACGGTGAAAAACCATCATCATTAGAAGAATTGCCAAAGTTAAATATCCGCGCAATTTGTCTGAGAATATAAGCTATGACCTCAAGCTGTCATCCTCCGCGCAAGGGCAACTTCACAACATAACCATTAAACAAGCAACGTTACGGTTGTAATACAGGCACAAACCATTAGATACGTACCTTAAGTATGCAATGAGATGTTGAAGTTCTTGTGCGGAAGATAGCATTTGCAATTCGTCTAATTTTCCACTTTTAATCTATTGAATCGAAGTAAGAACATAAACAACTGAAAAGTTTGAAAGATCATTATCACAACAATTGTGAATAACCAAGTTGAGCCTTGGTGTAGTGGTTAGGGTTTTGAACAGTTGTCTGAAGGGCCTGGGTTCAATCATTGACAGAGCACTATTGATTGGTGCCAGGAGGGAGGGTATCCGGCCCCCTGACAGGAGCACTATTGGTGCACACACACACACATACACTAATCAATGAACAAGCCACCTTAATGAAAAAATATTCAAGCTTTTGTGGATAAATATGAAGTCCAAACTATAAAAATCCATATCAAAACAATGTATCCAATTTGACTTCATCAAAACTTCTAAAAATAATATTTTGAACAAACTTAAAATCCTAACTTTATCACAGCCGTAGATGATAATTCATAAGCTTAATCTTATTTTCATTATCAGACAAATGTCACATAAAATAATAATTCTGTCATCACAGACCTGTTCCATTGTTGCTGTGAACTTCATAACAACAGGCGACAAAAGATCTTTCATCATTGTTGATTGAGTCTAACAACATTATTAAATATTTAAATTTAAACATATAAATATATGATGTGGACAAATATATATACTGATGGCTAGCAGCATATAAGTTAATTGATTCTAAAGACAATATCAAATATTTAAACATAAATATATATTGCGCATGTTGACGGTAAGGATCAGCTCAGGAGGATACAGCTTTTATGGTATTGTCAGAGATGCCTATTCAAACAATGTGAGGTTTGGATCCATATTAGTGGAAGAAAAAACATATTAAAAGCAAGACAACATTCGGATAATCATCTAATCCGAAAATGTTCTTCATCAATCCGAAGAAATCCAAACATGTTTTTAGCCTTTTAAACAATTTGACAATTTGACTGTTATAGAAGGTAATTAAAAATAACAACAGTTTCTTTTGAAACAAAAGTCAATACCAACAATGTATTTTTATTACAACAACGTTTCGATTGATTCAAATCAATCATTTTCAAGTTACTATAGGTAAATAATTAAAATAAATACAAACTTCAAGATAAAATCTTTTAATTTATAGGATTGATAACAATAAAAATATGTTTATTCCCAAGGTGCTAAAATTGATTACGAAACTAACTAATGAAAACTTTAAAAATATTTAAAAATATATTTAAAAAAAAAAAACAATAAGGGAAATCAGAACTCTTTTATTTAAAAACAAAAGCCTTTATCGAGTCTTTTTGAGTGTTCAGGGACGGATTCATTTTTTGTATGAATAGCATTTCATAAATTAAGCAGTCAAATTTATTTTTACATTGACGTAGGATTTCAAAATTGGCCATACTGCACTCTTTAATTGAATGAGCGGTAACCTGATGTTTCCCAATTGCAGAGCTCAATTCCCGTCCATGTTCTGAGATGCGTTCGTGTAAAAAGTAAAAAGTTTTTTTAAAAGTAAAAAGTTAATCGACGATCTTCGACATAAAGAGAAAAAACCGGATTTGCTTATGAAGCACTGCGTAGTGTACGAATACAAGTGTGGTTTGTGCGATGCAAACTATGTCGGCTACACTTGCCGACACTTACACGAACGCATCTCAGAACATGGACGGGAATTGAGCTCTGCAATTGGGAAACATCAGGTTACCGCTCATTCAATTAAA
Organism: Haliclystus octoradiatus; assembly: GCA_916610825.1. Taxonomy (NCBI): domain Eukaryota; kingdom Metazoa; phylum Cnidaria; class Staurozoa; order Stauromedusae; family Haliclystidae; genus Haliclystus; species Haliclystus octoradiatus. The sequence continues at coordinate 18,415,866 of OU744453.1, read as the reverse complement.
GAGTGCAGTATGGCCAATTTTGAAATCCTACGTCAATGTAAAAATAAATTTGACTGCTTAATTTATGAAATGCTATTCATACAAAAAATGAATCCGTCCCTGAACACTCAAAAAGACTCGATAAAGGCTTTTGTTTTTAAATAAAAGAGTTCTGATTTCCCTTATTGTTTTTTTTTTTTAAAATATATTTTTAAATATTTTTAAAGTTTTCATTAGTTAGTTTCCTAATCAATTTTAGCACCTTGGGAATAAACATATTTTTATTGTTATCAATCCTATAAATTAAAATATTTTATCTTGAAGTTTGTATTTATTTTAATTATTTACCTATAGTAACTTGAAAATGATTGATTTGAATCAATCGAAACGTTGTTGTAATAAAAATACATTGTTGGTATTGACTTTTGTTTTAAATTGTACACCTTTGAGGACGCTTATCCGTAGTTTCTTTTGAATTTTGGTTATAATGAGGTTTTATCAAATCATGCTATAAATGCCATTAATGACATTGATAACTGCAAAAACAATATAAAATTTCTCGAAATCCGATTCAATCCAACATAATTATGTCAGTTTGATTCGTTTTAAAAGATAAATATCAATCTGAATCCAATTTGAAATCTGATTGCGCACACTTTCAGTTGCAAGAGTTGTGTAGGACACTCAGCAATTAGAAATAATGAAATAATAATGCCAGAGTTATATTCTGAATAATTCATACCTCTTCTCCAGCATTTGCACATAAAATCAGCACAGCTGCAATTTCATAGAGATAATACTAAAATATAAAATATGAGTAGTAAGTAAATAATAATTGAAACACTATTCTATTTCGATGTTTGGATGTAGTCAAAAACAGACTAAAATCATGGATTAGTGGTCAATTTATCTTGATCTTATATTTGCAGTAGTGTAGTATACATATATTCATAGTCACGGTCAGACAAAAGGATCAGCTTCTGGAATCCTAGAGGCATTTTAATATTTTCCTTTTAATTATTTGTCGAAGTTAGACCAATAAATCATAGAAATATCAATTTTCTTCTGGATTTGCTCCATCCTTCCAGAATCTAGGATCCTAATTTTGTCGAACCCTATACATAGTACATCACCCAAATTAAGATGAACATACCTTATCAGTGCTGGACATTGATGATTCAAATTGTGTTTCCTATAAAGGAAAAAAAAACAAAAGAGTTGGAAAGAGGCTTCAAGTCATATGAATGATTTTATTCTCTTTCTCGCGATTAATGCTAGGGCCACAAACCTTTTAAAAATTGGACTGTATTTTGAATTCAAATATAATTGGCACGACATTGAATGCAGGTACGACAGATAAGTTATATGAAATGTCCAATAACTATTGAATCACTTCCAACAAGTTCCGATTTATTTCAACAATATCAAACAAATTTTTCAAAGTGGCTGAACAGCAATGACTTTCGAATAGTGTGTGAAATGCAGACACAACTTGAAATTGTTTGATGTGAGCTTTATAAAATGGAATAAACATTGATGGTACTAACGTTTGGAAAGACAACTAGAAGTGGTCGTAGTTGCTGCAGAATATCACTGACGTAAGGCTGCAAATGATTCCTAAAAAGTAAGAGTTGAACAGAATAGAATTTTAATGTGATTATTAAAGCTGTTCTAGAAAACTAAATGAGAGGACAATACAATTAATCCTGCTCGAGCGAACACCTTTAATCGAGCAGGAAGAAGTCTATAATGGCCGCATTGGTAATTAACAAAACGATTTACGGTAATTATTTTGGAATAATCCTGTACAGGTTTTTGCGGGATTCTTGAACCTGGTTTTTGAATCTCGTATCGAAAGAAAACATTAATTTCTCCTGTGATCTAGCTTTGCGTTGCAACAACTAAGTAATTTTGGCTTCTCATTTTTCACATGTATAATTAACCTTTTGATGTAACGTTTACTTTTGATATCAAATTTCAACGTGTGTCGTGTCACTCAAAAACATAGCAACAAAATTGAAACGTTCATTATTTTTTTTTTTTTTTTTTTTTATTCATCATTTTTCCACGAACCGGGTAAGCTTACAGCTTTTTTTCACCGGGGTGGTTGGTTAATTTGTTAGTATTTTGAAGCTTGTGTGCGTTTAATAGCCGGATGCCCTTCCTGACGCCAACCTATAGTGCTTCGGACAGGGATTGAACCCGAGACCCTGTGGTCCGTGGTCCAACACCCTAGCCACTACACCAAGGTCGCACACACTCGTTATTGTTCACGTAAATTATTTCTGGGAATCAGATTTATCGACATAATCCTCTATCAGTTCTTGGTGTTATGCATTGAATAGCTAAATATACATTTTCTCAACAATTTAGTTACTTTAAAACTAAAACAGCCCAAATTACCCCCAAAAAACGCCTGGGCTTCATTGCTGGTAGTATATATTATAGAATATTCATTTAAAGTATTATTTCAACATTTAAGTCAAAGTGAAAGCATAATTACTGTCAACTTCTTACTTCATTGCTTTTACAAATCTCATAAACAAGTATGAGGTTCGACTTGACACTTGACCTTTGGTATGCCGTAGCCCACGTTGATCAAGAAAGGCAGCCTAAAAATATATGTGATAATGTTTAAGTTACAATGCATGAATGACAGAGAACATAGAAAGTTTTGAGTTAATCTTGAGTTCTTTAATCTTGAGTTGAGATTCAAGTAATTATTCATGAACTGTTTTTCGCAGGGATGATAATGAGAGGCTTTGAGATTTTATTTTATTTTTTAGCCAAATTTTTCAATCAATTTTTCAATCTAAATAAATCTTTTGAAAATTCTTCAACTTTAACTTTCGACTTCTTCCTGCTTCTGGCAAGGCCTACACAATTGCTTTAGCGCATGTGCTGCACAGTCTCTCTATACAACTCTCACGAGTGAGGCTGGTGAGGCTGAATTGCGCTTTTATTTGATGTCAAATCATAACATATAATACTGTGTGTCCCTGTGTACTTTTTGCTATTTTTCGAAACTAAATGGTCTGTAAAATCTAATATACTGTAGTTTGTTTATCGCCAAAATAACAATTTAATCCACTCAACATGTAAATTACCACCAAAGTTTACTTACCAATACAAAACCAATGTGTTGTGTCTGTGCATAGAAGAACCTTTCATAACGAGCAACAGTTTCAAAAAACTGGAATAAAATCAAACAACAGAAAAAAAATGAATATAAATGTAACTCAGTTTTTATTAGGTTATTTAGAATCAAACGATGATGCCGTCCGGTTAGTCTCTTATAGCTGCAAGATGAAGTCTACCGTTAAGTACTCTGTAGTTGTAGCTGATCAACAATGAAAGATAACTCTCCTTGAAAAAGTATAATTCTTGTGTAATGATTGTGCATTTTCATATACAGTAGGTGTGTCTCCATATTTTGAGCATGTGCTACAAATTAATGACCAAGTACAGTCAAACCTGTTATAACAGTCACCTCTATACAGCGGCCACCTGTCTATAGCGGTCAATTTATCTACCTCTAGTAGCTGGCTTTACAAGTTTCACTGTAGTGGAGGGACGTATTATTCTGGTCATTCGCCTTGATTTCATATTATCACATTAAAACTATTTTCATTTTGAAAGTTAAGATCTTAACATATAAAAGAGAATTTCTTCAAACGTATGTACAGTCAATATAGCATAATGCGTTATCGTACAATACATGTTATTATTTTTGTCCTGGCCGAAATGCGGTCAAAGTCAACAAATTATTATTGCCTAATACGTTATCACGTAGTGCATTTTATCGCACAATACGTTCCAGATAGTTGATCCCAAGAGGGTTTTTTATCACTTAGTGCGTTAATATTGTAATCTGATTCTTTGTTTCGCTGAGGTGTCGACAATTAAATCTGTGAAAGCGTTAGAATCTACGGAAATCGTTTTGCTTTCAGAAATGAACACGACTTTGTTCACATCTCTGAATGTAAACACTAGCCTATCAAATTTTATGAATAGTCTGAGTGATTGTTGTGATATTGCTTGGCTAGATCTATTCATAAATGTTTACAGCGCAAGAATCGTAATTTGTATGTGTGATGTCTGATTTTGAATTACAATTTATTAATCAAGAATTTAATGGCGATCAGCAAGGTGACTTTAACTTCGAAAGATAAGCTTGAGACATGAATAAAGAGAATGTTTATTATTTATTCATTTATATCGTAATTGAAACAGAAAGATGGTATTGTTGTTTAATTTGAGCTAGTTTTTCAGAAATAAGTTATACGAACAGCGATGTTTAATTTATATTTCTTTAAGAAAATATGCGCTGATGAAAAGTCTACGGCCTCATTGTGAAATTTTTGCGACCTTTTTTCTCTTGTTTACTCTCTCTTGTTTTTATTTCTATTGTTCTTTCAAAATCGCGTATTACGTTAATTGCGTAATGTGTTATTTTCTTCGGGGTCCCAACGATAACGTATTATGCAATATTGATTGTACACAAATAAATCTCCAAATTCTCTGTCAAAATGTATGAAATTAATGCCATGTAGAATCACTGTGTTTTGATCTATCACACAATATATGTTCAATATATGTATCACGCAATTGTTTTTTTTTACCTGTAATATAATTAATTCATGTTGATGACATGATACATTTGATAGAATCATCTGAAAAAAAAATTAAAAAAATTAGCAAATCAAATATTTGGAATACAATGGTGCTCTGGTGGCGGCAGAATCAAAATACAAGTATCAGGCGGATGTCGTGAAATAGCTGTAATTATAAAACTCGGTTCATGCCTATCTGACGGCTTTCTCGTGTACAAGGAGTTTAATCATGACTTGAAAGTTGAAGTTCTATGAATCCATATTGCACACAGAAAGTTTTAACCAATTGTTCAATATACAATTCTGTTGGTCTGGCTATAACTTATTTACCTGTGATAACATTTCTTGAAGAGCAGCAAATTTTGATTCATCAGTGAACAAGTCTTGCCCCTAAGAACCCAAATAGACATATTGCTATAGACATAATTCACATGAAACTTGTTTATATCCGGTTTAAACGGATATCAATCAATTAACTATATTACATGCGGCATACCGGAATAGTTTCACCAAGTAAATATAGTGCATAGATTGTCAATTCAACGTCAACAAATGCCACATTTTGCCATTCACTAGAAAATATTAAAAATCAAGTTAATGTCAGTTGATGATTCAAAAGATTAGAGCTGCGGTCTCGGAATATTTAGCAATATTTGAAACTAAAATTTGCAATACAAAATTTCTATCTATATATTACACATATAGAGTATCCCCCCGCGAAAAACAGTTCAGGAGTTCATGAACAGTTTGTGAATAGTTCATGAACTAGTTCATGAATAGTTCATGAACTAGTTCATGAATGTTAAATGGCTCCAATTTTCTGAACTGTTCATGAACTGTTCATGAAAAGTTCATGAGCCCTCACAGGCAGTTCATGAACAGTTCATAAAAGTTTGGGGCCAATTAACGTTCATGAACTGTTCATGACCTATTCATGAACTCCTGAACTGTTTTCGCAGGGGTTAGAAGTAAATCTGAACATATAGAATCTTTTTTCACCATGCTAAATATTGTATTGGTATCAGGGATTTACGTTCAAAGTCATTTAAATGCAAAATAAATGAATGAATGTTTATAAATGCATAAGGTATGTATAGTTTTAAACCTCAAAACAGAATCTTCATGAAAAGGTTGAAAACAAAGATCAGAAGCTTTGATAAGTTATACATAAAATTTAAATGATGTGTGTTAACCTAACACATTCTGTTCATAAGCATTCAAGATGTGGTTTTAAATTCTACACTTTTGTAATTTACATATAGAAATTCAAACTCACTTCATAGTTCTTGTCACCAAAGAATGGACAGTCGATATCACAAGTTCTGCATTCTGTAAAAAAAATAATACAGTCAAACTTGATATAAAAACCACCAGCTTCTAGAGGCCACCTGTTTATAGAGGCCAATTTATCTAGATAATACAAGTTCTGCATTCTGTAAAAAAAATAATACAGTCAAACTTGATATAAAAACCACCAGCTTCTAGAGGCCACCTGTTTATATTGGCTAATTTATCTAGATATCACAAGTTCTGCATTCTGTAAAAAAAATAATACAGTCAAATTTGATATAAAAACCACCAGCTTCTAGAGGCCACCTGTTTATAGAGGCCAATTTATCTACAACTTATTGAAGGTCATATTACACAGGTTTCACTGTAATATATTTTGCATGCAAGCAAATGAGAACTAGTGTAATTAGATGCTTTAATTATGCGAAAGCTACTTCCTATCAATCATTGTGCTTGCAAACAAAAACAGATCAACAGCAAGTGTATAATACAGACATGAAAAGACTACTAAACAATGTCATGTCTGATATAGGAGAGACGTGTTCATGATATAAGACAGCTTACCAGTTTAGCAATGTGATCAAAAAGAACTTTCATTTGCTTTCTGAACTCGACAAAGAGGGACTCTTCTTCACTCTGGAATTATGAGAAAATTAGAAAGGGAATTAAACACAATATACTGGAATTATAGAAATTAGAAAATTAGAAAATGAATTAATATTCCAAATACAAAACAAAACAATATATTAAAAAAATTAGCCTGCTCGCAGACTCACTGTCAAAATGTAAACTTGGTAAACAGTAGAGTCTGCTAACTCGAGGACAAAAGCTTGCTTTTGCTGAATCAGCACGGGGCGTGGAAATTGGCTGCCTCGCTTTTGCTAAGAATGCTTGGCCACGAAAGTCAAGCCCAGAAAAAGACCAACGACTCCAATCATATTATTATTAATTTACTTGAAACTCATTTACAGTTAGTATTTCACAATTAATTTTAGGGAAGATATCTAGTTTTCATTAAATCTGAAATTCGACTTTAACATCAGTAATGATCAAATGGTCTACTGCATTAATTCATGCTTCATCGGGATTAAACTCGAGCCGCTACGAATTTGAATTAGCCGCGTGATAGACTAATTTTGTCGAACGAACGAAGCAAATATAGAGTAATCATAATGAAAATAAGAAGACGACGAAAAACAGTGGCTCAACAATAGCTTCCTTTCTATAGCCATTAAATACTGCGGCTGAACTAAAGTGTTTGTTGTTTGTTGAACTAATTTTCCTTTCCATGATGTTTTCGTGTCGCGCCTCTCCGCTTGTAATAGCTTTGAATAAAAACGCTGTCCAAATCATACATTTATGAGACTAATCAGAGATATAACTAAAAATAATTGATGCAATTACGACAGTTAATGGTTCCAACACGTCTTGGAAATGATATTAATTCTCAATTCTTGGCATTGAAGTTTATCGCAAATGTTCCAAACGATTTCGAAAGGCATGAAGTTTTCTGAAAAATGACAAGGAAGGGGAGAAATTGCAGCCTAGCCCACCAAGCCTCTCTTTGAAATACTCTTTGCTGATTCGTCGCCAGAAAATCTTGGCGTCGAATCACAGCCCTTGTAGGACAATAGTTTTTACACCTTTCCACGCCCCGTGCTGATTCAGCAAAGGCAAGCTTTTGACCTCGAGTTAGCAGACTCTACTGTTTACCAAATTTACATTTTGACAGTGAGTCTGCGAGCAGGCTAATTAAAAATTGGATGGATGAAAGTTGAAGATCCTGATTAATGTTTTTGAAGATCGCTTGTTCGGGCTTTGACAATTTTGATCATCCAAAATTCAAAAACTATATCTGAACAGATGATATTTCTGTCTGCTCTTGACAATTTAACTAGACGTTGGTTTAAAGCTGCAAGAAGAACTGACAAGAAGCTAAAACAAAATTCCATTGTTGTAAAGACCATTTTGATGTAAGTTGCAACATTTTTGATTGATATTATTCTTGTGTACTTTATTTCTGGAGTGTGTTAAAATGATTTATTCTTAAGCTACTAACTTGAAAATTATTTGGCAAATTACACAAGTTGCAGTCGTAAGATAATTCTGATACAAAACAAGTAAAAATATACAAAAGCATACAACCAATCATATAGATATTAATTGACGAACCTCTTTGTCAAAAGAATGATCCATTTTATATTTCATTTTCTTAATTACAATAAGCAGCATCTCCTTAAAAGAACAATGTATATATTACTATCCACGCAAAAGAATTGAATTGTTGACAACAATTGTAATTAGGAGCATATAGATGGATTAAAAGTATAGCTACCTGTATACATTTGTCATCGTCAGCTGATCTTACATTCCCCTGAAAGTTGAAAGAACTTGATTTACTGATAAACAAAGAACTGGTTAACAGGTAGGGTTCAACAAAAGCAAATATCCGGCAATCATAGATTTCAGTAAGCAAAGTCATTCAAAAATTTGTGTTGAACCTTCAGCATACAGGCTAACAAACTCATGGTTTTCAAGTCATCCTGCATCAATGAAATGAAGAAGAAGGGTTTAGCCGCAAAATGAGAACTTGAGAGGTTGTGTTGTCATGCTGGACCATTGCGTGTTTCAATCAGCTTTACACTTTTGTTACACAAAATTGCATTTGCTTGGCCTTTCACGATTTAAGAAATTCAAGATAACTTTTTCAGTTGGAGGTTGTTGTTGTTGTTGTTGTTGCATTAGGTGGTAATTTATCGAATTATGAATTGAGAATATTGGATATTATGCTATTATGATATTGTGCGGCCTTGGTGTAGTGGTTAGAGCGTTGGACCACGGCCCGCAGGGTCTCAGGTTCAATCCCTGTCCGGACCACTATAGGTTGGCGTAAGGAAGGGCATCCGGCTATAAACGCACACAAGCTTCAAAATACTAACCAATTTAACCAACCACCCCGGTGAAAAAAAGCTGCAAGCTTACCCGGTTTGTGGATAAATGATAAATCCAAAAAAAAAAAAAAAAAAAAAATGTTTACCTCTTTTAAAAGATTCAAATAGGCATGACTGAAATCAAACACTGCCTGAGATACATCATCATCGTTATGAGAGAGAAACCTTGATTTAAAAACAAAAATTATACAAGAGATAAATGAAAGTAATGTTATCACTTTCAATCAGAAAATAAAAGCAAGTTTAAATTTCTTGCTTGTTAACATTTTTTATATACAAGGTGTAACATGCATATAACAGCCAGCTATGAAGGGTAGATAAATTGACCACTATAGACAGGTAGCCTTTATAAACAGGATTGATTCAATAGAAAATTCTATTTTAGACATTGTAAGAGTGACCATTATAGAAATGTGGTTGCTGTATAGAGGTGACCATTATAACAGGTAGGACTGTACCCCGGTACTGAAATTTGTTGAACATTTGAATAAAGAAATATGAAATATCTGAGAGAAGGTAACTCTAATGACTTACCTGAACAAGTATGGCAGCTTTGATTTGATAGAAACTAGCAATTGCATCGATATAGGATTATTTCGTTCGCTTTTAGGCAATCTAAAATGATAAGTATCTATTCAAATCAAATTGTCAGAAACAAAAACACACAATTAAATTACTACAGTATTCAAAATAATCAGATAGTTTATAATTAAATTAACTCAAAATACTTGATGAAATACTCACTTATTCCATGAAGAAATCAGTTGAACTCCAAAGTCATCAATTAAATTTGCAACTTTACAAATAAATTCAGGATCCTCATCCTAAACATTGAGAAAAAAATAAAGTTATCGAAAAGTTAAAGCATGCCACAGTCAGCACGTGCGCTTGGAAATCATGCAACTAAACAAAAATGTTGAAATATTTTGTAAAGAAATACACATTAGACTGGTCCAAAAAATGCATCACTTTGAAATGCAAATTTTCAGTATAGGTTCTCATCTAATAGACTTTAAAATGCCACAGTAATATTTTTGAGATTGTTACCTTCATAGACATTACAAATTATTCAAAAATACCTTCCTGAAATTTAATTATACTGTTTTGAAATTTTTGAGCGTTTTCCCCATTCAATTTGTGCATTAATTTAGAGGGGCATTGAGTGCCCATTTCCCATATTTTTTTGAACTCAACTATTGAACTTATGATTTACTTATCCACTAGAACAATAAAATTGAGAATGCAATTCAACTTTCAAACTTTCATTGCAGTTTGGACCAGTCTAATATACATGGTCCTGAAAATCAGTACTGTAATAACTTTATCTATTCCCACACTCTTAATGTTTAATACCAGTGGTGTGAATACAAATACAGTGGCACCTGTATATATAACATGATACAAAGAGAACTTGACAATTGTATGCATTTGGTCTTTAAATACAGTGTGACCACTATAGACAGGTGGCTATTACAACAGGTAAGACTGTTGATAGAAATCTTAATACTTACCTCTGAAATCACTAGATGACCAGATTTTTCAACAACGGAACAGAGTAACTCAATCAAGTTCATTTTCCCAGCTGAATCCATTCCTATTAATGATCAGAGAAGATTTAGAGAAATGACTTCCACCATCATCATCATCGTCAGGAAAATTTCATGAACAGCCCCTGCGAAAACAGTCTGCGAGGGTTCATGGACTGTTCATGAACAGTTCAGGTGAACAGTTTAGGAAAATTGGAGCCATTCAACATTCATGAACTGTTTATGAACAGTTCATGTACTCCTGAACTGTTTTTCCCATGGAAGCTCATCAACAATTAACACAAGCGATGCAGATTGAGTGATTGAGTTAACAAAAGCACTACGTGTCTCATAGCAACTCAAGTGTTAATAAAACCTTGTACAGCCTGTATTACTAAGTTCCATATCGCATTTGTGGAATTAGATACATCAACTACAGTATTTATATAAAGTAATTTAAATGTAATTATTTGTATTTACAAGCGTTGAACGTTGTTTCATGTATGTTATTCAATTTATTCAAATTACAATATTGCCATGAAAGCTAATAGACCGAGCGCCACATATCTAAAACGGCAGGTTTCTCCGGGCAACTTGAAATTCACATAAAATTGTCATAAAATACCATAAATACTTTCCCGTTTCTTGTTCAAGTCAAATTTTATTGTTGAGCTCACCAACTATGAATTTGTAAATCATTCCACGGTCAGAGCCCTCTTAATTCATACATTTTGTGTTTTCGTCATGCTTCTATGGATTTGCGAAATCATAGGAGAACAAAAGAATAAAAGACCATGAAGCTCACATGCAGCATTTTCTCAAAACGATAAGAAGGCTTTGACCATGAATCATGAAATATGAATTAGATTTTTGAAGGGTTCACAATAAAATTTAATTGAAACAAGAAATAGGAAATTGTTTAGCATATTTTTATGAACAATGTTATGTCAGTTAGGACAATTTGTAAGTTGCCCGAAAAAACCTGCCGTTTTAGTTCTGTGGCGCTCGGTCTATAATCTGTATACAGGTAGCCAGAAATTATTATGTCCATAAATTTATCCAAAACGGCAAAAGTAGGAATCCTCCAATCCTAGATTCCAGAGGGTTAGAGCAAATTCAGAAGAAAATATTGGTATTTTTAATGACTTATAGGTCAAACATCAACAAAAAAATTCAGAAGAAAATGTTGAAATGCCGTTAGGATTCCAGAAGGCTGAACCTTTTGTCGGACCCTGCTCTTAACCAATAAAAGTGTGGAAAAAATTATAATCCTGTACATTATATTACAATATTATTATTAAAATTATAATTATGTATATTACGTAGGCTACTCTGTAGACATACTTGTATTATCAATTATATGAGATAAACAAACAATCAATTACTTTCGTTTCTTTACCTTTATTAACAATTTCAATAAGACAATCACAAGTTTCTTCCCTTAACTCAGCATTCCCCAAAAATGTTAAGAAAACACTAAAAAGGAAATGAAATATAAATGACATGTTATTAATTATAAATGACATTGTTTTGAAAACTGCAAGAAAATTTTATTGTGATATATTATGGAATTACGAGAAATTGGAGCAGGTGAAGGAGATATAGGCTACCCAAATCCCAATACGTTGAAATAGAGTCTGTGTAATAGACATTATTGTTCTGTTCTGATCCAGAGATCTCCAATGCAGTATCGCTTTGTTTTTTTTTTGTTTCCAGTGGAAGGTTAAGCTGTAACGTGAGATTTTACTCACACATACACCTCTTATTTCACACGGAAGGCCCAGAAAACCTTGCATGATTTCCATAAATTCTGAGAAAACCAAGACACGTGAAGGGGAAGAAAATAAAAGTGTGTTACATATACTCTATTCTGTTGTAAGAGAAGAGGCTGTATAGTGTTCTATTAACACACTTGGTGTGTTATAAATCATAAGAAAACTCTAAGTTCTCTGGGTTTTTTTTCAAATTTTTAAGCTTTTTGTGTAACTCAGCTTGTCAACTGTTAATTTTTACCCTATAGAGCTATATAGATATATACCCTATATATGTTACTCAAGTTCCATATCACATTAATTAAATCACATACCTTCTCAATTATTTACACAAAGTTAACTAAATTGATTTATTTGTGTTTGAAAGTCCAGTCCTTGAACTTTTTATATTGGTATTGGAGTATTTGATTCACAACGTTATCACGGAAGCATTATCCCAAAATTTAATTTGTATTGCATTATCAAAAGACCTATTTACCAATCACAGTTCAGGAAATAGCTTGACAATTTCATAACTTACTTTATGAATCTATCATTGACAATATAATTGATATCAATCCATGAAATGTAACATCCAATTACATTCAGACACAAACATGTTAACTCAGAATCGTTGCTGCTATGCAATTGCTATAGAGAAAGACAAAGACAGATGAACAAAATTTATGAAATAATGTGTTGCACTTCAAATGTGCTATGATTGATCATCGAACTGTCAAGTTATAACTGCATGGCTCTTGGAAACAAAATCAAACAAAGAAACAAAAAAGCAATCAAGATATACAATCGAACGTCGGCAAATCTAGCCATGAATGTATAGTTCGAACATATCATTTGGAATGCACCAAAGAAATATAACGTTTATCAATTAATTATTAATAAACGAAAAAATCAGACATTCATATTTGCTACTATTAGTTTCACGCCAAGGCGATCATCAGGCAATTTAATCTGTAAAAAATATGTGATACATTCTATGGTATATATATAAGCAGCTAATTTTATTGTTAAGTTTTCGATTGTTTATATTTTGTAATTACATTGTTTTTTAGATAATGGAAGTGGATGGACAATGGATAACAATAAAATTAGCTGCTTATGTATATACCATAGAATGTATCACATGTTTTTTACAGATTAAATTGCCTGATGATCGCCTTGGCGTGAAACTAATAGTAGCAAATATGAATGTCTGATTTTTTCGTTTATTAGGCCTAATTATTAAACAGCTCTGCATTTATGGCATCGAGCACTATTGAAACAGCAAAGACAACACAAGTACCTTGATATTACTATCTATTAATTATAGATTAAAACTAAGGAATTAAAGAGTCAAACGGCATATTTATGAACAAAAGTATCTCAAAGAAATACTAATTTTGGTAACAATCATGTCATAAACAAATAATGAATAGGAGGCTATGAATTACAGTCTGATAATTGCACTCACGCGGCAGAGAATGCACATTGAAGGCAAAAATCACTCCCTCATTGGCAAGTGATTTTCTTACGCCTTTCTTGTGTTCTCACTACACCGTGCTATGTGCAATTACCAGACTGTTTTCCGATAAACAAAATACTCTATAGCTTGTATCACAGTCACATATGTCGATTACTGAAAACATACTTTTAGAGGAGTAATGGCAAAATCAAGTAGATATTATTGCAGATTTGCTTTGATTATCAACATGCCTATCAGCAGTCAGCCTTAGTGTAGTGGTTAGAGCTTTGGACCATTACGCGCAGGGTCTTTGGTTCAATCCCTAGCAGAAGCACTATTAGGACGTGCCATAGGAAGTGCATCTGTCATACAATGTGCACACACTTGAAATAATTATACTAGCAAACCATCCTGATGAAAAAAAAGCTTCAGGGCTTACCCGGTTTGTGGATAATTGATCAATTCAAAAGAAGAGCTTACCAGAATTTGAAACCAGGATTCGACTAAGGAAGAAACGCATTGTTCTCTCATCGTATCTTTGATTGTTGTGTTTCTATCTTCTTCCTAAACAATCAAATGAATAATACTTGCAGCTAATGCCATCCAAAAATGATGCTTGATATATGCCACAACTTAGATATAGTAAAACACTCAAGTATTGCTGGCAGGAAATTAATTTATAATTTTAACTGCTCCAGCAGCAAACTAACAAAATGTTAAACATCATTCAACATAACTTATGTGGACTGCCCTTATTGTGGACAAGACGCCTTAAGATCATAATGTCTTTTTTCAAAATAATAAAGTCCTGTATATTAGACTGGTCCAAAAAACATGAAAGTTTGAAATGTTATCGGGCCCATCGATTTTCTTGTTCAGAATGCTTTGAAAATAAGTTGCGCACAAATTTTATTGTAATTTGACATTGGGAAATGGGGTCCCAAGGCCCCTCTAAATTAATACGTAAAGTTAATGGGGAAGACGCTGATATTTTTCAAACGCAAATACGTCATCTTTGTCAAAACATATTCTAAATTTTGCTTACATGGCTGTGGAGGTAATGATCTGAATAATCTGAATTTATTAATTTGAATGTTTGAATCTTTATCATTGCCTTAAAACTATGGGGTTGAATACAGTGCATAAAAAAACGTGGCTTCCGCTGTGAAAAGGATTAATCTAGAAGTGTCCGCTGTCAATCTGTCAATCTAAAAATATTTCCTTGAAAGGTGTCGCCGCCGTTGATATCGTAGTTTGAGAAAGTTTGTAACTCGAGAAGGTCATTCTGTTGAACTGTGACTGTTTTATAGACACAATATGTTGTTAACTTGTTATCAAAATATTCATTCTTGCTACGGCCGCTTTACTAAGATAGCAGAAATATTACTCAGAAAACTGTTCATTTTGTTTAACTCAGTTAAAATTTATAACAGAACAAGCTGCCATTTGGGAAATAAAACTTCGGAAACAAAGCCTTTGACAATGTTCAACTTGATTTACGAAGGTAATTAAACTTTTAAAGAGCTATATCCCTTGCTACGTGCCAAAGAAATAACTCGATGTCTTCATAAATTCAAGCTTTAACATTTAACTGCTCACATGTGACTTCCGAAAATGTTTTCGTAAAATTCTTCGTGGATTACTGAAGTTTATCATTGTTCAAAGTTTGGAACAGTTGATCGCTCGTGCTTCACCGTTCTTCCTGGCCTAAATTTATTAGATGTTTGATAAATCGAATATAAATTGATGAATATGAATATAAATAGGAAGCGACATACGAATATATGGATATCTTTGTTCGATTTCCAACGTTTTATTCGAAACTTTATTTAAACTTTATTCAATGTCTTTTTATCTAAATAATAGCGACCGTAACAATAATGAATATTTCAATAACAACATCAATATGATCTGAATCTATAAAACAGTCACCGTTCAACAGAATGACCTTCTCGAGTTACAAACTTTCTTCAAACTACGATATCAACGGCGGCGACACCTTTCACAGAAAATTTTTTAGATTGACCGATTGACAGCAGACACTTATAGATTAATCCTTTTTCACAGCGGAAGCCACGTTTTTTTATGCATTGTATTCAACCCCATAGTTTTAAGGCAATGATAAAGATTCAAAAATTCAAATTAATAAATTCAGATTATTCAGATCATTACCTCCACAGCCATGTACTAAGCAAAACTTAGAATATGTTTTGACAAAAATGACGTGTTTGCGTTTGAAAAATATCAGCGTTTTCCCCATTAACTTTACGTATTAATTTAGAGGGGCCTTGGGACCCCATTTCCCAATGTCAAATTACAATAAAATTTGTGCACAACTTATTTTCAAAGCATTCTGAACAAGAAAATCGATGGGCCCGATAACATTTCAAACTTTCATGTTTTTTTGGACCAGTCTACTGTATATAGAGGTCACCCTGTCTATGGAGGTCACTTCATAATGCTACAAATTTTATATTGAATGTAACCACTATAGAAAGGTCACCCCCTTTAGTGACCAATATTCTCTAATCTCATAACTGGCTGTTATAGAAAGATTTCACTGTAAATCTATGAGAAATGTTTTGTTTCTAGTTAAATATACTTTGCATTTGATATCTGCATTTTAGGCAACCACGAGTAACCACTATAGACAGGTGGTTGCTGTATAGAGGTGATTGTTATGACATTTAACAGGTTTGTCTGTATTATTGTTTGTACCTCCTTAGTTCTGGGTATGTGCCGATCAACAGCTTCGCTATGAATTGCCGTCAAAAGACGGAGAAAGAGATCAGCAGATTGCGGTGACGTATTCAGATGCTGCATCACGTCATTGAAGAATGTAGGCCACTAAATAAAAATAAAGAAACAGTGTAACTTATATTAAGAGGATTTTATTTTAAGGATCATATGGCACATGTAATTCAATATGGATAGAACACCCATGTAGGGGCCGTAGTGCAGTTCTTAAGGCGTTGGGATTTAACCCTTGGCAGGAGCACTATTGGCTGGTGACAGGAAGGCCATCAAACTCACACACGCTCTAAAAACACTAACCAACTAACCAACCACCCTATGAAGAAAAGCTACTAGCTTAACTTGGTTTGTGGCTAATGATAAATGCAAAAAAAACTCCCCTTTAACTGAGCACATACTCTATGAAGGTCTCTGATATGATACATAAAGAACATCTATTTTCTAATAAATAATTATTAAAACAATTTAGGAGCTCAAAGCTGAATGATAGTCCTATATCAGCTGAAAAAGATCATGCCCAGCTACCGTTATGGATCGGGTATAGCGGGTTCAACTCTCCTGGGACCTGGTATAAAGCACAAGTTTGAAATGTGTTGCCTCAACGATAAACCCAATTATGATCTCTATATCTATATATATAAAGCAGTTAATTATTTCAAGTACATTAATGATATGATATTTAAAATTTAGATTATCATCATCATAATTATTATCACCATCATTATTTAATTTTATTCAGTACCCGATAAGCATTTTATCACAGGACTGTAGAATTGTAAGAATTCAACGATGTTGAGGAACACAAAATAGATAACAAAAAACATTCAGAATCAGTTTAGATTTTCCGAAAAACAGGTCTCCAATATCCTTTATTTTGTAATAGCCTACTCTGGAGATACAGTGAAACCCCGTTAATATCACAACGGCGGTGCAAGCAAGAATCGTGATATTAAGCGGATCGTGATATTAAGCGGATTGACCACAGGGAGTACAAATAGTTCATGAAACAATAGAGGACAAAAGAAACAATAGAAATGGCGAACGCAGGCGGGTAACAAAATAGACATTTTTGTAAACAAACAATTTAGAAAACATTAAAATAAAATCAAGAATAGAAATAACAATAAGTACTGTGCAGAATTAATGTAATATAAATTAGTAATTTAAAATGGTTTGTTTGCCCAGAGTCAGTCTCCTTCGACATTAGTTTACAGAATTCATGTGATGGATTCAACCATGATTCAACGCGCTTCATGTTTCATCACGTCTGTTCGATCAATTAATTGTCATAGCAACAGAGTCTGAAATAGAACTAATGGCGTGTAACTTGAGATTTTCTTTGTTATGGTAATTAGGGGAAGTCCCCCATTCAAACATTTAAACATGCAAAAGACGTCGCTTTAAAATATTTGTCGCGTGTTTGTTTTGTATTTTATATTTTGTCTAGTCAATCTATGGCTAAAAAGAGTGAAACCTAAAAGTAAATTTTCCGCCAATCAGGAAACAAACCATGTATCTATCATGTACTGAAAGAAAAGAAAAATCGCACACGAATACAGTACTTGTGTTCAATTTCTAAAGAACAACAAACCGTGTGATAATTACTTTCTGAAGTAGAATTCACAAGTCAACCTAGAAATTAATAGCACTTCTTTGTTTGAATAACTTGCAGTATGTGATCAAATTCAAAGAAATCGCGACACAAAGCGGGTTTTCAATCAAAAAGCCGCCTAGAAATCGTGATATAAAGCAGAATCGTGATATTATTGAGAGTGATATTAAGCGGGTAAAATTAGTTGAATTTCATAGAGAGCGGTCACTGGTTAAGGAAAAATCGTGATAATAGGCAGGTCGTGATATTAACCAAGGTGATATTAACGGGGTTTCACTGTACAATACAAAAAACTAATTCATTCTACAGAAGTTTTCAAATAATAATACAGTGAAACCTGTATATAACGGTCAGATGCCAGAGGTAGATAAACTGACCACTATAGACAGGTGGCCTTTATATATAGGTTTGATTCAATAGAAAATACTATTTTAGACATTGCAAGAGTGACCACAATAGACAGGTGGTCGCTGTATAGAGGTGATCGTTATAACAGGTTTGACTGTAATAGAAATAATAAAGATTTCCTTTTCTATTTCTATTATTATTATTATTTGCAGCTCTGTCATATCACATTGAGCACTAAGTAAGCAGTTACAAATTATATGTTTGCTTCCTCTCACCTTTTGAGGATACTCCTTCACAAATATTGAAACAAGAACTTGGCATGTTTTGTTTTTAATATAGCTTTTCTCTGATGTAACTGAGCACTATCAGATAATACAAAGATGAAATGTAAGAAAACATTGAATTGACTGATATAAAGCCCCGGCCAAATGACTTTTTATTTCGCCAACATTGTTGAATTCAACAAAATCCGATGAATGTTGAGAAAATAAAAAGTCATTTGGCCACCCTCACTTTTTCGGATTTTGTTGGCTGATGTTGAATTTCGATTTTGAATACATTCAAAAATTTCCTCAACATTCATCGGATTTTGTTGAGTTCTATTGTTCTCTACTGATGTTGGCGAAGTGGCCAAATGACTTTTTATTTCCTAAACATTGTTGAGTTTTGTTGAAAATATGAACCTTGCTCTGATTGGTCAACAATGACGTAGCCTGTCTTAGGATTGGTGGGCTCGATTGACTAGCTTCCAAGCCTCAAAATACCATCCGCTGTTGACGAAAATGAACTCAACAAAATCCGATGAATGTTGGCGAAATAAAAAGTCATTTGGCCACCCTCAAGATGTTGACGAAAATGAACTCAACAAAATCCGATGAATGTTGGCGAAATAAAAAAAGTCATTTGGCCAGGGCTTAATGTTTACAGAGAGTGACTGCTTAATAGGAACGGTCCAAGATGAATTTGATTGTATTACTAATGACTAAGTCTAAGAAGTTTTTCAAAAGCCAGCCATTATAACATAACGCCTTCACGTAGTCTGGTCGAAAAAGACGAAATTTCTTTTTTTGATTTCCATCGTGCATTTGATTGTTCTAATAGCATCATATTCAAAAGCATCACTTTCAAGTACAAATGTTTAGCATAGCTCCTGCGATAAACAGTTCAAGAGTTCATGAACAGTTCATGAACATTAAGGCCAAATTTTCATGGACTTTTTCATAAGCTGTTCATGAACTGTTCATGAACTCCTGAACTGTTTTTGGCAGGAAAAGTACTCAGATAATTGTTTTTTACTTTTTTATTGCCGCTTTATAATTTCTTAAATCGATGCCTTCATAAAAATTGAAAAATATCAAAAATAATTTACTGACATTTAAATATAAATTTTTTTCAATTTTGAAGAATTTCTGCCATTAACTTCCATTAGGCTACTAATCTGAGGGGCCCCCAGCGCCCAGTTCCAGATAGATATTTTTGGAACTAAAGTTTAGAAGTTAATATTTTCCAAGCTATTAGAACAGTAAAATGTGTGATGCATATCAAAAAAAAAATTGATTTTTCTGAACCAGTCTACTTCACAGTCATGCACAAAAACCGATTTTGTATGGCGTGGATTTTTCAGTTCTAACTCTGTGTGGTAATAATTTAGTCACGATAAATTATAAATTATATCATCAAACCTACCTTCTGATACCATAGTATTGTAACAGATTTAATCTTTGAGAAGAAACTGTTTCCATTTTCATTTTCAGCAAAACTAAAAACCATAATTGTAAAAATTATAATTCTTTCGTTTTCATCATGTTAATCTGCCTGAAGATGATTAAATTAGATAAATTGCGAAACTTACTTTGTTTGCAAACAGTGTTCAAGAACCTGTAAGCAGAGAAATGTGCCTCTCTCGTCCCTACGAGATAAAAAAAATTAAATGTAAATACCGATGGCAAACACTTAAAAATAGATATTCATAACCCATGTATTCATTCCTACAACACCTTACAAAAGCAAAGATGAAACGGATTCTAGAAAATGCACGCCTAAAACGATAAATGCTATCGCACACCATCAGATGATTGCAGTCATGACAACATATGTCATATATTATTAGTTGTCATGGCAACACAACTCTTCTATTTTTAGAATATTTTGGAGTGTGAGCAATCGCACGTGTGGGAGTCTTCAGGCGTGCGCCTATAATACAATACAATACTTAATCCATGTTGTCCCGTGTCATTGAATCCTTGGTGAATGGATTCATTTAAAAAGATATAAAGATTCATTCACTTGTGTAAAGCAGATCCAGACGTAAAATAGTTTTGTGGTCAGACACTTATAATTTTTCTGCCATGAGTCTATGTGCCAAAGGTCTGACGTAATCACGCAGGGCAATGGAGTAAAGGACTAACTGGCAAATACTTTGAATACTTTGCAGGTGATTTGGTTCTAGCCTCAAATTATAACCTCAGGGGTAGTTCGCCCACACAACAGTTTGCATGGTTTGGCATGGCAGTTTTCTCAATAATATTTCTGAGAAGTCTCTCAAGCCAAAAACTAAAAAAATTTTAGGCGCCCTATTATTGGGCCCACTAAATCTAAAGAATTATGTTTTTCCGTCATGCAAAAATGCAAAACACTTCGAATAGCCCACCTAGGCGAATATTCTGCGGGCATCCCTGATATTTGTTGAAAAGCGTCCTTGTCAGCAAAAAGCCACACAGGCACTGCCGTAGTGACATTCTTATGACCGGGGGGTATTTTTCAATTTTGCTGGACGAAAAGGACATTTTGCCAAAAAGGGCACTGTCCCCTCCTAACCAGGATTCACGGTCATGCACACACCATAGTGGAATCCATGTATGTTACGCCGGATATATCTGCCGTAGAACTGTGTTGATTTTACGCCAATTTGATTACTTTGGAATGGAAAATTGATAATTTTTTATAGTTTTCAACTAAATTTGGGCGTTTTGGTGTATTCTTGAATGCTGACTTGGCGTGGCGTAATTTTGGCGTGAAAATCCGGCGTTCCAAATTTTCAAGGATTCCACTATGGTGCACACAGGACGATACACCCTGCTAAGAAGGCCTATTAACCCCTTGTAGGTGATTAACACTTGTAGGATATTTAATTCATAGGTATGTTCTTACCTGTAGTCAGAGTTTAAGAAGTCACAACAAATTGAACATCCCTGTGGCGAACTTTTCAATGCTTCATAATATTGGAGCAGCTGTAATGCAAGAAATTAAAGCTTTCAAAAAGAAATTAAAGCTTTACAAAAACATACAAATACTGAGCTTCTAGACCTAACACTGCAGATAAGGGCAGTTTGTGCCGAGATCTGGGGTGCGCAACAGCAAATACTTTGTTGACGTTTGACCGTACAATATCTAAATATCGTTGAATCTCGGGTGCGTATTGCCATAATCTTCAGGCTGGCCTAACAGTTTTTTTTTCTTTCGCTAATTCTTAGCAGCTGTAATTCAAGAAATTAAAGCTTTTGAAACATACAAATACTGAGCTGCTAGCTGCTAGACCTAACTGTCTATTTTTTTCACTAATGTTTCTCTTACGTGTTTTTGTGCTTCAGTTTCAGTAAGAGACACAAGCTCATTTGTAAGAAAATTGTGCAAATCCATTTCTACAACATTGCCATGTATATTTGAATATTTGTCAACAAACAGACCGACAACAAATTGAGTTTTCAGCTTTCACATAATTAATCGATAAGTCAAGTCACCAGAATAATTTCACTTAAATATTAGGCTATGTAATATCTCCATCTACAAGTGGTGAGTTGTATATTATATGTCAAATATCTTTAAAGCATTAAATTGTAGACTTTATTTTGATAATTTCCAAATGTTTTTCTTCAATTTGAAATTGCACGTGGACCATAGCTATTCAGCCTCGTAAAAATGTGTTAGGGTTCGTTTGACATTGAGGCTATCTGTTCATGGCGGAACTTTAGTAATAAAAGTTATAAAACTTAGGCTTCTGTTCTTGTGGTTTTTGAAGATTGTTTAATTTGTTTTAGACTTATGTAAATGTTAACGTTTTGTTTGGATAACATGTAACTAAGTAGATGTCTCTTTTAGCTATATAAAATATCATCTAAGAAAGCAATGGCTCCAACAAGATCTTATGATGAGGAGATGCAATACGTAGAACGACTTTCAGATGTCTCCTACAGAATCAAAAAAGGATTTGTTGAAAATATGAAGGTAGCTATTGTCCATCTTTTATCTACTTATAGAAATTATGTCGGCTACATATATACGTTCAAGTTTCTAAATAATAGACTGTCTCTTCACATGCTGGACTAAAATATCTGTTCAATTAGTTCGTATTATTTATTCTGTGAGATAGCCTAGAGGCAGATTGGAAAGAATGCATTATCCAGTCTGCAAATAATGGCAATCTCGACGAAATCTCAGGGTCGGCAGCGCTCTGGAAAAGTTAGGGGCGGGGGCGGCAGCTTATCAAATTTTACTCCAGGGGCGGCAAAATCCATCATTTCAGCAAAAATTATGAGAAAAATGACAACAAATGAAAAGTTTGACTGCCAATTTTGGATGAAAACTGCAGCTTCACCAAAAAAAATTCATCTTGCTTTGCAGACCGGTGCATTATGCGCGGCCAAGGTCATATTTTTTCTCGGAAAATGTGCGGCTGAAGGCCAAATTCTGGTGCAGTTTTGCGCGGGTGGATCACATATGTAGGCAAATTTTAGATATAACATCCAATTAAACATGGAAATTATGTCATTTTCTTATAAAATATGCACAAAGTTATGAAATGTGCGGCTGGAATTTCAGCTGCGAAAATAATTGCGCGGCCAAGATCTTGCCCGCAAACAGCAAACTTTCCAATCTGACCAGAGCTGCGAGCCTGCGGCTGCATAGAGCCCTAGACTACGCTGGTTTTGGTACCAGAATTTAATTTTTTTAAATCTAGGGTGGGCGTTACAAATTTTGATAGCCATACACGTAGGATTAAATTAATACATTGTGTGCGAGCGATTATTGTAATTTTTGGTAAAACTTTTTTCAATTCTGTTTGAAAAATGTAATCATCAAAGGTAGAATGCTATTTTGGTTTTTGTTATTGCTTGTCAAAATAGACCCTGGCCTGCGTTACAGAGCGTGATTCATTCACGAAAGAATAGGTTCTGTGTGAATTGCTTGGTTTCTCTGTTCGGGCCTCGTATCGGAATAAGATTGATGTCACATAATTATGCAAGATTAAGGTGATTATCACCGGGATTCTCACATTACTTATGTTTACTTCAGTTGACATGGCTGCAATAAGTTCTAATTTAGGCTTTGTAGCTATGACAATTAATTGATCGAACAGAGGTGATGAATTTATTTACTAAGAACAATAGATATACCATGCATCGATCAGAAATTTCTGCTCCAGGTTTTTGTAAAGTGGCTGGTCAGAGAAATGCGCAAATCACACAGACCCTATTCTTTTGTGAATGAATCGCGGTCTGTAACACAGATGAAATAGATCCCAATAACCAAAATTTTTAACAACATTTATGTTTTAGGTGGAAGGTGTGTTTTATGTTAATGATCCATTAGAAAAATTGATGTTCGATGAACTAAAACAATTTTGCAAGTCAGATGGTAAGTTAGCTTATATATCAAAGCCATGGTACAACATGTTTGTGTTGTAAATACATGTTGATAAATTTGTAGTAATTGAGACAATGTGACCCTACCAAAGGTACCCATTAGACTCCTCTATATCTAGATGAGTGACTCTTTCTGCTAAGAGCAATGATTGTAAATACTCTTTATTGATCTCAGCAGCAACAGCTGCAGATCAATTTCAAATTTAATGACAGATTGGTCCCGATTGTCAATGTGCAACAATGTGCCACAGCTAAAATGCAACTTCCTCAGGACCATTCCATCCACCATCCTCAGATGATACTCATTTGATGTTTTAGATATTAAGTCAAGCCTGAGTTGACCTTTGGGGGATTTGAATCACAGTCGATTAGACATGATCAGATCTGAAGACATGTCAGACATGTCATTATCAAAAGGAAGGCAATCTCTTTTGTTCACACAAAACAAAAGTAATTAGCAATGTAGTATTTAGAATGTTTAGAAGTAGGCTATATGTTGTTGATCAGTATATGTGATATAGAAAATGTTGGGACGACTGGGACCAGCGGTCAGCGATCAGCGAAGCACAATTACTGAATAATAGAACATTTGGCACATTTGTCTAAAATTTAAAAGTTTAAAAGTATTATGAATCAATAAAGTATTCATAAAGTTTACTAATGAAACAGAATAAAATGTGCATAAGGATGAAACTCACCACTCTATGTATAGTTAAGGTCAGTTTGAATTGCTTGGCCAGGAAATGTCACGTAAAATATTTGCAGCCATTTTCAAGGCAAAACTATGGTTGCAGGCACTGGTGATATTTATGTTCTGTTGGCTACTTTGTCATTGTATTGTTGTAAACCGTTCGTTTCTGTATCTCTGCATAATTGTTTACACTTTTTATATCAGTCGCACATTTTTAATTGTAATAAATAGAACACTTGTTGTTGTTCTAAATGTTGTTGATCATGTCTTATTAAAATGTGAATCTTGAAATAAAAACAATTTACCAATCAATTGAATTTTTGGGAAAGTAATTTGTAATCAATTATCTCCATACAGTTGCCACCTGTCTATATATGGTGGTCGCTCTAACAATGTCTAAAATAATATTTTCTATTGAATTGACTTTTTATATATTAATGCTGGCATATATAGTGGTTAATTTATCTATTTCTTGTAGCAGCAGGCCGATATATACAAGTTTTACTGTATTTGATCATAATTACATGTTATTAAATTTTATATAAGTATTTTTTTATTAATTACATACATTAAATTTAAATTTTGTTTATTGCAGGATACGGTGGGTTCTTACCTGGAATGAAACAAATTGCTAATGTTGCATCATTACCTGGCATTGTTGGTGTAAGTCTTAATTCAAATACACACTCAAACTATATTGCATGCTATAGATGTTAATTTACTATTGGAGCATTTTGATCAAAAGCTGTATACTTTGTTTTGAAATGACTTCCATGAAGAGAAATACAAGGCATAAATTTAGGAGATAGCTTTTTAATAATTTTTTCAAATTTGATCACGCTTTTGAACTCTTAATGAAATTTCATTTGAGTCCATATCAATCATATTTTTCAATTGTTTCAATTATTTTAATGTCTTATGTACTTATGTCTTGACTTGAATGACTTATCGACAGCTGATGCACAGCTAGTCAACAGGTCATCCTTTTACTCTTGCGAAAAAAGTTCATAAACTATGGGTACTTTTTCCAATAGGGTGACAACCAGTTACCCTTAATGGGTCATTCCATGCCAATTCAACGCACTCATTTGACAAAAAAAAAAATTGATTTAAGTGTTTTGTATCCAAAATTCAAATTCGAAATTATTTTTGAAAAATTTCGATACTGTCAATATCTGAGATAGTACATTCCTTTATATTTTAATATTTATATTTCTAAGTCAAAATTAATGTTCAAAGCGACAATATGTTATATAATTATTTCTATTTGAATAAAACAACAATGTTCCAATCTACTCAAGTAAGCTTACAATCATGCTTGAACTCCGAATAATGGCCAAGTTATGATGGTTTGAAGTTGACCTATTTGTTCTACTTTTGGCTTATCGTGTGAACTTAAGGTGTCAATATCTCGCGACAGAACCGAAATTTTTCAAAAATAATTTCGAATTTGAATTTTGGATACAAAACACTACATTTCTACAAACTTTCATCAAAATCAATTTTTTTTGTCAAATGAGTGCGTTGATTTGGCGTGGAATGACCCTAATGGGTTGTTAGATGTCAGATTATTTTTGTTATTCTAAAGCATTTTGCAAAGTTTTCATTACAACAACTATGTTCTTAATTTTTTAACATTTTCAACCCCTGTAAAAGTACATACATGAATACCTGAACAGCAACATGAACTTTCATGAACTGATATCACAGATTAATTCATTATTATGTTATTGTTTTTAGCGATCTGTTGGCTTACCTGATGTTCACTCTGGGTATGGCTTTGCTATTGGTGAGAATTGTTAATGTATTAATTATGTTAATGTATATATTAGACTATTAGTTATTATTAATGTAGGCTACATATCTTCAATTATAATAATTCTGTTGAAGCTTACAGTCAGTTCCAATAAAAGTTGTTTCTGTGAACGATGAAGTTTTATTCATTATCCTTCATAAATTTGAGTTATCTATTTCAATTTTAATTCAACATCGCAACCTAGTTTCCAGGTTTCCAAGCTTTCTTTGACCCTGTGTTGTTTGACGGAGTAACAAACTTGAAATTACAGTAATTACAGGCTAATTGTTTTCTAACAAATATAACTCCCGACTCAGGCAACCTGTCTGATAAAACAGTCACTGCAGTTCTGCTGATGTTGAAATACTCCTGCTGGAGAAAGAGTTTTTTTTCTGTTTCTGTATACCTCTGTTCTGAATTTGAGAATCCCTTTCTTCATAAGCATAATTGTTAATATTATCCTACGATTGATACCAAAGACGTATGCCCCTCAACCGCTGCATGACATCCTTCACTTGCAACCGAAGGAGATGTTTCGACGGGAGAGTAGTATCTTTTCATAATGTTTTGTATCGTGAATTGCCTTATTTAAAAGTTTCTTTATCAGGAATGTCTGACCGTGATTTGTGGTGTTCTTTGTGTAGCAAATATGTTGAGCGTATGGGAGACGGCACATTCCTATAATGTGACTGTCTATACTACTACTTGCTACTACGATTGATAAAAATGATTAATAATTTGATATATTTCATAGGTAATATGGCAGCATTTGATATGGGAAATCCTGAAGCAGTTGTGTCTCCTGGTATGTTTATTTTATTAATGTTTCCAATGTTTTTAGTGGCACGCTTCCCTAAATGATGTCATTTTCCAAAAATCCAATGACGTCAGTACTGGCAACTGCAAATAAGTATGGGTAAACCGTATCAATCTTTTTGGTATATTTCAACTTTCAAGGTGCATTTCAGTAGTTTTTCGTAGAATGAGAAGAATCTAGATATGTTGTGTCTGGTGAATTTCAGTATGGTTTCATTACCCAATCCCATTCCAGTATGTTTTAAGTAGGCTTCCAGTAGAGATCATGTCATTGTGTCATGACAGTAGCTTATCATTTACAACTAAATTATTTGTAACATTAAGTTCCTTCTTTAGACTGTCAATAATTACTTTTATTAAATCATAATAGTATGTTTACTTATTTAAATCAATCATTCAATCTTGTTTTTGAATTTCACGAAAATTGGCGGGCCTTAGTGTTAGGGCGTTGGACCACGACCCGCAGGGCCTTGGGCTCAATCCCTGGCAGAAACACTATTGGTTGGCGTCAGGAAGGGCATCCAGCCATTAAACTCGCACAAGCTTCAGAATAACTAACAAATTAATCAACCACACTGGTGAAAAAAGCTACTAGCTTACCCGGTTTGTGGTTGTTTACTTATTTACATCAATCATTCATTGATAGGCGGTGTTGGTTTTGACATCAACTGTGGTGTGCGATTACTGAGAACAAATTTAGATGTCAAAGATGTTGAACCAATGAAAGAACAACTAGCACAGGTACAAACACATTCATTTTATTGCCTTTTATGTATATACTAGTGAAGTGAACCCGCTCCGCTGGGTGAAACTTTAAAATGATTTGAAAATGAAAATAATAGAAACCTTATTTGCTAGAAGTTAGCCCAAATGATAAATAAACAATAGAACTGATTGTCAGTCGGATGTGAAATACGAAGCGTGACGAACATGAGAATGTATTTCGTTCTTTCTGTGGAGCCGCAAGAGAAATCCTACAAAAAAAATACGCTTCGGACCGTCAATTAAAGGAATATAAAGATACGGACACGAAACATGGCCTATGTTGTGACAAATAATTATATGATACCCCACGAAAAGTTTGGTTTTGATACGTTTACCAGGAGAAGCGTGAATCTCGAATACTGCTAATACAGACAGACATACATCGACGTTTATATTGTAGATAAGCATCGTTTGCAAAACGTTTTCAAATTTGTAAAGCTGATATTGGAAAAATTGTACGAAGAGCTTTGATAGGGCAATATGTTCTTAATTACAACTTTTACAAACATTCTAATTGTTTCTTCCTCCTGTGAAAGTAGTTTGTGAATGTTAACATGGCCCAATTTTCATGAACAGTTCATGAACATTTTATGAAAAAGTTTGTGAAAACAAGCCATTAAACATTCATGAACTGTTTATGAACGGTTCTTGAAATGGTTTTAAGGTGTTTGTAAAAACTTAATGAATGTTCATAATGCTCACAAATAGTAAATGAGCCGTTCATGAACTCTAAATTTTTTTTATTAAATGATCAAATCTCTTGAAAGAAATTGATATGATGTGTCAAATCACTAAGATATATTTATTATCAATGTTTTCGGTAAAAAAATCTGCTCTTCTAGATATTTGAAAAGTGCCACAAGGAGCTTTTATAGGGAAATGTTATGAATTACAATTTTTTACAGTTCTAATTGTTTCTTGGATCATTTTTCTAGGCATTGTTTGATCACATACCGGTTGGTGTTGGGTCGAAAGGAATCATTCCCATGACAGCAAAGTAAGCACATTTTTAGTCTTTGGCAAAAAATCCAACAAGAAATTGAGAATTGTTTATTAGATAGATTTTCAAGAAATTTAGAATGTATCGTCCTCTTCAGTGATCTTTGTTTCTTTAATTATAATCGTTGTAAATGACTACATTGTAACAGGATCAATACTTTCAACGGTTTTTATTTCGTATATCCGAGTTTGCACTCATCCAAATTTGATTAATAAATACTCAACTCAAAATCGATTATTAAATACTTAACCAAAAATAATTTGAAAGGCTTCAAATCCAGGCTGTAGATAAGCACTTAGCGGAATCCATAAAATTAATTCAATGTTAATCCAATCCCGCATGGTTATACATCTATCAACTTTTATAGCTATTCCGTTCCTTTGTATGTTTCACTGGTGTGTTAGATACTAAATATTTACTCAATCTTATTTGTTAAGGGATTTAGAAGATGCACTTGAAATGGGTATGGACTGGTCACTACGAGAAGGTATAATCAAATGATCGCAACGTTGTTATGATATATATTTATCCGAGAAGATTATTTTTACATTATTCAAGATCACTACAATTTTATTCTTTCCCAAGGCAATTAATGAATTGTGCACAGGGTCCGACAAAATGTTTTACCTTCCGCAAACCTTATACTGTTAGATAAACGTTAGAAAAATGTTCAAGTAATTTTACTGACATAAAAGCGTAAAATCGAAGCTTTATTTTAGCTTTATATTCAACATTTTGGCTAACCTTCTGAATTTTTCTAGCCTTCCGCAAACTAGGTTTCCAAGTTTCCGGACTTTGTCGGACCCTGATTGTGCATGGTCTCATTGGTACACTAGTACAAACTTGATAAGCTAATAAACAACAATCGTTATTGGCTTTCTCTTGTATCCCCTGCTCACTCAAATATGTACTGAATCTAGCCTAAGTACATGAGCCCCCCTATATATTTTTGGAAACCATAGTGTCTATGAACTGCGTGATTTTCGGTCCAGCTAAAATGAAACATAAATAAATTAGGTACGGTAGATTATTCCCACATCATCACAAAATACCAATTGTCATAAAATCACAATTTTTTGTCAAAAACATCATAGCTGCAACCACCACACAATGAACTGAATGATTATACGAATTAATGCATAAAGAATATCCATAACTCAATAGAACTTGTTGGGCGGATAAACAGCCCTGAGATAATATACCCTACTGATTTAAGAAAAGATTTCAGTTTGATTGCAAACTTATACTGAATCTAGTGGGAGTTGCATTATGAATAGGTGCAGTGTAGGCTACCTACCACATCAATTGATAATCCAGGCCAATCTGCCATGAAATCTTTTGAAATTGATCTGCAGTAGTGTCACGGCTGAAATCAATAAAGAGAATTTACATTCAATCATTGCTTTTCTCCAAGATAGCCATTCCTCTAGAAATAGAAGATTGATACCGGCGCTTTCGGTAGGGCTATACCGTCTTAAATACTTATACTGAATCTAGTTCTAATGCCTAAACTTGTACATGTTTTGATTCATACTTTCAAACAGGTTATGCATGGGCAGAAGATAAAGAACATTGTGAAGAGTATGGTCGAATGCTACAAGCAGATCCATCAAAAGTTAGTCAACGTGCAAAGAAGAGAGGCTTACCACAGGTAAGTAATTATTCATGTAATGTCTCGTAAGATATTGTTCTGATGCAAAGAAATTGCTGCGAATTCATAACAGGTCACAAGTAGTTTCCAAGGAAACTTGGTAGATTATTTTACAAAGTTCTGAATTGCATTATTTCCAGCCACATCTCTGCTTGAAGAATCCTAACATAGAAAAATAATCATATATATGCTACAATCAAATAATGGACAGCTCTATACAGTGGTCAATACAGTTAAACCTGTATATAACAGCCAGCAACAAGAGGTAGATAAATTGACCATTATAGACAGGTGACCTTTATATACAGGTTTGATTCAATAGAAAATACTATTTTGGACATTGCAAGAGTGACCACTATAGACAGGTGGCCTCTTTATAGAGGTGACCATTATAACAGGTTTTACTGTATATTGATTTCAATATAAATAAATACTGTTTGATTAACAGCAGCCATTCCATAATTGATGATTATAATATTTGATTTCATACAAATAATTTTTGTTTTGCTGTCAAGGTATATTTTGTATTTATTTAATTCTCATTTTATTGATCGTCAGCTTGGTACGCTTGGTGCAGGAAATCATTACGCTGAAATTCAAATTGTTGAAGATATATATAATAAACGATCAGCTGGTCGAATGGGAATCGATCGTAAAGGCCAGGTATTTTCCACATCATGTTGTCATTTAATTGTTCTGTTTATTTTAATTTTTGCTTATAAATTACAGGCATGGGAGAGTTGTTAGCAATATTTATTGACCTAATCCATATGGGGAAAAATGTTGACAAGTTTATGAACGCTTCATGAACTGTTCATGAACTTGTAATATTTTAAAAGTACTTGTTATTGAGAGTAAATTACAGTAGCAACTTGTATTCAAGGTTCCTTCTTGTATTGAAGTGAACCTGATATTCATAAAATGGCATTTCAAAGTAATGTATATACAACTGATCAAATCAAGTTAAAGAATGGTTTTTTATTGTGATTGTCAACCGTTGAGTGTAGATTGATATATCATGCAAGCAGGGTCTGATACAAGATTCAGCCTTCTGAAATCCTGAAGCATTTCAACATTTTCTGAATTTTATTGTTGATGTTTGACCAATAAATCATTAAAAATCAATTTTATTCTGGATTTGTTCTAACCTTCCGGAATCTAGGATTCCGATATTTGTACTTTTGCCGGACCATGCATGCATCTATGTTGACTTAAATAGCCTACCAAACATTTATATTTCTATAATAAAACATACCGATGTTATTCCTGTTTTGTTTTGATATTAAGGTATTCCAATATACTACACATATGATTGATCCATGAGCTAGTTTATGAATTGTAACTTACATTGCAGGTGTGTGTGATGCTTCATAGCGGAAGTCGTGGTCTAGGTCACCAGGTTGCAACAGGTAAGATAACATATCTACTCCTTTGAAAACAGTTCATGAACATTTTATAAAAGTTTCATGGATAAAACATGCCATTTAACATTCATGAACTTTTTGTGAAAGCTTCATAAATTGTTAATAAGAGAGAATATAGCGCTACCAAAAATGCCCTTACCAATATTTTATTTTTAGAGGAGTCACTCTTTTCGTTAAGAATAATGATTTTAAATTCTCTCTTACCATCTCGGTCGTGACACTTCAGATTAATTTCAACATGTTTCATGGCAGATAGCCTGTGAAAGCAATCTCTGAGTTCATGAATAGTTCATTTGTGAACATTTTTCTGGTAGGTTCATGAACAGTCATAAACAGTTCATAAACAACGTGGAACTACCCAAAATTGTATGAAAACTTCATGAACTTTTGGGCAATTTCGAGTTCATGAACATGTACTTTTTCCAAAGGGGAAAAAAGCCTTGATCGTAAATGTGCAGCGATATACTCAGATGGTACCCAGTTGATCCTTCAGATAATTTCAAGTCTGAGTAAAACTTTGAGTGATTTGAACCACAGTCAAACAGATATGGTCAGATCTGAAATATGACTGCTGTTCCATTTGAGCTTATCCTCCAAATCTGAGCTACCGATAATTGAGATGGTCATGAAGTTTTTGGGTTGATGAAAAGTTCATGAACTTCTCGTGAATTTATTAAAATGTTTTACATCGGTAGAACGTATCTAAAAACAACACTGATTGTGTATTGGGTAAGTATTGACATTTTCTTTATCACAGTTTTTCTTTAATAGTTTGTCTTAATATTCTCAGATGCTCTCGTGCAAATGGAAAAAGCAATGAACAGAGATAAAATCTATGTGAATGACAGACAGGTAACAGTAGCATAATTAATAATCATTAAAATTGGACTTTTTAATATTCATGAACTGTTTTTACAGTAATACACACAGTAGCAATACGGTAGAACAATATTGTCTTTAGGCTATTACTTCACTTGAGCTTTTATAAGCGTATATCCTGTTTTGTAACTTGTATTTACTTTATATACTAATTTATCTTCGTAGTGAATGATGATATAATAGGCCAAGTTAATCACATCTATTTAACAATTGATGTGTTATGATCATAACCGCCGAAGCGAAATATCTGACACTGTTTTGTGTTTTAACAATATTTGTTGTAATTGTGTTGTTGTTGTGGTCTTTGTTTGATTTTGTTGTTTAACTATTTTTATTTCAAATATTATTGTAACTATTTTGGTAATTTTGACTTATGTTGTAATGATGGCATAATAGGCCGAGTTTCAGTAAACAATTCATTGTTTGCAATGAAATAAACATTTATGCTAGCGATTATTCTGATCAATTGACGAGGCTGGTCTGACACGTGTTTCGTTCCTGCCAAGGAACTCATCAGAGACCTTTCTGATGCCGTAGCTTGTCAGGCATCGCGCCTGAAGTCCCGCTAACGAATTGTAGAGATGGTGACAATTCTGATTCTGATTATGATGGTGATTATTCTGATGCCACATTAATGTTTGATTGAAGTATTAGGCAACACATGCATGGAATCTTTAGTAAATTCTCATTACAATTCTGTTGTTGTGATTTAATCTATGTTAATAATTGTAAATAAGACTAATGATATATAACATAGCATAACATAATATCAATATAATATTGCTTCATGGCTGACAGGCGGTTTGGGTTCTGCTCCTCTCGTTGTCGGGCTGACACTTCAATCCTCCATGTGGAAGCAAGGCTACCACAGCAAGTATCATTGTCAGACAAAAAATCTTCTGAGCTTTTCAACAATTTCTTCTGAATTTTTTTGTTGACGTTTGGCCCATAAATCATGAAAAAAGAATTTTTTGTTCTAGATTTCTCTAACCTTCTGGAATCTAAGATTGCGGGATTCCCACTTTTGTCGATTCCTGAGAAGTTCATAGTTAATAGCACTAAATCATTATGAATTGTTCACAGCATAATTATCATGAGGTTTTGATACGATCCATTTTCTATTTGCTCTCTATTATTTGTTAGTTGGCGTGTGCTCGCATAACATCTCAAGAAGGACAGGACTATTTAAAAGCAATGTCCGCTGCAGCAAACTATGCTTGGGTCAATCGTTCTAGTATGACGTTCTTGACAAGACAGGTAAGATGTAATGAAATACTTTGAAATATTTGAATTACCAACTAAATATTTTTGTTAGAGCATCAAAGAGGCAGCGATATATGATGCTCATGTTCACTTACTAATTTGAGATTTATTCAATAGCTTATTGAAATTCTTGAAACATTTTGAAAAGTTTGACAGTGCAAACATGACATATTCAAACCAACAATTTAGACTAAAGGGTTACCACATACTTGCCATGTTTGTATTCATATTTACTAAACGAGAAAATGTTGGGAGTCACGAGTGAAACGCTAAAAAATCACGAGCTCCGAGCGAGTGATTTTTAGCTTCCCGAGTGTCTCCCAACATTTTCTCGTTTAGTAAATATGAATACAAACATTTGCAAGCATGTGGTAACCCTTTTCTAAAATAAAACAAATGTCGGAATCTCATTCGACGGCGAATTTTCAATTCATGAATTCACAATTTAAAATTCAATTTCAATTCATAAACCAAGCAAAGAGAATCCCACAACAAGATAGGTATTGTCTAATAAAAAAAGACATATACAAGAACGTCTGTAATATAAGTGGTACTATAGTTCTTTAGCAAATTAATGCAGTTATTGTTATTTAAATTTTAGGTTTACCTTGAAACCGCGACATAGCCTATAATTGTCCTTCATTCTGTGTTTTTATGTTGCATGTTACACAACCAATAACTCATTCACCAAGCTTTTCAATAAATATAAACATCTTGAGCTAAATGTCGTTTTGTAAATCGTAGCCATTATTGAGATATTTATTGGATTGTATTGTTCAAAAAGTTATCAATTCTGTATTTTATCACAAATCAAACTTTTTGAAGCTTGCGGTTTTTCCCGGTTCTCGGAGCCATGTTTTACCCTAGGATTTCATGCACGCTCATTCGACCAATCAGATCGCAGAAAACCTTCGTGATATTTTAGAAATTGTGTTCATACTATAATTTACCCTTACATACAATATTGATATGTTTTGTTCATTACCGAAGCAACTACTATTAAGCACTTGGAGCACAGTTTCTTATGCTCCATAATTTTCTGACGCACAAGAAAAATGCTAAGGAAAAAACAAGGAGGCATAAAAAAATCACTGATCACCGCGTTGAGTGATTTCCTCCTTCAATTATAATCGACATAATTTTGCTGATTTAGAGTTTTAATAATGTGTTTCTTTTTGTAGGCATTTGCTAAGACATTCAAATCAACTCCTGATGATCTTGATATGCATGTAATTTATGATGTTTCACACAATATTGCCAAAGTTGAGCAACATGTATCTTTTTTGTATTACATTCATTTTGTTTTCACAGTGCAGATGTTATAGAATGTTTTTAGTGCAATCATGGCTATGTGAAAACTCTTTTGATGTCCACTTGTATTACAGTGAAACCTGTATATAACAGTCAGCTACGAGAGGTAGATAAATTGACCATTATAGACAGGTGACCTTTATATACAGGTTTGATTCAATAGAATATACTATTTTAGACATTGCAAGAGTGACCACTATAGACAGGTGGCCGCTGTATAGAGGTGACCGTTATAACAGGTTTGACTGCATCGTGAAATGCAAATAGATATACAATTTTGTTAAAATATTTTTTTTTATATTTTTATAATTTCTTTGTAACTTCTCGTCATTCGCGTTTTGTTGAGTTCATGAACTAGTTCATGAACGTTAAATGGTCTGATTTTGATGTAATTTTCATGCTTTTCGCAGGGACATGAACAGATCACAATTCAGTTCATGAAAAATTTGTGAACATTTTTATGAAATGGAATATCATCTATTTGTATTGTATTGGCTTCTTTTTCTTTATAATTCACATTCTAATTTTCAATTGCTTGCATGCTCCAAAGTAACAGAAAAATAAGTCATGGCAACAATGTTTTAAATTTATTTGTATCAAGGCTTCAGCAAGATTTATCTCCAAAATACTTTTAAACTTCAAAGTTGAAATATAATAAACAAATTTCAACATGTGGTATATAAATTGATAGATAGATTGATATTTATTTCAATAAAGGGTTACCACATACTTGCCATGTTTGTATTCATATTTATTAAACGAGAAAATGTTGGGAGACACGAGTGAAGCGCTAAAAAATCACGAGCTCCGAGCGAGTGATATTTAGCTTCCCGAGTGTCTCCCAACATTTTCTCGTTTAGTAAATATGAATACAAACATGGCAAGTATGTGGTAACCCTTTTCTAAAATAAAACAAATGTCGGAATCTCATTTGACGGCAAATTTTCAATTCATGAATTCACAATTTAAAATTCAATTTCAATTCATAAACCAAGCATGAAGAGAATCCCACAACAAGATAGATTTTGTCGAATAAGAAAGACATATACAAGAACGTCTGTAATATAAATGGTACAATAGTTCTTTAGCAAATTAATGCAGTAATTGTTATTTAAATTTTAGGTTTACCTTGAAACAGCGTAGCCTATAATTGTCTTTCATTCTGTGTTTCTATTTTGCATGTTACACAACCAATAACTCATTTACCACGCTTTTCGATAAATAAAAACATCTTGAGCGAAATGTCGTTTGTAAATCGTAGCCATTATTGAGATATTTATTGGATTGTTATCAAAAAGTTATAAATTCTGTATTTTATCACAGATCAAAAACTTTTTGAAGCTTGCGGTTTTTCCCGGTTTTCGGAGCCATGTTTTACCCTAGGATTTCATGCACTCTCTTTCGACCAATCAGATCGCTTAAAACCTTTGTGATATTTTAGAATCATCATTCATACTCAAATAATGGTTGAGAAAAAATGATAACGATAAAATACAATTACATATAAATTACATATTTTATTATTATTGATTGCTTGCTACTTTTAACATTTTAATTCTTGACGATATCTGAGTAGATGGTTGACGGAAGAGAAAAAATGTTACTAGTTCATCGTAAAGGATCAACACGTGCTTTTCCACCTCATCATCCTCTAATTTCGGTTGATTATCAGGTATTTATTTTGAAATTAGATTATAAAAAGTATGGCAATTTATTAGACCAGTGTCCAAATCAAAGAAAGGAACATTAATGGAAGCTAAATACAGCGTTGAAATTGATCTGCACCCTTGTGAAAACAGTTCATGAAAACAGGAATTTTGACAATCATCAACTCAACAAATTCTTACTCAGGGGTAAAGTTTTGTCGCATCTGCAAATCAGTAACAGGCATTTACGATCGTAGCCATTTAAATATTATCGAATTTAAATTTAAGTATATAGTTTGAATGAAACTGCAACCCAACATATATCATAATTTATTTATTAGTAAATATTGTTAAAAAACTTGTGATTATGCCATGGTTCACAATTTTTTCACAGTTTTATTGATCCATAGCGAAGCGAATGGTGAATAGCGAAGAGAGCTCTATTATAATAAAATATCATATCCTAACCTGTTGGCTATGAAATGTTTTTAATTCATTTGTATTTAGGAAACAGGACAACCAGTGCTTATTGGTGGTACAATGGGTACATGCAGGTATGTATAATTGTTCACACAGTTTATTCTTTTATCTAAGGCTGTATACGTAACGATAATGCCATGTTTAAGGATAATGTAGCAGATTAAAGACTATTCTTGATTTTTTATACATAGAGAGAGAGAGAGAGAGATTCATAAAT
This sequence comes from Haliclystus octoradiatus, assembly GCA_916610825.1. NCBI lineage: Eukaryota > Metazoa > Cnidaria > Staurozoa > Stauromedusae > Haliclystidae > Haliclystus > Haliclystus octoradiatus. The sequence continues at coordinate 18,378,000 of OU744453.1, read as the reverse complement.
AAAAAGAGACATACAGTTTCACACCAGTTTTTGCAACTCGGAGTAGCGAGAACAGTAGGCCTATGTCTTTTTTTTTACTCATTTTATTTATTAATCTATTAAAGCTCTGATATATATCATTGAGCACTTATACCTACACAAGTGTGGACAACTTTACATTATTTATCTATATATATTAATCAATAGTAGATCAAAGATCATGAGTTTACATTGTAACTCTGAGTTTTGCGTGATAACGCTCTTCAGACGGATTATTAAAATCAAATTGATGTTTTACCCATACAATTACTTTATATATTAATCAATTTATTTTTGCTAATCAGGCATTGATCAACCACACCATTTCAATCCGTTCCATATCCTTCCACATATTGAGGTTCTAAGTAGTATTTGCTATCAAAACTGTAATTGTTGAATTCTACATTTAACGAGAGACATTGAATTATCTGCACCGATGCGTTCGATAAGTGTTGTCCGACAGAAGTAGTCCTCTATCTGAACAAAACTACGGTGGTAAAACTAAAACTTAAAAATATCCTACTCGAATATCGATTCAAAAGTAAAAATTTCATCTTTATTTATCTTTAGTTATATTTTAACTGGTACAGAAAAAGGAATGACAGAGACGTTTGGTAGTACATGTCACGGAGCTGTAAGTTTTCCTATCATTCAAACATCTCTCTCTACTTTGATTGTATGACTGACAAATAAATGTGTGGACTGATATTTTCTTGGCCCAATGACAACAGCTAATATATCTAAGATATAAGATTCCTTTTTGGGTCAGTGATATCGATTACATCAACAGGGTCAGCATTTCAGATTAAAGTTGTATGGTTTTATATGAAACATTTACTAAATGAATGATGTACTACATCGATAAATGTTTTTTCGCCGTCCCACAGATAGCATATTATGGAGAAGAAAAATACACATCAATATTAAGAAAGAAAATGCACAGCATTTTGATGCTGATTTGACTTGCAGCACTATTTGCAATTGCCAAAATAGGATAAAAATTGTAGTCAAATTAATCCTCAAAATGTTTACTTTATTAGCTAATCACCCTATTGCTCACAGACATTAAGAACATAAACTTCCTTGCAGAAAGTAATTGTGCCTTTAATTTATTCAAGCTCCAATGGGATGGCTTCCCTCTCACTTTACAGTTATACTCAGTCCATTCATTGGCATCTGATGCTTGTTTGACATTGAGAGCGAAGTAGTTAAGAGTATGTATTGCATTGGACCCTCAACAAATCAATACTAATTAGAATGTAAAATTACAATGACCCTTTAAACAACAATGAAAATTAAGGTGTGGATGGTAGGGAAGAAAGACTTGGCATTAAAAATAGCTTCTTAAATCTATAGAATTGGACCTGTTTCTAGTATCCACTCTCAATACTCATTTATTGTTGCAGGGAAGAGCACAATCAAGAGCAAAATCAAGGTAATGATTTCATCTTATTAATTTGAACTTCAAATGAAATCTATTAATTTGCCTTTATTAGGTTGATGATGATGTCATTACTATTTTGTTTGGTACATTACCATCATCTTCAATAGTACAAGGGCTAGTTTAATATCTCTGGTTTAATACCTGCAGCTGGGGTACCATATGTTGGTTGCATGAGGTTTTTCCTGTCATAAAATTGACATTTAAATAGTCAGAGGATTTGATCGGACATCACCAAGGGTGGACGAACGTGAGCTAGGATCTTTCTTAGTTCGCAGCAAGATGTACAGATATTACAGATTATTTTGACAATCGAGGCTTACCTGCCATAAAATCTGTTAAAATAAAAGTGTCGCAGCTGGGATTAATATGGGCATTTAACATCATTGCTCCCAGCGAAAAGAGCCTCTCCACCAGAATTAGAGGAGTGGTATACGTGCCTTCGATAAGGCAATATTGTCTCAATTGCTTCTACTTTATAACGTCTGAATAATATTTAGATTGTCCTGATACCTGTTTACTCTCTACAAGTTAGCAACTTGTATGAGACACATTTTTAATTGACCCTTCCAATAACCGTTTTTATTCGTAGGCGAAATCTTGACTACAATACAGTTCTCAATCGCTTGGCTCAAGATGGAATAGCAATTCGTGTTGCTTCGCCTAAATTAGTAATGGAAGAGGTATGTCTGCAGGGTCCGACAAAGTCTGGAAACTTGGAAACCTAGTTTGCGGAAGGCTAGCAAAATTCAGAAGGAAAAGGCAAAATGCTGGATATAAAGCTAAATAAAGTTTTGATTTTAAGTTTTTATGTCAGTAAAATTTCTCAAATGTTTATCTAAAAATTTAAGGTTTGCAGAACATAAAACATTTTGTCGGACCCTGTATGTCTGACATTTACTTTTCAAATATATAGGTTTCATGGAGTTTGTATGAATAGACAGCAATTCAGGAATAAACCTGTTGATGGATCAACTCTGTGAAAACAGTTCATGAAAAACAGGCCATTCAAAGTTCATGAACAGTTCATTAACAGTAATTACAGTTGAATCCGGCAATAGTGATATAAGAAGGATACAAACGGTTTTGCCAGAATCCGTTATTAGCGTTAAATATTTAGCAAAGTTTGATCATACATTTCTCATTATCATACTTTTCTGGCTTACTGTTATTGACAAAATACAGAATACCGTTATTGCCAGATTTTACTGTATAAGGTGTTTATGAACAGTTCATAGCCAGCTCATGATGAAATTGATGAAATATTTAATATTGGTAAAAGCACGGTAGCACATTGAAAGCCTGCATAAAAAATCTGACATGCCTATGACTTCGTTTGAGTACCCATTTTCTAAAAATAAGTTGCCATCAAAATTTTATTGCTGAATATCGATTTTAAAATTTGATGTAGATATTGTATTTTGATAATGTGCACTTTACTATGTAATTTACTTTTGCCCCATTTCCAGGCTCCAGAATCATACAAGAATGTCACAGATGTCGTAAACACATGTAAGTGTCTTCAGATCATTTAATTTATCTATTACAGTGAAACCTATATGTAGCAGCCAGCTAGCTATGAGAGGTAAATAAATTGACCTACATAACATAACTTAATAAATAAATTCTACATATTCATTGCGAAGATTCATAAAAACCATCAAACTTGAAGAACTAATTACATAAGTTATGAAACAGAACGATGTGTTATATTTATGCGAACTCCAGATATTTTAACTTTTTAAATCTTATGTAAGTATATACCATTTTAAATTCCTAGTTACTTCTACTAATTTTAATCCTTTAATTAATTGCTATTCTACCATACTCATCATTGTGTTAAACATATCGTACTTTTTTAACGGTAACTGTTTTTGTATTTATGCTAAACAGTAGAATACGAGTGAAAATAAATAAAGATGATGGCCATTATATGTAGGTGGCTTTTATATTTCATACGTATTTATTTAATTAAAAAATACTATTTTAGGCATTGCATGTATTACCACTATATAACACACGTGGCTGCTGTTAAGCCCTGGTCAAGCACTTTTGAACAACTTTTAAATCCATTTTGTCTGACATGTTTGATTGTGAAATATTGTATTTGTTGTATTGTGTTTGATGGCCATCAAGCATTCTCCAAGGGTTTTTGTAGTTGAAATTCTTCGTCGTCCTTTTCGATCCATTTTGTTCAAAATTTATTGAACTTTTTCAATGTTGTAACCTCTCCAATGGATTCTCTTTCTGCTCAGTCAAGACCCTCTGAGTTGTTCTAGAAAAGTCTTGAAAAAGTCAGGTCCGTTTAGCCACCCTTGAAAAGACTTCTTCAAAACACTTTGTATATTGCTTTGTCTTTCATTTTTATTAGGTCACAGAGCTGGTATAAGTAAGAAGTGTGTCAAACTGAAACCAATTGCTGTGATTAAAGGATAAAAGCCAAACAGGTTTTATTAAAACAACTAAAAGATTTAGCAAAGCATACACCATTTTCAATTGTATTATTTAATTAATAATTTGGGAAAGAAACATAAAAATGTATTAGTATATACATATATATATATTTAATGTAGAATTTGAAAATAATATTTGAATTTAACTACTTTTTATGTCATATTGATTTTTCGTATTCATATATCTGATCATGAACACAATATTTCATAAACGACGATTGTTTATTTGTTTCTACTTCCCAGAATATATTTCTCTTCGGACTCCAGAATGCAAGATAGAGCTTATACTGATGAAATATTTGAAAACTTGCCCAGGGAGCATGCAATTAACTCCCCTAGATGGAGGGTCCTAATGGCATTAAGTCCCGCCATATCAAATTTGCTTCCAACAGGCCTTGTTCATGAACAATCCTGGACTTCCTGAACATTTTGTGAACTAGTTCATAAACATTAAATGGCTTGTTTTCATGAACTTTTCATGCACAGTTCGTGATAATTGGAATATTCAAATCCCTTGTTCAAAATTTCTTCAAATCTGTTGAAAAATGCAATAATTGAACATGCATTGTGATATATTCTAGCTTTTTAACGACGTTCCGTGGTTGCCCCCAGTATTTTCTTCCCTTTCCTGTGCCCCTTGCTATTTGAGACTCCCACAATTCCACTCCACAACAGTAAAACAAGATGGCGAGCGAATCTGCTGAAGTTCTTGAAGAGTTGTTCGCTGTTTGCAGTCGCCTATTGGATCATAGAGCTGTTATAAAAGCTGAACAGAAACTCGTGTTGAAAGAATTTGAGCTAAAAAGAAACGATAGAGAATATTTAAGATTGAAAGAGATTATACAAAGAAGGAAAAAGCTCGAAGAAAGACTCACAGAATGTGACGAGCTTTCTCAATTACGTGTCATACAAGTTTTAAATGCTGTCGCCAGTACAAATGCAAGTGTTGAAATGATACTTTCAAAAGAACGAAACCCTGAGACATTTCAAGAGAAAATGAAAGTAGAACGTGAACTAGAAATGAAGAAATTCTATGAAGAAATAGAAAAATCTAGAAATGACGTTTTGAAATTAAATAAAGAACGTTTGGATTCATTAGTAGAACAAGAGAAATAAAACAGCAATTATTATGGAATACGATACTTTCCCTTCTTTATATATGAGTAATAATATTTTTAATTATATATTTATATTTACAATGGTTGATGAAAAAATAATGTACAAGTTGACACATGAATTAAGATTAGTTTTCTCTGGCAATATTTTATCCTTCTGATTGATCATATTATGTCATTTGAAGAGTTTAGCAAAAGACGATCGATTTCACGTTATCGGGTAGGTTTATTTTCTTCAGTTGATGCAGTGCTGTTTTGTTGAGGAGATACAGATGGGGCTGAGACGACAGATGGAGCTGCTGATGGGGCTGGGACTGAAGAAGAGTCTGCTGGTGCTTCTGGCTGGGGGAGTGCTGGCTGTGCGTCCGGTTGTGGTAGTACTGGCTGTGCTTCTGTCTGCTGGGCGGCTGTATCTTGAGTCTGGGCTGCAGCCTTGTTCTCGCTGCTCTTTTTATTCATTTCCTCCACTGAAATAAGAAAAGAAGGCAATTCAAACACTATGTCACGCAAGTCGATAAAGTAACAATTTTCAAAATGTGGCTGCTTGACTAAACAATAATTCACATATAGTTCATGAAACGTTCATGGACGTTGCCCCTGGGCCTCCCGGGGAAAAGAATAAACTGAGTGATTGAACCTTTTATCAACTGTTCATGAAAATTTCATGAACGCCGCCCAGGCTGAAAAAAAACACTGAATTAATGAGGTATTTACAAACTGTTTATGAAAGTTCAGATCCCTTTGTGAAAGTATTCATTGAGCTAATGAGCTATTTACAAATTGTGCATGAAAAGTTCATGTACACCCACCCCTTGGAAAAATTTACTGAAGTCATGAACAGTCCATGACCATTACGAACAATGATGAAATGTTCATCAACATCATTTAAACAGTTTATGAGCCATTCGTAAACTTTTTATGAACATTGGGTAACTTAACGTTCACAAACTGTTTTCAGAGGAACATTGGACTTCTAAGTTTTTTATGAATTATTCCTGATTGTTGAAAACGGTGCCATTTAACATTCATAAACTGTTTTCACGGGGTATAAATGACGGTAATATATCAAAATGTTTGCTATCTTCCAAAAATAACTACCGTATATCAATAATCAACATCTTTATAATTGTAATTTTAACTGCAGTGAAACATGTATAACGACCAGCTAAGAGAGGTAGATAAACTGACCACTATAGACAGGTGGCCTTTATATACAGGCTTGATTCAATAGAAAATATTATTGTAAGAGTGACCATTATAGACAGGTGGCCGCTGTATAGAGGTGACCGCTATAACAGATTTGACCGTAATTATAGAGGGTCTGTGATTCAAATACTTACATGAACATCCATACAATTCCATTCGTGTGCAGATATTATTGTTCCATGATTTTGGAAGTAGTTTAACATATCGACCAATTATTGGTGGCGTCAAATCATGGGATTGAACACTAAATGTATCTTTGTTTCCATCAATCAACTGAGAAAAAAAAATATTATCACATAAATATTATCTTGATATATAATTTATAGGACAGAAAATATGACACAGATTTAGATAATGCTTTAGATGCTCTTCAATTGCATACAAAATTATTTGGTGTGAAAATTTATTAAAAAATCCCAAATATTCAAAATAGCAAAATGGTATGCTCCGCATATGCTGTACTGCATAGTAGACTTAAATTGACAGGTAGTGTGTACTGTGTAGGGCTAGAAAATGTTGGGACCACTGGGCCCGGCCATCGCAGGCCCAATGGTTGAAGAATAGAATTCCTGGAGGCAGATTAAGTATTCTTAATCTGTAAATAATTCATAAAATCTATTAATGAAACCGAATAAGATGTGCATAAGGATGAAATGGTCACTCTAGATGTATAAATAATGTCAGTTTAAATGGTTTGGCTGGGGGTGGTGGGTTTCCCAACTCCACTGAGGAGAGGTCTCATGTTACTTCCTCAATCACAAATCTTTTTCCTTGATGAAGGGGTTAAATATCTCCGAAAGGAGCATCTATCCACCTGACCTGTCCACCCTCTTCAGTCACCCCTGTTAGGTGTCTGAGGGACTGTACAATATGTCGCATCCCTCATCATATAACGTTACCTATTATATTATTACTAGTTTACTACTACTATCGATCAAAATAATCACTTACATCTCCTCCCGATGGCTTGTAAGATGTCCATCGTTTTGCATCTTCACTAAACTGTAAAATATATTGTTTAGTATAACGGTCCTTAATATCCTCTTTTCCTTGAGTTGCAACTTTTGTGAGATAAAAATCTTCTCCTAAATCAACTGCGAAAAACTGTTTCTCGTCACTTTTGGTTGGACACCAAGCGTCATATGCTGTGAAATTATTTTGAGATGATGATGTTTTGATATCACGGTCTTCTAGGAAGCCAGTTTGTATACCAAGAGCATCATTACATCCTAACAACAAATGATAATAGAAATATTAACCTTCAATAAATCTATACAGTCAAACCTGTTCTAACGGCCACCTCTATAGAGCAGCCACCTGTCTATAGTGGTCACACTTGCAATGTCTAAAATAGTATTTTCTATTGAATCAAACCGGTATAAAAAGGCCACCTGTCTATAGTGGTCAAATTATCTACCTCTTGTAGCTGGCCGTTATATACAGGTTTCACTGTACCTATATATGAATGCAAAAGTCTTTATGTGTGTGATTCAGTTTATTGCTGTCTGCTCTGTCTGTTTCCAAGTAAGATATTTGAGTTCAATATGTCATTGGAATCACTATTCTCCAGTCATGGTTCAGAATTCGGATGTTCTTTGATTTTTTTTCGCGTACCGTTTCGCATAAGGAAAGAAAATATACTTTTTCAACTATATTAATTGTATAGCTAACCTGATTTTGATGAGCCAGTTGAAACAACTTTAATGGCATCAAATACAACACAGCCACAGAAGAAGAAGATTATCTGATGACCTGAAGTTAAAAATATTATTATCTAATTTGCAATTAAGACAATTTCGTATTACTGTTAAACTTGTTATAACGATTAACTCTATGTATAGCGGTCACCTGTCTATAGTATAACAATAATAGTAATAATAATAATAATAATAATAATAATAATAATAATAATAATAATAATAATAATAATAATAATAATGATAATGAATTTGATAACAATAATAATAATAATAATAATAATAATAATAATAATAATAATAATAATAATAATAATAATAATAATAATAATAATAATAATAATAATAATAATAATAATAATAATAATAATAATAATAATAATAATAATAATAATAATAATAATAATAATAATAATAATAATAATAATAATAATAATAATAATAATAATAATAATAATAATAATAATAATAATAATAATAATAATAATAATAATAATAATAATAATAATAATTATAATAATAATAATTATAATAATTTTATTTATTCCCACTTGCATCCTACTACATGGACGTAAATACAGCAGTTACCAAAATAGACACGTTTTACAGAATAGCGAGATAACCCATTGATTAAGAAATCTATGAAATTTGATAATAAATAATAAATAAATACAAGATAATAAATAAATATTTTAATAAGTAGAATAAAATTAATTCAGTATTTCTATTTTACAAAAGTGAGATTTTAGGCTAAAATTATTGAAGATAGAAAAAAAACGTGATGTATTGTTATTAACATTTAAAAACTTAATGAAGGAATTGTCTGAGATTATAAAAGTACAGTGTTGTCATTCAATTTGAGTTTAAAACAACACTGCTTATATAATAGATGTGATGTTAACAATGTTATTTTTATTATTCTTTTTATTATTATTTTATTCAATGGCTTGAAAATTGTTCCGTATTGATAGATGGTAGTATTGTAGCCACTTCAATAATATATAATTCTCGTTATTGTAACGAATCAGCCTTGTATGTGTATACAAAGGTTACCTGTCTATAGCGGTCAATCTATCTACCTCTTCAAGCTGGCTGTTATACACAGGTTTCATTATAAGAAGATATAAATTATTATATCTTATTTGGTTACATGATTATAGTCTCTTATTAATTAAAATTTCACTTTCATGTCTAACAAATGTCCATTGTTCATATCTACAGTATGCACTCATAAAAGTATAATATATTGTATATTAATACTCAGACTTCGTTCGAAATATTAGCCTCATTCCATAAGGGCCCTCAACTCCACGCAGACGCTACGATGAGCGTCTGCGTGGAGTTGAGGACCGTTATGGAATGAGGCTATCTAAACATCAAATATATATAAAGCTGCTTTCTCTATTCTACAAACTCTCGTAGTCCTATATCCCACTTAATATTCCACTTCTCAATGTCTCATATTTCACCTGTACTACTACCAACTATCTTTGAAATTTCCTTTTTTATCAAAATCATAATTTATTTTTTCGTTCATCATCTTTCATCTATCTCCCTTGTTTCATTCTACTCCTCATGACTACCACTCACACTCTCACTCAGCTAATTTAATTTATCTCATTTGTGGAAAAATAAAAATAAATAAAATAAAAATGTATACATATTAATATGTATAAATTAGTTAGTCCCCCAAATAAACAAGCATTTGTGCTTACGGGGAGACTACAATCATGTAATTGTTATTTAATAATTACTTGATTGAAATATATATTCATTCATTCACCAGAGAGGTAGATATTAAACAAGTTCAATCAACTACACGTCAGATAGCCCTAACGGCTCGTGATTTTAATGTCTTTTTGTGTCTCATTACACATCTCAACAGCTTTCTATTTGCAGCATATGAAAGTGAAAGTCACATTAATAAGAAGTTAATTACGTACGATTGTGCCTATACAGTTATACATACTATAAGTTAATTGTATGTATAAATAGAATTGAAAAGTATTTAAAACAGTTTTGGAGTCATAATAAACCACTTCACAAAGCTACACTATTTTAAAAGAAGGATTAATAATTATATAATATAGTTATTGTTCAGAAATAGTTGCTCTCTCACAAATCTAATACAGTATGTTATTTAAATTGTCAGCGTAGCTGTATTTTGTATATGTATCATATAGATTACTATGATTACTAATGGTAGCCTACCAGTATAATTTGTAGGCCTGCTATATTTATTACTCCTGTATGATAATTGTAATGTTCTACAGATCCCAAAATATGAATTACTATAGTGATGCATCAAAATACTAACAAAATGTTAAAACTTTTCTGATCAATATCCTATAATTTCATACAAAAATAGCTTATTATTAAGATTGTTCTCCAAATTGCCGAGTAAAAAAGTTGTAGGACTACAACAGATCCTTCTTTCTCTTCCTCTCTTCCCTTTCTTCCTCCTTGTGCGCTCCCTTTTTCTTCTCCCTTCCTCTTTTTCTCTCTTCCCCCTTTTCCCCCCTCTCGGATGGTAAGTTCCCCCTAGCCTAGCTCAGATGGCAGAGCAACCGAACTTCAGATCGGATCATATCTGATCGACTGTGGTTCAAATCCACGAAGGTCAACTCAGCCTTGACTTTATCTGAAATATCAAATGAGTACCATCTGAGGATGGCGAATGGAATGGTCCACAAGGGAATTGTATTGACAGTATTGTGAGTAGCTGCGGCGCATCGTTACGCATTGACAATCAAGACCTATCTGCCATGAAATCCGTTGAAATTGATCTGCAGTGTCGCGGCTGAGATCAACAAAGAGCGTTTAAAATCATTATTCTCAGTGAAAAAAGCCATTCATCTGGGAATAGAGGAGTGGTACGGGTGCCTTCGGTTGGGCGACACCGTCTACATTACTTACTTTATTTACACTATATTTCAATGTTACCATATAGTAAATAGAAGATATCTTCTATATTTATTATTTATTATTATTATATATTATTATAATAGAATAGAATATGATTTTTACTTACATTATCTACAATCGCTACAAAGTCCAAATAATATATTTACTTTAATGATATGTAAGTTGAGATATCAGTTTATTCGTATTATTAATTACTGTGAACAAAGAAGTTAAAAAATATGTCAAAGTTTAGTTCAACTCTTACTGAGGCCAGCTCCTGGTATTATGCAAGAATTCGTCATCTATTGAACTCATAATCAATCTTTCATTTCACGATTCAACGATACTGTATAGTTGCTTGTTACTATATACTCAATTGTACAATACAGATTTTATTAACTATTTTATAATAGTGGTAGAGTTGTATACATGCAACATACATTGAAGCTAATTAGCGACAGTCAAGATAAAAAATTTGTATCTAACAACATGCTGACAAACAGATGCTTATTGCAACTTAAAAATCTAAATTTTTAATTTTCATGCAATTAAAAAATTGTTTAGATTGACAACTTGCAAACTTCAACAAGATAATTGTAACATATAATGTAGTCCAAAAGAAAATCTGAGACTTGAGATGTTTATTTCTAAACAGGCTCTATTATTTAAATAATCAATATGGTGAATGAAGTAAATTTTAATAAGTTAATTATATTGTTTATTACCTCTCATGAATGTCGCTTTGATTAGCCAAACAAAATATTTTACCAAAAGGTCAAATTTATAAAAAATGAAACTTCTCTTCTGGTTATAGACCTAATAGTTTCCCTTTTAAATCGTGTATAATACCATTATAAAACTGTCCAAGAGTCGGATTATAGAAATCAAATTTAGAACAGTGTTGGTATAATCGTAAATTATCGAGTAATCGATTAACGCTATATGCGAGTTGCGCGATATTTTGACTGCGCAATTTCTCTATGCTTGAACGCATGCCAACAGGTTTTGAGTAGCGGTTCAATAGGCTAATGACAGGTGGCGAAGATTATACTACAAACTGAAATAGGAAGAAGCAGCAATCTCGATTTGATGGCGTCATGGCGTCGCAGAAGGGAGGCTTCTCTAAGCTTGTAAATAGACGGTAGGCAACGAGGCCGTAGACAACTATGAGAGCAAAGTGTAGTTGGTAATATCATGGTAATATGTAGTAGCCATAGCCTCTATCAAAACTAAGAAAATCATTATTATTCATTATAAATGGCCTGGAATTTGCAATTGATCAAGCATCGCGATCGACCAGATATTCTATATTTCTATAAATACTATGATCAGTGAGTTTAACTCAAACAATGAGCCTGTATTAATGAAGAATCTCCACAATTTGAGACCATGACCATATATAGAGGCTAGCCTCATTCCATAACGTCCCTCATTTCCGCGCGGTGCTCGATATCCTAACCTTCGCTTTAGATCGAACGCCGCGCGTAAATGAGGGCCGTGATGGAATGAGGCTAGGAATGAGGCTACAATGTGTGTATAGTTAATAAAGTTAATAATAGGGCCCATGCCTTTGTAATATCATCAATAAGAATTGGCCCCAATCTTCCATCGACTCCGCATTCTAATTCATAGATTTGTTTTTTGCGAAATAATGTGACGCAGCATATTCTAACAATAATATCTGCTAATTACAGCGCTATATTTGTGTAGGTAAATTCTTGACTACTTAGCAATTGTGAGCTAATTGTGAGCTAAATTTTGATATCAAAAAATACCAAAAATTCCGAGGGTGGCAAAGCAATAGCAGTATACAGATACACAGCAAGCAAACGAATACTGTCAATCCAATCGCATGAAGCTGTAAATATACAAAACATTGTAGAAAGCTAGAACACATTAAATTTATTAACAAAGTACAAATACTTAGTGAAATTTCAAAATCTGAAATAATCCGAATCAAGAAGTATCACTCAAATCCTATCCGACCGAAGACTTAAAATATCAACACGAATCCGATCCGATCCAAACTGTCCAAAATAAATTTGAGAACAGTTCGAACAATAGAAAAGCAATGCAACGAAGCATTTTCAAGCATGTGCGTAAAAACTTATTTTCTTTCAATATGAATGAATGAAATTTATTCTTTCAATAAGGGGGGCCCACTCACATATGTGATATTGGTGGGGCCCTATGATAATGTTGTTGTTGTTGTTTATTTGTCAAAAATACTGACCGGATTATATAGGAAAGTAAAACTTCCACTTACATATATGATATATCCCTTAAATACATAAAGAAAGGATAAAATTAAAATGTGTTAATTGTGTTAACTATACTAGTAGTTCATATAGATTGTTAATTAACTTTGCATAAGGCATTTAGATCAACAGTGTTCAATTTTTATTTGAAGGAAATTAATGATTTGGAGGTTACCACACTCTCTGGTAAACTGTTCCACCATGGAATTACTTGATTGATAAATTGGTATTTGCTGATATTTAGCCTACCGGATACATTTGTCAGTTGTAACTTTAAGGAGTTACCTCGCATTGAATATTTAGTTTTATTGAATTTACAAAATTCTTCTAAATGTAAATCTACTAGATTATTAATAATTTTAAACATCATTATCAGATCGCTTTTGATTCTCCTTAATTCCAAAGAATCAATATTAAGATACTTCAAACGAGTTTGATATGTTTGACCGTAAATGTGTTTGATGTGGCATACATGCCTGATAAATGTTCTTTGAACCTTTTCAATGCTAATAATATCTTTAATTAAATATGGTGACCATACAGGAGACACTGATTCTAAAAGTGGTCTCACGTACACACTGTATGCTTTCATTAAAACATCAGCATCTCTACTGGAGAAACATTTTCTTATTAGGAATGACCTAGACTTGGCCTTTGCACTAATCATAGCGCAATGAGCTGAAGGCTTGAGGTCGGTAGTGAATACAACTCCCAGGTCTTTTATTCTATTTACTGTTCTCAGTTCTTTTTCTTCCAAGTTGTAAATCTGTTGCTGAATGTTGACATTTCCAAAGGAAAATACGCAACATTTGTGAAAAGCTAGACGTAACTGCCATGTTTGCGCCCATGTAACAACTTTATCTAATGATCTCTGTAGATTTAGATTTGACTCTGATCTTGTAGAAAAGATTTTTGCGTCGTCTGTGAACAATTTGATATGACATTCGTCCTCAAGGCAACTTACAATGTCATTAATAAATATAATAAACAATAGAGGGCCAAGTACGGAGCCCTGAGGTACACCACTGTCAACATTTAAAGAATTAGAATAGACATTTTCAATACAAACGGATTGAGTGCGACCAGATAAAAATGATGATATCCATTTGATGAGCTCGAATTGTATACCATATGCGTTGAGCTTGATAACTAGCTTATTGTGTGACACGGTATCAAAAGCTTTACTAAAGTCCAGATAGATTGTATCCGTTAATAATTTATTGTTTATTGCTTTAGACCAAATGTTAAGAGTAGATAACAGTTAAGTACGCATGCTCAGTAAACTTCCGTAGCTTTATCCAAACCGCTAAAGCTACGGCAACCGTAGCTTTATCCTTGTCCTTTATAACGCGGTCGACTGTTCTACTCATTTTATCATCATCATTCATATCTTCAAGCTGGCTAGTAAAAGTACACTTGATTATTTCATTATTTTGCAATGGATGGTCAACTAAATAGCAATGCTTTTCAGTACCTCGAATTTCTTAAACGTGAAAGGCGATGAAGAAAATGGCGAACTCTATCGGTGAAAGTTTAGAAAAGCGCGCCTACAGAGAAGTTTACGTTAATGTTAATATTGCTGAAGGATTTGGAAAACTAAAGGTAGAGTTTAACGGTGTCAGTAACCCTTCACACACGATCAAAACACACTGATATAATATTATCCATCGAATCGATTATCGATGAAGATGAAGGTTTATCAACTATTTATTCACGACCAAATGAATCTACTCTTCTCAAAAGTTACTACGAATGAGTAAATATTTCTTCAGACATTTCTGGAGATGTGTCAAATATATTCAACAATTTTGATATACTCCCTACAAATCTGCTCGGCAGTAATAAAAACATCTATCTGAAATTCATTGCGTGGATGAGCACCTTCGGAAAGTCTATTTATTATTGTTGTGGAACTGTGAAATTTCGTAATTTATCCATAAGGAGATCAGATGGACTCTTGAAGCAAACACGCTTGAATTTTTTGCAAATCCCAAAAGTTTAATCTACCTGGGATGTAGCTGCACAACACTCTGGTTTAGAAGATAACAATCAATACTGATGATTTTATTTTTTATTTATCTACAAGGTGTTATAATTTATTATATGAAGTGAGATAATTTTCGTACACGAACGGCATGGGCTTACTGCTAGTAACTTAAAGTGGGAATAAACCCCCAGACTATCTTTACATATATAGTAGAACCCGACGTGAAAAAAACAATGGCGTAATTTTTTTTTCGATCTGGAAATTATTTCTTGGTGAAAAATGCCTTCAAAGTGGTGTTTTGGCCCAAATGTCGCTGAGGGAAAAAAAGGGATTGGATCTAGCTTTATGACGACTAAGTCACAAGTCGTGTGGTTTTTCTAATAGACTTTAGATCGGATTAATCACGCGATGTTACGTTTGAGATGGCGTAGCTCTGTAACGGCAATCTATTTTTCTCTCCCACAAAACTGAGGTAAGGAAGAACATATAAACTCAAGAGTAGCAAAATTCCAGATGATTTAATGACTTTAAAGTTCACGAATTTGAAGAAAATAAATATCAGAAAATATTTCATTCGTAGCGCGCGTTATACAGATTATATTTTGACATATCATTCTCACACATATTTAACACATCAAAAGATTCTCTGGTGACCACAAAACTAGCTAAGTAGAATTTATTGTTGTAAGCATATGTCTGCACTGTAAATGGAGTGTTCTTTTGAGGGTAAAAATCATAATGTATGGTGGGAAACGCTATTAAGAACACCATAACCGTCGGTTTTATAGTCCTCTTTTCACAGAAGCGAAATCTGTCCATCTGATTTCTCGTCTCTGTAGAAAGGTATTTTGTGCAAAGTAAAGCACTTTATTACTGCATCCTATAAGCTACAGATTGTGACGACATGATGCTAACATGTTCTACTTTCTAGCCGAAGGAATGAAAAGACTGGTAAAATAATTTTGTGGCGTATGTAAAATAAGGAACGATATTTCATATTGCAAAACCCTAATTTTGTTAATCATATAACTTTGATAGAGAGGATAATAATTTATGCAATGAAGATATACCGCAAAACCGACAAATGATAGAATCTGCATTACTGTAGTTCTAGTGGCTCTAGTATACGGCTGTAAACTTGAATAAGAACGTCCGAGTCCTCTAACATGTTTGTACTATTTTCCGATATTTTATAGAATTTTATAGTGTAATGTACTGAAGAATTTTCAATGGTTTTTTAAATATTGAATGCTTGGTGAATTAATGATGAACACTTTGTTTAGACTATTGAGTATAATATATCTATCTATACAGTCGTATAAACTATACGATTACATGGTTTAAGTTTTACTAGACAAACATCAATTTCAAACTTAAACGTTGAAATAATAATTGAAGAATGTCTATTTAATGTTTTAGTAATACTTAATTAAATCCGAAAATGTACAATTAATACTTTGCAGTACCAACTATCTCGAGGAAAAGTCGTCTGTGCATGCCCTTGCAAATCAAGTCAGTTTACATTCAAATTTAGATCATGGAAAGCAGGCCCGGATAGAGGGGGGGTCTCGTATGTCAATTGACAAACGTTCCTTTTCTCTCAATGACGTAATCATGACGTAATCTGGTTTTCTGCGTAATCATGTCTATGAAGTATCATGTCTATGAAGTAGGGCCTTTTCAATTGAATGATCATTGCAAACGTCATCGCTCCCTATACTTATTCAATTGAACAGCTTGCATCAATCAAATGATCTCAGTCCGCTATGATTGGGTAACCATCAGAGACTTTAACAATTGACCTACTTTGATAACAATTGACATGATTTCTGTTTGGCACCTGATTGGTTAAAGATTGAAATTTTGATTCTCTTCGATAACAATTGACAAACTTTGTAACAATCGTGACATAGAAAATGTCAAACTGCAGATTGAGGCAAGTATTTGATTGGCAGAAACTCAAGCCTGTCCTTGCTTTACGCAATATGATTGGTTCTTAAACGATTGACAAACTACTTCAATCTTGGACATATTTGACAGAGAGATAATCTGAACAAGTGCACATGATCGTTAAAGAAATTCAAAAACAACGAGCGGTAAACTTACTTGTTTTGACACACGGTCATTTTGTTGGCGTGCAGTCAGGAGCCATGACTGCTGTTTTGAACACTTACTCACTTAGTATACAGTATATTCGAACATTTAAGCTATTATCTGAGCTTTGATACGTGGTGGAGGATTATCATAGAAGGACATCAGACGGCGAACGTTATTTTATCTGCAGTTTTGGCCAAATCGTAAAATCGATTCAAGTTGTCATTTTCCCATATATATGTCCTCGAGAATATGGAATTACCAATGCGACTGTTAACTATGTGAAACAAAAATAATTGGTATCTCGCTATTCATTTACATTATTGGTTTGCTTTACAAGTTTATCGCAGCTCAATGAATTGTTTACTAAGCTACACATTTATTCTCTGGATGCCTAATTATGAACTGATATCCAGATTTAGCAAACTCAAAACTGGGTAATCATTAATTAAGAAAGAGATGTTGGCTTCTTTCCTAGATTATGAGCCTACTGTATCAATACGAGATGAATATGATCACTGCTCAAATGATCTCATGTACGTTTGTTTTGATTTTGATTTATTGGATTGTGGAGAACCGTAGAACTGATTCCTGCGGCGATTAGCTACGATTAGTAGTCAAAGATCAGAAGGATTATCAGTGCTGTTTGTTGATGATTAATTTAACAAGCTAAATATACTATTTAATTTATATTTTATCATTATGCTTTTAAATTTGATTGAACAACGTACATAACATATATTTACACTTTCGCCAACATAGATTTCAGTTTGCACGCAGGCTAATATTGCCTTGATTTGGTAATTTAATGTAACGGTATCAAATTTAGAAATAGAAACAATAAAATATTCCCTTTTTATTAAACAAAATAAATGATGAGGGGAGTTACTGGTGCCGGGGGACTGTTAAATGACTATTTATTTCCTCTTCCAGGGCCATTGCAGTAGAGGGCTTTCGTCCCCTAATATGGGCGTGGCGATTTGATTACGTCATTTTGACAGGGGTATTCAAAATCCTGTATCCGGGCCTGATGGAAAGGATATCCTGTAGAAATCTTTACTCAAGAACAACTTGCAGATCATAGAGTTAAAAATAGTTAAAACTTATATAGAGTAAGATCAAGCTATTTTGAAGGGTACGTGTCTACTAATTATGATTTGAGAAGTACTGCGGTCACACAGAATACGTAACTAATATGTGTCACTAGACTAGTCACAAAGGAACAGTCGCACCGACTGACATTTGTGTTAATCCGCAATCTATATCAGATTCATCGCGCTTAATGACGCTACGAGAAATTATTTCGAAAGAGCGTTTCAATAGATTTTATTCTGCTCCTGAAATCACAAATTGCATTTTTTTTACGTAATTCGCGAGTTTATATGTTTGTTCATGGCTCAGCCTTGTCAGAAATTTTTTTTGCGTGACTTCTCGGAGCTACGTCACCTCAAAGATTACGTCGCGTGATCAGCCCACTCTTGAGTCTGTTAGACAAACCGCACGACTTGTGACTTTGTCGTCATAAAGCTAGATCCAATCCCTTTTTTTTCTCAGCGACATTTGGGTCAAAACACCACTTTGAAGGCGCTTTTCACCAAGAAATAATTTCCAGATCGAAAAAAAAATTACGCCATTGTTTTTTTCACGTCGGGTTCTACTACATATGTAAAGATAGTCTGGGGGTTTATTCCCACTTTAAAAGAAAAACTGGAATTGAAAAAGAAATCGCTAAGGAACAAATTAAAAGAAAATTCAAACTTTACAGTAACAGCAAGTCAACATTAATTTGAATAATAAGGTGAACATCCATAATTTGATATTGTATAAAATTCATTGTAAATGTGAGTGTAACATAACGTAATATAAATGTAATTCATCGACACTGAATGTTTTTATAAGTGTTTTAATTTACCAAACCAGTTATCGGTATTTGTACCATATCTTGTTCATTATTCTGTGTATTGCTTGCTAAATTTTTGTAGTGTATTCATTCCCTCTGCTGTGATACATACACTATATTACAGATTATTTGTTATGTGATGAAAATTGTTGAGTGTATTTTGTGCTACTTGTATGTCGTAGACCTATATAGGCCGCCAGGCTGTATAGGAATTTAGAAGAAGCGCAATTATTTTTTAGTGAAAATTTAAGCTTGATTTTGATTTGTTAGTTATAAGTGTATTTGTAGATTAATTCAATCACGACAATCACATACATTTTCTTTTTCAAAGTTACAAACATTAATTTGCAAATTGCAAAAGTGATCAAAGCAATATTTTGCTGTAATATACCGCAAAACATGGTGAATTAAATTGGCCATATCTACTCGCTATTTTGTTTAACCGTAACTAAACTGTCATGGACATTTGAAATAAGCTCTATTTAACATTGTCAAAACATAAAACTTCAAAAAAATATTGAGCAACGTAGGATATTATAGTATGCAAGTTACGAAGATTATAAGGTTTTGACCGTATCGTTGTAATCTTGTGTCGGCTCAAGATCACGTGACTCCGTTTCGCGCCAAATTCGACATAATCTGACCGCGCGGCCGAGAACAATAGAGTTGCCAATCCCTGTATTCTATAATCTATGGACAACCTTATTATAATAACCGCAAAGGATAAAGCTATGGCGTCATATTTCCGCCAAAATTCAACGTTCGTCATTTTATGCTACCCTATCATATTCCGCATACCCAGACAAATACGTCACGCCATAACATACACGACATCAAATATCATACCAAATATCAACACTTTATATAATATCAAAACAACATATAATAATACATACATATTTAATTTTTTTCTCTACGTAAATCATGAGTCAGGTCCAACAACAATAACGTACACAGTACTCATACACATGGTACGTATATATAGTGTCTAGGCGACAATGTAAGTCTGGTTTTTAGTCATTTATCTAGAGTCTTCTAGACATAACATCAATAGATGACACGGCAATCAAACTAGCCTGCGTGTTTGCTAAATTCTTCTGTTTGTTGAAATATATTGTTTTGTAATTTTTCACAATCTTTGATTCCGCTGTTCATTAGCCATTTTGTAAATTACGCATTGATCGTGTTGATTGAATGGTAATACTACGAATACCATCTACACTGATAGACATAATTGGTTGCGGGAGAAATTGACCACACGGTGCCACTTCCAAGGCGTAAATGTTACTCATCCAGTCAGCAATCTTTTGAGGCCACGAAAATCGCACCCCATCAATAAAACGTAGCAAACAAAGTCGGTCAGGTACACCCTTCAAACAAGCATGTAGAATATATCGTCCATCGGCAGAATAATGATTATAGCTTGTGAACGTATAAGTTGATTTATTGCCCGAACACTCTACCACGTAGATATTGTAATCGAAACGGTAGTATGCCTGCTCCATCTTTTGTATTGATTCGCAAACCGAATATATACAAATACACTATCTCCGTTAGTTTCCGAAAGTTCTTGAAGCTGATTTCAGGTATGACTCAAATGATAGTTTGTATAGTGCTCAAATTCAAGTTGGATTTCCGTCGGCTCCGTTGTGACTCGTTACTCAAGTAAAATTTAATGAAGTGATACAATACACCGTTGGATACACCATTCTTCAATTTATTATTTGACAGGCAAATGAAGGGAGACTGTTGACTGACTAGACTGACTGTTGATCAAGCGCTGTCACGCGATCCATATCGCAGCAACGGCTTATGACGCTCTAGTCTAGAGGTCAGATCCATGGTCTAGATCAGCCTATTGTCTCTATTGTCTCCTGACTCTACTGCAGCTTCTGATGACATGTGACTATGGTGAAACTTTAAATTTAATAAAATATCACTCAGAAGATTTCAAGGAAAGAGCCTTAACAACTACTATGTGTGCGCTGCATCGCAAGGCTGTAATTAACTTCCAAAATTGGGTTAGGTGGTGCAAAGCTTTCTGCCCAACGAAAAAGGGTGTGGCCATCTTTTTTTTTCCAGAATGCGATCGGTAGCTTGGTCCACAGGGGACGAAGATGAAGATCAACGCTCTGCCCTCCAGGGAGATGGGAGGGAAATTTTTGGAAGAAAATAAAGCTTACTTCCTGAAGATTATCATAACTGTAATCATATCAATGATAATTGACAGTTTCTTTGTAGATTTTAGCAAAGCCTTTGACTCTGTTTGCCATATTATTCTCTTCATAAAGTTAAAATCTTATGGTGTAGTCATGAACTTCTCAATTGGATAACGTCATTCTTACATGGCCGATCACAAATCGTATCTATTGGTATTAATTTCTCACTTTCTGAACCAGTGATTAGTGGTGTTCCACATGGCTCGGTCCTTGGACCACTATTGTTCATTTTATACATTTATGACATAATCACCTGCAAAAATAAGCGTTGCTGCAGTTGATTATTCGTTAAATGGCCACACCCTTGAGACTGTGAGACTGTAACAAAAATTCGAGATCTTGGCATAATATTAACCTGTGATTGACGTGAAACCATCAAGTCACTGTTCCATGTTAGCAGCAAAAGCTCATGGACGGACAATTCTTATATTTAAATGCTTTTTATCTTCAAACATTGATCTGCTAGTCAGAGCATATAAAGTATATATACGTCCGCTATTCGAATCCTCGTCAGCAGTATGGAGCCCCTGCCCAGTGAAGGACATCAACAAAGTGGAATCCATACAGAGATTTTTCACTAGAAAACTATTTAAAATAACAAATCATCCAAAAGCAGAGTATGAACTGCCTTATCACGGTAGGATTAGAATCTCTAGAATGCAGACGAGTATTTTTTTGATGTGTGCATGGTGCATGTACAAGATAACTCATAATCTTGTCGATTTGTGGATTGAAAATCTCAACTGTAAATATAATATCAATAAATATTGTTGTAATAATCAGAATATAACTATATTCATAATTATGTCATAACCATAGAGTTTCCGCTGTAAAGCCAATCACGTGACAAGTCACGTGATTTAGATATTAAATACGAATGATTTGTTTAATGATATAGAGTTTTAGCAGTAACTTTCCTCAGGTGTGGTCGCTTGTGTTTACATGTAATCAGCTAGTATTACAAATGGTAGCAGAGAGTGAGTTTTTTTTATGATCGATTTTATTTGTAAAGTTTTAAAAGTTTATTTTTGGTAAAATAAAATAGTAAATATGTCTTCAAGATTTCGTCGTTCTATTGGACCAGTCGGTGATCGATTGAGAACGCAAGTACAACGTGGCCGCGGTATTTTGGATAATATCGTTGTGGCAGAAACTCAAGATGACCACATTGAATTGATTAAACAGTTGAAGAGAAAGCTAGAAAATAATTATGGTACTCTGAAGAATTTATTGGAGAAATGGGAAGATTTGATTGATAATATCGAAGACAACGAAGATAAGGAACAGGAGAATACAACCTTAGACGAATGGATGAATGGGCAGAGATCATTAATGGGCCTGACCCTCGACGCTAGTGATATTATCATCGAATTAGAAGAAAGACTATCAAGGTTAGAGAACCTGAAAGCTGTGATTGTAAGTAAGAATTTGGATAGTAATATTGAAAAAACTAATGATAATGAGTCTGCTGACGTAGCAGAGAGTGAAAACAATTCCACAGTAACTGCCGTCAGTACAGTCAGTGCAACTACGTCTATTAAATCAGCCACAAAAGCTTTCAGGCTTAAAAAATTTATGAATACTTTAAACGATTCATCTGATTCTATATCATTTGACAGATGGGTAAAAGATTTAAATGTTGTTTTAACTGATATGAATGAATCCGCAGAAAACGTTAAAGGTCAAGTGTCTATGTTAGGCAGTCTACAAACGTCGTGCTTTTCATGCGCCGTGCTAATCTTCTGGCGAGACCTGGCAAAAGCGCGACGTATAAATCAGTAAAGCACGACGCAATTTGTCTAGCTCGGCAAAAGCTCGAAGCACGACGATGGTTGCCGCTCGGAGCGGCGTCAGCACGACAGTTGTTTTATAAGGCGTGCTTTTTTGGATGCCGAGCTTTTATTCGTCTGTTTTCAGACGAATGTTCGGTCAAATTCATGCGAATTGGGGATAAAATAGTAGTTTTTATGATGTTTTCTTATCATTTCATTCACTTCTCGATGATATTGGTGAACATAAAGTCCAATTATAAACTACTTCATTATGCTCAACTGTTTGGTATTCTGCTGTCTATTAAAATAGTGAATTTTATTACTATGTTATTACTATGTAGGTTGAAAACATTTCAGGATGCCCTTCATTTCAGTTGCATGTTAACTGGTAACATAGCTTGATAGAACAAATATTTCTTTATGAGATTTAATTGTTTTTTTAAATTAAAACATTTATATTCGAAGGAAATTTAACTAATAAATATTAGATCTCTTAAACCGAAATCTTATATCTCAGACAGTGTGACATCATTTTCAGGTACTGCTAAATTTAGCTAAAGATAGTTTTACTTTCAATAATTGCGCAATACGCCTTTCAATTTTGATGACGTCAATGGCCAAAGCACGGCAATTTCACGCCGTCTGAAATGAATTGAAACCAGAATTCCAATTCTGCCGTGCCAGACAAAGCAAAGCACGGCGCATGTAAAGCGCGACGTTTGAAGACTGCCTTACTTGGCAGACAATTCCGCCGGGTATGGGACGGAATGATAGACAATAGAGACGGCACCGCTACTGTTCCCGAAGGAGACTTATTTAAAATAATATTTCCTGAGTTGAAAAGAGCGGTGTTTCCTCAGAAATCTCATGGCGCCTTATACAAGGAATTGTTAAACCTAAAACAAAAATCAAATCAGACTGTAGCACAATTTAGAATGGATGTAACACAAATAGTAGAGGAGATGCTAATTCACGATTCTCGCGAATCAAAGGACTCCATTATCTATCATCAAATGATGGAAGGGATACTCCCAGATTTGAAAGTTTTAATGGAATCTAAGCATTCTCTTAAACATAATAATTTAGAACAATTTTTAATGTATCTTTCAACTGAAGAAAGTGTTTACATTTCGAACAAACCACAGTCGTCTTCTGATATTAAGGCAGTAAAATCTGACAGTAATAAAGCTAAAACGAATGAAACTAAATCCTGTTTTCATTGTGGGAAACAGGGGCATTTTATTAAAGATTGTCACGTTAGCTGTGACAAGGCAGAAAAGCCGCATTCTAAATCTAAATGTAAAATAAAGGTGCCAATGAAATCTGGTAATTATGCCACAAAAGTTTTAACTGTCGAGGAACTGGAACAACAGGTTGCTGAATTAAAATATAAACAACTCCTAAAAGAATGTGCTACCGATTTAAGTACAAAAATGGTTACAGACGTTAAAGATAAAGATAATCAATGACAATTATTGTTCTCTTGTAGAGAGGAATTATCTGTGTTAGACAATGAAGGAAACGTGTTATGCGCCCCACTATTAGGACTATTAGACACCGGTAGTGGGCCTACTTTAATGTCAAAGGATATAATTATCCCATTATTACAAAAATATTCTGATGAAATTCCATCTCGCCCCTGTACGTCTGGTCGTGTATGTGATGCCAGTGGAAATTCTTTAGCTATTATGGCCGAAGTATTATTAAATATGAAATTATCTAAGGGAAAGATGGTAAAAATGTGGGTAAAAGTTCAAGGGGGCAACGTTAAAAATTCATGTTTACTTGGCAGGGAATTCTTATACCATGCTGGGTTTAATTTTGAAAGGATGAAAGACGATGGTAATATTATTAATTATTTAAAACCTCTTGATAAACCATCTGATATTATTAAGAGTAATGATGTATGCAATGTTTATGTCGAAAAACAACATATTATGCATCGGCCAGGACATTCTGAAATTAAAGTTAGAATAGACAATAATAATACAATACGACTTAAAGATAATGAGGTTTTTGTTCTACAACCGTCGCCACATACTAAAGATAAGGGTTTGCTAATTGATGAACTTGTTATGCAATCTATTGTTAAATCTATTCCGATCAATTGTACATCCGGTCCAGTTACTTTAGAGGACAATGAAATAATAGCTACTATCGAAAAAGCTCATTTATTTACTACGGATGACATCAATCTATTATGTGATGACAATGATAATAATTTTATTGAAAGCACTTGTAGCATAACTGATGACAATATGGTAGACGAGCGATTACGTATTATTTGCGATAGATTAATTATGTCAAATTATACTGACGAAGAACAAAGTCAATTAACAAGTTTAATTTCTAAATGGAACAAAGTATTTGCTTTAAACGATTCAGAGCTGGGAGAAGTCTCTCTAGTTGAACATTCTATTATTACCCCTCCTGATGCTGCTCCTGTGCGACAGCATGTACGACGTTTAAATTTATCTTATCGTGACTCTTTAAAGAAACAATTAAATGATTTATTAGGTCAAGGTATTATTGATGTATCTAGTAGTCCTTATGCAAGTCCTATTGTTATTGTTAAAAAGAAGGATGGTTCATTACGCTTATGTGTAGATTATCGTGCATTGAATAGCATTACTAAGAAAGATAGATATCCATTACCTCGTATTGACGATATTATTGATACCATCGGATCTAAAAAGATTTTTAGTACTTTGGATTTATTTTCTGGATATTGGCAGATTAAGTTAGATAATGATGCACAAGAAAAGTCTGCTTTTGTTACACCGTTTGGTCAATTTTCGTGGCGGCGTTTGCCATTTGGGTTGTGTAATGCCCCGGCAACGTTTCAACGCCTGATGAATTCCGTCTTACACGATTATATTGGAATTTTCTGTTCAGTCTATTTAGATGATATTATTGTATATTCATGTTCTCTTGAAGAACACACAAGTCATCTTAATTTGATTTTTCAACGTTTATATGATGCTGGATTGAGATTGAAGCCATCAAAATGCAATTTATTACAAAATGAAGTCCATTATTTAGGACATGTTATTACTGGTTCTGGTGTAAAAGTAGATTCTGATAAAGTTATGCAAGTTAAAAATATTGCACCACCTACTAATGTAACAGAATTGAGGTCATTTCTTGGTATGGTTGGATATTACCGTCGATTTATCAAAGATTATGCTAAAATAGCACATCCATTGTATGCATTATTAAAAAAGGATAGACCATTTATTTGGAGTATTAATCAATCTGAAGCTTTTGAATTATTAAAAACTAAGCTTTGTTCAACTGATGTTTTAGCCTATCCGGATATGGACAGAGATTTTATATTACATACTGACGCTTGTAAGTCTGGATTTGGAGCAGTTTTGTCACAGCTAGATTGTAATGGGCGGGAACGCCCCATTGCTTATGCCGCTCGAACTGTTACCAGCGGTGAAGAAAATTATTGTATTACTGAATTAGAGGTAAAAGCTTTATACTGGGCGTGTAAAACGTTCCGTCCTTATATTGAAGGTCATAAGACCTTGGTTTATACTGATCACAAGCCACTTACTAGTATTGCAAAACATATCGAATTAAAGGGTACTTGGACCAGATGGGTATGTGAGTTAAATGGCTATGACCTAGATATACAATATAAACCTGGCATACTTAATGTTGTGGCGGATGTTTTATCGCGTACTGTGGCAGCTATAGATGATATGGAAGAAAATGTACAACAATTACCATTTTGTGATGAATCACATCAAAAGATTATTATTGAACAGGAGAAGGATCCTTTTATTAAAAGTATTAAAAAGTATTTACATGATGGAGAACAACCTATTGACGAGGATCATTCTAGATTACTAAAATGCTATGATAATAGATTTGTATTACTAGATGGTATTTTATGTTTTGAGACCTCTAACTCTACTCGTGCACCTATTGTCGTGCCTGAGCATTTACGGTACAAATTATTAGAAGAAAATCATGGCGGATTCGGAGGTCATCCAGCTGAAAAACGTATGTTAGAAAGAATAAGGCAATATTATTGGTGGCCTAAACTACGACAGTGTGTTCGGGATTGGTCAAAAGGCTGTTTTGATTGCGCTATCGCTAAAGGATCATCAAGACGTCGTAGATCACCAATGAAAATAACGGAGACACCTAATTGTCCTTGGGACATAGTATCAATCGATTTGACAGAATTTAAACAAATATCTGAAAGAGGTAACAAAATTGCTTTAGTAGTATTAGATACATTTTCCAAATGGATAGAGGTATTTCCTCTTCCTAATAAGAAAGCTGAAACAATTTGTGAAACATTGTATCGTGAGATTATATGTAGATTCTCGGTACGCAATATTACAAGCGACCGTGGTTCTGAATTCTGCAACGAGCTATTAGATGAGGTATGTACTCGATTAAAGATTGCCAGGGCTAAAACTAGTGGCTACCATCCCCAAGCAAATCCAGTAGAAAGGGTGAATCGTAAATTAAAAGAACAATTAAGAATTTGTGTTCAGAAAAATCCGTATGACTGGGAAGTAGCATTACCTGAAGTTTTATGGGCTGATCGTGCTACACCACACACTGTAACTGGCAACAGTCCATATTATGTATTATTTGGATATGATCCAATCTTACCCTCAGAAACATCATTTAGAGAACCACGTACTCAATATCAAGTTGATGCTGATGATTATGCCTCAATTATGTTTGAGAATCAAAGAACAATTTGGAAAGAGGTATTTGAAAGAATTGAAGGTCAAAAACATATTTATAAGCGTCATTATGACAAACGTGTTGATGCAGCTGAAAGTATTATAAGACCAGGTGATCGAGTATTTATTTTTCGGCCTGATTTATTACAAAAACGTGCAGGTAAATTAGTATCACCTTTTGATGGACTCTATCGTGTGGAAAGTACAACAGACACTGGCGCAAATGTACGCCCAATTTTTCAGCGTGGAAAGAGATGTGATATTATACATGTAAATTTTGAACGCATCAGTAAAGCCGATAAAAGGATTCCTGACAAATGGCGTACAGACTTTGGTAGACGCCGACGAGTAAAATTAAGTACAGATAATAAACCTGAACCTGATATTAGGAATGATGATCAAATAAGTCATCCTTATAATTTACGATCTTCAGATAAATAATTTTAAGTTACCTTTATTGGTACACAAGACAAATGGACATTTCAAGTTAATTTATCAATATATTCATTAAATAGTTTTAATTTCCTTTATAGTTAAACAAAAGAAATAAAAATTTAAAGTTAGTATTCATTAATTTTTTTTTGAGACAATCAGTGGAAGATTGTTATTATTTTAGTAAGGGAGAAATGTAATAATCAGAATATAACTATATTCATAATTATGTCATAACCATAGAGTTTCCGCTGTAAAGCCAATCACGTGACAAGTCACGTGATTTAGATATTAAATACGAATGATTTGTTTAATGATATAGAGTTTTAGCAGTAACTTTCCTCAGGTGTGGTCGCTTGTGTTTACATGTAATCAGCTAGTATTACATTGTATGTGCGGTGTCAAATGGTAATTCGTATAAATTGAGCGTCCCAATATTCCACGCAGCCAAGGAGCCAGTCATTTATAACACTGGGGAGGGGGACGGATTGGATTTTTTCGGGAGGGTAGAAATTTTGCACCCCATTAAATTTGCTTCAAAAAGTTTGTACCCCATGAAAAATGTGACCAATGGTTTCGCACCCCAACAATGTGACTTTTACAGCTGTTGTTTACGGCTCTGCCAAAAACTCCTGATAAAACTGCGTCATGGTAACTCATGGTAACGCTCTTTGATATTTAGATTTGTTTGACCTCGTTTGTCCATTTTCAGAAATGGCGGCCGTCCAATGAAATATGCAATGAAATAGTGTTAGACTGTCTCTGAGTGGACAGTCAGTATTGTAACTGGAATACTTCAAATTAGAAAGTTTCTCTATATTTTGATTGATTGCTTTACAAAGTATGCTAAAGATGGAAAATGGAGATAATAAAATCATGTTTCTATTTGCTGAGAATATATCTGAAAAGACTGCTGCTGCAGAAGCCTCCTTAGAAAGGGAATTAGTAGATGTCCAAACAAAATTGGATATTTTGAATCCATCTTTAGAGGAAATGAAAAGGTGAACCTGAGTTTGAATTCATAAACGGTTAAATTATGTCATTAAGGCCGTTACTAAATGACAGGAAACTTATCTCAGATTTTTAGCAAAATCTTGATTATCATATTCATATGTTACACAAATTCAAGTTGTTGAAATGGAATATGATGACATCAATTAATAAAATAGGCTGGCACTATTATTAGGGGGCATAGCATGAAGCGATTCCTTTTTCAAATAATTCAAACCGCTAATGAATAAATATCATTAAACTGATTTAATAATTGATTTTGAATGAATTTGAAGCTATTGCAGAGAAAGGCGCTTTTCGACAAGACCTTGGGGGCGGACACAAAATATTCGCCAGCAAGCGCTGGCGCTTTAACAAAATTTTGCCTTCTCCGAGGGCGGAAAAACAATATTCTATAGATAAATAGTACTAGTCATAATGCATTCAGGAAAAATTTTGGCCTGCGGCTGGAGATGCTGAAAATATTATCTCGGGGGCGGTTCTGCTATACTCTGCAAACGGGGCTATCAACCAGTTAGTTTTTTCATTTCTGCACATTTCTGAGATCTGTTCGTATACAGTGTGCAGTTCACATTCTACAATTTTCTTCGCCGGATAATTTCCGAATGCTCCAACCATTCATCTACTGGTTAATTTAGCACTCCTAAAATTATTATTTCTTTACAGGCCTATAAATCACATTTTTAATGTGGGGTATTTCAAAGAAAAGGAGATTCTATCTCTGGAACAATTGACCAAGGTAATACAGTAAAGTTTATAATTGATTCAGTTAATCGATTGCTTAAGGCCTGGGCAAATGACGGCAACATTTGCGCGACTTTTAAATCCTTCGAAAGTCCTTGTTGTTTAGCCACTCTTTCGATTTTGTCTGACGTGTTGCATTGTGTATTTTATTTGTCGCATCGTGTTTGATGGCCATCAAATGTTTTCCAAGTCTTTCCAAGGATTTTTTTAATCAAATGTCTTTGTCATTACTTTTGAAGGCCTTCAAACTGCTCCGCCATTTGTAAAACAACTGCGCATGCGCGTCGCGATGGTAACAAATCAAACAAATCAGAATTTTAATAATGGCGTCATACATGTAAACAAACTACAAAATTTTTGACTCAAGAAATCATAGCTGAACAAACTCTTGCAGATTTTTACCAAAACAGTGACGAAAATTCACATGGAGATTTTTATGATGACGAAGATGAATCAATTGAATGTGAAAGGGAAAAATTACTAACCTAACTAAAAGAAATTGAGGTATTGAAAAGAGGAATTGCTTCTCACAATAACAAAGATGAACCTTCGCCAAAGAAGAAAAAACAAATTTACAAAACTAAAGATAGCATTGAGGAATTAATAGACAAACACATATGGACTAATGCTGAAGTTGACAAACTTGTAAACAATATTGAGACAAAAACAACGCTATGGAAAGTTTCGGATGAAAACTATCATGACAAAAAAGCAGGTCAAAAGCGATTGAGGACATTTCCGATGAACTTGGAATATCATGTAGCGAGGTGTTAAAAAGATTTACAAACCTCAGATCTCAATTTGGCCGAGAATTAGCAAAAGTGAGAATGACGATGTCTGGTCAGGGATTTGGTGAATTATATAAGCCTAAATGGGCATATTTTGATAGACTGAAATTCCTTGAAAAAGTGATGATCCAGGAAGGAGCATTGATACATTGAGCTGTATGCCGCAGAATTCCCAGATACAAGAGCAATCTGATAACCAGACAGATAACGATTCAGTTTCAGAGCAGAGTCAGGTCTCGACATCGAAGAAACAGAACAACTTTGAAAAGAACTTTTGAGTGTATTGCCCAGTTGAGGGTGCCGCTTCCTACTCCACCCCCCAAAGAACGTGTTGATACAGTTGCATTATACATTTGAGAGAAGCTGAAAAACATGACTAGAAAGGAGCGACTTTTGGCAGAAAAGGAAATTACAGACGTTATTTTGAAAATTGAGATGGAAGCAACAGGTCTTGATTAGCAAACTGTTGTCGTTAGCTCAATTTAAATATAGTTAATTAGTTATCAAATTTCATATTCTATTTTTATGTTCTAATTTTTTGTTGATTTTGTTATTTTATTGAATTGTTTCACTGTCACTTTCTTGTTAATAAGTAATTGTGGAATCAGAATATAGACCAATATAGCTCTATTGTACGTGAACTAATCAAGGGTTATATTATATTCAAGGGGCAGAACAACCCAACATACCGCTTGTGATACATGCATTACCAATGAGGTCTTCGGCAAACTACCGCAACAAAGAGATATGAATGTGTATAGGCTACAGTACCGACTTACATTAAAATATCAAGTTTCTTATCATATGGTAACATTTCAAATTCAAAACAAAATCAAGCAATTGAATCAGTAATTACATTATCAGCTACAGAGTAGTATATTTTCATAGTGTTTTGTATCGTGAATTGTGTTATTTAAAAGTTTCTTTGTCAGCTATGTCTGACCTTGTTTTGTGGCGTTCTTTGTGTAGCAAATATGTAAGG
Source organism: Haliclystus octoradiatus (assembly GCA_916610825.1). Classification (NCBI taxonomy): domain Eukaryota; kingdom Metazoa; phylum Cnidaria; class Staurozoa; order Stauromedusae; family Haliclystidae; genus Haliclystus; species Haliclystus octoradiatus. Next base: position 18,346,264 of record OU744453.1, on the reverse strand, counting down.
CGTAAGAGGGACGGCACATTCCTATAATGTGACTGTCTATACTACTATACTACTACTATCAGCTACATGTATTTACAGTAAAATTTAACCAAATTCGTTGTTTAATTAAGCATGAATATTTTCACATTATTTTATCCCATTGCCATGGTAGGCCTACTTCACCTTCAAAAAAAAGTAATCCTTGAATGTGTCCCTTACATCTTTTGCAGCAAGTGAAGAATTATGTCCAGTGGAAGGAAAATCTAGAGGAAGCATTGAAATTGGTTGATTTATTTGAGCGCCATCGTCCTGCTGTAAAATTACCAGTGGATTCTTGTCAATCGCATAACCCAGGCGGACAGTACACAGATTTAGAACAACTTTTTCTCAAATAGTTATGTAGGGTCAAAGTAGCTAACGTAATCGATTCTACAGCTTCAGGCTTCAATATTATCTTGGAAAGAAACACCCGCCAACGATTGGCTACAATACCAAACAGATTTTCAGAGATACGCCGGGCTCGACTGTGTCGATAATTGTACACCTTTTTATCGATAGAAAGTCCTTGCTGGGGATATGGTTTCATCAAGTAGGGTTTCAAAGCAAAAGCATCGTCACCAAGAAAGACATGGGGTACCTTTACTTTACCCTTTGGTAGGCAGCAAGGGGGTGGTAGACAACAGCTTTGACTTTCAATTTGTACGCTGAGCCCACATTTGTTCCAGACACCACCATCTGATACTCTTCCGTTTGTCCCAAGATCAGCATACAGGCATTCGTATTCGGGACCGTCAACGGCCATCAAAACAATTGAATGGCAATGTTTGTAATTATAATAGATAGATCCAGCATTTGGGGGAGCATTGATTACAATGTGCTTCCCATCAATGGCCCCTAGGCAATTTGGAAATTGCCAGTTGTCTTCAAATGCATAACTAATGGCCAGCCGTTCTTCTGCAGTACTTGGAGTCTTGAAACACAGTCGTTTCATAATTTTTATAATTGCATCACAAACCTCTTGGACAATGTATGAAATTGCTCTCCTTGAAATCCTGAATTGGAATGACAATGATCTGTACGTCTCTCCAGTGGCAAGAAGTTTTATCGTCAAAGCCAATCCTGTTTTGGCGCTAACTGCAGCGTGACCTCCAAATATTGCTTGCGGGGTAATATCCCTTTCAATTAAACTTAAAATTGTAACAAAATCAGGAAAGGACATTCTCATCATTTCCCTAAATGTTTGGGTATCTTCAGTACTTAGTTCGTACATAATGTTACTCATATATCCTTTTTCAGGGCGCCTCCTTATCCATTCTCGTGTAGGGCCTCGAGTTTGCACATCATCGTCATCAGTCAATAGTTCATTTATCAGAAGACCAGCAGTAACTTTTTTCCTAAGCCAATATTGATACAAGGATTGATCCATAGCTTTTATAAATTGAAAATTGGAAATATTGAATAGCAGAGCAATTTGTAGAAAATAGGAAAGTAATATATAAAAGTTATAGAATGCAAAATAGGCTAGTAAAAGATGATTTTGATTTGATGATTGATATGACAAAATTAATCCACAAATAAATAGCAAACAGATGAATAAAACAGCTTAGAGCCAATAAAACAACTGAATTCCCATTAACAAATAATAAAATTCATCCAAGTAATCAAATGTTTACTTTAATCAATCGTTTAAAGTGGGAATAAACCCCAGACTATCTTTACATATGTAGTAGAACCCTACGTGAAAAAGACAGTGGCGTAATTTTTTTTTCGATCTGGAAATTATTTCTTGGTGAAAAATGCCTTCAAAGTGGTGTTTTGACCCAAATGTCGCTGAGGAAAAAAAGGGATTGGATCTAGCTTTATGACGACAAAGTCACAAGTCGTGTGGTTTTTCTAATAGACTTTAGATCGGATTAATCACGCAAAATTCCAGATGATTTAATGATTTTAAAGTTCACGAATTTGAAGAAAATAAAAATCAGAAAATATTTCATTCGTAGCGCGCGTTATACAGATTATATTTTGACATATCATTCTCACACATATTTAACACATATCAAAAGATTCTCTGGTGACTACAAAAGCTAGCTAAGTAGAATTTATTGTTGTAAGCATATGTGTGCACTGAAATGGAGTGTTCTTTTGAGGGTAAAAATCATAATGTATGGTGGGAAACGCTATAAGAACACCATAACCGTCGGTTTTATAGTCCTCTTTTCACAGAAGCGAAATCTGTCCATCTGATTTCTCGTCTCCGTAGAAAGGTATTTTGTGCAAAGTAACTTCTGCACTGTATTACTGCATATAGGATGCAGTAACTACAGATAGGATGAAGTAACTACAGATTGTGACGACATGATGCTAACATGTTCTACTTTCTAGCCGAAGGAATGAATACTAGACTGGTAAAATAATTTTGTGGCGTATGTAAAATCAGGAACGAGACTTCACATTGCAAAACCCTAATTTTGTTAATCAGATAACTTTGATAGAGGATAATAATTTATGCAATGAAGATATACCGCAAAACCGATAAATGATAGAATCTGCATTACTGTATAGTTCTAGGCTGTAAACCTGAATAAGAACGTCCGAGCCGTCTATCATGTTGGCACTATTTTCCGATATTTTATAGAATTTTACAGTGTAATGTACTGAAGAATTCTCAATGTTTTCTTAAATATTGAATGCTTGGTGAATGAATGATGAACACTTTGTTAAACTATTGAGTATAATATATCTATCTATACAGTCGTATAAACTATACGGTTACATGGTTTAAGTTTTACTAGACAAACATCAATTTCAAACTTAAACATTGAAATGATAATTGAAAAATGTCTATTTAATATTTTAGTAATACTTAATTAAATCCGAAAAAGTACAATTAATACTTTGCAGTACCAACTATCTCGAGGGAAGGTCGTCTGTGCATGCCGTGCAAGTCAAGTCAGTTTACATTTAGATTCACATTTAGATCATGAAAAGGATATCCTGTAGAAATATTTACTCAAGAACAACTTGCAGATCATAGAGTTAAAAATAGTTAAAACTTATATAACGTAAGATCAAGCTATTTTGAAGGGTACGTGTCTACTAATTAAGATTTGAGAAGTACTGCGGTCACACAGAATACGTAACTAATATGTGTCACTAGACTAGTCACAAAGGAACACTCGCACCGCCTGACGTTTGTGTTAATCCGCAATCTATATCAGATTCATCGCGCTTAATGACGCTACGAGAAATTATTTTGACTGAGCGTTTCAATAGATTTTATTCTGCTCCTGAAATCACAAATTTCATCTTTTTTACGTAATTCGCGAGTTTATACATTTGTTCATGGTTCACCCTTGTCAGAAATTTTTTTGTGTGACTTCTCGGAGCTAGGTCACCTCAAAGATTACGTCGCGTGATCAGCCCACTCTTGAGTCTGTTAGACAAACCACACAACTTGTGACTTTGTCGTCATAAAGCTAGATCCAATCCCTTTTTTTTTTCAGCAACATTTGGGTCAAAACACCACTTTGAAGGCGCTTTTCACCAAGAAATAATTTCCAGATCAAAAAAAAATCACGCCATTGTTTTTTTCACGTTGGATTCTACTACATATATAAAGATAGTCTGGGGGTTTATTCCCACTTTAAACTTATAACTCTTCTTTCTCTGTTCATATTATCTTACATATTTTCCGATAACGCCATTATGTTGTTGTGGCTTTTTCATGGCTTATTCAAAGTTTGCCCAGTCTCTCTGACTTTTTTAGAAAAGTCTTGAGAAAATCCTTGTCGTTTAGCCGCTCCTGAAAAGGCTGCTTCAAAACACGAAAAACACACATTAGACAAAAAACAGATTTGTCGCGCAAATGTTGCCGTCGTTTGCCCAGGGCTTTACATGCACTACCAACACTAATACCATGAAAGTGTTGTGAAAGTGTTGTGAAAACACCATGAAAATGTAGAAAAGTGAAAACCTCAAATTGTGTAGGTCATGAAAAAGGGTCGGTATTAGTTCATAGTTAACATCGGTCCTTTCTGACGTCACACGCTTGTTCGTTGGGACTAAAATTCGGTCACATGTTTTCCTCGACACATATTTCACTCGTTAGGGAGTTACGGTTAATGTTAGGGTCAATATCATGTAATACAACCAGGCCGTGTTTATTCACTAATGTGTAACCTAGTCTCCCATCCACCAAAGCTCAATAGCTAAGGTGGAGACTAGCTAACTTGATCAAAGATCACTAATCAGTCCATCAAAGTTCATGAACTTGGTTTGTTGGTTCATGAACTTGGTTCATCAAAGTTCATGGAAGTTTATCAAGTTGCTACATTTTCCTCCTCTAATTTCTTGATTTTTCTGTCCCTGTGATTAACATCAATATGCAATTAAAGGGATGTAATACAATATAGTACAACACAAATACAATAAATTATTTCTAGTAAAGCTAGATTCAACTTTGTTATGCAACTTTAACTGGTTCTTGAACCTAAACATGTTGGATGTTTAAATTATATAGCGCTTCCACAATGAACAAGTTGCAGGATATTTTGTGAAAGAGTAACAACCCGAGGATAATTAAAAAGTCGAGCCTTGTGACCGCTTGAAGGCAATTACCCCCTCATATCTAGAACCCTAAAAATTATTTGTAATTTGTTGATCAATCATCATAACGTTTACATAAAGTTGCATCTTAAAACAAATTACCTTGTGCCTGCTTTAATAAATGAGTCATGTGGTGCAGCTGAACCAATCCAACCAGAAGTTCTTGGGGTTTCCATGTTGCCTGGAAGAAAAATAAATCCTACCATCAGTGATGGTATACACCAAATAACAGCTTGAAATAAATAATAATATTAATGACATTCTGTTTTGAATTCATCGGAACCGAAACACTATCTCAGCCAACTGTATTTAAGGGATGGCATTATAGCAATTGCACTGAATAAACAACATAATGAATTATTTTAACTGAACAAACTCGTTCTTCTTACGTTGTTTGATTACATTTACACACACAGATTTAAAAATTGCCCCTTTGTACAGCAGTTTAAAAATATTCATCATGGAAAACATCAAAATGTTTCTTGTTGAAGATTGTCATCTTTTTCTGTTGCAAGTCAATAGATTGCACAATAGGCTATATCATGGCTTCTACAATGGCTTCAGCTTTTATATGATGTCTGATAAACTTTAAATGCTTTTCTTTTACACCTGACCATAGCAACCAAATGTCATTGTATTATAGAAATTTAAGTGAGTTGATCAATCTGATCGGTTCAGAGTTATGACGTCAAATCCTCATATCACCAACAAACGAAGCTAGGTTCAAAAACTTAATCGATATTACAATCACCATTGACAATGTTTAATTTGATCAGGAACTTTCAGATTATTTAGCTTATGGCTGAGACATGAATTTCAAGTCAAAGTGCAGTTTATGTTTATAAAAGTTTGTGCAAGTTATAATACAAAGCAATTGGCGCACAGTTTTCTATGAGGTACAGTCCAACTTGGGTAATATTCCCTCTTTTAATATCCCTGTGCCTTTATCTGTTATTATAATTTTAGTTGAGGGCCGTTATGTTTGATTTGCCTCGCTTGTGATATTAGTTAATACATTGTTAATAGAATAGGCACGTTGACGTCATACATGTTAACACGGGTGTACGTAGCTTGCATGATAATAAAATGCGGAACATAAATGACGATAGATTGAAATTGTTCCCGTGTTAACAGTTTAATGTTTAATAATAGTTTAGCTTGAATGTGTTTATTCCGTATCATGTAAAATTGTTCCTGTCTGAATGACTTTATTGTATTTTTATTATTTGGACTTTAGCATTGACGTAAATAGAATATAGTATAAATAGAGAGTAATTTGTAAGTAGTTTAGTGAGTTTTTGGTGTTCTTGAGTGAAGAATAAATTGTGGAAATTATTGATTGTGTGTTAATTGCTACAATCCCCACATAAAACTCATTTCTATTTACCATTGTCCATACAAACTCTCATAATCCTACCTCGCTTAATATCCTACCTCTCTTAATGTCCTGCTTTTCATCTGTACCAGAGGGGGGAGGGGGATATTAAGCAAGTTCGACTGTATTAATATTTAGCGCATTTGAGTCATTTCAGGACAAAACAATTTTTTCTTTGGTGCCTCTCGTGCGCCAAATTTCAATACTGGTAGCTCATAGAAAACTGTGAGCCAAATTGTTAATATATGTCACCTGTGTATAGCAGTCACCTTTCTACAAAGACCACCTGTCCATAAAGGTCACCTGTCTATATTTATTGTACCGTGTACTATCATTTGCAGATAAATGTTCCTAAACCTGTAGTATCAGCATGGAATGAAATGGAACAGGAAATGAGTAACATCAAAATTGATACGGAAAATGATGACAATAAAATAGCACAATATGCATATAAGGTATACGCTTTTCTGACGCTTTTCATAATTAATATTTATTTGACAAATGGCAAATTAACAGACATAATTCAAATTTCTTCGAAAAACATTTCAAGATTAAGGATAGCAACAAAAAATAAACAGACTTGGGTTTATGTTTTGCAATAGTTTAATTGCAAATTTACGTAATTATTCTGGTTGATTCTATTTTTCTGGTTGATTACATCATGCAAACGGTTTCACAGTTTTATTCAGAGGTTATTGTCCGTCTATAATCATAAAAATATGATAAAAACTGCACCTAATCATTTGTCTTTTGTCATTTGAAGTTTTTCATCTTCTCATTGCAATAAATTGAATACAGCTGTTTCCTCCTCTTCCTTCTGAATTTGAGCCAGCCTTCGGGACTCTTATTCCAGGAATCCCTCATTTTATTGAACCCTGTATGTATGAATGTATGTATGTATGTCCGGAGCGATTTCTCTGTCAAATGTAGCTCGGCAGCTTTGAAAAACATATCATTAGAATATTGTTATGACCAGGGTTCGACAAATGTGGGGATCCTGGGATCCTAGATCCCGGAAGGCTAGACAAAATTCAGAAGAAAATTGACGTTTTTAATGATTTTCTGGTCAAACCTCAACAAGAAAATTCAGAAGAAAAAGTTGAAATGCCCCTAGGATTCCAGAAGGCTGAACCTTTTGTCGGACCCTGGTTATGACGGCTTTCGTTTTTTAGATTTTGCTTTCTGTTTCTCACGTAAAAGAAAATATCTTTCTCCTGCAATTTAGCTTTGCGTTGCAACATCAAAGCAATTTTGGCTTCTCATTTTCACTCACATGATTAACCTTGTGATATCAAATTTCACCAGGTTTGACACCATTAAATAGTTTTGGCTTGGTGTTCTATTTTGAATAGCTAACAATATACTTTGTCAAAAATTTAATTACTGTGAAACAAAATCAGCCCAAATCAACCCCAACAATGTGGGGAACTCATTGCTAGTTGTTTTCTATTTTCTATTCTATTTTTATCGCGAGCAAATTTTAAAACTTTGGAATCATTACTAGCTGTTTTATATTTCATGTTCTAGTTTTATTGCAAGAAAATTGCCGAACTTTCAATTCTGAAAGATATGTTATGCAAACGATGGACTCTTGTGGATCATTCTGGAAAGAATACCATACCATCATCATTTCAATATTTGAAGGATATTATCAAGTAAATATTTATAATTTAAAATGCATGGAATATGTTTTGTGCTCATGGAAATTAAACGATTTGTCTTTTTTGATAATTTCCAATTCAATGTTCATGAACTGCATTCACTAGTTGGTGCTGCATTGAGAATGAAGTTGACAATTTTCAAAGTTTGGTTGGCTATTCTATAAATGTGACATTGAAGTTATTAGTTTGGCTGTATCCCATCCCCTGCAAAATAATCAATTGAGATCATGATTTGTTCATGAACTGTTCATGAACGTTACGAACAATAATGAACTGTTCATGAACAAATCTAATGAACAGTTTATAAACTGTTCACAACAGTTCACGTAGCTAGCCTGCTTGCAGACTAAAACCTATCTTAACAAAAGTGTAGACAGTTTTAAAATTTCAAAGTTTGCACTTTTGTTAAGATAGGTTTTAGTCTACATGACAATTCATTAACGTTAAACGACCTGTTGTTCATAACCATGAATACTTAAATGGAAATTGGGCTATTTAACATTGATATCATTGTTTAGCAGTCAAACAGTCAAGCTGATTCACAGGGATAGCATTCTATTAACAGCCAATGCGATGTGGGTTTGCTCGTGGTTTTATAACTCTGTTTTTGACTACTTGTGTTTATAGAACATTGAACCTTCATATTCCTGTTCCGTGTCACTAGCAATATGAACTACAGTCAAACCTGTTATAACGGTCACCTCTATACAGCGGCCACCTGTCTATAGTGGTCACTCTTGCGATGTTTAAAAAAGTATTTTCTATTGAATCAAACCTGTATATGAAGGCCACCTGTTTATAGCGGTTAATTTATCTACCTCTCGTAGCTGGCTGTTATATAGAGGGTTTCACCGTATATCATATCATTTGTTTTAGCTCCTTAACTGCTCAGACCTCCAATGCAATGTTACGAGCACAAGATTTATCAATTAATTGTGAAACAGCAGATCGGTCGTCTTCTCATAGTGGTAGTGTGACGCAGAATGATTTAACGGCGATGCTATCTGACAAAATAGAATCTCTGAAAGTCAAAAAAGAGTTTCATGAGTATTTAAAGGTTGGTTACCATAAATAATGTACTCTAGAACAAGTGTGTATGAGTTCCTCATTATGATGTGTTGCATTGCAATTCATATTTATATTGAAGAAGTCAAGTATCATGGGTGGTATGTGCTTACCTTAATGCATGTTATACCGGCATTTACATGTGTGTACAGTCAAATCTGCTATAATAGGCACCTCTATATAGCAGCCACCTGTCTACAGTGGTCACTCTTTCATTGTCTAAAATAGGATTGAATCAACCCTGCATAGAAATGTCACCTGCATATGGCTGTCAATTTATCTATCTCTCATGTAGCTGGCTGTTACATACTCCTGTACAAAAGTTCAGGAGTTCATGAGCAGTTCATGAATAGTTCATGAACAATTCATGAATGTTAAATGGCCCCAATATTCATGAACTGTTCATGAACAGTTTTTGAACCTTCATGGACAGTTCATGAGCTCCTGCTCAAACTGTTTTTCTGTTTTTCATGAAAACAAGCTATTTGAAGTTCACAAACAGTTATGAGTTTAATGTAGGCAATTGTTAATATTTTTCTCAATTTTGTTTAATCTATAGGTTTTAGAATGGCTGCATGTGTCTTTTAAAGAGCATCCTTCACATTTCAACGGGTCATTATTAGCTAATGTATCAAACATTGATAAACTTTGTCAAGATGTTATACAAGTAAAATGCCATTTTGACAATCACTGTGTCCCTCATTTGGTGTATAAGATGAAGTCATTCAATTCCCAACTTAACGCTCTTTGTCATCATTATAACATGGATGTAGTGAGTAAAAAAATTAATTACAAATTACTGGTACAGTGAAACCTGTTATAACGGTCACCTCTGTACAGTGACCACCTGTCTAAAGTGGTAACCCTTGCAATGTCTAAAAATAGTATTTTCTACTGAATCAAACCTGTATATAAGGCCACCTGTCTATAGTGGTCAATTTATCTACCTCTTGTAGCTAGCTGTTATATGCAGGTTTCACTTTAGTGGAAAGAATAATTTGTACCAGATACTAGGTGGTAATGCGCAAACGAAAATTGAAAATTTAAAGTTACGCCTGCATTGCAGGATGGTCTGACAAACTTGGGTATCGTTGTATCTTGATTTTTTTACATGACTTACAGTAATATTAACAATGTCACAGTTGTTTTTAAGTTATCTACTGTAGTTAATGCAGAAAGGAGAGAATTCCTCAGAATAGCTGATGTCCTTTATTACCTACCAGCTCTATAATAAACAAAGTTAATCAAAAGCATTCAGTACTGATAGAAAAGCGTGAAAGTATACCATCACTTTCATGGAGTTAGAAAACAGCTTCTTACAACATTTAATGTTTTCCGATCCAAATATTTTCAGTTAACTGTTTTATATTATAGTCTCATAGCCAAAGACATACCTAGATACTGCATGATTATTTCACTAAAGGGCTACCACACACTTGCCAAGTTTGTATTCATATTTACTAAACGAGAAAATGTTGGGAGACAAGAAAGAATGAAGCGCTAAAAAATCACGAGCTCACGAGAGTTAAAAATATTTTAATTGAATAATTATAAACTGTGTCTTAATGTTTTAGGGCAGTTATGGAAGTGGTAGAATTTGCAGTGAATTGGAACAACTTCGAATAGTAACACTTTTATTTGAGAAATCATTTTCACATTATCTGGTGGGTTTAAGTATTTAACACTAATAGTAATGTAGACAGTGTCGCCTTACCGAAGGCACCCATACCACTCCTCTAGGTTGATCTCAGCCGCGACACTGGAGATCAAATTCAACAAATTTCATGGCAGATAGGTTGTAAAGTAAGTAATGTAGACGGTGTCGCCTTACCGAAGGCACCCATACCACTCCTCTAGAAATAGATGAGTGGCTTTTTTTGCTAAGAGCAATGATTTGACTTGAACCGCAGTCAATCAGATACGATCCGATCTGTAATTCGGTTACTCTGCCATCTGAGCTAATCCTCCTTAATCTAAATTGTCAATGCGCAACGATGGGCCGCAGCTACTCACAATGCAATTCCCTCTGGACCAGTCCACCCGCCATCAGAAGATGGCACTCATTTTATGTTTCAGATAAAGTCAAGGCTGAGTTGACCTTCGGGGGATCTGAACTACAGTCGATCAGATATGATCCCGTCTGAAGGTTGCTCTGCCATCTGAGCTAATCCTCCAACACTACCAATTCCAAATGAAACACCACACCATGAAAGCACCATGAAAATGTAAAAAAGTGAAAATCACAAATTTGTTAAACCATGAAAACATCCATATTCACAATATTAAAATGTGAAAATGTCTTGAAAATGCCATGAAAATGTAATGAAATTTTATTATTTTTTTATGGTTTTAGTGTCTGTAGTATAATATTCATTTGATAATCATTTGATTCAGTTTTAATAATTTTACTAATTTTTGCTTTAAATATTAAACAATATTTTATTAATTTTCTTATTAGTATTTTTAATTTTTTTTCCAACAATGTTGGAAAGTTTCACAGTCATGTTATTTATTTACTTTTATATAATTATTTTGTATTTACATTATTTTACTAAACAGTGATGTGACCATTTGAATGTAAAATCTCAACGTTAACCTTTCTTATTAGTTACCTGGACAAGATAAGATAAAGACAAGAAAATATGGAGATTTTACAAATTTTTCAAATCATCGGTTTGTTTAAATTCACTTTTAATATTCCATGATATAAATATTTGTTATTACTGTATAGCCCTTTTTAACAGATCTCTCATCATAGATTCCAATACATTTTAGTAATCTTCTATTATTTTTAGACGTAAAAAACCGAATGCTCATTATGCCAAAGTCTTAACAGAATTGAAAGAACAACTTGATAATAATACGGTACAAAGCTATTGTAAAAAGCCATAACCTGCTAAAATCTAGGAAACTGTTGTGAAGCAGAATAGCATGTACGAGCGTGGACAGTCGAATCCATGATCTCTGAATGTCCGGACCAGTGCTCTAACCTTTGAGCTATGCAGTCATCTGATCTATCCTCACAACAACTGAAAGTCACTCATGTTATGTGGCTGTGAACTTGTACAGCTACACAGTACACTGTTAGTTTTGACGTGCCACATGAGTTCATTTCACAAGTGCCTAGTCACGATTTGCACTTTCCGAAATGTGGGAAAAAATGAAAACCACTCTTAAAATATTAACTGAATCAAATTATTGTTGTTCTTATTTCAGTTGATCAATCATTTAATGCAAATGACGAATATTGCTGATTGTAAGGTATTTAAGGGATTGCATTTGTCTGGTTTTATAAAAAAGTAATGTAATGGTGTCACCCTACCGAAGGCACCCGCACCACCCCTCTATTTCTAGATGAGTGGCTTTTTTCGCTGAGAGCAATGATTTTAAACGCTCTTTGTTGATCTCAGCCGCGAAAATGCAGATCAATTTCAACAGATTTCATGGCAGACAGGTCTCGATTGTCAATGCGCAACGATGTGCCGCAGCTTATCACATTGCAATTCCCTCTGGACCATTCCATCCGCCATCCCGAGATGGTACTCATTTGATGTTTCAGATAAAGTCAAAGCTGAGTTGACCTTAGGGGATTTGAATCACAGTCGATCAGATATGATCCGATCTGAAGTTCGGCTGCTCTACCATCTGAGCTAGTCCTCTAGACCTATCCATACATTAATAAATATCAATCAATATTGTGGTAGATATCCTTTTATATTTCTTTTCTGATGTAACATGTATAACAATGTGTACTAGAATGAGAGTCAAAAATGAAACATGCTAGAATTATACTGACTGGCATCTTTCTAGCATGTTTCATTTTTGACTCTCATTCTATAAATGTTCTGATTATTTTCATTGAGCACTATACCAAGAACTATTGTGGAACAATCCAATTACTATTATTACATTAATGTAGATATTACGTTATGTATTATATTATTATTATTATAACAATGTGTACTATATATTCTTTTATGATGTAGAATACCATAGTGGAATCCATGTATGTTACGCCGGATATATCCGGCGTAGAAACGAGTTGAATTTACGCCAATTTAATTTCTTTGGCGTGGAAATTTGATAATTTTCTATAGTTTTCAACTAAATTTGGTCTTTTTGGCGTATTCTTGAAAGCTGACTTGGCGTGGCGTAATTTTGGCGTAAATATCTGGCGTTCCAAATTCAAGGATTCCACTATGGATAGAATAGGTGAAACTAACCCCTGTAAAAAAAAGTTCATGAGTTCATGAACATGAAATTGCCCAAAACTTCATGAGCTGTTCATGAACTTTTGGGTTATTTCACGTTCATGAATCATGAACCAATTCATGAACCAGTTCATGAAGTGTTCATAAACTCTTTGTGACTGTTCATGAACTGTTCATGGACAGTTCATGTACCAACAACATAATGTGAATGAAGTGTTCATGAACTCATGGATTTTTTTCGCAGGGGTTTCATTGAAACCCTGATATCAAAATGCTGTCAATATACTGCCACATAAGCACTCTTCGATTTGTGATTTGAAATTAATACGAATGTCATGATCATGATTCAGCTATGACAAACGCCAACCGAGGACCCGGGTAAAAAACAAGAACATTGCATTGAATCATGGTTTGATGATTCAAGCTTTTCTCGTATTAACACGTATTATCTTGTATTTAGGACAATATTACCACAATATTATTGATAATACATTCACAGGGAATATTTTTTTTAAATATATAATATTATCTTTTTTATAAATCAAATATTTTCAAACAATCAAACATCAAAGATTTTCTTGTGCAATATGGGTATTGTAAACATTGTGTTGCTATGAAATACTCCTTAGGCTTCACAAAATCATTTGCCATTGCTAATTTTTATTTTCTTGCACCTTTCTCGGAGATTCTCGCGACGCAACACTCGTTTATGTAATAGTTTAATATTTGCTTTTCATTACTGTTACTCTTTAAATCTACTAAAATGTTTTTTAGATTGTCATTCATTTGGTCAAGATGCTTTCAAAACAGCTTCAAGATTCTGTTAAAAAGGGCTATCACAGTAATGTTGACTTATCTTCAGTTTTGGACCAACTGTTCAAAAATCATTTGTCATTGTAAGTACTGTATTTATGAAAAATAAAATAATCTGTTCTGTGTTATTCTTGTATTTTATGCTGTAGATAGACTAAGGGAGGATTAGGTCAGATGTCAAAGCAACATGACTTCAGTTATGATCATATCTGGTCGACTATGGTTTTTATCCCCAAAGTCAACTCAGTCTTAAATTTATTCGAAACATCAAATGAGTACCATCTTATGATGGCAAATGATTGGTTCAGATGGAATTGCATTATGAGCTGCTGCGGCATACCGCTGCGCACTGACAATCAAGGCCTATCTGCCATGACATCTGTTGAAATTGATTTGCAGTGTTGTGGCTGAGATAATTTAATAGCATTTACAATCATTGCTCCTGAAGTTCATAAAAAAGTCCATGAAAATTGGGGCATTTAACATTCACAAACTGTTCATGAAATTACCAATTTTGTTTACAATTTCAACGTTTTTGAACCATTTTGACATGTCCTGATATGTTTTTGGATATATTTGATATGTTTGAATGATATTCGTATAGGTTAGTCGCTGATACAGATGACAGAGGTGATCAAACAACAGACAGCTATAGTATATCTGACATAAATGACGGTAGACCTATGGATATCTCATCGGTTTCAATAGAAAATCATCCGTTTGGGGTGTCAATATCTCCAAATTATAATCCATCATTAGAATCATTTTTGATTTTAAGAATTTTAAGAATAAAAGAATTAAAATCAGAGGTTAGTATAATATTATGATAGAAGTGTAAAAATGAAAGCACCAAGACATTAGCTTTGGATGTGTAATAAAATTCTATTCTCTGTGTGCTAAAGCCTCGTATTCAGCCATTCTGTGCTTGACTGATGGGGTGAGCCATTTTTGAGCCATGTCCCTGTGAGGTTATAGTTCATGAAAACAGTTCATGAAAACACAATTGATGGATTTTCATGAACTGTTCATGAACTGTTAATGAGCTGCGTTCAAGAGGTTCATGAACAGTTCATGAACTCAACTCATTTTTTCCAGGAGAGGGTATGAGGTCACTACTCCCACAGTCCAGCGCCAGCCATCATCATAATTTATTTGAGCCCATAAGCCAATAGGCTTTTTCATGTGACAGCAGAGAATTTTGCTAAATGATACCTATAAACGAAATACGATACAATATCATACGAATTGAACCTTAATTACCTATAGCATGCAATACCTATTTTGTCTTACTGATTGAGTCATATCTTATTTTATATAATTTCATTTAGTGTTTTCAAAAACTCAACTACTTCAAATCAATTGAAAGAACTCTTCTCAAGGATGCCAGCATTTCTAATCCCAATCTCTATAACAAGTGAGTGATTATCAATCTATAATTGACTACTCACAAACCGTAACCGTAATGTTTGTAAGTTCACAAACTATTCAAAATTCATCATGAAGTTCAGAAGTTCACCTTTCCATGTCTATATCTATGCAAATGATTGAAAAAAATATATATTATGACTTCTGTAAATTCAAGTTTCATGCCATAATGCCATCATCAGACAACTGATTAATAGATCTGTTCTTTGAATTATCTATACATATAAATATGTGGTCCAGTTTACCGCTGTTTTCTCAATTGGTTTTCAAATAAAACTTTGAGTTTAAATCAAGCACAAGACGTTTGAAGAGCACAAGAGAAAAGGGTCTGCTGTTTACGCATATGTAAATCAACGACACGGAAAATCCGTTTCTGAAACAATTTTAAAGTTTTGAAAAAATAAAATGCAAAGACACTTTTGACTGCCTAATTCATGAAATGCTTGCAATCAGGCAAATCAAGCCAAACCTCAGTCTGGCTCAATCAAATCTTGGCTTTTTCCAGCAGTATATTGAAAAGCTATTGTTCTTGTCTTTGTGTAAAATAATCTATTGTTAATAGCGCATCCTGTTTCAAGCACTTTGTTAAACTTTAACACTTTTAAACTCATGTATTTTAAATAATTGTTCTTTTAAATACATTTCTGAAGATGACATAAGCAATGTCAAAAGCTCAAACAACATCTATTTCATTGCTTACTTTTATTACATAAATCATTAGAGTTTCTGTTTTCCCGTCCTAGTTCTTGCGGTATTCTATTTTTTTTCTTTTGCTTTCTATTTTGCATAGCAAGAGAAAATATACTGTTTCAACTTTATTATTTGTAATTCTTTCGTTTTTGATATCAAATTCAACCAGTTTTCCAGAATTCCAAGAACATATCAGCTCTGTTATTTAAATCCAGCAGCTTGGGTGACTTATTGCTAGTATTATATACAAACAGACATTAGTATTAAACAAGAGGATTATTTATATATAGTCATCACATATTTATCATTGTTTATCTATATTATTTAAATTAGCCCAGCAACGTGGGTGACTTATTACTATTATTATATACAAACAGACATCAGTATTAAATAAGAGGATTATACTAAGTCATCACACTTGATAAAAGTGTGTTATTTAAATTAGTCCAACAATACAGGTGCCTCATTGCTGGTTAGGCAGTGATGTGAGAATTACTTTTAAAAAGTAATAAATTACATTACAAATTACTTTTCCTCAAAAGTAACTAATTACATTACTAATTACTTCAGCCTAAAAAGTAATTGATTACAATTACTAATTACTTTACCAAAAAAAGTAATTAATTACTAATTACTTCATGATTACTTTAACTTGTGAAACAAAAGATATTGCCTCCCTTTCGATAAAGACATGTCTCGTTTTGACAATCATGGCGGCCATCTTGCTTTTTTACGAAGGGGAACGATCGATTTTATAATATTAATTTAATACTGGTGACTTCAGCAGAACATAAATTGACGTTGAAAACTTTTTAATAAAGTTGACAAATAAATGGTTTCATTTGATTTATCAAAATGGTTTATTTTTGTCTTATCAATCTATTCATATAGCCATAAATTTTACATCATCTTTTCAATATTCGAAACTCACTCAAATAAAAAGTGAAAAACTATGGAATCTATTCATCGACAGAATAATGTCAGAACAGAGAAGAATAGGTTATCGGATAGGGTTTATTGGTAATATATCACACAATTCACCTGGTTTGAATAGCTCTCGTGAAAGCTGCAAATAATGTGAGATTACATCGCAGACAGAACAATAAAAAGCGGAACTTAGTGACAGCAGCGCCTTTGAAAATTATCACAAGACAACAAAGCAAATATTTTTTAATCATAAAAGTAATTTGAAAAGTAACGTCAATTACTTTCTCTCAAATAATACTCGTTACTTCAAAAAGTAATCAATTAGATTACTTATTACTTTTCTCAAAAAAGTAACTAATTACTCCTAAAATTACTCCAAAAGTAACGAGTAACGAGTAACGCGTTACTTTAGTAACGAGTATTTACAACACTGTGGTTAGGTATATATTTATCAAACAATCTGAATTGTCCGATAAAAATATAAACCGTTCAATTCCTCGTGGGTGCACACATGTTAATCGTATGTTTATGTGTATGTAATTGGTATTGTCCCTCAATAAACAAACACTTGTGACCAAGTAGTGACTCTGAGCCATCATTAATTGACTGTAAAATGTAACATTATTATTATATTAAATTTATTACTCGCCTCGCCTATTTTGATACAAATTTGTTTTTATCAACAGAAATTCTACTCATGGTCACGATGGGATTGATGTTATTCATGATTCCAATGTTGATAAAATGTATGTTATTTAAACTGTTAGGTTTGTTATTGTCAAATGTTTATTGTTATTCGGATAATTTTACAATTTACTTTTTGTAATTGTAGGATAAAGATTGCAGAAAGACTACAAGAGCATATGGTATTATTATTAACAATTGATAGCTATAACTAATGATGTTGTAACGATGATGTAAAATCAAACAATTAAGAAATTGGAGATTCCCCTGTGATATACAGTCTCTGGACTGTTCATGAAAAGTTCATAAGTTTCATGAGCTATCTACCCAATGCCATCCATCAAATGCTCACTAACTGCCCCCTGCGAGATAAATGTTGAGTTCATGAACTGTTCACAAACCTCCTTAACTGTTAATAAGTTAACAGCTCATGAAATTTATAAGTATTCGTTCATGAATACCTTATAAACAGTTCATGACCAATTAGTTCATGAACGTTAAAATATCAACTTTTTCATGAACTGTTTTCACATGGGTTGTCATGAAAGCTTTACGAATATTTATGGGAGTCACAAGGTTCGGGAATTGTTCAGTGTTCTTAGATGCCTCATTCACGCAGCCTTTATTGTCTATTTAATCTTGCATTGTTGATATGTGACAAGCAAATAATAATGTTCAAATTGACACCATATCTACTTTACAAAGTTAACATCAAAACGTGAAACATCTGATTTGTTTCTGTGACTGTATTTCGTGATTTTATCATCACAAAAATTGTAAAATATAGCATTGGTATGTCAGCTCCATTTGAATTAAAATTTATAGTACTGATACTTGAAGTATATAATTGTATAATCACTTGATTGACAGTTTAACAAATAAATATTGTATTGATTGATGGCTATGACTAGAACTGCAAATAGTTACTATGTATTTTAAAAAAGCAGCTTCTCAGAGCTATTACACCCCTGCATGAGATTTGTTGAGTGGATTGTTCATGAACAGTTCATGAATTATAAATGGCCTATTTTTCATGGAATTTTTCACAAATTGAACTATTCACAAATGTTCATGAACTGTTTTTCGCATGAACACGTTAAATTATTTTTATGATAAACATTGTTTATTTCAGTTTATTTTTGAAGATGAAAGTACTCTAGGCAACAAACATGCAAAGGACAAGGAAAGATACCTTGAAGATTCACAAGAAGATTTTGAGTAAATAATTTTATCATTTGTTTTGTTCCATATTCAGTAATCATTCTGTAGTTCTGTGTAATGCAACAGATAAGAAGGCTATATTATACAAATATTAAACACTTTTTGTGCAATATGAGTTGCATCATGAAACACGTGTAATGCATAAGAAAATCACTTGCTGCAGTGAAGAGTGTATTTCTGAATCATTTTGAGTGCCTCATTGCAAACCGAGTGTTACAACCCCTACAAAAAACAGTTCAGGAGTTCATGAACAGTTCATGAACAGTCCATGAACGTTAAATGGCTCCAATTTTCCTGAACTGTTCATGAACTGTTCATGAACCCTCACAGACAGTTCATGAACAGTTCATGAACAGTTCATGAAAATTTGGGGCCATTTAACGTTCATGAACTGTTCATGAACTCCTGAACTGTTTTCGCAGGGGAAGTTACACGTTGACACAAAATGTTCAGGGTAGAGTTACATATTTCTAACTTTTACAAACCTATTCTACTGTAGATAAGATTGCATTTTTGTTTTTTTCAAAAGAAACCTTTGTGTTGATATTGGATTGATCTCAAGTCATTTTACAAGGAAAAATTACAAGGTAAAATATACTAGAACATATCAAAGTTTTTGCTATAATTAATTCTTGCAATTTGATTGGCTATTTCTCCTTATCTGAGTAGTCCACCCCATTGATTTCAAGAAATTTATAAAAATGGCAAACAACTAATACATTTTAAACACTGTGCAAAAGCAATAACAAACGTATTGTCTAGCAATTAACTAAAAGCAAATACATTGAATTTTTGTAGAATATCAGATAAAACCATTCCTGCAAATGAAGTTAGCAACCACAAAAGTATATAAAATTTTAATAATTTGCTCTTTTAGATCACCAGCAATGCATATTGAATAAGCTATTTTAATTAGCAAAATTTCACCCAATGAATGTTTCTTTGCCTCACCGGTGACGTCACTAGAATAGGAGAATTACATGCTTGACAATGGATGTCTATATCGTATCTAGTAGCGCTTTACAATGAAAACAGTTTAAAAAGTTAAGAAAAAAATTATTAACATTGTATATCTACAAATAGAAAAAAATCTGAAATTAAAATTAGGGGTGAGACGATAATAAAATTTACCGATGTCTGATGCCGATTACAGTAGTAATAATAATTTTCTTATTGATAGATTTTTGCAAGTGTTCTCATCCAAACAAATTAATGCAAAAAATCAGGAGACAATACATATATCATGAGTTTATAACGATGAAATACGTTCACTATATATTCAAGCATGTAATTAAAGCTGAATAAAAATATATCGAAGTAACAAGGCAAGTTTATGAGGATTGCAAATGAATACCTGGTTCGTGAACATTAAATGACCTGTTTTTCATTGACTTTTTCATGAACTGTTCATCAAAGTGAATCATACAACGTTGATGAACTGTTTTCACAGGATTAATTGTAATTAGAATAGACATCTATATATTTATCTAACGTTGTTGTTTTTTTGATGCTAGGATTCATTAAAATCCCATACTATGCCAGTTGATTATTGCCAAGTGTTAACAGATTTATGGACTTGCGAAATGGAATTTATCAAAGGAAAAGAACAGGTAAGTATGTCTTGTTGACATAAATTATTTGCAGTGAGATCATTTGTAATGATCCCTAGATCTAGGATTCTGGAAGTCTTAAAGCTATTAAGTGTTGAAAAATCAGAATTTTGTTATTTTTGTGAAACAAATCTAGACATTGTTCCTATTCCGAAACTAGATTCCAATATTTTATTTTACTATCTTCAGCGTTTTCAATTTTAAGACTTCAAAATCAATTATGAACAATGTCATGGTAATTCTGTATTTATGTCTATTTTGAAGGATGGTTTATGTAGCAAAAATTAAAATTTATGTCTCAGTTATGTCTCTTGGATCCCACTAAAATTAGATACAGTCAAACCTGCTATAACGGTCACCTCTATACAGCGGCCACCTGTCTATAATGGTGACATGGTCCATCTTACAATACTATTTTCTATTGAATCAAGCCTGTATATAAAGGCCACCTGTCTATAGTGGTCAGTTTATCTACCTCTTTTAGCTGGTCGTTATATACAGGTTTCACTGTATGATGTTTTTAAAAAGATATGTATTGCTTCTTTGGTTTATTGTGAGGAAAAAGTCAGAAACATTTCCGGATGAGACGGTTCCAGATGATAAAATCTTTTCTCAGACTCTGGTCATTTGTTGTAGCTAATGTCAGATTTTTGTATGCCGTTTCGTTTAATTTGTTTCGAAGAATTAGGAACAATTCATCAGCAATCAATTAGCAATTGATGACATCCCCAGCGAAACACGGTGTTCTTGACAAGTTCATGAACTCAGCACATGTTTTCCCTGGGGAGAGATGACAACCATTCATTAAATGTTCAAAAAAGCGCTTATCGAGTATTTATAAAACGTGTGGCATTTTATGCTCATGGATTCATTTGGCAAGAAATTTTATTTTCTAATGGTTATTTAATGTTCATTGTGTAGAATAATAATTTACTACAGTATTTATTGATTGTTATTAATCTTTCTTTTAGTTAATTGATACTTACTTGGTATGCTATAATAATTCATTAGATCTCAACGATAGAAGCAAACTAAGAGAGGTGAGACTGTTTGGATTTTTGACTGAAAACATAATACAGTGAAACCTGTATATAACAACCAGCAACATATTCAGCTACATTGACCATTATAGACAGGTTGCCTTTATATACAGGTTTGATTCAATGGAAAATACAATTTTAGACATTGCAAGAGTGACCATTATAGACAGTTGACCTTTATATACAGGTTTGATTCAATAGAAAATACATATTTAGACATTGCTAGAGTGACCACTATAGACAGGTTGCCTTTATATACAGGTTTGATTCAATAGAAAATACAATTTTAGACATTGCTAGAGTGACCACTATAGACAGTTGACCTTTATATACAGGTTTGATTCAATAGAAAATACAATTTTAGACATTGCTAGAGTGACCATTATAGACAATTGACCTTTATATACAGGTTTGATTCAATAGAAAATACTATTTTAGACATTGCAAGGGTGACCACTATAGACAGTTGACCTTTATATACTGGTTTGATTCAATAGAAAATACAATTTAGACATTGCAAGAGTGACCACTATAGACAGGTGGCCTTTATATACAGGTTTGATTCAATAGAAAATACAATTTTAGACATTGCAAGGGTGACCACTTTAGACAGATGGCTGCTTAATAGAGGTGACTGTTATAACATGTTTGATTTTGTGTTATATATTGGATAAGAGTATGCTCAATTCTGTGTGTGCTTTGGTACAGGCTGTTTTTAGACACAGACTTTTACCCTCGGAGTTCCGGCACCAGTTAAAACAGTTCACGGATGTTGGATGGTACAATTTCATGAGCAGTTCATGAATTGTTTATGAAACTTTTCATTAAAATCTTGCCATTTAACGTTCACGAGGTTTATGAATAACTCATGAACTTTACCCCTGCGAAAAAAATCCATGAGTTCATGAACAGTTCATGAACATTTTTTCGTTGGTTCATGAACATTTTTTCGTTGGTTCATGAACAGTTCTGAACAGTTCATGAAAAGTCACAAAGAGTTCATGAACACTTCATGTACCAGTTCATGAACTCATGAACATCGCAGGGGTAGTCACTCATTTCGCAGATGGGTACTGAGTAAAATATTTATTCAACCGTTTTGATGATATCAAGAATGTTACCAGACGATAAAATGCACAAGATCTTCCCCTGCGAAAAACAGTTCAGGAATTCATGAACTGTTCATGAACCCTCACAGACAGTTCATGAACAGTTTATGAAAATTTGAGGCCATTTAACGTTCATGAACTGTTCATGAACTGTTCATGAACCGTTCATGAACTCCTGAACTGTTTTCGCAGGGGTTCGGACACTAATCAACATTACAATCCAACCCTGTACATATAGCTCATAGCTGAACCGATTTTAATTAAATAAGGAATTCATATAAAATCTGATTCTCTGGACTGCTTTGCAGATTTTCTTATTTACATATCTGTTACATACGAAATTGAAAACCAGAAATTTTGATCAGCTTTGTCATTTCAAGTTTTCAACTATTTAGATCATCCTTCAAATGTTATCCGAAAGACCAAGACTAGATTTGGATGCTCCGTATTTCATGAGTTCATACATGGAAGAATGTGTTTGTCTGAAACTGCATTCAAAACTTTTAAAAATGATTGTTGATAGCCAGGTATGTAAATATTCAATTCTTAACCATGATAATATTGAATGCCATTTGATAGACTTGGACAAATATGATGTAAGGAAAATTATTATCTCTTCAGTTTTCTATTGCTCTCATTTTTATTTTTATTATTTTGAAAACATTTTTTGTAAACTTATCAGGTTCCGAATGAATGATGATATTTATCTGAATTCTTTATCTTTTTTTTCAAGATTGATGTTTTAAATTATGATATATACTTTAATTCTTTATTTTTATTTCTTTAAGATTGATTCAACTCGCTTGATGCTTCAAAACCAAGGTAATTACAGTCAAATGTGTTGTAGCGGTCACCTGTATACACCAGAGCCATCTATTTACAAGAGTTGGGACACGCTTTCATGTGCCGCTATCGTCTCCAATTGGACATATGCCAGTCACATGATTTTTGGATGTCATCTTTGTTCTTTCGGAAACAGGTTCTCAATCATTTCAAGTCAAACGCGCGAAAAAATACAATACAACATGGCTGAAAAAACACACAACATTCTCCTGCACATGCGCACTGTTAAAAACGTGCTCGGGTCCAGGTAAAAAGATACAAAAATGGCAGAAGTGTCCCAACTCTTGTAAATAGATGGCTCTGGTATACACTACCCACCTGTATATAGTGATCACTCTTAGAATGTCTAAAATAGTATTTGCTATTTAGTCAAATCTGTATATAAGGGTGTTTTGCCAATTTTGAAAATCCTTATTCACATATTAATTGACTTCTTATTTGAGTATGAGGGTTCGAATACGGGGTCGAATACAAACACACGGACGATTCATAAGTTCATAACAATTTATTTCGTAATCATCTCATGTTTCAATATATATAATTTCTAAAATGTTGTATGATTTCGTTTCGAATGTAGCTTCTCATACTGAAGTTTCTGAATTAGTCTAGGCTTTTCTAAAGGTATATTTTGCTTACATAATCAAAATTATTTTAAAATATTTCGCAAGCTATAAAAATAACATAATGACGTAAATCAACACAAATAACATGACGTTTATATTAAAAAAATGGCGGATATAAGATTAATCGATCACTCCCCCTTAGTGAGAAGTTTAATTTAACAAATTTTGAACGATAGATGAGATCAATCTTTATTCATATAATTATCTTATTCTTTTTATACCAGCCAGGATTTCTTCTGTACCGTTGATGGCTTTTGCATCTATTTCTTCTTTTGTTGCCAATAGAATAAGCTTTGCAATAGGTCTATCATAACTTCCAGCTTTGTTTTGAATCTTCACCTTCCTGACAAGTCCATCTGTACCAGGGAACGTTTCAGTTACCATAGCGACTGGCCATATTGCTCTCGGGGTAATTCCATTTAAGTTGTTCTTTTTTTCCAAAACAATATCTCCAACTTCCAGGTTTCTTCTTTGTGAAAACCACTTATTTCGACATAATAGACGATTTGGCATATTCGATGACCAATAATTCCAGAAAATTTGAATACGCTTCTGAATTGATGCCATACGATCTTTTGGATGTATTTTATTTTCATCTTGTGGCTGTGGAAGAGTCAGATGATGTCCATACAGCAAGGAATTTGGTGTTATAATCTCGTTCATATCAATAGGATCCGCACTTGAGTTTGGCCAAAGTGGTCTTGAATTTATAAGATAAGCTACTTCAGCAAGAGCAGTCATCCATTCATCAGGCTTTAAAGTGTTGTTATAGCAATCTGCCATGGCGTCCAATGCTTTTCTGACCAAGTTGACAAATGTCTCAACAACTCCATTGTGATGGGACGCAGTAGGACAATTCCATAACCATTGGAAACCATTTCCTTTAATTCCGTTTTCTAGCACTTTTATATCCCATTCTTTTACTAACTTTTCTACTTTTGGAGATGCTCCAATTAAATTTGGTCCATTATCGCTGTACAGTTGTACAGGCTGAATTCCTTTCAAGCTGACGAATCTCCTAAGAGCCATTAGAAATTTTTCAGTTGAAAGACCTTCCCCACCTTCCTGGTCGTAACAGAACTCAAGGTGTATTGCCCTTGTGACGGTGCATACAAATAAGGCTACATGAGCATCTTTCACAGTTCCACGGTATAGCTTCGTTTTAAGTGGACCAAAGAAGTCGACAGCAGATGACCAGAAGGCAGGTTTGTCACAGTCCAGTCGAAAACTTGGGAGTTGACCCATCTTTTGTTCCAACAGAGGACGTTTCCTTCTTCTGCAGTATAGACAGTTCTTTCCAATTGTTTTCAATATTCTGTTGACTCCAATTATCCAGAGTCCTGATTGTTCAATCGCAGATCGTGTTCGGTTGACTCCGCAGTGTCCTGTTTGTTCATGAAATTCTTTCGTAACCATGTTGATGACTTTTTTGTGATTAGTATAATGGTCATTTTCTTTGTTCCTTTTACATTTCGGAATGATTATTGGTGCTGCTAAGTCGGGCTTGAAATCTTTAAGGTGTTCTAATCTTCCACCTAATCTGTAAATTTTGTCTTCGTCATCAATGAAAGGACAGAGTTTCTTGAAATTCTTATCGTCAAAGTTAGTATTTCTTTGCAGAGCTTGATATATCTTCATTTTACCTCCTTTGTGATCAGTCTTGTTTGATTTTTCTGAAATTTTGTTAATTGCTTCTTCCATTGAGTTGCTATCTGCTGCAATTTGTAGTATTTGTTTACATTCTTCATCACTCATCTTTGTAATTGTGTTTGCAACCGAGAAGTAAGCATTCACCTTCTTTGCTATACAGGTCTTCTTTTTGCGCTTTTTTCTTTCAGGTTTTATTTCAGTCAAATCTTTTCTTAGCTCAATTTCTTTAGTGATATTTGCTGTTTCAAATTCTGGAATAATCTTTTCTTGTAAGAATTTCGGTCCTTGGTGCCATTGCTCTAAGTCTACATTGTTCGGTTTTGTCAGTGCATCTGCAGCATTCTCTTTAGAAGGAACATAATGGAAATCTTCAATCTTGGTTGTTTCTTGAATCTCGTTAATTCTCGCTTCAACAAATGCCTTCATCTGAGGAGTTCTTGATCTAATCCAATGCAATACCACTTTAGAATCAACCCAGTATGAAATTGTGCTTGGTTTGATCATTAATGCTGAGACAATGTTCTTTACTAGTCGAGACATTACTAGTGTAGCAACTAATTCCGTTCGAGGTATTGTCCAACCTTTGACTGGTGTTACAAAAGATTTGGCTGCTACAAAGTGTACATTAAATGTGCCATCTTCTCTTTTCTGTCGTAGGTAAACGCATGTGCCAAAAGCTTTATCTCCGCCGTCGGAAAATGCATGCAGCTCAGGCAATTCGGTGTTGTTTTCTTCAGTGATGCAGCGCTCAATTTTGGTTGACAGCTTTCCTTCTAATTGTTTGAATCTATCCACCCAGTCATCAGCATCTTCTCCCACTATGGCTGTGTCCCAATCATATTTTTTTCTCCACAGTTGTTGTAAAGGAATTCTCAAGTTTACCAATGCTGGTGACAGAATTCCGAGAGGGTCCCAAACTTTGGCTATCATGCTTAAAATGATTCTTTTTGACAGTTTATGTTCTTGGGTCTTTGAAGATGCATCAATTTCAATCTTTGGTAGTTTTTTCAATTTCAGTGAGATTGTATCTATGTCTTTCTCCCAGTAGTGACCCAAAATGGTTGTATCACGATTTTCTGATAGGTTATTACTGTCTTCAATCTTCTTGTTCATTTTTTCTTCTAATTCAATGGAATTGGAATGCCATTTCTTTATTTCAAACTTTGCTTTTGATAACAGTTGAGTTGTTTCTTTGATGACTTGTTCTGCTTCTCTAGGTTGATTTCTGGAGCTGGCAACATCGTCCATATAGATGTGATTCTTTACGATGCTTGATCCAATTGGATAGTCCTTTCCAAATTTTGTTGCCAAATAGTGAAGACTTTCCTGTGACAAATCAGGACTTGGAGGGTCACCAAAAACAAGTCTTTGCCATTCATAAGCAGTTGGGTTTTCATTTCCTTCTTCAATCCATAGGAATCGATGATACTTTCGATCTTCTTCAGAAATGCTGATCATATTGAACATTTTTCTTATGTCTCCTGTGAATCCAATCTGTTGCTCTCTGAAACCAATGAAGACCTTGAACAATGAGTTTAGTAAATCTGGCCCCTTTTCCAATGCTTTAGCTACTGATTGTCCACGGTAGATCTTTGCAGAGTTCCAAACTACTCTTTTGGGAGTTGATGCACTATCATCTCTTTCAACTAGATGGTGTTCTAAGTAATGGGCCATTTCTCCTTCTTTGAGTTCTACCTTTTTCACAAATCCAGATTCTATTACTTCTTGAATTGCTCTTTGGTAGTCCTCCAATTTGTTTGTTTCTTGCAGTCGTTTTACTTTCCTCTTAAGATTGGTTGAAACTTCTTTGTAATTATTTGGTAGTCCTTCTGGATAGCCAGGTTTCCAAGGTAATCTGACTTCTATTCTCCCATCTTCATTGATTGTCGTGTTTTCTTTTGCTATCTTTATAAATCTAGCTTCTTCGATTTCCTTATCTGTACAAACACAGCGTTGCGTTGTGTTAACACCAACCAAATCTGACATCATTAGTGTGCTCATATTTTCAGTAGATGATATGTCTGTTTCTTCTGCTAGTGTGACTGATGTGACTTTTCTTGTTGCTCCTGACTTCTTACTGACATGAGTTGTTCCACCAACGATTGTCCATCCTAATGGAAACTCGATTCCAATTGGGGCTGATTTGCTGCTCTCTTTCGTCATTCTTTGTAATTCTGTGTGTAACTCTTGAGCATCTCTCCCAATGATAACATCAATCTCACCACCATCTGTGTCTACAACTTCCTTGATTTGATTCAAATGTTCATTTTTTGCAAAGAATTCTTTGTGAAGTGATGCTGCTGCGCCACATGGTCTTTTCATTGCATAAGCTGTAATTCTTCCTTTCTCTGCCATGGGCTCCAAACGTCCTACAGTGAGTTCATACTTCTGTGTGACTTCTTTATGATGGCTTCCTCCAACGACTTCATAATGAATAGTAGTGTCTTCACCTTGAAGGCCTAATGATTCTACAAAGTTTCTTCGAACCAGAGTTGTATCAGCACCTCCATCCATCAAACATGTTGCAGCTCTAATTTGTGTTGTACCATCAGCATTTTTATAACCAGTTTTTATCCAGATCTTTAGTACAGGTAGTCTTGTTGCTGTAGATTCTTGTGAACTGTTGAGACGTTTCGTTGTTGTGTTAGTTGATGCTGTCCTCTGTGTGATATTGGCTGTTGAGGCTTCTTGATTTGAATATGTACTTCTGTGCAGTAAACTGTGATGTTTCTTTCTACAATGTTGACATGTTACTTCTGATTTGCATTGTGGTCTAATGTGACCCTTTCCAAGACATCCAAAGCAATGGCCTTTGCTTTTACAGTATTCAGATCTCTCTGCTACTTCAAATTCTTTGAACTTGTTACAATCTTCTAATCCATGTTTTCCATTGTTACACAGTTGACAATTGAGGTCATTGGTTGTTTGCAAGACGTTGACTTTTGCTTCTTTGAAGTTCCTTGACTCTTTCTTTGATAATGTTTGCTGTTTCTTTTCTGTTCTGTAAGAATTTGATGATAACAGTCTTCTTTCCAAGAATTCTAAAATATAGTCGGCTGAGAGTTCTTCTTCTTTCATGTTCATTTTTCTTGCGATTCTGTTTTCTTGTGCCAACTGGTCTTCAATTTGATCTTCGAATTCCGCTCCTGTCTTTCTCTTCAAATCTTTGATGAATTCCTCATCTTCTGTACGGTTTCCTTTCCCAAAATCTTTTAGGTACATCATATGCGTACGTATTGTTGTGACAAATGTTTGGATTACGTTTTGGTCTTTATCTTGTATAGGTTTTAATTTTCGGAAATTCCACATCAGTTCATCAGATATTTTTTTGTCAGTTACAACTAACTTTAACGCTTTCCATGCTTCGACTAATGTTGAGCGTCCTTCAATAGTTGTATGGTAAGACTGTGGTATTGATTTTTCAAGCCATTGTAGCTTGACATCATCATCCAAAACTCCGGCATTGTTCATTGCTGAAGTAAATCGCTTTTGGAAGGTTGGAAATCCTTTAAATTCTCCATTCCATGAATTGGGGGTGAATCCAGCTAAACGAATAGATGTTTTGTTTGAGTGTGTTGCCTTGCCCTCTATGTTAATTGCTCTGATGGCTGCAACTGCAGCAGCTTCAGCTGCTGTTTTTGATAAATCTTTGAGTAATTCTATTGTGATTATGTTGTCATCTCTTTTGGTTGCATTTCCACTTTCGTTTTCTTTGCTTTGTTGCCCCTCTTCATGGGTGAGTTCATCCTGATGTCTTTGATTTCCTGCTGTGATTTCTTTTTCTTTGTTATTTTCTGTTGGTCTTTCTCTTTCTACAACAGAGTCTGCGTCGTCTCCGTCGTTGTTTACATCGGTGACGTCATTTTGATCATTTTGTTCGAAAGAGGCTGATTCATGATGGCTGCTTTCACCTCCTGCGTTTTCTTCATTAATGTTTACTTGATTATTTTGCGTTGCGGCGGCGATCTCTAACGCGCGTTTGTGAGTTCTTTCCGCCTCATTTTCTTCAAGTTCATGGATCATCTTCGTAGTTTCTGCTCTGATTTCAAAGTGAAGTTTTCTGCATTCATCAACTCTGTGATCTATTTCCAATTCTAATTGGCCATTTAAAGCGTTATTTTCATCGAGCACGTCTAGGTAAGTCGACGCTGTTTCTTCTACTTGTTTTCTAGCTTCAGTTACCTTGAATAGTATTGACTTCCAAGTGCCTATTGCTACAAATTCTTGTTCTTTTATCGTTGTAAATTCTTCTATTTCTCTATTATAAGCCTTTGATCTCCTCTCAAATCTCCTCCGAATCGCTTCAGCGTCGTCGGCCATTCTTGATTAATTTCTTTTTATTTCTAATTTCTTTATCGAGACTTTAATTCGAACTATGATTCGAAACTGTTTTGCCAATTTTGAAAATCCTTATTCACATATTAATTGACTTCTTATTTGAGTATGAGGGTTCGAATACGGGGTCGAATACAAACACACGGACGATTCATAAGTTCATAACAATTTATTTCGTAATCATCTCATGTTTCAATATATATAATTTCTAAAATGTTGTATGATTTCGTTTCGAATGTAGCTTCTCATACTGAAGTTTCTGAATTAGTCTAGGCTTTTCTAAAGGTATATTTTGCTTACATAATCAAAATTATTTTAAAATATTTCGCAAGCTATAAAAATAACATAATGACGTAAATCAACACAAATAACATGACGTTTATATTAAAAAAATGGCGGATATAAGATTAATCGATCAAAGGGGTCACCTGTATACATTGGTCAATTTATCTACGTCTCTTAGCTGACCGTTAAATACAGGTTTATATGTGCGGCCTTGGTGTAGTGGCTAGGGTGTTGGACCACGGCCCGCAGGGTCTCGGGTTCAATCCCTGTCCGAAGCACTATAGGTTGGCGTCAGGAAGGGCATCCGGCTATTAAACGCACACAAGCTTCAAAATACTAACAAATTAACCAACCACCCCAGTGAAAAAAAGCTGTAAGCTTACCCGGTTCGTGGAAAAATGATAAATACAAAAAAAAAAAAAAAAAAAAAAAAAAAATATGTCAAACTATGTGATGTGTATATCTTGAGAATGTGTAATACTATAATTATCAAATAACCAATAGATGACTATGATGGTAAGCCTGACAATACAATGTAGTAAATAATGCCTGATAATAATATAATGTAGTGAGAATACAAGAAAAGCATCAGCTGCATCATGAGCCGCCGTGATGAGTGACTTCTGTCTTTTGAGTGCTCTTACAGTCGTGAAAGTGCAATTATCAGGCTGTAATGGATATCACCCTATTCATTATTTACTTTATGATATGATGGTATCCAAAATTAATGTGTTTTTGAGATTTTTGTTCATAAATATGTTGTTTGTCTTTCATAGTTGCGTATTTCATATTCAATAGCTAAATGTTGAATTCCAATCTATTATTCATATCTGTGTTTGAAACGATAATTAAAGCTACGTTTGACTATGTTAGATTTGTGGCGTTTTTTGTGTATCAACTATGTTAGGCGTAAGAGGGACGGCACATTCTTATAATGTGACTGTCTATACTACTGCTACTACTACGTTATATTGTATCACTCTATTGCTTTGTTGTTTATAATTAATGTTCTTGTTTCCAAGAAAGCAAGCCATGAAATCATAGTGTGGGAGTTCATAATACGTATACAGTCATAACTATAAACATATTCAAACTACAACTTGTTATGTCATTAATTATGAATACCGTACCACAAGCTTTTCATATGTATTTCTTCAATTTAGCTCAATCTTTGTTTGGTTTAAATGTACTTTGTTCAAAAGAATTTGATTCATTGAAATTCAAATGGTTTCCTTTAGGGTAAGTCAAATAACGACAAACTCAATATAATATAATGCTCAAATCCCTGCGCAAACTTCAATATTTTCTTGAACAGTTTGTGAATGTAAGTAATATTGTCCTGTTTTTTGAAATTATCTCCTGAACCTCTGTAGTTCAAGTCATCAATATCTTCTACAGAATCTGATCAAATTGAAAATTCTCATTCGTGATGTCAAGTTCGAATTGAAAGATCGATTGTGTTTTCGAACCTAAGTTCTGTTATGGGGAGTTGACGTCATAACTCTAATCCAATCAGATTGATTGAATCAATTTTATAACACTACAATAAACATTTGCAACTAGTGGCATCCTACTCAAACATTTTGTATTACACAAACATGTTACATTCACTGATTGAAGTCACTGGTTAAGTATCTATACACAACTAGAAGTTATATGAAGCACAGTCGCACCAAAAACATCCAATACAAACCTTTTACAAATTGTAATACCAATTTTGATTGCGTGGAAGGTCCTTACTGTTAGGGCAGTTTTCCCCCCTAAGCACTAAAAGCTTGTGCTTTGGGCCCGCAACTTTCAATATGCCTTTCAAAACTTTTATATGTACAAGTTTCAAATTTTGAAAGGAAAGTTTAACAAGTAATAATTTATTATATAATATTGAATTATTGAAATACTGATCATAAATAGGGAGTATATGTTTTGGGGAGTATGCAGACCAGAGATTCCTTTCACCCAGGACTGCAAAATCTGAAGCTCACTCAAAGCCTAACAAATACCACAATAGTACTTTAGGCCCAATGAAGATGATGATGGTGATGATGATAAGATACAAGAGCCTCGGGGATATTTTAATAATGTTCTTTGTATATTTATAACTTTGCAGGCCAATAATGGTTTATGTTAAAAATCATTACTTTTCATGTCGAATTTTGATGACTATCTTATTTCTGCTTATGATGTAGATCTTCTGATACTAATGAACAAATGCTATTTGATGTATATCCTTGTCTTGGTCAAGTATGGAAAATTAACAAACAGATCAATAGGTTTATGAATGTAAGTTTCGTAGTTAATACTCAGAAATCAATATCATATGACTGTCTGAAATGATGATCAGGTCTCATTGAGTCGTCACCGCAGCTTGTGATTTTCTGATGCATTTCTCGTGTTATGATTATATCGCACTCTCATAGCACTTATTGGATAAATATTGATAGATCAAAACATATAATATAGTTGAACTTTTTGTAAAGGCCACCTCTATCGTGTGACCATCAATCTATTGTTGTTTGTTCAGGAATTCCCTGTGAAAAACAGTTTAGCAGTGAGTTGATGAACGTTAAAAAGCCCAAATTTTCATGAACAGTCGATGAACCTTCACGGACAGTTATGAACAGTCATAAACAGTTCATGAAAACTTGGGGCCATTCAACGTTCATGAACTGTTCATGAACTGTTTGTGAATTGTTCATGAACTCACTGCTGAACTGTTTTTTGCAGGGGATGTCTCAAATAGCAATCTTTTATCAATAAAGGCCAACATACATAGGGAAGGGGATAGACAACTGAGGAATAAATGCAATATGCTTATAAGTAATGTAAGTTTCAACATCAAAACATGTGCTCTAGCCTTATTCAATAACAGCGCTCAACTCCATGCAGATGCTCTGATAAACTTTACAATTGTGAACATTCAATTTGTTGTAGGCTATTAATGCTGACATACATTTACTTGATGTTACCAAAAGACGGTCACAAGAGATTGAAGGACTGCAGTTTGCTATTGATGAATGTTCAAATATCCATTGGATTGAAGAAAGTTTCAATGATGTTACTAAAAAAGCTGTGAGTGTCTTGATTGTAGAATATATCATAAACTGTGTGACAAGATGCTCTTGATTATATATGCATGTTGGGCCAGGGTCCGACAAAGTCTGGAAACTTGGAAACCTCCCCTGCGAAAAACAGTTCAGGAGTTCATGAACAGTTCATGAAGGTTAAATGGCTCCAATATTCCTGAACTGTTCATGAACAGTTCATGAACAGTTCATGAAAATTTGGGGCCATTTAACGTTCATGAACTGTTCATGAACTCCTGAACTATTTTCGCAGGGGCTGGTTTGCGGAAGACTAGCAAAATTCAGAAGGAAAAAGCAAAATACTGGATGTAGAGCTAAAATAATTAGAAAAATATGAAAAATAAAATTTCGAATTTACGTTTTTATGTCACTAAAATTACTCAAACATTTATCTGAAAAGTTGAGGTTTGCAGAAGGTAAAACATTTTGTCGGACACTGATGTTGGCCTTGAGTTCTACTACTAATTATATTAAAGATGATATGAACTTATTACACTATACATAGATTTTATACTATTAAGTAAGCTATTAACAACATTATTTCAATTTTAAGGTTTTTCATCCAGCATATATCAGAGATCCACACGAAGCAGTCAAGTCAGTTTCTAAATCTGCCGCAACAAATGTAAATAGTTCAAGATCTTCTTCTTCGTC
The DNA here is from genome assembly GCA_916610825.1 of Haliclystus octoradiatus. Taxonomy (NCBI): domain Eukaryota; kingdom Metazoa; phylum Cnidaria; class Staurozoa; order Stauromedusae; family Haliclystidae; genus Haliclystus; species Haliclystus octoradiatus. Next base: position 18,312,376 of record OU744453.1, on the reverse strand, counting down.
TGCTGGTTCGTTAACAAGATTGGAAACATCTAGAAAACACATGATAAAAGTATTTTCACACGCGTTTCAGGTATAATCACTGACCTTTGCAAACATAAACTGTTCACGAAATGATTTCATAGGGAAATGTATGGAATCTTATAATTATGATTTCAAAAGATGCTAGTTTGTGATGAACAGTTCATGAAAAATTATTGAAGTTCATGAAAAGTTCATGAACATTTTTTGTGGGTTCATGAAAAGTTCATGAACAATCACAAAGAGTTCATGAACACTTCATGAGCCTGCTCATAAACTCATGAACTTTTTTCGCAGGGGATTTAATGCTCATGTACTGTTTTCACAAGGGGATAAATCAGTAAAGAATGTCAGCAAAGAATGTCTATTCTTTGACTCTTACGCGATACATTATTATTATTTACTGCTCTGCCAAGTAAAGACATAGAGCCTTATATTATCTGCTATTAGATAAACATAAATTTTATTAATATCTTTATATTTATTATATGATCATTATATTTATTTATTATATTTATTATTTTTTTTTCAGTTCATTGAATTGTGGGAGAATCTCCACTCCGCAACTACTGAATCAGCCATTATCTCAAAGGTTAGATCTGATAATAATAACGTACTTTATAAATTTGTGGATCATTGATGTTCTAAACCGATCAGTGTTCTACCTCACTACGTATGTGTATAAATTCTACATATATTTTTAGCTTGCGCGCAGACAGACTTTTTCGTCGTATAGTCTATCTGCGCATTAGTGCCAAATTTACCATACTGATTGTTCTTTCCACTGCCACTTTTTTGGCAGTAAATTGTGATTGGCTAATAAAATATATGAACAATTTGCCAGTATTTTAAAATAAATGAAATTGAGTAATAACAGGAAACCACACTAGGTAAACATTTGATTTGATATAAATTCAGTACAAACACTTAGTACGCGATACTCGGCGTCAATACGCAGACGGACTATACGAAGGAAAGTCTGTCTGCATGCAGGCTACATAATTTCAGGTCTAATTTATGAACTGAGTAATAACAGTAATAGATTTCCTTGGAAATCCTTGAGGTAATTTGAACTCATGCAAATTTCATAATCTTAAAGGGCCATGATTGACCGGCAGGGGTTGTTTAGAAAAAATGTAGTTTTATCAAAGCCTCGTTTTTAAACATCGGTTGTGACATCACCAAATCGGTTTTGAGTTTTCACAGCAATGAAAGAAAGCATAATTGTGCATATTTGATGTACTTTCTTTCTTGTTTACAAATCAATGAATGTGATATTTCTTGTGAAGAAGAAAATGTTGAAGCTAGCTTCATTTGACAACCTCAAATTAATGGCTTATACTTGACTCATGGGTATTTTGTATTTCAATTACAATTTATTATTGAGCCTCGATCAAAGAAAAATAAACATCATTTGTACCCCTACAAAAAAGGTTCATGAGTTCATTAAGTGTTCATGAACTCTTTGTGACTGTTCTTAAACTGCTCATGAACTGTTCATGAACTAACAAAAAAATGTTCATGAACTGTTCATGAAGTTCATGAATTGTTCATGGACTCATGGATCTTTTTCGCAGGGGTAGTTTCTCGGTGTTGTGGAGTATTATGGAATATTTGTCATGCTAAGGCAAAATTGATTTAAACTGTATTCTATAATGATAGTTGCCCAGTCGTTTCTCTGTGCTTCGAACCGCGTTTGATAGGATTTATTCTATCAAATTTCAGGCTTGTTCGTATGGAATAATGTTTCAAGGTCATAAATATATGTCGTATTTGAAGCCCTGATTGTAATCATTTTTATATTCAATTTGCATTGTTTTTGTTGGGTTTTTTAAGAATGTTACAATATTAAAAAGTTTTGTATTAAAATTCACGGCTCAAATATCAACTCACTGAAATAATATGACATAGATAAAAAGCTATGTGATCCAATTTAAAAAAATTCACAATTTTTGATAAGTTCAAATTCGAAAGGATGCAATGAAAATGAAAATCGTTGACGATTTTTACTTGCATTTAATTGGATAACACTGTAAATAATATATCAACATTCATTTTTACAGATGTACAGACATTTTTGTCATTATCTTGGTGCTGGTGAATACCATGCTTACATGCGATGCATACCATTTCACATGGCATCAACAGTGGCATCGATAGATGATCACCCATTACATGTTTTACCTCTGCAACAGAATGATAATCGCCTGGACAGGTAAAATTACAAAACTTCTATGATTATACTCAAGAGCTATTTTTTGGGGTGATAATCCCCTTTTGAAAACAGTTTATGAACATTGATTCGGTCCAATTTTCATGATTTCTATTCATAAAAAGTTCATGAATTCAACTGTTCAATAAAGGTCCATGGAAAGATTAGACAACCTGTTTTCACCAGCTTTTTAATCAGCCTTTCGTGCACCCTCCATGAACAGTTCAGAAACTTTAATTACACCGTTCATGAATAGTTCATGAAAATTGAAACATTCAAATTGAAAACATTTGATTGTGTTCATGAACGTGAAATTGCCCAATTAAAATTGTTCATGAAATTTTCGTAAACAGTTCATGAAATGTTCATAAAACTTTGAGCAGTTAAGCCGATGTTCACAGCTGCTCATGAACTTGACTGATCTATAAGTCCCGCTTTGATATACCGCAATTTGACAAGCGGTAAGCGGGACTTATTCCCTTCGTACAGCGTTGTGCAGGATTCTGCACAACGGCATTCTGTTTGATCGTATTGTTCTGACAAATTATCACGCATTTGATGTACGCGGAAAGACGGGGTTCAACATTACGTAAGTTAATGAAAGATGCAACATGCAAGCCAAAATAAAATGAATTAAATCTATATGGAAACTTATGGTTATTAAATCAAGTCGATTAACTGATTGCTGTGAAAAATTACAAATTTATTTCAACATCATCAATTCATCATTCAAAATACAGATGGCGAAATTATCTGTAAATGTTTTTACCCTTCAGGATTGTTTAAGATTGTATCATTGTGAATGCTTTGGGTTACCATCGAAAATTGAGCAGTTCCATATCGTGTACAAGAGCAAGGGGAAGATTTATTCAGAATATAGCAACATTCAAGTGTAGTGTTTATCATTTCCACAATGAATCATATTTCAATCTGCATTTCGATCTCCAACGAACGCTCAAAAAGTTTGCAGTAAACAGCAGCTTTCGCTAAATCAATGACTCGCCAGAATCAGTAAGTTAGAATAATAAAATCAGTTTTCCAGTTTAATTAGCTCCAATACCCTGAATATATATACAACAAGTGACTCAAGCCACTATTTCTGTCAAATATTTTAGCATCTTTTAAAAATTCAGGCTTATATATTTTACGATTCGTTCGCTGTTGACTGTTGACACCCTGGAATACTCAAATAAAACTACGTCATCGACGCGATTCTGTTGGCGGTTTCTTTGTTTTCTAAAACAATAGAATTGCCAAAGGACACAAGTCTCACTTACCAACATATCAAAATCGTCAAAGTAAAAGTGAGACTTGGGCAAGTCAACTCATGAACTGCTCCCACACAAGGAAATGTTATGAAATGTTCATGATGTTTTGTTGAAAGAGCCATTCAATCATTTTTAATGATGTTACAGGTGTTGCATGATTAAAATATTTTAGTTCTCCAAACTGATTCTCGTAGATTCATTCCTGATCAAGAAATTCTTGCTATTGAAGAAATTGATGAAGCTATTATTAAAGAATTCATTTCTGAGAAAGCATCTCTGTTCTCTATGGTAAGACTCTTGATAACTTAGTTTGCAGTGCAGCTCGCTTAGGTGTAATTCGTATAAATAAACTTCCTGCTATTTTGTAACCTGGCTTTGAAACTCTATAAACTATTTTATGATCAAGCCCTAATGTTTATCAATTCTGGATAGATACAAATTCAGATAAAATCAATAAAAATTGTTGGCAATTTTGATACTGTAATACTGTGATACAGTAGGCTATGTGTCATACATGTTAAATGGTCATATTTTATTGTCAATTAAGAGATATGATTGAAATATATCATTTAGTATATTTTGTTTTAAGCTAATTATATTTCTCAACAGCTTACTACAAAAGAAAAGATTTGTAATTTCAAGATTATTCTTTTAACCGAAGTAAGGATTTCTAATTCAAACTTTTCTGAATTGAATTAAAGTTTTATTTATTTTACTTGAAATTGGGTATGTGTTTATTTAGATGCGTTTTGAGTACGTCAAGGCAGATGTGACATAGTACAGACGACTCAAGAGTGCGGCCTTGGTGTAGTGGCTAGGGCGTTGGACCACGGCCCGCAGGGTCTCGGGTTCAATGCCTGGCCAAAGCACTATAGGTTGGCGTCAGGAAGGGCATCCGGCTATTAAACGCACACAAGCTTCAAAATACTAACCAATTTAACCAACCACCCCGGTGAAAAAAAGCTGCAAGCTTATCCGGTTCGTGGAAAAATGATAAATCCAAAAAATAATTAAATCCAAGTAGACCTGGGATGATTCAACTCGTTCTTCAATGATTCTGTAATCGGTGTTTAGTATAACTTTCGACTTTGCAACATTGCATGTACTGTACAACATTTCATTCATTTATATCATCTCAAAATCCGTACCCATTAAATTCTTCAACCTCAGAGTATTGCTTTTGCTTGATAAATTGTAGCCTGCGCACAGACCCAAATCCTTTTTTTTATGAATAATAGGGTCTGCGTAATATCGACAAAAAGCTGGCGCTGGACTGAATTAGGGCGAGTGGCTGAACCTTGAGAAATCTACTGTTTTTCTATTGTTCATCAGCGAATCGCTAGCGAGTTCTCCAAAACTAGAACCAGATCGTGATTGGCTGATGAACAATAGGCAAACGATAGATTTCTCACATTTAGCTACTCCCCAAATTCAGTCCAGCGCAAGCTTTCTGTCGATATTATGCATACACTACTAATCATAAAAAAGGTTTGGGTTTTGGGAGTAGTGTAGGTAAATTGATAAAGAAGTAACATTTCATTTTGCAGATCACACATCGGAATATCTGCAATATTTCAACATTATTAATTCAATCAGCAAAGGAACTTACTAATAAAACAAGGTATGATTCTTATCTTTGTAATCATTTTATTTATTTTATTAGAAACTGGTATCCCATCATACTTTCAAATGAATCCTTCTATTTTGTTAAAACTCTTACGAATACAGTTGCGGTAAACCTGATGTAAAGTTCAGTATGATATATCAGCCACGTGTAATATTACAGTGATCAATCTGATGTAAAGTTCAGTATGATATAACAGCCACGTGTAATATAACAGTGATCAATCTGATGTAAAGTTCAGTATGATATAAAAGCCACGTGTAATATTACAGTGATCAATCTGATGTAAAGTTCAGTATGATATATCAGCCACGTGTAATATTACAGTGATCAATCTGATGTAAAGTTCAGTATGATATAACAGCCACATGTAATATTACAGTGATCAATCTGATGTAAAGTTCAGTATGATATAACAGCCACATGTAATATTACAGTGATCAATCTGATGTAAAGTTCAGTATGATATAACAGCCACGTGTAATATTACAGTGATCAATCTGATGTAAAGTTCAGTATGATATAACAGCCACGTGTAATATTACAGTGATCAATCTGATGTAAAGTTCAGTATGATATAACAGCCACGTGTAATATTACAGTGATCAATCTGATGTAAAGTTCAGTATGATATAACAGCCACGTGTAATATTACAGTGATCAATCTGATGTAAAGTTCAGTATGATATAACAGCCACGTGTAATATTACAGTGATCAATCTGATGTAAAGTTCAGTATGATATAACAGCCACGTGTAATATTACAGTTAACAATCTGATGTAAAGTTCAGTATGATATAACAGCCACGTGTAATATTACAGTGATCAATCTGATGTAAAGTTCAGTATGATATAACAGCCACGTGTAATATTACAGTGATCAATCTGATGTAAAGTTCAGTATGATATAACAGCCACGTGTAATATTACAGTGATCAATCTGATGTAAAGTTCAGTATGATATAACAGCCACGTGTAATATTACAGTGATCAATCTGATGTAAAGTTCAGTATGATATAACAGCCACGTGTAATATTACAGTGATCAATCAATCAATATTGAAGACAGCGGTATTCTACTGAATCAACCCTGTTTATAGATATCACCTTTTTATAACAGTCAATCTATCAAGATACTACAATCAAATATGTTATAGCGCCCACCTCTATAAGTGAGCACCTGTCTATAGTGGTCACTCTTGCAATGTTTTAAATAGTATTTTCTGTTGAATCAACCCTGTATATAGATATCACCTTTCTATAACAGTCAATCTATCAAGATACTACAATCAAATATGTTATAGCGCCCACCTCTATAAGTGAGCACCTGTCTATAATGGTCACTCTTGCAATGTTTAAAATAGTATTTTCTGTTGAATCAACCCTGTATATAAATATCGCCTTTCTATAACAGTCAATCTATCAAGATACTACAATCAAATATGTTATAGCGCCCACCTCTATAAATGAGCACCTGTCTATAGTGGTCACTCTTGCAATGTTTAAAATAGTATTTTCTGTTGAATCAACCCTGTTTATAGATATCACCTTTCTATAACAGTCAATCTATCAAGATACTACAATCAAATATGTTATAGCGCCCACCTCTATAAATGAGCACCTGTCTATAGTGGTCTCTCTTGCAATGCTTAAAATAGTATTTTCTATTGAATCAACTCTGTTTATAGATATCACCTTTTTATAACAGTCAATCTATCAAGATACTACAATCAAATATGTTATAGCGCCCACCTCTATAAGTGAGCACCTGTCTATAGTGGTCTCTCTTGCAATGCTTAAAATAGTATTTTCTGTTGAATCAACCCTGTTTATAGATATCACCTTTCTATAACAGTCAATCTATCAAGATACTACAATCAAATATGTTATAGCGCCCACCTCTATAAGTGAGCACCTGTCTATAGTGGTCTCTCTTGCAATGCTTAAAATAGTATTTTCTATTGAATCAACTCTGTTTATAGATATCACCTTTTTATAACAGTCAATCTATCAAGATACTACAATCAAATATGTTATAGCGCCCACCTCTATAAGTGAGCACCTGTCTATAGTGGTCACTCTTGCAATGTTTAAAATAGTATTTTCTGTTGAATCAACCCTGTATATAGATATCACCTTTCTATAACAGTCAATCTATCAAGATACTACAATCAAATATGTTATAGCGCCCACCTCTATAAGTGAGCACCTGTCTATAGTGGTCTCTCTTGCAATGCTTAAAATAGTATTTTCTGTTGAATCAACCCTGTATATAGATATCACTTTTCTATAACAGTCAATCTATCAAGATACTACAATCAAATATGTTATAGCGCCCACCTCTATAAATGAGCACCTGTCTATAGTGGTCACTCTTGCAATGTTTAAAATAGTATTTTCTGTTGAATCAACCCTGTATATAGATATCATCTTTCTATAACAGTCAATCTATCAAGATACTACAATCAAATATGTTATAGCGCCCACCTCTATAAGTGAGCACCTGTCTATAATGGTCACTCTTGCAATGTTTAAAATAGTATTTTCTGTTGAATCAACCCTGTATATAAATATCACCTTTCTATAACAGTCAATCTATCAAGATACTACAATCAAATATGTTATAGCGCCCACCTCTATAAATGAGCACCTGTCTATAGTGGTCTCTCTTGCAATGCTTAAAATAGTATTTTCTATTGAATCAACCCTGTATATAGATATCACTTTTCTATAACAGTCAATCTATCAAGATACTACAATCAAATATGTTATAGCGCCCACCTCTATAAGTGAGCACCTGTCTATAATGGTCACTCTTGCAATGTTCAAAATAGTATTTTCTGTTGAATCAACCCTGTATATAGATATCATCTTTCTATAACAGTCAATCTATCAAGATACTACAATCAAATATGTTATAGCGCCCACCTCTATAAGTGAGCACCTGTCTATAGTGGTCTCTCTTGCAATGCTTAAAATAGTATTTTCTATTGAATCAACCCTGTATATAGATATCATCTTTCTATAACAGTCAATCTATCAAGATACTACAATCAAATATGTTATAGCGCCCACCTCTATAAGTGAGCACCTGTCTATAGTGGTCTCTCTTGCAATGCTTAAAATAGTATTTTCTATTGAATCAACCCTGTATATAGATATCATCTTTCTATAACAGTCAATCTATCAAGATACTACAATCAAATATGTTATAGCGCCCACCTCTATAAGTGAGCACCTGTCTATAGTGGTCTCTCTTGCAATGCTTAAAATAGTATTTTCTGTTGAATCAACCCTGTATATAGATATCATCTTTCTATAACAGTCAATCTATCAAGATACTACAATCAAATATGTTATAGCGCCCACCTCTATAAGTGAGCACCTGTCTATAGTGGTCTCTCTTGCAATGCTTAAAATAGTATTTTCTGTTGAATCAACCCTGTATATAGATATCATCTTTCTATAACAGTCAATCTATCAAGATACTACAATCAAATATGTTATAGCGCCCACCTCTATAAGTGAGCACCTGTCTATAGTGGTCTCTCTTGCAATGCTTAAAATAGTATTTTCTGTTGAATCAACCCTGTATATAGATATCATCTTTCTATAACAGTCAATCTATCAAGATACTACAATCAAATATGTTATAGCGCCCACCTCTATAAGTGAGCACCTGTATTTAGAACATATCAAGGATCTGCTACGATTTATTCTTGCAATTTGATTGGTTAACGCCAATAACGCCATTTCACCATAGCCGAGCTTGACCCCATCGAATTCAAGACATTTATGACAATACCGAACAGCCAATAATTATTTAAATATGGCATTATAAACAGCAAGTAATTAAACGTAAAAAGCAAATACCGTGAATATGTGTAGAGTCATATACAGTTTCATTTTCAAGTTGTTCAAAATAAATCAAATGGCTTGCGGGAGAAATATCTGAGCCAGTAAACAAACATGTTTAAAGTGAAGAGAAATATTTTGCACAAATTAACAATTCAAAAACAATTTGCATAACTTTTACTTTATTGAAAATTGTGAAACTTCATTTCATTAATACATCCCATTATAATTTAATGGCCAATTGTTGCAAGTTCCTAGATATAAGTAAAAACTAATTCCTAGCATAGAAAAGAAAGCTTTCGAGGAACTACCGAAACCAAAACATATAGGCTAAACAGAATCAACCGCTAAAATTTCAAATAATTAAACCATTTCTCCAAATGAAAGTTAGCAGCATTGTAAAGAGTTATCATCAATTCAATAATCTGCTCTTTTAAATAGGCAATTAGCAAACATTTATTCAATAAATTTTTCTTCAAATTTACGAAATTCTTCAAATTATAGGTTAGAAACATTTTCTTTCTTTTTCAAGTTTTCCCAGTCAGTTTTCAATAATGAATAACACACATAAAAAATAGAAAATATTGTTTAAAGATACAAATCCATGACTATGAAAGCATCCATTCTTTTAATTTCAAGAAGAGGAATATAAATTTCTCGATATCAATTTTTCCTCGTAGCTTTTATTTGATTTAAAAAAAGCTAGTGTACATCCCTCGACTCAGCTTTCTTCCTGTGACGTCACGAAAATAGGAGAATTACATACTTGATCATGGATTGTAAGGTCAGAAAATGCTCTGAAAAAACGTACAAAACATTCACAAATCATGGTTGGCTATGTTCTAAACCAAATAGTTCATACTTTCCGTGAACTATGCTCTGATAGCACCACTCGAGTCACTTCAGGAGAAAACTCGAAGGCAAAAATTACTCGCCGAGGCGGCTCGTAATTTTCTGATGCCTTCTCGTTTTCTCTCGTTTCTCCTTACGTGCCTCTCGTGGTGCTATCAGAGCATAATTCACGGAAAGTATGAACTATTTGTTTAATAGTGGTCACTCTTGGTCTGTTGAAAATAGTATTTTCTGTTGAATCGCTGTATATAAAGGCCACCTGCATATAATGGTCAACCCCTTATAGCTGACTGTTATGTACAGGTTTTATTGTACTTCTTTGTTCTAATATCATGTGAAACACACCTTCTTAGGTGAACAACGCAGGGGCAGTTACTGTTTAAATGGAGTGCAGTTGAATTTTCCATAGCAGCTAAAGTCAAAATGAATTAAACAAATTATTAACACCACAACATTTTTATCTGCAATTATATTCACTATTTTACTTTAAGACCAAAGACGGTTGATAAAAAGAGTCAAACGTGGAAAGATTTGAATGCAGCATTTACATCAATACAGATTGAAAAGGTTTGATAGCGAGAAGTAGAAGATAATTCTTTCCTTGCAAATTAAATTAATTTGATCTCCATATTCTGTTTATGAACGTACATGAACTGTTCATGGATTTTATTTGCAGGGGAAGTGTCAGCCAAACTTGTTCCCAATGTGCATACACAAGCGTTTTTTTTTTAATAAATTCCTAGAGCCTGAGATATTTTACAATATTTAATACTGTACGGTATTTCTGACAAACATTGCCCAAGCATTTAACGCAGTAGTTTCTTGTAAACCGCTTGCAGTACCCTGAAATATTTGTGAAACTTGAATACCATGAGTAGAATGACGATTATTTTCTATACTGTTAGGTTTATCATCGTAACAAAATGCTTTACAACTTTTCTAAGCAATTGAAGAAAATGGAATTGAATTCTGCTAATGAATCGACATTGAATAGATCTGAGTCACTCAAAAGGTGTGTTGCATTTTATCATTAATAATCATAATATCACTATTGACAAACATGGAACCTTGATTTATTCGAACCTTTAAGTTTTTTGAATTTGAATGCAAATGTATATATGGAGAATATACTTGAGAACTTCAACAAACAACTTTGTTAAGAATTTAAGACGCAATGAAGGTTAACACAAGAGTTATACTTAAGCAAATTCAATGATTCTCTATTCATCGAATTTGAATGTATGTATCGAATTGATTCAAAACCTTGTAAACATGGTGTTCATTTTAGTTTCAAAGCAGGAGTTTCCTTGGTACTTCAAATGCAAGACGATCTGTGATTACCCCTGTGAAAACAGTTCAGGAGTTCATGAACAGTTCATGAACGTTAAATGGCTCCAACTTTCCTGAACTGTTCATGAACTGTTCAAGAACTATTCATGAACAGTTCATGAGCCCTCATAGACAGTTCATGAAAATATGGGGCCATTTAATGTTCATGAACTGTTCATGAGCTCCTGAACTATTTTCGCAGGGGTAGTTGAAAAGTATTATTTTTACGTGTGAAAATATCATATATTTTTTCGGGTGAAATATTGACTTTATCAAATACATTTTTTATGAGTGGCGGAAAGCCCACTAAAACACTGATGGTTAATTATGATTTTTACTTTTTTTTTTATATATATATATTTTTTGATAGCTTATGATGTCATTTTATATTCCTTATTTATATTTTATATTTATTTTGTATTAAACAAATAGGAAATTGATCGAAGGATTTTGTTTCACGATGCTTGACAATTTCAAAAATAAAGTTTTACGATATCAGGTGAATATTGTTTGTCTTTGTTTTCATATGAGTTATTATTTGAAAGGTCTAATTTCCTTCACTATGAAATTTGATTGTATGTTTAACGTTCCAATAAATTAAAAATAGGTATAGCATTACTATAAACATGAATTTTGATATTGTAAGTATTTTGTTTAACATCTAAACCTGTTTCATTTTTATTGTAGATTATTAATTTGAATTTGAAATTACTGTCTCTACTAAACGAATTCCCAATTTTGAGGTGATAAATTTGTTTTGTGTTTTGTTGTTCTATCTTTGTTTACATTATTTGACGACAACATGCTTGAATCTCTACACAGTCAACATTTCATGAATGAGGTCATAAGGGTGATTTTGCCAACATTTTCATGAACACTTCAACAAAAATAGTCTGTAGAATGTTCATTGTCCCTGTAAAACAGTTTGCGAGCTTCATGAACAGCTCATGAACATTCCATGAATGTGGAATTACTCCAATGATCATGAACCATTCATGAATTGTTTTTTGAAGGGGTGAAGTAACAATCATGCATGAATGTCTAATAATTCGCATTTATATTTTGTTTTATTACAGACCTCATTTTTTGGACTGCTCTGCTGAAGAACCATCAAATCAAATAGACAAGCAAAATTCAAATCATGAAAACAGGTCTGTTTCTGTTTTTATTCATAATTTACCCACAAACCGGGTACGCAAAACTTTCTTCATTTTCACAGGGGAACTGGTGAATTCTTAATTTCCACACCCCTGCAAAAAACAGTTCAGGAGTTCATGAACTGTTCATAAACGTTGAATGGCCCCAGTTGTCATGAACTGTTCATAAACGTTGAATGGCCCCAATTGTCATGAACAGTTTATGAACTCCTGATCTGTTGTTCACAGGGGAACTGGTTAACTGGTTAGCATTTCATAGAGTTTGTACATATTTTATGAATGGAATTCCTTCCCACTTAGTGCTAACCAGTTGTGCTTCTGCCAGGCATTAAACCCAAGACCTCGCGGGTTGAAGTCCAAAGCCCTAACCACTACACTACAGCCACACTTGTAAAGAAGTGACAAAGAAGAAACTATATGTTAAGGTTGGCTTATTGTGGTAAGAGCTTATCAAGAGCTTAGCAAAGGCGAACTATGGAAAGATTTGTCTTCTGTAATAGGTATAAACAATCAGGAGAATGAAACTTTGCTCAAAAGAATATAAATTGGTCATAGAAATGGAGAAAACAGATTAGGAAAACACTAATAGATGCCTGAATTTTATAAATTATGATCCTATTCTCAAAATGTGAATTGAACTTTCAGCAAAGTCTAAAATGAGATGAGAGTGTGCAATATTTAGCAAAGGTTTGTACTGGAAGTGGTTGGTGCTTCACCAAGAAATCCAGCTGTGTGTTGATATTGGCTGCATGACTGTGCCTCGCGAATTGGCTTTGGATACTCCTTTTAGAAGTCAAGATTGTAGAGTTACTGAATGTTGTTTAGGGATGGGACTGGTCAAAAGATATTTTGAAAATTACAATATAGATCGTTATTTCAATATATTACAGGGAAGAAAAATCATCATCTGCTGAATCGATGTTTTCATCTGATAATGGTCAATTACTAAACCCATTGTGCATACTCTCATTCAACGAGGTTAGAGATTTTGAACCATATTATTAATACAGTCAAACGTATTGATACAGTCAAACATATTATAACAGTCACCTCTATATAGCGGCCACCTGTCTATTGTGGTCCCTCTGGCAATGTCCGTAATAATATTTTCTATTGAATCAATTCTTTTTATAAAGACCACCTGTCTATTGTGGTCCCTTTGGCAATGTCCAAAAAAATATTTTCTATTGAATCAATCCTTTTTATAAAGACCACCTGTCTATTGTGGTCCCTTTGGCAATGTCCAAAAAAATATTTTCTATTGAATCAATCCTTTTTATAAAGACCACCTGTCTATTGTGTGGTCCCTTTGGCAATGTCCAAAAAGATGTTTTCTATTGAATCAATCCTTTTTATAAAGACCACCTATCTATTGTGGTCCCTTTGGCAATCTCCAAAAAAATATTTTCTATTGAATCAATCCTTTTTATAAAGACCACCTGTCTATTGTGGTCCCTTTGGCAATGTCCAAAAAAATATTTTCTATTGAATCAATCCTTTTTATAAAGACCACCTGTCTATTGTGTGGTCCCTTTGGCAATGTCCAAAAAGATGTTTTCTATTGAATCAATCCTTTTTATAAAGACCACCTATCTATTGTGGTCCCTTTGGCAATCTCCAAAAAAATATTTTCTATTGAATCAATCCTTTTTATAAAGACCACCTGTCTATTGTGGTCCCTTTGGCAATGTCCAAAAAAATATTTTCTATTGAATCAATCCTTTTTATAAAGACCACCTGTCTATTGTGGTCCCTTTGACAATTTGTCTATAATAGTCAATTTATCTACATCTCATAGCTGGTCGCTATTTACAGGCTACATTGTAATGCTAAATTTACGACTGTCAGGTCTTCTACAATATAAGCCTGTGTGCAGACCCACATTTTTTTCTTTGGATTAGTAAGGTCTGCGTAATATTGACAGAAAGCTTGCACTGGGCTGAATTGGGTGACTGAAACTTGAGAAAAACATTGTTGGTCCATTGTTCATCAACCAATCACAATGTGGTTCTAGATTAGAAGAACTGGCTAGCAATTGGCTGATGAACAATGTGCAAACAATGGTTTTCTCAAGCTTCAGCTATTCCCCCACCCAATTCAGTCCAATACAAGCAATCTGTCAATATTACGCAGACCCAGCTATTTATCCAAAAAAAGAGTTGAGTCTGCGCATAAGCTACTGCAACATGTACTTCATAATAATTTGTTTTGAATTTATATAAATACCATCTGTTAGGACAATTGTAGTATGTTTCTGTTCTCTACGTTTATAGATAATGACAATGTTCTCGTCAATGAAGCAGGAAGTTATGTTTAATTCATTGAATCAATGCATGGTTAGTCTGTCATGTTTTATTAAGAACTTTTCAACAATTCCCACTCCATTGCCTTGCTGGGTTATCCCCTGTGAAAATAACAGTTCAGGAGTTCATGAACTCCTGAACTGATTTTCGCAGGGGATAATTTGTAAAGCGGAAGTTACAATTCGATATTATATTAGATATTATAATTCTTAACATTCCTAAAAGTTTTAACGTGCTTTAAGGTTGGCATCTGTTATAATTTGATGACCAAAGGATAAAGCCAATAAAATTATTTCCAGGGTTTGATATTTTTCCTCCTGGGATTATTCTATTTTCGATTACTAAATTCTTCAAAATCAATCTTTTGATAATTGCTTAAGTGCGAATGAATACAACAATTTATAGGACACACTCATGGCGAAATTTCCATTCTCTAAAAATCTTTGACGAAAATAAAACAGTACTGTCTTTTCCCTTTGATTTGCCAAACTTTCAAAATAAATACATAACTACAGGGTCGAATCTACTTTTTTAAACCTAAAGCACCAATTAAACAAGATCTGATAATCTTTAACGCTTTACTCGATCAACTGATCCTTAAATAGACATCCTAAACGAGTTGCCATGGCAACACAATTTCCTTTTTTTGTGTTGCCACAGAAAGACAATTTTTCTGTTTAAGATGTTTTATAAATGCTTTTTGTTTCTCGTAATTTTGTTGAGTCAAACAATAAATCAATCTGCAAAGTTTTTGGTAAACAGAAAATTTAGGCTTGTTTGCTTGGGCCTATAGTTGGTGCTTGTCGGGCTTAAACCTTGAAATCAGACCCAGCATAACTATCAAATTTACACACGGAAAGCTATTTACAATAACTATTTATCTGAGTACAATTTTGTGCAGATCAAATTACATTTTCTTGCACTTTCCAATTTTCTTCCAGCCTTCTCGGACTAAGAGTCCATGGATTCATTATTTTGCCAATTCCTGCTGACTGCTAATCACACCAGTATTGTTTATTATATTGCAGAGTATTATGGGTAGTGTTTATCATCTGTGCTGTCATTTATGCTCATATGCTGAATGGGATTTGTGTCTTGATCCAACTATCAAAGTTTCAAGTCTTTTATCCGTAAACTTTGGTGGTCCAGAAGGAATTGGTAAGCTATAATCCATGAATAGTCTATGAAATTTTTTATGAACTAGATCAGAACTTATTTTAATATTCTTTCAAAGAGAAGTTTGTGAGCTAGTTCATAATCATTTGTGCCATTTCACATTACCGTGGTTACACTGTCCATGAGTCTACCTTTGTGAAAACAGTTCATTAACGTCAAATGACCCAATTGCCTTCTGTTAACACAAGTTATAGATTTTAGCTCACTTTTACTTTAGTCTCAAATACTAAATATTAATTTTTAATTAATTTATGCCTATATCCTTCTTTTTACAGATTCAAGTCTACAGTACCTTCAGAGGGATTTGATATCACTTTGCGATAATGGCAATCCTTCAAAGGTAACAATTATATTACAAATTTTGTGATTGAAGCTATTGTGGAGACCTCGGTTTGATTCGTCGTCAGTGCACAATGCACTGCGCACATGTTAATCGTATTATTTGTTTGTATCAATGATCTGTTTTTCAATCAACAGGTTATAGAGTACCTTTACATCAAATGCAATATATTTGATCTTTCCTTTCATCTAATGACGCATCATCTACTAAATGAGACATTTCTCTCAAACGACAAATTAAATGCTTGGAATGTAAGTTTCATAGAAGTGTCAGCAGATAGTTCTTCAAAAAATTATCCACCATCTTTGATGATACAATGTGGTAACTGTAGCGGGTGGAATTGTACGACGCATTGATAAATACCACCACGATTCTGAGATATATATTTGATGTAATTGTTGTAATGATAGTAACTGTAGCTGGCCACCAACAGGGAGAGGATGAATGAAGGGTTAATATTGCCGTTGATAGACAGAGTGACTCTATGAAGGTTGACCTGTTTATCTAATGTACGTTTTGTCGCCAATAAGGGCAGAAATGAAGAGATTTAATACATTGGAGACAGTGATTTACATTTAAAAGGTATACGTGATTACAAACCGAAGCTTTACAGTTAACAGAGGAAATACATTTTGTATAAGACAACAGACATAAAACAATCCATCACATAACTGCAATTAGGCCGTAAAATTTTGAAACAAAAATTATAATTTATGTAATTTGAAGCATTGAAAGTAGAGGTGTGCATCTGATCGGATTTTCAGAAAATTGACCACTTAAATGAACTATCTGAAATCTGAATCCATTCCAATCCAAATTTCAAGATTAAAAAAGTATCTGATCCAATCCAATTTTTTATCCCAAATCCAAAAGAAAGCTGAAATTTATTGTAGCCTTTTGAAAAAAGATTTTTAATGTTGCAGCTTGACTGTTACCGGCATTGACTATTACTAATATTGACCTTGTTAATATCACTGTATATTGTGATAATAAGCAGGTTATGATGATATAACCGGAATGAAATAGTTGAGTTTCATAGAAACTTGTCCTGAAAATTTAGCGATATTAAGCGGGTTGTGTACATGTGATATTAACAGTAGTGATATTAACGGGCTACACTGTAATAGGTTTTCAAGTGTATTCCTCTCTTTTGACTGAAATTTAATCTTTATGCTTGCATACAATGCAAACTTTTATATTGGCACTTGAAAACAAGATCAGTCAATTCATTAAAATTGCAGGTTACTCTGTAAATCAATTTTAACAATATTATTTCTTAGATATTGAAAGATAGACTTGATGTCAAACAACCAACTGATTACAGTGCTGCATTTTCACAAATTAAAATGGAGTATGTTAATAACTATTGTGCTACAATCAACCCTGTATATAAAGATCACTTGTCTATGGTAGTCACTTTAGTTATGTGCAAAATAGCAATATTCTATTGAATCAATTCTGTAAATAAAGTCAATTTGCATATGTAGCAGTTATTACACCAACAAAAATATATGCAGGCTATACTTCCGGTTATGATGCATTGCTTTAGTGCAAGTTAATTAAATGATTTCACTTTGAATGTTCCCCTGCGAAAAACAGTTCAAGAGTTCATGAACGTTAAATGGCCCCAAATGTTCATCAAAATTTAGGTCATTTAACGTTTCTGAACTGTTCATGAGCTCCTGAACTGTTTTTCACATGGTTTTAACTTTTATTTCACAACACAAACTAAATCTTGATGTACTTATCCTCAATATTTTTATCTACCCGATTAAAATCTTCATCATCTATAAAATTAAGGAATACTACAGTATAATTCACGGTTTAATTCACAAGGTATTCACATAGATATAGATGGCATAATAGCATCTAAATATGTATTGCATTGTATTGTACTAATATTGACAGTATTATTATTAATTTCATACAGGTATGGTATATCTTCAATGTCATATTACTCAGAGTACTTTCATTTAATGAGACTTTGCTTGGCTGGGTTGAATGCTCAAGAACGGTAAGTCATACAATTTTAAATGTTATCCAGATTCAAATGCATAACTGATCAGCGTGGTACCAGAATTTCCCTGACAAAGTATTGTTTAGATGAATAAATTTTACCAACAATCCAACTTTTCGTTTTCTATGACTCGTTCTGTGTATCGCGACTCCCTGGTGTTGCTCCTGTTCTATTGCATCTCTTGACCACACCCTCCATCTTTAGCAGGTAATGTAAGTAATTTAGGTATTCCAATGACTCTGTATTGCAACTGTTGTACTTCATCTTTGTTTTGTGTACAGTCAAACATGTTATAGCGGTCACATATATACGACTGCCACCTGTCCACCAGCATGGTTTATCATTTATCTACATCTCACTGGTGGCTGTTTTAAAAGACAAGAGTGAAAAGGACCCAAGTCTACAAGTTTGGACCAAGTCTATAAGTCTGCATTGACTAATAATCAAAAGTTTACTTAAAAATCCAAACCTACTTTTTCTCCTGGTGTTTGGTGCTATCATCATGATCTTTTCCATTGCCTATTAAGACAAGAAGAAGCTGATAGATAAATTTTTCCCTACTCCCCTATTCCAAGTAGATCAGTTATATAAAAGATCTCAGGATGAGCATTTAACTTGAGATTTCATTTTTATTTTTTACACAGTAAGATTGTCAATGGTGAGCTCATTCATGTGTGCTGTCTTGTTGAAGATTGCCTTATGACATCATCACATGTTCCTAGTGATGAGTGTTCCTGGAAACTAGATCTTCCCAAGTATGAATTATCTTAAATGCTACATTTTCTGTAACACATGTCGCACAGAACATTTCGTGAACGTTAAATGGCCCCAAATTTTCATGAACTGTTCATGAACTGTCTGTGAGGGCCAGGAGTTCAGGAGTTCATGAACTGTTCAGGAAAATTGGAGCCATTTAACGTTCATGAACTGTCCATGAACTGTTCATGAACTGTTCATGAACTCCTGAACTGTTTTTTGCAGGGGTTGTTTATGGTTGAAGCAAAAAACCAACTCGCCTATTTTATTTATCAATATCATCGGTCCGATCAAATCAACGACTAAATCCTGTTCATTCCGAAATCCGAAACATTCATCAGGTGCAGACAAACATTCTATATATTAAATCATTGAGTTTGTGAATCGATGAGTTCATTTCTTGCTCCAGCTGATTTGTTTGTTTAATAGACATACAACAAAGATCACAGACAAAGAATCAAACGATAATCTACTATTCCAATTGGAGATGCAGATCAGAACTCAAAACTCTAAAAGTGCAAAAAATATTTTTATCTTTGTGTAGTTGAAAAAAGATCTATATATTTCTGTTGTGTTCTCCTCTGCAAAAAAAAATAAGGAGTCCATGAACAGTTCATGAACAGTTCAAGAACAGTTCGTGAATGTTAAATGGCCCCAAATATTTATGAACTGTTCATGAAAATTGGAGCCATTCAACACTCATGAACTGTTCATGAACTGTCCGTGAAAGTTCATGAAATTATAATGAACAGTTCATGAACAGTTCATGAACAGTTCATGAAAATTAAGGCCATTCAACGCTTATGAACTGTTCATGAACTGTTCATGAACAACTCCTGAACTGTTTTTTACAGGGGTTGTTATTATGTTGTCGATCTTGGCACAATTTCAGAGCGTTTTTAGCTAAAGGCTCAGGATCACAATATCATTTCTAGTATTTTTATTTTGTTGACTTTATGATTCAGGATAACTCATCGTAACATTACCTTGCATTTTGTGTGTGTTGAATCTACATGTTATCAGAGTTAGGAAACATATCTATGTTATCATTCAACTATTTTTAATGTTTTTTAAAGGGGTAATCTTCTACAGGATCTGAAAAGCATCTCAGAATTTCTAAAATTATCATTATGTTGTGAAAGACTGAAAAATGAATGGAGTGAGCATCACTTTGCTGCCAATGGAATCGAATCAAAGAAATCTATAGGTCTTTCAAGGTAAAACAAGTTTGTAAATTTCATGAACAATTCATGAAATGTTAATGAAAATCTGGGCACTTTCATGAACCGGTTCATGAACTGTTCATGACTGTTCAACCGAGAAAGAAATGTTTATGAATTGTACATGAACTTTTCATGAAATCATTTTTTTCTTCACAAGGGAATTTTCAACCATGCAAATGAAACAAAGCATAGAAAGTAAAATGTTATAAAAAATGTAAAATGTAAAATGTTGTTTTTGTTGTGAATATTTGTGATAATCTTGATAGAGCATGTAACCTTTTATGCTTTGTTTTATTGTTTTCTTTATATAAGTTTTTTTATCGGCTGAGTATTGTTTCTGTGATAACTACCTCTGCAGACTGGTTCTCTGCCATAATGTTTCACATATTGCATAGTGAGTTGTAGACATATTCACTGTCTTAAATCCTGGGGTTGTAGGGGTTCAACATCACCAGGCCCTGCGAAAAACAGTTCAGGAGTTCATGAACAGTTCATGAACAGTTCATGAACGTTAAATGGTTTCGATTTTCCTGAACTGTTCATGAAAACTCACAGACAGTTCATGAACAGTTCATGAACAGTTCATGCAAATTTGGGGCCATTTAACATTCATGAACTGTTCATGAACTCCTGAACTGTTTTCGCAGAGGCAATAAGTATTTGAAAAAATATTGGGCAATTTTGAGACGTAAAATTGCAAAATTGTAGTAATGAATCTTAAGTTGAGCATATGTCACATCCATTTTGCAGCTGAATTTGGAAACACCCCCTTTCCCCTGCTCAGCAAGAAGCAGGTAATTACGGCCTGTAGACGTATTAAAATTTTAAAGTAAAGATTAATAAAGTATATTTATTTTTAATGTTTTATCATAGGGATCTGTACAACAATGAAATTATTCCTCTACTCAACAAAGGGATATCAAAAGTGAGTCTATTCATATGAAATTACTTCTCAAAATACCCATATTGATTAATCTGGAAGTTAAAACCTTTTCATTAAATTTTTACACACTAACAATATAATAATATTTGAATTACCATCATATCTAGATGTCTCAGCTCAGATGCTCTGCCCTCTTGCAGAGCGTCTGGGAAACATTCATGAACGGTTCATAAAAATTTCATGAAAATTGGGAAATTTAACATTCAGCTACTCTATATTGGAATATCCAGAAAATTCACTGTATACCTTTATACGTTATTATTTTACAGGAAAGTGTTTCTACCAATCAAGATGAACTTTTTACTAATAAGAGCCACGAAAGTAGTCTATATACATCAGTTTCATCAACATCACATAACATTGATGACCATCCAAAAATTTCAGAAAAATTGGAAGAGGTAATTCAAAGTTTGCTGATTAGACCTGCTATAATGGTCACCTCTATACAATGGCCACGTGTCTATAGTGGTCACTCTTGATATGTCTATCATACCATTTTCTATTGAATCAACCCTGTATATTAAGGCCACCTGCATGTAGTGGCTGATTCATCTACCTCATAGATAGCGGTAATATACATGTACCCTTGAAGATCCAAAATCCCCATTTTTATTGTATTGAAAAAAACGAGGTTTTGCTTTTGAACAATTAGTTTTAAAAATTCATAATATTATTTTCGCAAGCTTTCTTGAAATTTCGCAAGCCTGTGTTTGACGGAATGAAAATGGGGTTCATAATATCATGTGACTGGCATTTGTCCAATGGGAACCGAAAGTGGCATGTGAAAGAGTGTATCTTGTAATAAGATGGCTCTGATATAGATGGGTGGCTGTTATATTGCTGATGTTACTACTGCACTCATACTTGTTACAGCAGCCATCTTCTGGTGGCAGATTGAATGGTCCAGAGGGAATTTCATTATGAGTAGCTGCAGTTTTATCAATGTATGCAGTGAGATCATTTACAAGAGTATTTATGATCACTGCTGTTTGCAAAAATAGCTACTCTAGAAATAGAAGAGTGGTACTGGCGCCTTCAATTGTGCAATGCCGTCTCAAGTACTTTACTCAAATGTGTTTTTAGGTACTTGTTTTAATGGATCAACTTCATTGTTTGATGTTGAAAGATGCCGTGATATACGCCAACCAAAGACATAGAAATTTACTGTCTTTGATACCACATCAAAACAATCAAAGCGATTCATCTCAGACTCAACATATGCTACCAACAGAGAGATGGATAAAAAGAGTAAGTATATACGAGTAAGCAACAGCCTTTAAGTATTAATGGTTAGGGAATTGGACCTAGGTGCCATTTTCTAAACAAGCAACAACTCTGTCAAGTTGTGGTGAATTCACCTCTCATGTAAACTTATTTTGTTCTTTTAACAGCAGGATGCATTGGAACATCCTAAATTATCATTGCCAAATATCACCGAACCATTTTCCCAATCAATTTTATCCCTGTCGTCAATCAATACAAATCTATCGGAGAAAACACAATTATTGATTAATGAGGTATGTACCACACTTAATTGAAATAAATTGCCTAATGATCACGCTATGGTGTGAATTTGAAGTAGCGTAATCTAGCGTGTTTCATGGAGAAAAAATATTCAACGAGAGTGCAATCCCCTGTGGAGAGTTCACTGAGTTCAACTGAGCTGTTAACAGAGGTTAATTGCCTGTTTTTAAACAACTTTTTCATAAACTACTTATGAAGTGTTCTGGAAAATTTTAACCGACATTTGATTAACGTTCATGGAATATTTTCAGCTGGGAATTCAGATAAATGCAATGAAAATTGTGATATTACTTGTAAAAATAATAATTTCACCTCTGATGCAAAGAAAATTTACCAATCTATCACCATATCACCACTGACATCATAACCATGAAAAAGTGTGAAATTTAATGGCATTTTCATGGTTTTGATGTTGGTAGTAGTAGTATAAACAGTCTTACTATGGAAATATGCCGTCCCTCTTTTGCCTGAAACATTTTTGCTACACAAAGAATGCCACAGATCACGGTCAGACATAGCTGACAAAGAAACTTGTAAATAAGACAATTCACGACACAAAACATTATGAAAAGATGGTATATATAGAAAGTAGCGTTTACAGTGACATTGTTGGAATCATACTTAAATGACACTTCCCTGCAAAAAAAAATTCATGAAGTGTTCATGAACTCTTAATGACTGTTTATGAACTATCCATGAATTTTTCATGAACCCACAAAAGAATGAACTGTGCATGAACTGTTCATGAAGTTCATGAAGTGTTCATGAACTCATGGATTGTTTTTGCAAGGGACGTTTAAGTATAAACTATAATCTATAATGTATAACTGTAAACTGTAATGCATCATTTTTTCAAGGTGGATTGGAAACAGTCTTTGTTTGAACTTAATACAGCCATTATGGAAAGAGAAAAATATTTATTTCAAAGGTAAACAATTTTTTATAGTTACGTTGTATGAAATTGGAAATGACTGAATATTATTCTATTAACACAACCAGAATAATGTGAACACAATTATTTTCAAAATTAATCCATGTAATTTTATCTTGACCAAATTGAACAATGTTTTAAAAGTCAACTGCAATGTTATAAAATCCTAGATCCTCTAATATTAATTTAACTATGATTTCTATTTATGGCCTACTACTTTTTTTTGAAAGGAAAAATAATTTAGGTAAATAATTGTCTAGCTGGTGTATAGTAGTTTCATGAAATGTTCATGAAATGTTCATGAAAAGATGAGCAATTTCACGTTCATGGATACATTAATTTTTCACAGGGGTTAGTAATATGGACTGTATAGTGTTCAATTACCACTTCAGGTTCTGTGAGTCACACAACACACAAAAAATCATTTACTGTGGTTACTTTTATAATTGTGACTCACTACGCATCACTTGTGTTATAGAACGCTATACAGCCATCTTTCCTGTCCCACGTCGCCTACCCCTGGATTTTCATGAATGTTAAATGGTCCAACCAACATATGAACTTTTATGAACAGTTCATGAAAATGTCCAAACAAGTTCGGATAACCTGTGAAAACTGTAATGAACTGTTCATGAAAATTTTTAAAGTTCATAATCAACTGCCGCTGCGAAAAACAATTCAAGAGTTCATGATCAGTAATTGGCCCCAATTTTCATGAGCTGTTTATGAACACTCATTCATAAACCTTCACTGATAGTTCATAAACAGTTCATGAACAGTTGATGCCATGTAATTGCTGTTCATGAACTCCTGAACTTTTTCAGGGGTGTTCATGAGCAACTGTTAACAGTTCATGAACTCAACACATATTTTCACATGGGCAGTAGTTAAGAATTTGAATATATACTGGTAGGTATCAATAAAATGATTTTATAAACCATTATTTCATATATTATTACCCTCATCGACATGGCACTACTTCATTTTAGTTATGTCAACTTCTATCAAGGCAGTATTGATCATTTAACAAAACAGTTATCACAGCGAGATCAGGTAAGAAACAAAAGTATATAAATAATTATAATTTATGATACTATTACATGTTAAGCAATTGTCGCACAAGAGGACACTTAAGGAGAAAATTAGAAGGCCTCAGAAAATCACTAACCACAACAGCGAATGATTTACGTCTTCGAATTTTCTCGTGAAGTGACTTGAATGCGCCATAAAGCTATAGCCCATAGGAAACCCAATTTCTTTGTATAATAACTGACACACTTTTATAAACTTTGAGATGAATTTCTTACTCATAAGTTAATGTTTTTGAAAACTCCTGATCAAATTGAAAATTCTTAATCTGGTAAGATCGATTTCATTTTTTAAAGTTTTAATCCTGAAAGTTCGAAACTTGAGCAATTCAGAAATGCATGTTCCAGAAACCAGAAAGCTCCAGGGCGTAAATCACCTACTGTGGCAATTTCCTCTCGTGCACCGTAAACCTATAGCTAAATACAAGAAGTGATCAATAACCAGTGTGGAACAATACCACTATTAATAAATACTCTCTTTCTGATAATATTAGACTAACCAATTTCAATGTTCACAGAAAATTATATTTATTTGTTGTCTTTATTTAATTAAATAATATTGATAAATAAATCTCATTGGAATGTATCCTTTAGGATATAAATTTGCTTCATCAAAAGTTTAAACGCACAGTAAAAGATAAAGAATCATATGCTACATGTCTTGCTGGTGACGCAATGTGTGATATTCTTATAGGTATGTTTCCTTTGTTCTTATTGCTAGCATTTTATATTCAAGCGATACGATTGGTTGAGATTGAGAAGTGCCATTACCTATAGAGATATCGATCAGTTACAATTTTTTCAAAATCAAAAACATGTTTCAAAAAAAAATATGGTGAATCCAACATTTGTTGACATTAGCTATGATAACGTTGGGAAATCATTTGAAGAAGCTACATTTGGTGTTCTACGAAATATAATTTCAGCCTAACAGCCAGAATGTTCTTGTTATTCAAGACTATGACTCATAGTTGTTACCCCCATGAAAAACTGTTCAGGAAACACAGGTCTTTTATTTAACATCTACAAGCTTTTCATCAATTCCTGCGTAAGAATTTGTTGAGTTCATGTACTGTTCATGACATTAATGACTGTTAAAGGAACTCCTAAACTATTCATAAACAGCTCATCAACTTTACGAACAATTGTGAACTGTTTATGAACACATTAAAAACAGTTCATGAACAGTTCATAAAAATTGGACCATTCAACGTTTATGAACAGTTCATGAACTCATGAACTGTTTTACGGAGGGCTTACACTGCTGGAGAACTTGTTCATAAAAGTTTACAAGGTTTATGAAAACAGTATATATCCATAAACTATTAATCCCGAATGGATAATCATATAAGTTAATAATTATATATTTATGTTCTCATTTTTCTTATTTTCTAGAATTTGAATCTGTAAAGTCCAAACTTTTTTATCAAGAAGACGAAAACAAGTTAATGGTAGGATACAAACTTTCAATAATGTTATATCAATGTAAGGTTATTTATATTGTGTTGATAATCTATGATTACAATTGATGAATGAGTTTTCCCACTGAAAACAGCCCCTGCGAAAACAGTTCAGGAGTTCATGAACAGTTTGTGAACAACAGTTCATGAACTGTTCATGAACTGTCTGTGAGGGTTCATGAATTGTTCATGAACAGTTCAGGAACAGTTCAGGAAAATCGGAGCCATTTAACGTTCATGAACTGTTCATGAGCTGTTCATGAACTCCTGAATTGTTTTTCGCAGGGGAATCTGTGAACATTAACTGGTCCAATTTTCATTAACAGTGGACAAACTATTTACAAGTTATTCACAGACAGCGAATATTCATTAAATCCATGAAAAGTTCATTATCCATGAACTTGTTCTTTATTTTGAATGTCATTGTTACATTTCTCGGTTCTGCAATTATTTCTCTGTCGAAAATTGACCTTGAAGATTGTGGTGTTTTACAGATATTTGTATCTCACTTTTTGAAATCTAAACAGGAACGATATTTTTTTGAATATTGTATGACCACCATGATGCTGTTTTTTTAATCATTTGTTGATTATTATTTGCACTTCAGATGAAAGAATACGGAAACAAATTGAAACAAAATCATGACAGTGTTGTTTTAAATCTTCTAAAATCAAGTTTATGTATGAGGAAACAACTGGAATCAAGTCGGTCAGTTTACTTATTTATTTGTTTATTTGTTTGTTTGTTTATCATGTCTGTGTTTGATGGCAATAATGTTTTAGTTAATTTGATTTTTGATTTGATTTTGTTATATTTTTCAAAAAATAAAAAGTAATAGTTAATTATCACAATTATTTTGAAAGGCAAACAAAGGAAAGTTTATAGTACTTTCACTTATAAGCAGCCTAAGTATATTTACAAAAATTTTCCAAATTAACTTTTTCTAAACTACCTTTAAATATCGTAATTGATCTAGCAGATACTACACATTCATGCAAAGAATTCCACACGGGAATTGCTCTGAAAAAGAATGAGTTTTTTATAACATTATTTACAGCAATTGCTTCAGGAGCTAGTTTGTGTGAATGGCCTCTAGTGGCATATATTTTAGAGCGATTTTTGAATGGTGTTCTAGGTCCAATATCAACAAGTTTATGAATAATTTTGTAAACCATATATAAATGGCTCAATCCTTTTGTATATTGAATCCAAAGTCAATATTTTCAGACAATATGATTCATCCGTATAAACGAAACAAAGATTAATCAAGTTTTACCGCTAATATCTTAAATTTCAAAATACATGAATCAACCAATCACAGGAATCTTTTCAATTTTCTATAAATGTGTCAATGCCTCCTTCCATAATAAACATGTAACATTTTGTTTACGAGATGACTTCTGGTCCAAGTAACTTATTGAAAAGTATTACAGTTTAATCCGCTTAAATGCTATTTCAAAGTTATCAACAATTTCTATTGCATTTATCTGAATTTGCATTTATTCCAAATTGTTTAACAAGGAATAAAATAGGTTATAAGGTCGTGGCCAAGTTACAAGATAAGGAAAAAGTTCACTTAAGCGTGTTACACTGTATTATATACCATTGAAAATGATATTTATTTTCCATGTCTCTTGACAGGGTTGTGCTTTATAGTGATGTCACACAGAATCTCTCAATTTGCCGTGCTGAAGCAATCAATAAAATGAAAGCATTAACAACTGCAAAGAGTTCTGATAGTAAGCAATTGTGTTACAATTCTTTAGCAAGAATTAAATTAAATTTACAATTAAAAATGAATTAAATTCCCCCCCTGCAAAAAACAGTTCAACAGTTCATGGATTATCCATGTAAGCCTTATAAATAGTTCATGAATAGTTAATGAACAGTCCAGTAATATTATTGGCTTGTTTTCATGAACGTTTTTGTGTGAACGTTTCATTAAACCCATCTGATGATGAGCTCTGGGTTAGGTGCTTGGTTGGTGGGATATCTATTTACATGCTTCTATTTAGATATTTATATGCACAACTAAGAAGCTTTAATAACATCTACATGCTTGATGTTCAATGCTTGCTAAACTGTTCATAAGAATTTGGATGTTTAATAATTATGAACTGTTTCATAGAGGATTTTTTGAATTTGTCGCTCATAAAAATAATCGCTTTAATGTAATGTTGATGTTCAGTTTCATAAAGGTCAATGAGCTAAATTTCACCATATCAGAAGGTAGTAAATATATTGAATAAAAGTGTTGACAGGTTAATAACTTATATAATGAGTATCTAAAATAAAAATGTTAGTATTCATATATCAGTACCTAATAATCAATTGGTGCACAGGGCTATTGATATTACCTCTGCGAAAAACAGTTCAGCAGTTCATGAACAGTTCATGAACAGTTCATGAACATTAAATGACTTTGATTTTCTTGAACTGTTCATGAATTGTTCATGAACAGTTCATGAAAATTTGGGGCCATTTAACGTTCATGAACTCCTGAACTGTTTTCACAGGGGTAGGTGCATGTTAGAAGAATACAAGAAGGCACCAGAACATCACGAGCTGCCGCGGCGAGTGATTTTAGCCTTTGAGTTTTTTCTGAAATGACTGGAGTATTATTATAAAATTATAAATACAATTATCTTTATACAACAGGTGATGATAATTCGGCAAACAAAAGAAAATCATCTAATAAATGGATGAAATTATCAAAAGATGTTCACACGTTAAATGCATTGGTAATGTATACAATTATTTCATTACTATTTTCATTTCGGCGACTTATAATTTATGCTATTTCCCATGTATAATATTTCCAGGAATGTAAAATGGCATAATCTTAATAAAGTTTTTATGAAAAGCTCATGAATTGACTGCAAAGTCCATAAGAAGTGTCTGTCAAAGGAGATTCTAAAATATGACGTCATAATCGAACACAATCCTACAATTTGATTGGTTGGATGTGTTTGGAATTCTAGATAGTGACATCTTTCAAAAATTCCCTTTGACGATAAAATTTTTCAGAGGCTCTTAAGCTGAAGAAGAATGGGAAACTACAATTTATTATTAAATAAATAATATAAACAAAAGCTGTCTTTTTAAGAAAGGATAACATTGTAAAGTCTTCATATAATGCTGTGACTAAAGACATTTAATAACTAAAATCATTGAATTGAAATTGAATTTTAAATGATTAATTTAAAGTTAGAACAACCTTCCGCAATATAAACAAACTTGATTCTGAAATGTGTTTTATGTTAGAAAAGGAATATTATTTTTATCTACGGCATGTGACCCCTGTTGAAGACAGTTGACGAGTTCACGAATTGTCATGAAAGACTTGTGAAATTTGAGCCATTTGAGGTTCACCTTGGAGCTCTCCATAATTTATTTGTTATCATTTCATGCACTTCATGAACATTTTTGAAAAGTTGGATAAATAGTTGGCCTTTTGATTGGAAAATTAAACAACTTTTATTTTATCTTAGCTTCTGAAGCAAAAATGTTTTTTCAACTGGCAACTAGCAAGACATCGTTCTGAATTTACTTCACAGGTAGGAAGTAAATTATTGATATTTACATCGTTATTTACTTTACTTTACTGATCCTGATTACTATTTCAGATTTGATGTTATTTCTTATATAAACTTTTGAAAATCATCGTTCACTTCGATTGAAAAGCGAGTTCCTCTCAGAGGGAAATATTGATTGATTTTACGTCGCATGACTTCATTTACCAACAATCAATCAATCACTGCGACACTGTTAAAGCTAATAGTTTTTAGAAGTATATTTTATCATTCTGATATTTAATTTTTGCAGATGGCAAACTCAGATGTCGAAAGCTGCAAAATCAAATTATCAGCATTAATGACAGAAACCAAGCAAAAGAAACAAATTGAAGCTCTGCAAGGACAAATTACGGTTCTACATAAGGTTAAACCATATGTAAAGTAATGTAGACGGTGTCGCCCTACCGAAGGCACCCGTACCACTCCTCTATTTCTAGATGAGTGGCTTTATTCGCTGAGAGCAATGATTTTAAACGCTCTTTGTTGATCTCAGCCGGGACACTGCAGATCAATTTTAACAGATTTCGTGGCAGATAGGTCTTGATTGTCAATGCGCAACGATGCGCCGCAGCTACTCACAATGCAATTCCCTCTGGATCATTCCATCCGATATCCTCAGATGGTACTCATTGATGTTTCAGATAAAGTCAAGGCTGAGTTGACCTTAGGGGGATTTGAACCACAGCCGATCAGATATGATTCGATCTGATGTTCGGTTGCTCTGCCATCTGAGCTAATCCCGCCCTGTGAAACATTTAAACCATATGAAAATGTTAAATGATGTAGAATTTTTCATGAACTGTTCATGAAGAGGTCATCAACAGCTCATGAAAAGTGGGCCATTCAACATTGATGAACTGTTCATGAACTGTTTTTGCAGGGGTTGTTCACAGATTTCATGAATGATTAATGAATTCCATTAAGTATCATGTCTGAACTAACAAAATGAGCCCTGCGAAAACAGTTCAGGAGTTCATGAATGTTAAATGGCCCAAAATTTTCATAAACTGTCTGTGAGGGTTCATGATCAGCTCAGGAAAATTGGAGCCATTTAACGTTCATGAACTGTGCATGAACTCCTCAACTTTTTTTCGTAGGGGGATATCCAAAGTTAAGTGACGTCATAATATCTAAATTTTGATCACAACGCTTACACATGAATCATTCAAAAATTCAATTATTGATTCATGAATTCTATCCTTTTCCGCCCATGCAAAAATAAAATGTGTTGAGCTCATGAATTTTCACCAATTCTCTTGAACTCTCCATGAAAACAGTTAGTGAACATTTATTAAACAGTTTATGAATTTTAAATGGCCCCATTTTCATGAGCTAGTTCATGAACTGTTTTCGCAGGGACGGTAATCATACTAGAATGGGAATTATGAGGTGTTTTCCACTAAAACTTAATTCATTGGCCATTTATAGATGGTATGTGATCTCAAAAAGGAACTGGATACAACACAAAGACGAAATCCTTCTGATAAGGTATTCATTTGAATCTGAGATTATTTTAGCAATTGCATGTAATATTAATCATTATAGTATGTGGCTCATGAAAATGTTTGCATTCATGACTTCTCAAACTCTGGTTAGATTTTTAAAAGGATTTAAATTAATGACAAGGAATTACAACTTGATACAATTTTATTCTCTATTTCAGATAATTTTTATCTTGCATAGATATTACGTTTCACAATTTTATTGACGTTAGGACATATCCCCTGCGAAAAACAGTTCAGGAGTTCATGAACAGTTCATGAACAGTTCATGAACGTTAAATAGCTCCAATTTTCCTGAACTGTTCATCAACTGTTCATGAACCCTCACAGACAGTTCATGAACAGTTCATGAACAGTTCATGAAAATTTGGGGCCATTTAACGTTCATGAACTGCTCATGAACTGTTCATGAACTCCTGAACTGTTTTCACAGGGGATGGGACATACACATGACACTGTGCTTGTTCTTGAAGAAGAATCAGTTGCTCATATTAAATTGTAATTTGATAATTTGTTATCTTACAATTACAATTTTGTTTTTATTTCAGCGATCGGAAAGTAGACTGGACACAAGTGCTCAGGTTGGTTTGAGAATGCAGCTATATAATAGTGTGAATTTCTCAGATCATCTGATTTGCTCGATCTACCATACTCAAAACAAAGAATCGAGGCAATAGGGTAGAACTTGAGACAATAGTATCTCTAAGCTTTCAATACTATACTGATGTGATAAAAAAATTATTTTACAAATTTTAACATAAGCGAACCTATCAACTTTAATAGATAAAAAAGATGCGAAAAATACAAATAGGACATTACGACATTTCCAAAATACAAACATTATTTATGTAGTTAAATCAATAACATTAAAGTCTCTATTTAAGAACACATAATTTAACAAATTTGTTGTAATTAATTTTTAACGATAAAGCAACATGAAACTTAATTTCACTTGACAATAATAATTTACCAGGTCTCGGGTCTGATAATTCTCACTGCCACACTCAATATTGTTCCATAAATTTAAATACTGTATTATGGTTTAGCTATTGTATTTACAAACTTTAAGGCTTTCATTGATTGTATTACTGGCATTGTATCAGTATTGTACACTGGTACAGGCATTGAGTTATTGACACATCAACGCAACACACCAGTAATTGATGCTATACTTTTATAATTTTATTTGTAGAAAACACGCTCCGAAAAGCTCCAAGAAGATAGAGATAGTAGCATGAATCTAATGGTATTTATTGAAGCTACAATTAAACCCTTTTATAAACAGCTATGTAAAAAAAATACTAACCTCATAAAAGAAAATTACTAGTTACTAGCTATTTGTTGTAAAATTGAGCAATCCAATAAAAAAATCTAGCATTTCGATCTTGACGTCACCATTTAAATTTGATCAGGAATTTTCAAACTATTCAAAAATATGCGTAAGAAAGTCATGTAAAAGTTTATAAAATGAGCTAGTTATTTTACACAGCAATTGGCCAATATTTTCTACATAAGGCATACTCTTTATGGGGAACAAGAAGCACGCAAGAAGGAAATGAGATTGCAGTTATTAAAACATTCTGAGTGACTTGTTATTTTTGCCTTAAAGTCTTTGTCCTAAAATGCAATAAGTGTTTTGTCATAGAAATTGTTCGTCAATTGCTTAATATTTGAGTTTCCCTGCATCATGTATTTATTCTTTTACCGTAATGAATCCAAATATTTTTAAACTTTTTATGTTTATTGTAGCTGTCCAAGTTGCATCAAAAGGAAACTGATCTCATTTCAAAACAAGGTATATTTTTGCACTGGAATTTTAATCACATTTATATGTAAAGTTTTATATCGCAGTCAAGAAAACCTATTCACAGCTTTCCACCGATAGCTTATGGGCCAATTACACATCACATATAAATTGTTCAATGTTTTTCTGACTTTACAGACTTGAAATTTCAATTTCAATTTTCTATTTTCAATTTTTATAAACCTAAAGCATGATCTATTCTAATATTTTTCAAGATTGTATTTATTTACTTTCAGAGAAGGCAGATCATGTATGCCAACAACATGTGGCAGAGTTACAAGAATACCGCGCAGTATGTACCGGTATATGTTTTAATATGTAGCACTGAAGATTCATAACAGGGTACCTAAGAAATTAGGTGTTCAATTACTGCAACCAAAAACCAAAGTATTTCCACAAAGAATAGACTTGAGTATAAACAAATGCTATTATAAAATAGAACTAAGAGTGAAGCTTTCGTTGATACCCTCACATCGAAACGCTGTCAATAATATGTGACACAAACACTCTTTGATTTGTGATTCGAATTGACGAATGGTAACCCAGCATCCAATTACCCATCATGACCTGGCACAATACTATGTATTTTTATGGGCAACTACATTTTATTATTAAAACTTTCTTTTCTGTATATCTTGATATAGGTTACAAAGCAACTGCGTCTGCGTTTAGCAAATGAAACAAGGTTGAAAACAGAGGCTTTCAATAAAGCAGAAGAGTGGCATCAAAAGGTAAACATATCATCACGGTATCATCACATTAAGGTTTTAGTACCATAATTAGTATGAGGCCTTAGTGTAGTCGTTAGGGCGTTGGACGTCGGCCCAGAGGGTATTGGGTTCACTCCCTAGCAGGACCACTATTGGTTGGGGTCAGGAAAGGCATCCGGCCATTAAACCCACATACGCTACAAAACAGACAATTAACTACCAACCAACCAACAACTCCTGTGAAAAATGCTGCTAGCTTACCCAGTCTGTGGCTAAATGATATGCAAAAATTTAAAAAAACAAAAACAGAGTTGCCTAATAAAAATTACTAATACATCCCCCTGTGAAAGCAGTTTATGAATATTAAATGGCCCAATTTTTATGAACTGTTTAAAATGAAACATGAACATGAAGGTGTTTATTAACTGTTCATGAATGCTTGTAAAATCCTTAAATGAGCTATCCATGAACTATTCATAAACTGTTTATAAGATGTTCATGAGGAGATCATGAACGTTCGTAAAATTAATTAAATATTCATGAACTGTTTAAAAGGTGTCCATGATCAATACACGAAGGTTCAAAAATTTCATTAACAGTTCATGGAGGGCAATATCAAGAGAATTTGACTGTGTTGTTTTATTGTTTTAATTTTAGGAAAAGTAACATGTGAGTCACTTTTCAGTAAATTGTTTTTCATCTTTTATTTTTTAAATTTTTGTAAGAAAATCACAATGAAAAACATGAAAAACTTTTTGTTTTTGATTCAAGACGTCGAATAAGTCAGTATAGTGTTTTTTATCTGAAGGCTTGAATTCTTCTCATTAAAATTTGCATTGTCTCATTTTCAGGTAATTGATTTAGAAAATCAGTTATACTCTCAAACTGGTAAATCCAATGGTAAGATGATGATTTCTTAGATGACAAATACATTTACAAAATATTTACGTGCTATGTGATATCTCAATATTATACAAGTGGTGCCGTAGTGCAGTTGTTAGGGCGTTGGACCTTGGAGCATCCAGCCAATTCACATACACTCGAAAAAGCACTTAACCAACTAACCAACTAACCAACTACCCTAGTGAACCTACTGTTATGGCTAAATGATTGATTCAAAAACTTAAAGATTTGTGAAACTTCAAGAAGCATAATCTAGCATATCATATCTTTGGTTTTCATTTTAACTTTTGTTTGATAAATGTTGTTCTGATAGGGGACCCTCAACATAGCCATTGTCTGCCGGTACTTCCTGCTGAGAGAATGTTATCTAGTCAATCATTGACACGTGTACGTCAATTTAATGGACAAAAGCAAACTATGAAAACTAACCATCAAAGACCTAAATCATGCATCATCCAGAGAAATGGTAAGATATTACGTAGGTAATTACACTAAAACCTGTATATAGCAGCCACCTATAAAATCTATATAAAAATTGATCACTATAGATTGATTGATTCAATGGAAAATAATATTTAGACGTTGCAAAGATGACCACTATAGACAGGTGGCCGCTGTCTAGAGTGATCATTGTAACAAGTTTGACTATACATTGTTACAGTGAAACTTATATATAATAACAGGTTCTTATAAGATATTAGCTACCGGTAGATAAATTGACCACTATAGACAGATGGCATTTATTTGCAGGGTTTATTCAATGGAAAATAATATTTTTGACGTTCGATTTAATGGAATAATACTTTTCGTGTATTACAAGGTTGGCCAGTAATATTTAGGCAAGCACCGGCTATTGGGAGGCAACACTTTCGGCAAGTTTGACTTTACTAGTAGAATAGATGGTTTTCAGTAGTACGTCATACCCCCGTCGCCCGCAGTGAATAAAATTATATTAAGCTACAAAATGATAATGAAAAGGTTAATCATGCATGTGAAAAATGAGAACTCAAAATTGCTTTGCTGTCGCAACCCAAAGCTAAATCACAGGAGAAATAAATGTTTAAATTCGATACTGGAAACAGAAAGCAAAATCGAAAACACAAAGGCCGTCATTACCATATTTGAATAATACTGATTCTAATGATATCTTATTAAAACTGTCGAGCTACAGACAGTCAACTTTGACATTTATAGGAACTGACTAATTTTTTAATTAATATTAAATTGCAGTTGATCATCCATTAAAAGCAATGCAAAGACCAAAATCAGTAAGTAATTGTTTCTGTGCTATCCAG
The DNA here is from genome assembly GCA_916610825.1 of Haliclystus octoradiatus. Taxonomy (NCBI): domain Eukaryota; kingdom Metazoa; phylum Cnidaria; class Staurozoa; order Stauromedusae; family Haliclystidae; genus Haliclystus; species Haliclystus octoradiatus. The sequence continues at coordinate 18,276,511 of OU744453.1, read as the reverse complement.
TTGATGTTATATTTAAAGCAGTATAATAAACAAGGTCATGAAATATCTATCTTTTGTTCATGACCTTCAGTACCTTATTCATGTACCTTGTAAACTACCCATGAACGTTTTGAGAATTCATAACAGTGAATTTGTGCATTCAACAATTGAGTTCTATATGAGCATTTCTGTAATGGGCACTCCTGCAAAAAAAAAGGTTTTGAGTTTAACGTTCATGAACTGTTCATGGCCACCTTATGAACAATTCTTGAAGAATTCATGAAAGTTAAAACGTTTGTCATGAAGTTTTCCAGGACTGTCTACCCCTGCAAAAACAGGTCAAAAGTTCATGAACGTTAAATAACCCCAAATTTTCATGAACTGTTCATTAACTGTTCATGAACTCCTGAACTGTTTTTCGCAGGGGTATAGCTGTTCATGAAATTGGGTTGTTTGACGTTTGTAATTTTTTTCACAAGGGTTGGGAAAAGTAAATGTTTTGTTTGTTGTTGCTTCAATTGTCCCACTTCTAAAACATTTTTATATTTTGTTTTCAATAGGTTGGTTCTAGTAGATTACAAAGTTCAAGGCATTCTTCTGAAAGTTGATTATTAAATCATTATCAATATTATTATATACAAACCATATTATCACATGTGTGTTATTATATTATCACATGTGTGTTATTATATATAGTAAAGTTCGAGGCATTCTTCTGAAAGTTGATTATTAAATCATTATCAATATTATTATATACAAACCATATTATCACATGTGTGTTATTATATTATCACATGTGTGTTATTATATATAGTAAAGTTCAAGGCATTCTTCTGAAAGTTGATTATTAAATCATTATCAATATTATTATATACAAACCATATTATCACATGTGTGTTATTATATTATCACATGTGTGTTATTATATATAGTAAAGTTCAAGGCATTCTTCTGAAAGTTGATTATTAAATCATTATCAATATTATTATATACAAACCATATTATCACATGTGTGTTATTATATTATCACATGTGTGTTATTATATATAGTAAAGTTCAAGGCATTCTTCTGAAAGTTGATTATTAAATCGTTATCAATATTATTATATACAAACCATATTATCACATGTGTGTTATTATATTATCACATGTGTGTTATTATATTATCACATGTGTGTTATTATATATAGTAAAGTTCAAGGCATTCTTCTGAAAGTTGATTATTAAATCATTATCAATATTATTATATACAAACCATATTATCACATGTGTGTTATTATATTATCACATGTGTGTTATTATATTATCACATGTGTGTTATTATATATAGTAAAGTTCAAGGCATTCTTCTGAAAGTTGATTATTAAATCATTATCAATATTATTATATACAAAACATATTATCACATGTGTGTTATTATATTATCACATGTGTGTTATTGTCAAACAAAGTATATTGAATCATAAATGTATAATATGTAGGCCTACATGCTAAATAGTAATTTATTTTTAACTTTGGAAGTTATAAAGATTTCTTGATATTTTAAATATTCTTGATAAATTGTGTTGCACAATTAGAATGTACAGTTTGAGAATATTTCATACTCGATTCTACTGTCATTTATGAAACCTTTGTTGACCAACTACAATTATCTTTCCATATCCATCCATAGCTTCTGTTGAAATGAATCAACTTAAGTGTACTGTTCATGGACAGTTCATGAACGTTAAATGGCCCCATATTTCATGAACTGTTTTACGCAGAGGTGGTCTCTGCTCAATTGAATTTGACCTGCGTACATTCCCCTGCAATTTTTTTTTTGATTTCAAGAACATAGTTTATTAATACTATATCAACAGCTCTTGAACGTTAAATGGCCTGTTTTTATGACCTTTTTCTAGGAATTGTTTAAAACATGTTTCTGAGCAGTTTATGGAATTGGGCCATGTAACGTCCATGAATGTATAATGGTTGATAGAGTTAAAGAAAATCTTGTGAGGTTCATGAACTGTCAAAAAATTCACAACATTTTAAGATTACATGGAATTAAAACATTAGCATTGAATCTTGTCTATATACAATACAGTAGAAGCTGTCTACAATGGCACCGCTAGGGACCTTTCAAATCGCATGTTATGGGCGATGTGCTGCTATAGCCAATTATTTATTTATAAGAAGAAGGATACCAAATTTCACTAGGAAAACCAACTAAAGTTCAGTACGTTATAAACAATAATTCGTTATAAAAGGTGTTGCTATAAACAGAATATCGCGTTCAGTCTGCATGCAGGCTAATTGAAATCTCACTTTGATGGAATGCGCACGTGGAAACCTTTTAGTCACGTGACAGTTTTTCTTAGCAAACGCAACATCGTAACATTGTTAACAACAAACATTAATATCTTTGTTGATTTGAATTTAAAGCTTTGTATTCTTGATATATACATCGCAATATGTCTACACTTGAAGAAATATGTGCTGGCTTGCCACTGGATCCTCTACCAGAAAAGAAAGAACTTGATAATGACGTTGCACATGCCCCAAAGAGAAACACACATTTGACAGTGGGGGAAGAAGAGGTTTGCTTACCTTTTGTTATAATCTAATTGTATATGAATATCTTTCTTTCATTTGAACTCCAGTCGTTAATGCAGGCCATCAGGTTAACAGTTGTTTTCTGTCAAATTATGTCACCGAAGGTTCTGCTGGATAATTACAATTGATGTAGATATCTGGATTTAGTTTTATATAATTTTGTTATGTAAGTTATAAAGGGCATGGTCGGCGGAGTTTCTATGATATCTTTGTATCAAATCATGTAGAAAAACACGATATGTAACGCATTCACTGTTGTGTGGCTAAATTAGTACATTTGTACATTAGCAATCTCAATTTTTTTTTAACATTACTGGAATTAAATTAATTTTATAATGTCGGCCATGATTTATTGTGATTTGTATCGCAACAGTTATTGACTTCTCCGATGGAGTAATATCTCAATTGTGACGATCTGTTGGCAACATTTGAGCTAACTTTGAAGTTAAACTTTGAAGTAAAATAATAAAATATCGATAGATAAATTTACGCAAATGCAGAAGAATAATTGTGCATGTCCTACCCAATACAATACAGTCCTGAAACAGCGCAGATCTCTCTCCTGTTGAAATAATTAGAATAATTAGTGACGTATTATATCATTGATAATCTATTCGTAATGAGTGTACTTTAATAGACTGTCAATACTTTTATGTGATTTGATCTGTTCTCGAGCTGTATCTTTGTAAAGCGCACAGGGTAACTATCTCTTGAGGTTAGGGACGGAAATTATTGCTCTTAACGAAGAGAGCCACTCATCTAGAAATAGAGGAGTAGTATGCACGCATTTGGTAGGGCGATACATTGCCTTTGTGCCGTTGGTAGGACAATACAATCATACAATCTCCCTCACATTATATAAGGAACAATTAACTTGCATAATATTCATAGTAGGCCTAGGCCTACTATCATGTATTGAAGTTCGGTTTTTTAACGGCATAAATATAAACATTATTACAAAAAAGAAAAGTTGTACAGGAATGATACAAAGAAGACTTTGGTATGAAAATGGACAGAAAAATGTTCTTTCAAGAAGGTTGCACATTTCTCAATAGTCCAGTAGACGTTGACATTGGAAGTGCCAACTTTGACGGTCGACATAGCTGTAATCCAGTCACCACTAGGCACCAAGGTCCAAAAAAACAACAGAAATTTCTTAAAATCTTTGAAACCATTTTCATATTTTTAAAAATAAACATGCTAATTGTTTGTTGTTATTTCTTTCTAGCAAGCCATTTGTAATGCATTACGATATTTTCCAGTTCATTTGCATGAGGTTCTGGCACCTGAATTTGCTCAAGAATTGAAACAACTTGGACATATCTACATGCACAGATTTCGACCTAGTCTACTGATCAAGTAGGTTTTTCTTCGTTATCATTAAATATTTAATTTCTTGTTATGGTTTCCTTTAACAACTTCGCCGTAGCCCATTAATTCCAAATTTTCTGCTGATAGGCTTACAATATTTATGTGGTTTGTCGTAAACTCAAAAATTGGTGTTTGTTTTAGATGTTTAGATATTGCATGTGGTTCCCTCCTGTGATATAAATCTGTTGTTTACTGTGAATATTTTGTAGATCAGGGATAATTGTGTATTCAATTTTTTTCGGGAAATTTTCGAAAAGACCTTATTATAGGCGTACATATAGTAATTAGTTTCATCCTTATGCACCTTTTATTCAATTTCATTAATAGACTTTATGAATTATTTATAGAATAAGAATAATTTTAAATTGTAGAGAAATGTGCCTGCAGGAATTCTATTGTTCAATAATTGTTCCTGCGACTGCGAGTCCCAGTGGTCCCAACGTTTTCTACCCCTGTTCTTTAAGTTAATAGTGAACACAATAGTGAAGAAAATACTGAACGAATGAACAACCAATCATAATGGAGATCGATTAATCAGTAGTACATTAATAGTTGATTTCTGCTAGACATCCCAATGAATACCAATGCAAAAATAGTTTTATCCTATAACGTTTCAAAATCATACTTATAGATAAGAACAGTGACATTCTGGGTCATTTCTACTCATTTCTAATGGCCATCATTTTATTGTATTGTAGAGCATATCCAATTGATAGCTATCCTGCAAAATGCCGTCAAGCTGCTGCCGTTATGGTGATGATTATGAACAATCTAGATCCGGCTGTTGCACAGGTATGTAGAGCATTACAATAAACATCTGATAATTTCACAGGATTTGTTGTAAGGTGAGGATCTGTCAAAGTGGTGATTCTGAGATCCTAGATCCCGGAGGCTAGAGCTAATTCAGAAGAAAATTGAAAATTTTCTGATTCAAAGTCAAACATCAACTAAAAATTCAGAAGATATGTAGCGGGTGGAACAAGTCGATGTATTGATAAATTACCACCACACATACATAGATGTTGATTAGATATATATTTGATGTAATAGTTGTAGCTGGCCACCAACAAGGAGAGGATGAATGAGGGTTAATATGACGGTTGATAAACAGAGCCTCTACGAAGGTGGACCAGCTTTGCTAATGTAGATGCTGTCGCCACGAAGGGCAGACGTGAAGAGAGTTAATACATTACAGACAGTGATTTACATTTACAAGGTATATGTGATTACAAACGGAATACATTATGATAAGACAAAAGACATAAAACAATCCACTACATATACATGTGCTAAGATATAAGTTTAAAACATTCTATGGCAACTAGGAAGCTGCAACCGACTCACAACATTCAAAGTGATCAAATCACGACTTTTAGTTTAATTGTTTCCATTTGGCACTCAATTGTTTTTATATCTGTTATTTACTTTCGTTATTCTCTCTTTGTAAACAATAGCAATAGAATGTTAAATAAATGTCTTAGCACATTTCACCTATATATACCGTGTAATTTCATAAAATATTTCTTTTAAGCTTGATAATGACAACAACAATGTTGAAACTTCAACACAAATTTATACGTGATTTTTTGTCGCTATCTTTTATACTAAAATAACATAAAACTATCAAAAAATACAATTAGGCTACCGACATAGATAACAGCTTTTGGTTATAAATATAAACGTAATTAGCATATTACAGGTCATTGATATTCATTGAATGTGTGAAGTACTGTGCTGTACCACGTTAGTCTTTTACATAATTTCTATTTTATTCTTTAGTTCCCTCATGAACTTGTTACTTATGGCGGAAATGGACACGTTTTCTCAAACTGGGCGCAGGTTTGTTAATTTTTCTTTTCATTGTATTGTTTTGCCAGTTTTGTTTGTTGTTGTGTTAAAAGCAGGGTGTGATAAAATGGGAGATTCTGGAGCTAAATTCCCGGAATGCTAGCACAAAATACAGAGGAAGGGGAAGAAATAGATATATTCAAGCTTATTTAATCAGAAGAATAATCATTTGCTTTCCTTTCATGGACAGAGAAGAAAACTGTTCAGTTTCTATCATAATTCTATGACAATAACCCTATAATGAAAACATGTAAAAACGTTTACATGATGAAATCACCATAAAAAATTTTGAAAGGAAAATTGGTAACACAGTCTGGCAGTCACATTAGAACTGAAGAAACATAACGAGGGTATGACTAAACCACGCACTGTTTAACTTAACTGCATTTATTATATACCATCTGTAGTTTTCATGTTGGTTAGTTGATTTGAAGCGTGTGTGTCCTTCATAACCAGATACCATTCTTTACGCCAACCAATAATACCAGGGATTGAACCTAATACCTTGCAGGCCAAGGTCCAACACCCTAACCACAGTCCACCACATTTAGACATTATTAGGAAATCATGCCCGTTCTCAGATTTTCTCCATACATCTCAATACAATCGTAGGCCTACAAGTATAATTTTCATTTGATTTACATTTTCAGCCAGTAGTTTATTTCTATTTTAGTTTTTATTGGTAATGCATTATTTATCAATAATGAATGAAAATCAAACGTTATCAATGTATTCTGGTCACCCCCTTGGTCTATTCCCAAGTTCATCTTCTGCACCAAGGGTTATTATCACAAACGGAATGGTAGGTATTGATTTTGAATATATTTTATATAACTGACGCGGCTGCTGTTATTATTAACTAAACTGTTAAACTGTTAGCTTTGTTTTACTAAAACCTGTTATAATGGTCACCTCTATACAGCAACCACCTGTTTATAGTGGTCACCTTTCACTGTATTGCAAATTGTATTGCTGCACTATCAAAATGACCCATTGAGAAGAGACTCTTTTTGTCAAGGTAAATGATTGCTAATGTTTTTATTGATCCAATTCACAGAACTGCAGACTTCATTTAGAATTCACATAAAAAGCATTTTACTAAGCATTTGTCCTCTCTAGGAACATACAGAGAAATGTTGGAGTAGTTTTACTGGCATAAAACGTAAAATCAAAATTTATTTTTCATATTTTTCTAATTATTTTAGCCTTATATCCAGTATTTTGCTTTTTCCTTCTGAATTTTGCTAGCCTTCCGCAAACTAAATTTCCAAGTTTCCAGACTTTGTTGGACTGTGAGGAGACTTATCCAGATCATCTTTTATCATTTTTGATTTAGAATCACTAGAAACACACAGGATAGAAAATTATCTGATAACTATGTTCAAAATAATGAACAGTATGCTAGATTTTGACCTAAATAAATTTGCTACTTTGGAATATTAGTTAATATTAACTTGTGAGGAACAAGTCTATATGTGTTATTATTATATTAAATTATGATTTTAATTTGTGGTTTTACTGCATTTTAGTACACAATTTAATATGCAGGTGATCCCAAATTATTCATCACGTCATCATTTCGACCGTATGTTTGCGATGGGTGTTACAATGTATGGACAGATGACAGCTGGTAGCTACTGTTATATTGGACCCCAAGGAATAGTTCACGGCACTACGGTAGGTTATTTAATTATTAAAAATTGTAGAAGTGTTGTGAATCCTCATGTGGCCTTGAACTTTGAAAGTAATATCAAAGTCACATTGCAGCTGAACATCTGAACAACTATGTTTGATAAGCTACATCAAAAGGTTGATTTACCATAGTGGTTATCTAGAAACAAGACTATTTATCAAAGGTTGTCTTTTCCCCTGTGAAATGTTCATGAACTGTTCATGAACTACTGAGCAATTCCATGATCATGAACCAGTTCAGGAATTGGTTCATGAATTGCTTATGGACTGTACGTGGCTGTTCATGAACTGTTCATGGACTGTACGTGACTGTTCATGAACTGTTCATGGACTGTACGTGGCTGTTCATGAACTGTTCATGGACTGTACGTGGCTTGATACACAAAGAACGTCACAAATCACGATGAGACACAACTTTAAATCATCTTTTAGTTTTATGGCATATTATATTTCGAACTATGTAACTTTGAATTGTATCTTATCCTACTCTTAAGTTGTATGATTTAGATAATTGATTAATAAGGGATTACATCACTCTTGTGAGTGGGTTATCGGAATTTAAATCCACGGGTTCACTAACAACAAACGAGTAAACTCGGCGGCCTCGTTTACGATATGGATTTCGAGTTTGTTATTAGAGAACGAGTGGGTCTAAATTCCGATGGCCCACGAACAAAGAGTGATGTAATCATTTTAATAATCATGTAACATAACCTATGTCTGGAACATCAATTGTCTCTCATCAATTTCACTACAACAATGATTTGTTTTGGCTAATTTAATGGGTCATTGATTTTTCATTAAATGCAATTTGAATGAAATTGTTACGAATATTATTTAAAAATATAACGCAAAGAATTCAATATGTTTGCAATATTAGAAATATATAGTAAAAGTTACATCTGAATGTAGCAAATCCCAAGCTGTTACTTTTTTTAATTTCTCAATTGAAGTTTCAATTACAGAGTATACTTTTAAGTTGATTTTATGAAAAAATATTCAATCTGTCGCAGCTCATCGCCATTTTCAAAACATATGTTCTAGTTGTTTGGCTAAAACCGTGCAGGTATAGGTCTATAACCGCACACGTGCGGGTATAGACCTATACCTGCACGCTTTTAGGGGTTGCCATGGAATTTCGTGGGTTGTCTTGACATAACTGCTAAACACGTGGTACAAATCCACCAATCATGATACAAGTTTTTTTCAAGTGATTATTAATTATAATTAATTGCTTAGTTATTATAATTATTATTTATTAGTATAATTTATTTCTAGATCACATTGATGCATGCTGGACGCAAATATCTGAACGTCACTGATTTGAGGGGCAAGGTAAAGAAGAAATACAAAACATTATTGTAATTGCCATCATTACAGTCTAACCCGCATTAAGATTGAGATACCAGCTTATCTGCAACCGATCTTTCAAACCCTATAAACGGTTTTGTGTTCAAGCCATTCTTACACAATTTTTGATAAGTTGAAATTCAGTTAAATATAATGGAAAATGTGCGCAATTTTGACTTGCATTTAAGCGGGCTACATTGTAGTCACTATGAATAAGCCTATTCTGAGTTTAACAAAAGTTTCTTATTTTGTATTGTTTATGCTTTATCCAAGTGAAAAAAGCTTGGGATAATCCTCTTGACTTATCTCAGAAACTCCAAACAGGTTTATTGCATAGTAGAGCTAGGAAAGCGTTCCAGAGAAAACGATTTCAGGCAACAAGATATTAGCATTCATTGTTGATGGCAGAGAAAGAAGGGGGTGAGGGGGCGTAGCTATGATGGCAGAGCAACCAAACTTCAGATCTGATCATGCCATAAAACAATGAAATATTATCAAATCATATAATAAAAGAACCTCAGCAGGGGATTTCAACCATAGCATGTAAAATACTTTCTAAGAAACATAAGATCGATTGACCAAGCATGCCAAAAATAATAAGTTTCAAGAAGTATGTTTATTTAGTTGGTTGGAGATATTGAGCACATAGATAATAAGTACAGAGTTTATGTCTAATCTGACAGCCTGTCTTCTGTTTTCAATAGGTCTTTGTTACGGCTGGTTTGGGTGGAATGAGTGGCGCTCAACCGAAAGCAGCTATCATTAATAAATGTATTGGTGTTGTGGCTGAGGTATGATATAGAACCATTTCTAGTCATTTAGTCATAAAACGTAAACTCAAACTCATCATCGTTGATTACAATAATACATAGGCCTTCACATGTGTAGTTACAGGGTTAATCAAATACAAACTCTACAGGTAAGATGTAATAATTTTATTGGTATGTAAATTCTTCTCAAGGAGACTTTTGACACCTTTCTGTTTGGAAACCTCCTTCATTGTAGACGCTAGATCATTCCACTTGTGAGCACCAGCATGTTGAAATGAATGATGATTGCATCTTGCTGGTAAACTTAAATTTGCTATGAAAGTCAATTCATTAGCATTTAGCTACTTGACAGTATAACACCTTTGCTTTGATTTTAATATTTGGCAATATTCCATAGAATCAATCTGTATCTATTTACTCAAATTATAACCACCAAGCAATTTTAACCAATTTTAACAATAAGGGTTTAAACAGTGAAATCAAGCAACGGAACCAAACTGTAGCCAGCCCAGGATTAATTTTGGTTTTTGTAATAGGCCTTCATCTCTCGATGGTATCCTGCGTAAATTACTTCAAATATATTATTAGAATCTAATTGTAATTTTTATTATAATTAGGTTTCAGAAATTGCGTTAAAGAAGCGACATGCTCAAGGGTGAGTTTGAGTTGTGATTTCAATCAGATGCTTTGCTATCATCTACAATTGCAAAGTTTTTCTGCTATTGATGTAAACTTTTCAACCATAATAATGATGACTGCACTTTCTTTGGGGTACGAAAAAGTAGAGGTTAAATTAGCAAAAAGTCAAATAGAAAAAGTTAAAAATTCCCTATATATATCAGAAGGCTAAACCTCTTAACAAACACACTTTCTACCCCCCCCCCCCCCCCCTCCACCCCCGTTAATACCACTGTCTTAGGACAGCTCAAAATCGTTATATTAAGCAGGCTGTGATATGAACAGAAGTTTCATACTAAAAATGTGTAATATTAACCGTTAGTGATTATAATGGGGCTACCCAGTAATGCCACCTAGATTATTACCTACATTGATAGCTCCTGAGCGTTCATTCTCACCTCACTTTATACCCTACCACCTACCCCATCACCTCACTTTGCACAAAAGGGGGTTTAAATTATGCAATTTCAAGTTTTTATTTTATTTTATTTTTCCAGCTGGGTGAATGAAATTGCTACTGACCTTGAAAGTTTGATTGAGAGAATCCGGTAACTAGTATTTCATCTACTATTTTATGAATCAATTAATCTATTAGTTGCAACCAACTAGGGTACTAATCGATGACCTGCATTTTGATTGGTTGCTTAACCATTTACTATTTTCTCATAGTGAACGCTGGCAAGTTTCCTCCAAATTTCTAACAGTAAACAAGCAAGTTGCAAATGTTTTTGAATCAATTTTATGCAAGAGTCTTATAAATTCCACGCCCGAGAAAACAAAACCAGCAAAAAAATATCAGATGAGGATTTTTAATTATTTGTAATTAATTTTCTTGTCAGTTCAATTTCGCTACTTTATTGCAGATTAATTCGCAAATCAGATAAAGTTTGTAAACAATACTTTCATAATTAACAAAATGCAAACATGTATATATTTTTAGTTAGTCAATAGTTGTCTTGTTTAAATAATTTGCTATTTTTTGGAGTTGTATTATTGTAGCCAATATTAATATCCAACCGTTTTCTTTTAAAAATTAAATCTGAATCAAGTCGAATTAAAATTTGTTCTTCAAATCAAGACGCTGCAGTTGCCATGGATGCTTTTGATTGACAGCTGTATTTAAAATTATGAATTATTTAAAATAGCGAATAAATAGTTTAAATATATTTCTTTTGGTATGTTTTTCTTGTACCGTTAGTTGTTTCTGCTAGAACAATTAGACAACTTGTAATTGTTGTTTATTGTTAATAATAGTCACCTCAGATGTCGGTGACTATTCGATGGTAGCCAGCTAGCGCTTGTTGTACTATTTGTAACAGTTATTGATTGAATTTAAAGTGATTATGAGCTGATAGTGACGAGGTCCGTGACTTATCTTCCCTGATACCCTCAATAATTAAGTTGAGTTGGCAAAACATTTATTATTATATGCAATTTTGCACATCACAAATCAATAAGGAAGAGATCATGTTATACCATTTGTTACAACATCACTAATTTTTACGTAATTTGCGTTACCAGGAAAGCTAGAAAAGATAAGGAAGTTGTCAGTATTGGGTATCATGGCAATGTTGTTCATCTCTGGTAAGCAAATATAATTTTGTAGCATTATTATATATATAGAAACACAGAAATATAGAAATATAGAAATATAGTGATATATAAACAGACAGTATTATTAGTTTAAGAAGATAATAAAGTTTTTCCACCACCTTCTGATAATAAAGTTAAAGTTTACATCCTAGAGTTCATAGCAAAATCAAAGGAAATTATGACTCGGCCTAATCAACCCAGCAAGTCAGGAAACTCATTGCTAGTACAATAAGTTGTGAATATAGTAGTAATCTGTGAACAGACAAATGATTATCTATTGGCTGTAACACACAGCTGCTGTATGCTGATTGGTAATCTGCTGAATCATTGTTCTGGGTTGTTTTACGGTTGTGCATATTTTGCGCTGTCAGTCGGACCTGTTATAGCGATCACCTCTATACAGTGAACACCTGTCTATAGTAGGCCTAGTCACTCTTCCAATGTCTAAAATTGTATTTCTATTGAATCAAACCTGGATATAAAGGCCACCTGTCTATAGTGGTCACTCTTCGAATGTCTAAAATTGTATTTCTATTAAATCAAACCTGGATATAAAAGCCACATGTTTATAATGGTCAATTTATCTACCTCTCTTAGCAGGCTGTTATATTCTAGAGTTTCAGAGTGTAAGTTGTATGTTTTAATCGTTATAATAAACTCTTCTGTTGATCATACTTTTTATATTATTAGTGCAAGTTAGTACTATTATTAGACAAGCTATCGATAACAACTTTCAATACAATATATTAGCAAGGTTTTTCAATTTCAATTAAAAGGGAGAAACTTGCTGCAACGTATGCTGAAACTGGTGAGAATTTAGTTGATCTTGGATCTGATCAAACCTCTCTTCACAATCCATTTGGCGGTGGATATTATCCTGCTCAGGTAAGCCTACATGTAGAGCTCAACAAAAATGGAAAGCCCTAGGACTATCACAAGTAATATATAATTATGTGCTAACACGTGTGCGGCCTTGGTGTAGTGGTTAGAGCGTTGGACCACGACCCGCAGGGTCTCGGGTTCAATCCCTGGTCAGAGCACTATAGGTTGGCGTCAGAAAGGGCATCCGGCTATAAACGCACACAAGCTTCAAAATATTAAGGTGAAAAAAAGCTGCAAGCTTACCCGGTTTGTGGATAAATGATAAATCAAAAAAAAAAAAAAAAAAAAAAAATCACACAATTCAGAAGTTATTTATTTAAAATCATTGTTCTAGATTTTTTGGAATGACTAACTGTATATCTAAACCAATATCATTGTGAAGTTGCACTATCAACCATTCAAAATGCACAATTATAACAGTTTTTAGGCACCTTTTAGGGAGTAAATCCTTGGTCTATCGGTTTGAAAACAGTGCCTGAAATTTCAATGGACTAATTTTCATGAACTGTTCACATCAATTCATGAAAAACAGGCTGTTTGACTTTAATGAACTCAGAGTAAATTTTTCCCAAGTCATCTGCACAAACACTAAGAATGTTAAGATAACTTATTTGAGGCATTTCACAGATGTAAAGAGGGTTAGCTCAGATAAAAGAACGACCTATGCTCAGATCTTATCATTTCTGGTCAACTGTGGTTCAAATCTTCCAAAGGTCAACTCAGTCCTGACTTTATTTAAAACATCAAATGAGTACCATGTAAGGAAGAAGGATGAATCCAAAGATATTTCATTGCAAAGAGCTTCTTCATACGATTGTGTCTATACAATAGATACAGGTACCTTTCTGCAATGGAATCCGTTTAAATTGATCTGCAGTCTCGTGGCTGAGATCCATAGAGAGTATTTACAATCATTGCTCTTAATGAAAAGAACCACTCCTCTAGAATAGCCGCTGTGAAAACAGTTCAGGAGTTCATGAACAGTTCCAAATGGCCCCAAATTTTCATGAACTGTTCATGAACTGTCTGTGGGGGTTCATGAACTGTTCATGAAATCCTGAACTGTTTTTCGCAGGGGAGAAGAGTAATATGGGTGCCTTCTGTAGGGAGATACCGTCTCAGTTACTTTACTTAGGCATGTCACAACCATGACGAATATTCCGTCTGATGGGTATGGACTGGTAGATGAGACTATAAGTAGATGCATGTTTGTGATGCATTACTATTCAATTCCTTGATAACAGCTTACATGTGATGAAGCAGATTTAATGATGGTCCAAGATACAGAGAAATTCAAAGGTCTTGTTCAAGAAAGGTGAACATCTCTATGATTATGATTTTATTTATACAGCTAACAACAGACACATTGTTACTATTTAAATAGGTGAACACTATATCAAGTTTGACTGCGGCTGTAATAGTAATTGGAAAATAATCTCAAACAAAAGGCTGCATAGTTAATGTACGGTCTTGTTGAAAAAACCATCAATATAAAGTTGCTGTTTGAAAGCTTAAAATGGTTTACATAATTGATTTAAGGGTTTCACATTGTAAGAAAAATTATTGTTTACGAGCTCATCCCCCAGCGAAAACGGTAAATGGCCTAATTTTCATTAACTTTTTCACTTCTTGGTGCCACTAAAACAAATACGTATGAGAGTGGCCCCCCCCTATTCAAATAATAAATTTCATTCATTGACTCATGAACTGTTTTCACGGGGGATAAGTTGACACTATGATATTTGAAAGTACTGAAAGGTAAATAATATTGATGTGAGTTAATATTATTGCATATTTTGTTAACAGTCTACGTCGTCAAGTAACTGCAATTAACCAGCTAGCTGTTGGCGGTATGTCATTTTGGGATTACGGCAATGCATTTTTGTTAGAATCAGGTCGAGCAGGTATGTCTATTTTTTTTAATTTGTTCAGTAAGTTTTTTCCATGTTTAGATTTATCATTTTACCACAACTGGTTAGCTGGTTATTTTTCAGCGGGTTATTGGTTAGTCTTTCGAAGCTTGTGTGATTTTAATTGCCAGATGATGCCATTCTTGACGCAAGCCAATAGTGCTCCTGCCAGGGATTGAACCCAAGATCCTGCGTGCTGGGATCCAACACCCTAACCATCACATTAAAGCCCCGCATCTATTCTTCATAAATCATTAATCAACAAAAACCTACTTGTGATTTATTTTTATCGATTAGTCTGGTTGCGGTTTGACACTCAGTCAATCTGGGATTGAAACCAAAACTCTGACATTGAGATCAAACTCCTTAACCAGTGCTGCATACTATTAGATAACTAAATGAGATAATCCAAACTTGAGAGAAAACACTTGGGTCCTATGTTAATTAATCACGAGTCATGGATTATAGAATGAAGAGAGCCTGTAATACGCTTATACACTTATACAGTAGCAACTCATATCTTTCACAATCTTATTATTCTACTCTATAGGTGCTGATGTATTGAAGACTGGAGCCAAGGAGGGCTCATACCGTTACCCAACATATGTTCAAGATATCATGGGGTATGGTTGCTCAAACCAAAACATTTTGTTATTCGTTTAATCCGTCTATCTGTTCTGATCTGACTACTGATCTTACTAGACTAGATTTATTCAATGTTTTTCTACCTATTCTTCTTTTCCGTTGCAGTGACGTATTTTCAATGGGATTTGGTCCATTCCGGTAAGCATTCCTCATAAATGTTTATTTTTGAATTTAATTGGCATGCTGTCCTTGGTATGCACTATGCATGTGATATTGCTTAAACACAATTTTATTCAACATCAGTCAAACGAGGTCATTTGGGTATCCTGCAATAGTAAATTCATGTTTGAGTCTAAAACAAATTCAGAAGAAAATTCCCAAATAGAAGAATTCCTGTCTAGACATTATTTTTAGCCAGAAACCGGCGTCTGTACCTCTATGAAAAACAGTTCAGGAGTTCATGAACAGTCCATAATGGCCCCAACTTTCATGAACAGTTCCGAAGAGTTTATGAAAATTGGGGCAACTAAATGTTCATTAAATGTTCATAAATTGTTCATGAAAATGGAGCCATTTTACTTTCATCAATTGTTCATGAAAATTGGGGCCATTAAACTTTCATAAACTCCTGAACTACTGAATTTGCAGGGGATAGAGATGCTTCCACATTAGCACTATTTTAAACCAATGAAATCAAATTGCAGTTGAGAAGAATTGAAGATTGAGTTCAACTTTTGTTAGTTTAACATTTAACTGTGTTGCCTTTTTCCCTGTTTCTATGTTAATCCTGACTTTATTATATTATTGTTTTATTTAAGTTAACATCGGTTTTTAGTTGCAACCATCTTCCAAGTTTTAAAATGAATGTTTAAAACTTGTTAGTAAAGGTAGTAGTCATATGGTCTTGATTGAGTTCAATTTGAAATTGATTGCACCAAGAGAAATTTCCAAAACGTCTTAATATCGCACGCACAAATGATAAAAGTGAATATGGGCGTTTGAATAATAATAATTATTATTATTTGATTGATTACAGTTGGGTTTGTATGAGTGGTCTTCCTGAGGATTTAAAACAAACTGATATGATTGCTACAAAAGTCATGAAGGAATACATTTCCTCTGAAAAATGTGAGTGTTTAAATGTTCTCTCTTTCACATACTGTATTCATACACAGAAACAACAAGAGGATTCTTAACACCGTTTCAATCTGCTTAAATCTTTGGCATCTGCTTATAATATTAGGAAAATATTAGAAGCCATATTTCAGAGTATGAAGTTTATCAACGTATACAATTTATAAACAAAAAGCAGTAAAAATAAAAATAAAAATGTACAGTGAAACCTGTATATAACTGCCAGTAATGAGAGGTAGATAAATCGACCATTATAGACAGGTGGCCTTTATATACAGGTTCGATTCAATGGAAAATACTATTTTAGACATTGCAAAAGTGACCACTATAGACAGGTGGCCGCTGTATAGAGGTGACCGTTTTAACAGGTTTGACTGTATACCATACTTAGTTGTTGTTCTATTAGTCTATTAGTGCCTTGATTACTTTGCCAATTTTTAGATAAAGGGATTAGTTAGCCTAAGTGTTTGAAAAACTAACCAATATCTTGAAAACGAAGTTTCAATGTTAAATGAATGATGTCATGTTTATTTTTTTAGTGCCAGCAGAGGTGTGTGCGATGTATAATGATAATATCAAATGGATTGAAGACGCCGATGGACATCAACTTGTAAGTATACATTATATAATAATAGTTGCATTTTTATAGCTCATATCCATTGCTGTCCTATGCGCTTCACAAGTGTTCACATATGGTGTAAAATAGATTATAAATGTAATGAATATACAAATAAAAAATAAAAACTGAATAAATAATTTAAAATCATGCTAAAATAAAATTAAGATAAAATAATTTAATTTAAAATGTCAGTTTAAAAGTTTAAAATTTATGTTCATTACTTAATTTTTAAAAGCCAAGTTAAAAAGAAATGTCTTGAGTTTTTTCTTAAAAATGTTAAGATTTATACATGTCCTGATTTCATAAGGAAGAATGTTCCAGTGCTTGGGCCCTGCCACTGAGAATGCCCTCGCACCATATGATAAAAAAATGTTTTTAACATCAAGTTCAATAAGTCAGCCTTCTTTGATAAGGATTTGACGAAGAAACTAGTACCAAACAAATGTATTATTAAACGTTTTGGCTCTTCGCCTGAGGTCATTATCAAATTAATATACGGTACAAGGTTTCTAATTTATGTGTTTTTTGAAATAAATAATTAATACTAAATATTACATGTCGCTCGGGATGTATTTTCACTTGATAATTGCCTCAGACAAAAATCAAAATTTTTACCTTGACTTGTTGTACTAGGTTCCTTGATTATTTTGCCAAGTTTTTTTTCCGATAAACGCATAAGTATTTTTTGAGAAATAAGCATTTGAGAAAGTGAGAATTTCGAAACACGAAAAATGGAAGTTAAGTGACGTCACGCTGTGAAAATTCCTATCAAGAAAAGTGAGCGCGATAAGATCACCAGAATTATCGAGCATGAATCATCCATAACAGCTCATCATCATCATCATCATCATTTATTCAGAACCTTTAAGTTATACAAACTTTTTTTCAAAGGACTGATACATAGCTAAGTTGACAGGAAAACAGACATTAAGTAAAAAACAGGTATAAATAACAGGAAAGAGTGGTAAGTGTAAAGTATATTAAGAACGTAAGTGCTTCTCAAGAAGACGTTTGAAAGTAGGCCTGCTTTGGACTTCCTTCATTGCAGACGGTAGATCGTTCCACTTATGCGCACCAGCATCTTGAAATAAATGACGATGGCTCGACTTGATGTAAATGTCATTGTGGGCGTGAGATCTTGTTCTGGTGGAATACGGCAGTTGGAAAAAGTCGGAAAGCAGAGGAGGAGCTAGTTTGAATTTAATTTTATGAGTGAACATTAGTTGATGCGATGTTATTCTGTCTCTAACAGAAAGCCAACCTAGTTCCCCCATACGACAGCGCAGTAGTCAAAGTGTGGCAACACAATGGTGTTATAAATAGTTCTAGCTGCTTCTTGCGGTATGAAGCGTCTCACGTATTTCAAAACGTCCAAGCTTCTATTGATTTTTTTATTAATTGCTATGACATGTTTGTCGAAAGATAAGGTATTGTCTATTTGAATGCCTAGGTATTTTAAAAGATCTACTCTTTCGACAGGTTTGTCATCCAGCTTTATTATTAAATCGACGTGTTCTTGTTTATTAAGTTTTGGCCTGGAGCCTATTACCATGCAGCTAGTTTTATTTATATTTAATGTTAGTTTATTTGCACACAGCCAGGCATGTATTTCAATCAGATCTGACTGTAAAATTTCTTCAACGTCTTTCAAATCTTTATGGGCTACATACAAAAGCGTATCATCTGCATATAGATTTATTTTACAGTTATTTACAGAGTTACAAATATCATTTATATAAATAAGAAAGAGTAGCGGCCCAAGGATTGACCCTTGAGGAACTCCGTATTTAATTACACCTAAATTTGAATTTACACTATTTACATTAACAATTTGTTTTCTATTCAATAAATAAGATTTAAAAAAATTCAAGCTATTTACATCACTGCCGTATAATTTTAATTTATCTAATAATATATACAAGTCTACAGTATCAAATGCCTTTTAAGATCAATACTAATTACACCTATAAGATTTCTATTTAAAATATTATTGAAACTGCATGATTTTCAAGTATTTCTTTCTTAGAAATGAATGCTCGATAATTGTGGTGATCTTATCGTGCTCACTCGACATTATGATAAGAATTTTTACGGTATGACTTTCACTCTCCGTTTTTCAAGACTTACCCGTTTATTGAAAAAACTTGGCAAAGTAATCAAGACACTTAGTACAACAAGTTAAGGTAAAAATTTTGATTTTCAATTTTTTATGAACCCTATTTAGATATATAAACGAATCATCTTTTCGTATAGGTTGTAGGATCTCAAGCGCGTATCCTGTATGCAGATGCTGTTGGTCGGAGCAAGATTGCATTAGCTTTCAATGATGCAATTTCAAATGGACAAATCAAGGTATGTACAGTATATGCCGAGTCTGATATTTCTTTTTTAAATTTAGTCTGTTGCAAGATTTTATAATGAATTAGGATGATGGAACACAAATTTGTGTTCATATGTTTTGAAGAAATCATAATATTGTCTTAGGACATATTCTCAAAAAGTTACAAACTCTGTTGAAACTCAACAAAATTCAAAATCAATGATTCTTGCTACTGTATATAAATGTTTTTTTTTGCACAAAATAATTTTTGCACTTTCAATTCAATTCATTCAGTTTCAGATAAGTGAGGAACTGACATCTTATGTGTAGGCCTATTGCTGCACGAGGCACTACTTTGATCAACCCATTCCATTAAGGTTGTTTTTATTGTTGTTTTTAAGGGTCCAATTGTGTTAAGTAGAGATCACCATGATGTCAGTGGCACAGACAGTCCATTCAGAGAAACATCAAACATCTATGATGGTTCAGCCTTCACTGCAGGTAATCGTTTATTTGAGTTGCTCAAGATTAGAGATTAAGATTTCTGAAATAGCAAACCAGCATACATGTAGTCTCTGATTGGTTTTTGTTTGAAGGCTTGCCTTGTGTAGTAATTATATGCTGCATTAAACCTAACACATTTGAACTAACGACAAACAATTTTATGCGTCAAACCATATGCATTCACTTAAGTGCCACCAAACTCTGAACATACCCTCTCTCAATACAGTTAATAAACAATGCATGCATAAAAGTTTCATAAAATGATTCACGAAAAAAAAAAAGTATTTTATTTCTATAACTTAAATAATCAAATGGCACTACCGGTCTCCTACTAGGCAAGTTAATATTCCCATTAACATGTGAACTATTTGAGAACTGTCCATGAACGGTCTATGAACTGTTTATAAGATGTTCATGAAGTATTCAAGATATCATTATATTTCATCATCATCATCATCATCATCATCATTTATTCAGAACCTTTAAGTTATACAAACTTTTTTTCAAAGGACTGATTTCTTGCCATGTATTCTACTTTCAGTAAAACCGGTGTGCATATTAATAGCGCATAGTAAACCATCCAATTGTAAGCAATTGGCGCATAATTTAACCTATAAGCTATAGCTTTATAGCGCACAAGAGGGTGCGTAAGGAAAAAACGAGAAGAGAAGTTAGAAAATCAAAAACTGCCACAACGAATAGCTTTTGCCGTTGTGTTTTCTCCTGAAATGATAGTGCTCATAGGTAACCGTGCGCAAATTGCTTTGTATTATAACTAGCAACAGCTTTTACAAAAAACATGGCTTTCTTACTCATAAGTTAATGTTTTTAAAAATTCCTGATCAAATTAGGAATTCTCAACTTTGATATCAAGCTCAAATTGCAAGATCGATTGCATTGTCAAACCTGGTTATATTCTGTGTTGATATAGTGATTTGGCGTCATAGCTCTAAACCAATCAGATTGATCGATCAATTTTGTTATTATTCAATCAATAATAACCTGCTGGATTTTTTCATCCAATTATAGATATGGCTGTTCAAACTTGTATTGGTGATGCGTTCCGTGGTGCTACTTGGGTTGCAATTCATAATGGCGGAGGTGTTGGATGGTATGTTTATATCTATTCAGTTTTAATGACAGGTCGATATTGGACTCCAGAAGGCAGAGAGTCCGACCAGAGTCAGGACCCGATCACCAGCTCGGTCAAAATTTAATATCATTCCTTTATTTTAATTTCACAAAAGGTGACAGAAAAAGGATTAATTTAATGGTGCAAATATTTTTTATAGGGGTGAAGTCATTAATGGTGGATTTGGTTTGGTACTAGAAGGAAGCAAGGTAACAATTGTTTTAGATTGGATTTTACAAATAATGTTGTATTAATGGTAAACTAGAACCTATTTGCTGTTTCTTTCAACTAAAAAACACACCAAAAGGTATACAAGACAGTTGAACTTGCCTAGTACGGTACCCCATGATTTACTGTCCCGAGTCGCTTATAATCTTGTGGTTTTCTGATTTCAATAGTTCCTTACTCATACAAACTCTCATATTTTATGACGCTTGACATCTCATCTCACTTAATGTCCCAATTTTCAATTTCCCAAAGGGGATAGATTAATTTGCCAAATTATATTATATTATTGCTCAATTCTAGCTTTTGTCATTGTCATTTACCTTTAAAAATATATATTAATAAAACCTCTATGCGTCACATGATATGGACTTAGAATTTAAATAGGGCAACATTTGTATTTACAAGACTGATAATAAAGCAAACATTTGCAAGCATGTGGTAACCCTTTTCTAAAATAAAACAAATGTCGGAATCTCATTCGACGGCGAATTTTCAATTCATGAATTCACAATGTAAAATTCAATTTCAACTCATAAACCAAGCAAAGAGAATCCCACAACAAGATAGATATTGTCGAATAAAGAAAGACATATACAAGAACGTCTGTAATATAAGTGGTACAATAGTTCTTTAGCAAATTAATGCAGTAATTGTTATTTAAATTTTAAGTTTACCTTGAAACAGCGTAGGCTATAACTGTCTTTCATTCTGTGTTTTTATTTTGCATATTACACAACCAATAATTCATTTACCACGCTTTTCAAGAAATATAAACATCTTTAGCTAAATGCCGTTTTGTAAATCGTAGTCATTATTGAGATATTTATTGGATTGTTATCAAAAAGTTATAAATTCTGTATTTTATCACAGGTCAAACTTTTTGAAGCTTGCGGTTTTTCCCGGTTTCGGAGCCATGTTTTACCCTAGGATTTCATGCATGCTCTTTCGACAAATCAGATCGCAGAAAACCTTCGTGATATTTTAGAATCGCCTTTCTCTAAACCAAAGTTGACTTGAAATGGAAGTTGACAACATTGAACAAAAAACAATTGAACAGAATTAAACATACTTCTGTCACATTAAAAATGACTCCTTGTTTGACGCCAAGTGTTGAAGACGGTTCAGTGCAAGCTTAGCTACCAAACATTGCCTAACAAACACATGATTAACTCCAACTAACAAAAGTACCCCTGCGAAAAACAGATTATGAACATTTCATAAACGTTAAATGGCTCCAAATTTTTATGAACTGTTCATGAACTCCTGAATTGTTTTTCTCAGGGATAGAAGTACCAATCTAAACCCTACCAAAGAGTGGTGGGTTTGTTGAAATTTAAACCATTAGTAGCATACAATGTAATTTTTGTTTAAAGGAATGCGGAGAAAAAGCTGAAAAGATGCTCTCATGGGATGTTACTAACGGGGTAAGTAATGACACCGTGAACAGGATCATTTGCAGCCAAACACAGGGTCCGACAAAAGAAGGAATCCTGCAATCCTGGATTCCAAAAAGCTAGAGCAAATTCAGAAGATAATTGATATTCTTATGATTTACTGGTCAAACGAAAAAATTCAGAAGAATATGTTGAAATACCTCTGGGATTCCAAAAGGCTGAACCTTTTGTCGGACCCTTGCCGATCAGGGGGTTGGCCAAAGTTTAGACCGGCTAATTAATTTGCCTTCTAAATTAGGCAGGCTAACCGCTTCCTCTTGGCTGACGACATGAGTCGTTATTAGATCATTATACTTAGATTGTAGCCATTTACACACTTCGCCAAGCCAAGTATTTGCAATACTTTGAATGCAAAATAAGTCTGTAAGTCAATGGAGTCTGTAGTTTCTTGGCTGGATAAAGGAGCAAACCAGACCAAACAGACTTGATCATTTAGTTTTCAATTCTGCTAGCCCCTGCGAAAGCATTTTCCGAAATTGTCGATCTCATGAGCTGTTTATGAACCTCCTGAACGTTCCATGAACGGCCTGTTTTTAATGGACTGTTTTCATCATGGAGAAGAAATCTAACTCGTTTGCTTGTTAATCTTGAAGACCATCACAAATTTTGAAAACATTGTAAATATTCCATTGTTCTCGTCGTTGTTGGCAAAGAATTGGCATAATGGCCAATTTACTTTTTATATTCACATCAGTGAGATTGATGAATATGAACTTTCTGATTGGCGTACAATAATGTAGTTCGACTCAAGATTGGCTGGCTAGATTGACTATTTGATGTGTTGAAAGTAGACTGAAACTAGACTGAAACTTATAAAGTATATAGACTGAAAATGGACTGAAAAGACAAATTTTTAGAGTTTAAAAAGGCTGAAATCAGTCAAAAAACTGAACAGTTTCATGTCTGAATTTTACAGTCAAACTCCTCTTTATGATGAAGAGATAAACGGTGAGAAACTACTTTTAAAATCAGTTGTGCTCTTGATGCTTAAACTACAACAAGAAATAAACAGAAACTAGAAAAGGATTTGGATAGACCAGCATCATAAGCGTTTATACAGAGAGTAACCTCTGTATGTATGTATGTTCATTGTACACTATGGTACTCTATATTGCTTTTATCTTGGCGTTGTAACTGTGTTTGACAAATTTTTCTATTGTAATGACGACTCTAACTCATTTGAAGACAAATGCCCAAGTTAAATATTCAACTGAGCCATATCAGAATACAGTAAAACCTGTTATAACGGTCACCTCTATAAGGCGGCCACCTGTCTATAGTGGTCACCCTTGCAATGTCTAAAATAGTATTTTCTATTGAATCAAACTTGTATATAAAGGCCACCTGTATATAGTGGTCAATTTATCTACCTCTAGTAGCTGGCTGTTATATACATGTTTCACTGTATTCTAAATAGTTGCATTTTTTTTACTTATTTTTATAGGTAGCACGACGTGCATGGAGTGGTAATAATTATGCCGTAAATACAATACAAAGGTCTATGTCATACGATAGTAATCTTTTGGTAACAACTCCACACAATGTTGAGAATCAAGAAATGATTGCGACAGCGCTTAACAATGCTAATTGATTACATGAGAATGCTTTTTCCGTTGAGTTAATGTATTTCAAGAAGAAACTTTACAATTGGGTCGTACTATTCAAACTATTTATTTAATTATTGATTCTGGAGTGAATTACAATGAAAAGTCTCGCAACTTATTATGCCAAGTTTGATATGACTCGTCAAAACGCAGCGTATCAAGCAGGACTTTGTTCAGTCAAATGTTGCAAGTAAAGGAAAACTGAAGTTTATTGGATTTTCAAGTAACATATTGTGATTTTTCTTCGTCCTTTTGAAATATAAACATGTAAAATAAGTTAAGTAACATCTGCTTGAGTTAAATATATATATAATGTTATAGTTCAGGTGCACATTTACATATTTTTTATTAGAGCAACTTCAAACTTTGACAAATCAATGTTTTAAAGTTCAGAAAAGATCAAAAATCATTAATTTGAATTTCATTTTCCTAAGAAAGTATTTTATAATAATTTTGACCACTTTACAAAAACTTACATACATTGACAATTTCTGAAGTTGTTTTCTATAATCTAACTATTGTTTGGACATTTGGACAAGCATTGGATCTTTAATATGTATAACTGTATATTTGGAACTTGTTATAAACATTGTAGTAGCTACGTATTTATAAAAATCAAATACATATCAGATGGTGTAATAGTATATTATCTTTGTTTTTGATACCATTCAATTTCAAGTGATGTAAAATTATTGAAAATCTCTTGATAATAATCATAGATAAAAACATATATTTACTACTGACAGATTTATGCTTTAGCAACCACCATGCAAACTACTCTTTATTATTTTAATGCCTGATGATCGCTTGAGGGTAGAACTTAAGGTAGCACATATCAATGTCTGGATGTTTGTGTTCTTCTTCTTTAACCCACTTAAATGTAATTCAGTTGAGTGATACCTTGCTGATTTGAACCTAGCCTGCCTACAAATGTTGGTGCATGCCTAGTGTTTCTCTGCCTCAAAACAGCCTTTGATGGGAACATATTTAGTAAATAGTACACTATAGTATATATATATATATATATATATAATTATAAATGTGTGAGGTAAAACATCAATGAGAGTGCTCAATGCTAAAAGCAGAGCAATATAGAAATTATGACTCAAAGATTACGAGTTCGGTCCGTTACTCTGAGTTTCGCGTAAAGACGCTCTTCAGACGGTTTATTCATAATGAAAAATATACGTGTATCAACGCAAGTTTATACATATCATACTAAAGGCGTTTCTATTGTCTAATTATCGCATCTTTCTTTTGAAACTGATTATTATTTATAATAATGCGATAATTAGACAATAGAAACGCCTTTAGTATGATATGTATAAACTTGCGTTGATACACGTATATTTTTCATTATGAATAAACCGTCTGAAGAGCGTCTTTACGCGAAACTCAGAGTAACGGACCGAACTCGTAATCTTTGAGTCATAATTTCTATATATATATATATATATATATATATATAATAAGAGCATAGTGACATGTTGTCTTATGTTGTCTTTGCTGTTTCAATAGTGTTTTAATAAGAGCATATTTAGTTTAAAATACATTACAATACTACACTAACATTTATCTGGAAATCTTTATAAGAAACGCATAATTTGTTTTGAA
This sequence comes from Haliclystus octoradiatus, assembly GCA_916610825.1. Lineage (NCBI taxonomy): Eukaryota > Metazoa > Cnidaria > Staurozoa > Stauromedusae > Haliclystidae > Haliclystus > Haliclystus octoradiatus. The sequence goes on along the minus strand of OU744453.1, from coordinate 18,250,649 downwards.
AATTGTTTATCCAATACATGACATAGTTCATTACGTGTCAACCACAATTGATTTTCATTTGGTATATAATTATGATGTGATTTATCTTTGAATTGTGCTTTCATTAGAAAAATCTATAAGAAAAAATACATAAGGATGGTGACTGAGTCAAAGTATCTATACATTCAAAGTTGAAAGAAAAATAACTATAATTAATCATACGTAGAAAACACCAGTCAGTTGTAATTGACAGGTGGTCTTTATATACAGGTTTTCAATAATATTTTGAATGTTACAGACATATAACATAACTGGCATTCACCTATTACGCAAAAGTGCTTGTCTGTTTGACGATAGTGTTATTTCAAACTTCGAAATAACAATTAAATGAATTTACGATTGATAGTTAGGAAAATGAGTGTTTTGTTCAATAAAATATTGCCATTTGAACCATAAGAGAATTCCTCAGATCAGCTGGTTTTCTCATTTTCCATTTCATAACACGATTGTAAACGTTTTTTCTTCCTTTTGAAACTGATTATTATTTACAATGGTGTTTCTACTGAAAAAACATTTTTCAAATAATTGACTTGATGTAGAATCACATCAATATTTTTTTTCAAGTAGAACCCCTGTTGCTGAAGTGACCACTTGAGACAGGTGGTTCTTATATAAAGGTGGTTGTTATACAAATTAAGCTGCAATAACATGCCTGACTGTAGCAACATCATGATCAAACATATAACCCAACACGGATTTCAGCTAAACACTTGAGCGATGGATTTCAAAAATTTCATTACATTCAAAGTTAAATTTAAAATTTCAAAAAGTTAAATTCAATTTTAATATTTCAAATTAGCCTCTTCAAGTGGAATAGAATAAGTCTCTGAGGATTAAAATATTGATTATTCTGAAGTGAAAAAATGTTTTTCGATGGAGACAAGGCTGAACAATGAGAAACAAGATAACGATAAGGAATTATCAAGAGGCTTATTATACCAGCCTTAATCTCTGGGTGAAGCATCATTGTTCAAAATAAGAAACAGACAAGGAATTATGGAGAGTGAGTTAGAAACATTATCCTCAAAAGCCATTAACAATGTTAATTTCAAGAAATATGTCAATCAATTTATTTTAATTGTTGCACCAGTTAATCAACAATTATTCTCCAGAGGGCATTGTTTTTAATGCATTTGATTGACAGTTTCAAATATATTGACCCTGATATTGATTTTCAAATATAAACATTTCTATTGGGTCAATGATTTGGACAGTTCCTAGTGTTTTGAAGTCACCTTCTGGAAACCAGAACAAAATTTTTACCAATTGCTTCCAATAAGAAAGAGCTCTCATCTTTGCCCACAAAGATTGTGACATTTTAAAATTCATCCAAAACATTTTGAAATTACTTTTTCAAACCAGATCAAAACTGAAGTAAATAGTTATCAATAAAAAGACTGAGAAATAAATGGTTTCTGATCCTACAAATGGCTTCCTACAGTAAATGGATTGGATCCTGATGTGGAGAATTGACCATTATATGCCAGGCATGAGAATATACAGGGCTGATTCAATAGAAAATACTATTCTATACATTGCTAGAATGACCACTATAGACAGGTGGCCTCTGTATATTATAGAGGTGACAATTATAACAGGTTTGACCGTACCAAGAATCAAAAAGTGCTCACACAAAACAATATGGTAGGTTACTTACTCGTTCTTTCTTTTTTCTGTTTACTCGAGTGAAAACTGCAGCTGGTGTATTACTCAACATTGATATATCATCATTAGTTGAAAACGTTGATGATATAACGTCACGTGTAGCCTAACAATTGAGACAGTCCAATGAATTACTAGCAAAGTTAGGCATTCAAATATTTATTAGATTAATCATGTACAGAGCTGCATCAAAATTCCTCCAAAAAATCTTTGTGATATCATGAACCAAGTTATGAAAGGCTAATGAAAAGATCATAACAAGTTTGTGAGCATCGAATAGCAAGCATGTTTTCCATTAACCTTAGGCCATCATAAAAATTGAAACAGTAACGGTTCATTGACTGTGTTTTACAGAAAAGTATTATCTAATAGTAATGAGGATTATTAGGCCTACTATGGTATTTGAAAAAGTTTTGACAATTTGGTGAATCATGCAACACTTGAATTATGAATTATGAACCTTGCAACACTAACTTTGCATCAACCAGTTGCCTTGGTACAGTGTAGCCCGCTTAAGTTTGACCTGTTTTGGGAAACAACGGATTTAGATAGAAATTTTTTTCTATCCATTCACATATTCCGCTTATTGTTTTTCGTGTAGAAATATAAATGTAATGAAGTTGACACATCACGAACATCACGGTAAAATTCTCTTGTGGCAAATAATATTACTGTATTCATTTTTGGTTTCAAAAGTGGGACACAAGAATTTCCAAAACACCATGTTCAAGGTCAATTTTGACAGGGAAAGAGCTGTGCTATGCAAAAACTTCAACAATGACACGTACGGATAAAGATACAAAAATTATAGCAAAATTTGTTGTTTCCAAAAAGGTGGTAACTCAAGAGGGTACATTGCATGCCTAGTCCGCTCCTTCATAAGAGGACTTCTACAGTTAGTCAGGTTTGATCTAATGATTCATGTCAATCTAAATTCTATATAGTGTATTGTAAGCTACCTCTTCAAATGTCTTTGTCTCGCTCAGCTCTGCCTCAGGTAAATAATAACTGTTTTCTTGTTTTGTGCAAAAAAATATTTTATCACTTGGACAACGATGAATCGACGTTTGATCTGAATTTAGGCTTTCTGGGACGGTATTTCTGATTATCAAAGAGGATAGCTTTTCAATAATTTCTTCTTCTTGTTCCTGTTAAAAAAAGCAAAACAAGTCATGACAATCTAGAATACTATCCTTTGGCTTTGCAGATTGTAGAATTTTCAATTTAAGCATCTAAATCAACAATAGATCATCTTGGAGACGTCTCTGTCGTACTCTGCAGTCTGGGAATTAGGCATAGACAGACATATTGGACATTTATAGCCTATTTCTGAATAATGTCCATTGCGTCTATGGAATTAGGGTTTAATTTCATTTCCTTCCAATAAATGGTAGCCCGAACCCTGCGAAAAACAGTTCAGGAGTTCATGAGAATTTTGGGGCCATTTAAAGTTCATGAACTGTTTTCGCAGGGGAAGCTGCAAACTTGTGCAATCTGAGCCTCTATCCCATGTTCTGCTCTATGAAAGTGAGAGTCGCGGCACACCGTAGGCTAAAGATTCTAACAGAACGTTGCTTCAATTCCTCAAAAAGTTGCTAGTTTTATCGAGTGTCATCTATTTGATTGAGTGGGACCACTTTTTCCAATTAGTTCTGTGAGCCTTTATGCTGAAGGTCTGACGTGATCATAAGGCTGATGCAATTTATTCTCTCCAGCCTGAAGGCAACTACTGTCATCGACATTAGACAAAGTCAATATTAGGGCTAACCCATAACCCAGTCTGCAATTAATTGCAATCTTAACGAGATGTCGGGGCAACAGCGCTGAAATAAGTTAGGGGTGGGGGCATCAACTGATCAAATTTGACTTCAGGGGCACCAAAATCCATCATTTCAGCCAAAATTATGAAGAAAATATGACAACAAAATCAATGTTTGGTTGCCAATTTTTGATGAAAATTGCAGCTTCAGGGGCGGCAATTACGAGAAAAATGTTCATCTCGGGGGCGCAGCTGCCATGCTTTTCAGACCAGCCCATAACTAAAACCAATATTTGAATTCATTGCCATTTTTTAAAATTTGATTATTTGATTTTTAATATGTATATTGCTGCTATTGCTGGATTTGCCATCGTGTTATAGAAAATCACTTTTATACTTTTACCTTTAATTCGGTTAATTCTCTTGCTGCATCTTGTACAAATCTTTCTTCCTTTTCAGTCATTTTCTTCTTTGCTGTAGCTTTTTCTGCAAGCTGACTCATTTTAATTTCATAATTTGATAATCGACTATAACTCAATTCTAGATCCCGTTGAATGGTTAAGAATCTATTTTCTAATGTACTTGACGGGCGAATAATTAATGGTAAACGGCAAGCAACAACAGCAATTCTAAGTTTCGCTGCAAGGCTTGCAACTTTGCTTGCAGCAGCCATTGTGATCGTCTAGCAGAATGAATGCAGAATGAATGGACAGCCAACTTTGGACAGATTTTCAAATATTTGATACTTGAATGTATATTTATTCGTTAAGCTTGTCAAAATAATTTCGTTCAGCAAATGTTATTACGTTGTCGCAAAAACTCAATTGATTCTTCTAGTTCTTGGTGTGAATTTCCACTAAACTAAATTATCACCAAATTTGTGTCAGACTACACTTGCTGCTCGATTCCTATTTCGGCACCCCAGTTAGATTTTAGGAAATCAAAGCGAGATCTGTAGTATCTTGACAGTGAGAATCTTACAAAGGAGTTCCCTAAATTTCCCCCTTCATTGTGCCCCACCCATATGTCCCTTCAAAGATGACCGTCATCTCATTTTTCCTTTTCGCTCGATTGAGCTTACATCAAAACTACAACCTTTATCGTAAACCAAGAAATTTAACATACTTTTGAATTTAACGTACTAGATCGTAACATATTAATCATAATGTCACATCAAACTGGTATAAAAGGTATGTTTAAATTTCTTTCTCATATCTTTTGAGTATTTAAATATTTTGTTTTGAACTTCCAAAAGCAGAAGTACTTATAGAATTGGGCTTGCTACTTTGTTATGATTGTTTGCTATATTTAATAACTTTAATTGCTCCTCTTGTCCATAGCAAAGCGGATTAAAACAACCTAATATGCACCTTATAATGATATATTCTCTGTTGCATACCCTTTCTTGTAAATTGTTTATTCTAACCCTACACAATTTATCCTTCGCATGTGTAGCCCATCATCAAAGATAAATAGCCCAGTTCAGTTTTATCAATTGAATTATTTCAAAATAGTTGTACCGTGTCATACAGTTGATCTCTGAAAGAGCAACCTTCATTCATGTCCTCGCTACATAATAATTCAACCAGCCTTCCAGTAGGTCTAACTTTTAAGCCCGACCCCAGAAGCCCAGATTATCTTGAGAATGATTTCCCTTATTGTTTTATCTTCCTAGCTTCTGATGAATTAGTGAGATCATTGGGCTCAGCTAAAGATGGATCAGTGAGATTGGTCAAAATGGAAATTGAGAATGGTTTGTTTCTAATTACCTATATGTTAACTTGCTTTACATCAGAAGATACCGTGCACAATTAGAGTGTAAACAGCTGTCATGCTTTCATCAGAATTCTTGAAAGTTTGAACCCCTTCGGGTCCTTCCTCTTCACAAAATTTTCGTACATGAATGAAAATTTTGTGAAGAGGAAGGACCCGAAGGGGTTCAAACTTTCAAGAATTCTGATGAAAGCATGACAGAAAGCCTGCAAATGATGAAAGCCTGAAACGCAAGCGCGCACCCATCCTGCTTTTAAAACCCATCTGTTTCAAGACTTCCTTCATTGCAGATGGTAAGTCACCCAGATCTCGCTGAAAGCAGGGTCCGACAAAAGGTTCAGCCTTCCGAAATCCTAGAGGCATTTCAACATTTTCTTCTGAATTTTTTGTTGATGTTAGACCAATAGATCATCAAAAATATCAATTTTCTTCTGAAATTGCTCTAACCTTCCGAAATCTAGGATTAAAGGATTCTTACTTTTGTCGAACCCTGCCAGTGTATTGTTATTGTGAGGGTAGGTATTGTCTATTTTCTTCTACAAATCCTTAATTGACAAATTAATTCATTCTTACAATTTTTGATTTGCAGAAGCAGTTGTTTTGAATTGTACCAAAGACGAAGAAGGAACCTGGGAAGAAGGTATGAACCTGACTTGTTTTTCTAGGTCGATATGATATGATGTGCACAAGAAGTAAACACGGAATTCAAGATCCAGATAGAATAACATCTAAAAATACAATTTACAATCTGAAAGTTCATGTTAAAAATCTGAAGTAATCTGAAATATTTGGAATCTGTCATACAAACATTATGAAACAAGGGAACAATATATTGATTGGAATAGTATCTATATTATAAAGTTTTGGAAATCTGCCCCGAATCTGATCAGACTTCATATCGGACTTCTAATCTCCATATCCACTTGTCCAAAAATACTTTATTTATCAAGAGTCTATGAATTGTTTCAAACTAAACTAGGCTGTCAAGTAATTAAGTGTGTGATCCTAGTTTCTAGTAGGCCAGCACATATTTAAATTGTTTCTATAATAATTTTACTTTCATGTTTAGAAATGTTGGGTTTCAAATTAGTAACTGTTTGAAATCATTCCCTAATACTTCAAAATATAGGCCTATGAAATTTCAAAACTTACGATAACATTTACTCTAGTTTATAATGTAAATTATTATTAGTTTTCATGATCTGATGACTGTGAACAATATTTAGAACATATTTTCTTGACTTTTTTTACAGACTATGATAAGTTTGTAGTTCCTTCACTTGAAGATAAAAAACCGTGTTACATTTTATATAAACTTGATACGAGCAACAACCAAGGACGAGAATGGCTGTTCATTTCATTCTCACCTGATGACGCAAAAGTAAGTTGTCTAGTCTTTGTCTTTTGCCCCCCTCGTTCGTGGATATATACCCTGGAATTTCCAGAGGTCCACAAAATATATTTGTGCCTGCAACAAAATGCTCCCCTATCAAAGTGCCTGCAAGTTGTTTAGGTTGCTGACTTATGAAAGTACTTTATTTTAATTGAGAATATCACTGATTGAATTATGCTTAGAATCCATAACAGTTACTAAATCAGAAGGGTCTGCATTTAATCACTCCAAATGCAGAAGTTTGTGCCTGTAGTCAATCCATTGTCATGTCAATCCATTAAGCCAATCAAATCCAAATAGGCCTGCCACCGGTAGACTAATTTAAAAAAACTCATACCGATAATGAATTCGAATCCCTTAATAATTGTTTCTCAAACTCCAACCAACATAGTTTTGAGATATAATTTTTTTTTAATGTTATTTTTATGAGATTTGTTTATATTTTTGTAATTTAATTTTTGTTAAATCTAAACTTTTTTTAAAACCTGTTTTTCTCGTAAGATCAGTTAGGATGATGTAGCATCAAATTAGCCCGCTATTTTTTTTTTGAGTTTTGTCGGTAATATTTATTGTACATTGTGATTTATTATTTTTAATTTAATCTGTATAGGTTAGTCAAAAGATGTTATACGCTGCAACACGTTCAACTTTAAAGACGACATTTGGTGTTGGTCATATACAAGATGAAATTTTCGGAACCAACAAGGTGAATGGAAATTTGAGTGTCTATGGAACATGTTAAAACAATTCAAAGCAAAATAAACACGCAAATATGATGACCGTGTTGTTCTAAACTGATTGAGACAGATTGAGATTCAGCTCTGTTAATAATTTACCCTCACCATTTTTGATATTGTCGATCTATTGTTCTCATGAAAAGAACATCATCCCCATTCATTGATCTATCCTTATGATAAAACATGTTTCGGAAACACGCGAGGGTAAGAATACTCTGTTTCAATTCAAATTATTCAAATTTATGCTCTTAACTTTATATAAAAATAGTTGATAGTTGAAATAAATCACCTGATGATCACCTTCTGGTGTGAAACTTGAAGTTGCGGAAATCTAGAATGTTTCATTTTTGACTCTCATTTTATATAAATGCTCTGATTAATTTCATTGAGCGCTATACCAAGAACTGGTGTGGAACAATCCACATATTAATATTATTATTATTATGCTCTTAACTTTAAGCATAATGATCTTAACCACAACATTGCCGATCAGGTTGTCACTGCAGACCGTGCTGTGCTATGCCATGCCATAAGAATTGTTTTTACTTGAATTTCGTGGTATCAAGTTACAGAATAACATTTTTTTTAAATTCTGATAACTAGTTAATTTGAAGTGTAACCGTAATTGGTGTGCTGCGGGTTGTTACATGATAGATGGAATTTGACTTTTGAAGATTGATAACATGAGTTTCATATCAAGGTAAATTTGGAATCTAAAAAGGCTAATTTTTAAAATGAAAACAGGTCTATAATATGAAATCATTCTGATTTTGCGACAATTTATTCTCTTATTTTCACCATTAACTTTGTGGCATCCTGCTATGCAATAGTTTGAGTTCAAACATTTTAACCCGTCATGGAAGCAGGGCAGTTCCTTGGAAAAGCTAATAACAAAATCTGCTTAAGACTCATTTGAGTCTTAAGCAGATTTTGTTATTGGTGAGGGTCCACACATGATTTCAACATCTTTCACTGGATTTTTTAATAGTTTTCACTGGTTTTCTACTTAAATTTTCTTGTCTAGGATGATCTTTCATTGAGTGGTTATGAAGCTCACAAACGATGTGGCGAAGCACCTCCACCATTGACAACTGCAGAATTTGAAAAACAATTGAGGATTCAAAGTGAATCTCGTGCTAGTGTTGGTATTTCAACAAAGCATAACACTCTACCTGGAATTAATTTTGATATGGATGAAGAAACTATGAACGCTTTGAATCAACTCAAATCTGGCGAAATCAACTATGTGCAATTGGTGAGAGACATATACTTTTTTCTTGCAAGTAGAATAATATATAGTGAAACCTGATATATAACAGCCAATTATGAGATTAGAGAATATTGACAGAAAGAGAGGTGACCTTTCTGTAGAGGTTAAATTCAATAGAAATTAACATTAACATTGCAAAATGACCCCTATAGACAGGTGGCTTCTCTATAGGATACAGTGTAGTGTGTCTGGAAATCGTATGATTTTTGGTCTAGAGGATTAGCCAGCAACACCCCTATGCTATTACTTGAAACTAGCATAGTACTGACTACTGTAATACAAAATATTTGTAGGTTGTTCGCTGCCCAAAACATGCATTTCTCAAATCCAGTCAAGCACTTCTTGGCATTCTTAGAATCACACAAACTGTAATCTTATCTCGCTTCTAGCATTCCTTTTTGCCATATTATTGTTACGTTTATCTATTGTACAGTGAAACCTGTATATAACAGCCAGCTACGAGAGGAAGATAAATTGACCATTATAGACAGGTGGCCTTTTTATGCAGGTTTGATTCAATAGAAAATACTATTTTAGACATTGCAAGAGTGACCACTATAGACATGTGGCCGCTGTATAGAGGTGACCGTTATAACAGGTTTGACTGTACATCAATTTTTAAGATTTAATAAAATTAAATTTTAAGCTAAAATCTAACCAATGTCCAATTTTTCATTCTATAGACAATAAACTTGGACGAGGAAATTATCACATTTGTTTCAAGTGATCATTGTATGGTTAATGATTTACCTGCCAAAGTGCCAACAGACCATGCAAGATATCATCTGTTTAATTTTCGTCATACACACGAGGGTGATACCATTGAATCCATAGGTAAGGATAGATCGACCACTTGATCTTTTGTAGATTTTCAAGATAAACAGTTTATAAATATCACTGACCAAACTTGTAGTAAAAAAGTAATGTTTTTTTGTTAATGGATAAACAAATTATCAAATTAGGAACTCTTCCAGCTGTGTACGAAGGCCAGAGTCCGACCAAGTCAAGGATCCTAGCCTGGTTTGCGGAAAGCTAGCAAGATTCAGAAGGAAAAAGCAAAATACTTGATATAATCCTAAAATGATTAGAAAAATATGAAATTCAAAATTTTGAGTTCACTTTTTTATGTCTGTAAAATTACTCAAACGTTTATCTAAAAAGTTGAGGTTTGCCAAAGGTAAAACATTTTGTTGGCTCTTAATCCTGGCTTGGTTGAACAAGTTTTATAGAATTTGATGAACTTTTCCTGGTCACGTTTTGTTTTGTGATCGTGCTGACTGTGATTTGTTTAGCAAAACTGTAACAGCTCATTCTTCATCATCATCTTCATCATCATCTTCATCATCATCTTCATCATATATTTATATAGGGTCTGTTAAGCTATACTAAGCTTGTTTTTCACAGGGCTGATATATGTGATCACCCATATATTACTGCAACTAAACAAAAGCATTATTTCATTCTTTATTTAATATTAAATTCTGAATTTTGATTCTATTGATATATTTTCTTTTAGTTTTGATCTATTCAATGCCTGGTTATGCTTGTTCAGTTAAAGAGCGAATGTTATTTTCGTCATCAATTAGTCCGTTTGTTGAATCATGCGAATCAGTATTCAAGTTGACAGTAGAAAAACGGGTATGTTGATTGTTGATGTTATTTCCTTTTGGCAATAGGGTTATCCTTAAGCCCTGGGTAAACGGCTAGCCTTCACAAATCCTTGTCATTAAGCCACCCTTTCTGCCTTGTCTCACATGGTGGATTGTATAATATTTTATTTGTTGTATTGTATTTGATGACCATCAAACATTTTGCAAGGATTTTTGCTATTGAAGGTCTTCATTGTTTTTTCAAACCATTTTGTTTGAAATTTATCGAACCCTTTCAATGTTGTGGCTTAATGCTCCTTTTGAGCTCAGTCAATACCCTCTGAGTTGTTCTAGAAAAGTCTTGAGAAAGTAAGGTCTGTTTAGCTGCTCTTGAAAAGACTGCTTTAGAACACAGAAAACACACGTCAGACAAAAACAGATTTGTTGCGCAGAAGTTCCCTTTGTTTGTTCAATGCTTTAAGAATATCAATTGAGTGTCATTTGTCATAGCTATGTGCCACAATTATTCATCCAAGTTTGACGTCGATCCGATAATGAATGATATTGACGTCTGTATCATGTATTGCTTTATTGTTTGAGAAGCAATCAACGTTTGGTAATATTTCATGTAACAATGGATCGTTCAAAAGGAAAAGGTAATCCTGAATTTGATCTACAATTCAAAAAGAAATTATGTGAAAAGAGAATGTTCATTCAACTTTTGAAAGTGAGAACACTGATCAATTCATTTGGTTTTTATAGTTAGTCTGTAAAACCTTTTTCAAGATGTAATTGCTCATACAGCGAAGAAGTATGCATTGTTCTTAAAGAACATGAGAGAAGCGGACAGATGAATCACAAACAGGCATCTAGGGTCCAGCAAAAGTGGGGATCCTGGGATCCCGGAAGGCTAGAGCAAATTCAGAAGAAAATTGATAAGTTTCTGATTCATAGTTCATTCAAAATTCAGAAGCAAATATTGAAAACGCTCCAAGATTCCAGAAAGCTAATCCTTTTGTTGGACTCTGAGCATAGTATTGACACAGTAGTAGGGCATGGGCAAGAATATCCACACAGAGTAAATAAAACGCCAGAAAATGACGATTGTGCAGATGAGTAGACTGTACGTCTAGTGAAAGGTGAAAGGTTGTTACATATGAATTGAAACTGATAGTGATATCTCCTCTCCAGTTGATTTATGTCCAGCAATAGCTATTTGTCTAGTTGTGTTGGATAGTCCTTGGCAGATAGTGCTAGTTTAACTGTCATCTGCCAATGAAAACAAGACAATATATCAGCAATCTTATGCAATATGCTGTGGAGGGAATAAAAAGTTCAGCTGGACACATACCAATGTTCTTAATAGCCATACCTTGAAGATTTTGGCAATTTGGGATGTGAACAATTGTTTCATTGTTGCAACAGAAGTTACATAAGGCGACACTCCGAATGGTGGTAAACTCTTCCATTGATGCAGCAACGTTTCAAGTTGGCAGTGGTCGAGGCAAAGTTGTCAGGATTGCCACAACATGATTTAACGATAGAGTAATCAACATCAGAAAGTTTTCAGGCAGATAGTTCCTGGTAGTTGCTGTCTTCAGGTAGATAGACATGGCCATGGACACACTCCAGATGTGCTCACCAACTACAACCGGAAACAGCTTGATTGATTGATTTAAATGATACACATTGATTGCTTTGCTGGTTAATTAATGGGTCTTGCTTGGATTTAACCAGTTTCCTTGGTAATATTAACCATTGTCTGCATGAAAAGAATCATTGGAATATATTTCAAATGCAGAGACAATAGCATAAAGTGAAGCCATTCCATTGACCAAGAGAGTCCAGAACAAAATTTTGTTGAAATTCACAGTTGGGATTCCAGTTTGTTGCAGTTTAATTCTTCAGGTATAACACCAAAGCTACCGACTTGAGGTCCAACAATATTTAGGAGAAATGTGAAAAAATGCATTGATGTTTCCTATGTGTACTTCATATTCCACTATGGTATCAATCACTGTGGAATAGTTTTGAGATTATTCACAAAATCTTTTAAATGACCTTATCATTTGGTTTATTGCCGGTTCCAAGAGATGATTTGAATCAATCAGTTTCTAATTTAGAACCAATCCCAAGCAAACATTTATGGAATAATATACATCGAAACTAGTTCCGGTCCCATTCGTCAAGATTTAATAAACCATCTATAGATCTGTAACAAATCTGTAAATTCTGTTTCAACCGATTTTCAAAATCCTTTTTGTTTTTGTACCTTTGTGCATTTTCTGCAAATCTGTCCCAAGAAAGTTGAATCAATTTTTTACTGAAAAGCAGATTTATTGTAGATATCAAAATGACAAAATCAAAACGAATTTTGAAAATGGGTTGGAACAGAATTTACACATTTGTGTTTTAAGATAGTTTATCAAGTCTTGACAAAAAGAATTGTGACTAGTTCAGATGAGCATTATTTCATAATTTTTGGCATAGGATCGGTTCTAAATTAGATACTGATCGATTCTAAATCATTTCAGGACCTGTAACTCGTCGTAGCATCTGATAAGGTAATCGCAGCCTAATAATTATATGTATGACATGCTACGCATCCTGCAATTTACATCAACTATATGAGATATAGTTACAATATGCGATTCCATATTTTAAGGTTGAAATTGCTGAAGGAAGTGAATTAACGGAAGCATTTTTACAAGATGAAATCCACCCTAAGAAGACGCTCCATCGTCCACAATTTTCTAAACCAAAACCACCACCAGGACGTGGCGCTAAACGATTAGTGAAACAAGAATAAGAAAATTAGTTTTAATTGATGATAAAAGAATTCATACTATGGTTGCTGTGATAATTAAAGAAGAAAAAACAAATGAATAATTACAATTATTACAATTCTACAAAAAATCATAATTTTTTGATCTTCCTCCAAATAATTGTTTTGTAGAAAAAAAAAATGTTAATAATATTGTACTCGATTTAATTAGTATAAGATGTTTTATATTCTAACATTTGGATTGATTGTTTCTATACTATCTATAGTGTGTGTTTATTTATTTGTATAATTATTTCTCAGCGGGCATAGCCCATGGTAGTGATAATGCTCTTGCTGCTCGCATGATACCATCGAATGAATCATCTCTGCCAACCATTGCAGCAAACATATATGACTAAAATATAAGAAAAGTGAAATGTAGAATGTTGAGACTCAAATTTAAAAACACTGAATCAGAACTAGTCTGTCAATTTTTTCAATAGTTTTTGTATTTTTAAAACATCATCATCATCATCATCATCATCATTTAATCAGAAGCTTTTTTCAAGGGGCTGATTCTACTACAGTATATGCGAGAAAAATTTAAAACAGAAAAGTAGAAATATGAAAAAGATTGAGACCTGAATTAAGTTATATAAAGAATTCAAATTTCAAAAGTTAGTCTGAAATCATCAAAATTCAGTATAGATCATTTGTAATGGATTTCAATGGAAAAAATGCAAGAAAAGGTTCACAACAGTGGAAATAGTCTGAAATCCACTAAAAGCTTGAAACTTCTCATGTCTCTTTATTACCTAGCCTGCGTACCAGCCCCTAGGTTTTTTCTGAAACCATAGGGTCTGTGAACTAATGTGTGATTTTCAGCCCAACAAGTTCTCATGAGTTTGAAATATAATTTATGCATTACGTTGAGATCATTGTCGCGGCTGATAATTATGACGTGTTTGACAGAGAGTTGTGATTTTATGACAATTGATGTTTTGTGACAGTGTGTGAATTGGAATGTGAATAATTTACTAAATTTATATAGGTTCTATTTTCAATGGGCTGAGAATCACACATTAGTTCACAGACCCTATGGTTTTAGAAATAAACCTCGGGGCTGGTACGCAGGCTATTTATTACCCTACCGTATGATTCTTGAGGAAACCTTTAAAACCCACTAAACTTTCTTATTGCAGGCAGTAGATCATTCCCAGATTTATTTGAATGTTATTTTGTACCAGTGAAATACAAAATTGTTACAATTAACTGCTTCTGAATAAACATAGAGAATATTCAAAGTTGTTTTCAAAAGGTGGTTCGTCTCATGCTCAAAATTACCAAAAACATGATCCACACATATTCTGTAGCAGTTTGGGGCCTTAGTGAAATGGTTAGTGTGTCAGACCTAGGGCCGCAGCGTTGTGTGTTAAATCCCCTGTCTTGGCAGGAGAGTTATTAGATGGTGTCAGGAAATGCAACCAGCCATTTAACTCACAAAAAAATTGGCCAAATAACCACCAACAACGGTGTAAAAAGCTACTAGCTTACCCAGTTTGTGTAAAATGATCAATCCAAATTCATTTTTCTAGTCTTACCTTACTAGTATCTCTCATTTTGATATCAATCGCCATTCCGGAACCAGGTAAAAATGAGAAGGGTTTTGTTTTTGTTGTTGATAATACATCAGTAAGTTTTATAACAACATTCTTTTTACTGTTGAATTGATTACGCTCAAAGCAAATATAACTGAAAGAATAAACAGATCAATAACGAATTAGTCAAAACGATCTTGTTCAATTATAATATAGTACAGTGAAACCTCTATACAACAGCCACGAGAGGCAGATAAACTGATATGCAGGTGGCTTTTATATACAGGGCCTCGATAGAGAAATACTATTTTAGAGTGTAAGAGTGACCACTATAGACAGGTGGTCGCTATATAGAGGTACTTAGCCTTGATGTTATTTGAATATCAAAAAGACTACCGGTTGTGATGGCGGATGGAATGGTCAAGAAGGAATTGAATTATGAAAAGCTGCAGCGTAAAAACGGCACCTTAACAATTGATGTCTATCTGTCGTGAAGTGTCACGACTGAGATCAATAAAGAGCATTTACGATCATTGCTTTTAGCCAGGGTGTAAATTCTGAATCAAATGAAAACTGAATGTTTGGTCAAGACAAATAGAGCATGATACATTTAACTTACTTTTTTGTTAAATAAAGGCGTCCATGTTTCATATTACTTAAGGGACTTTCTTTGTTCATCAGCGTGCATCGTCTTCCTTCTGCCCAACCTGGGATAATCAATAATATAAAATAGAAACAGGAAAGCCCTAAGTTTGATTGGTTGACGACGGTCGGACAGAATGTTACGATATAAACCTAACTCCAGTAAAAAAAGGTTTAGCTATACATGGATAGTGTTTGTTTAATTAAGGGTACAGTCTTAAATGTTAGTATTTTAAAAGGAAAACCTAGTTTAAATAGCTAGGAATTATTAGATTAGCTAAACAAGCTGATATACCTCATGCATTCCCATTTTTATCTATTATTACACCTTGATTTTATATTCCCAATCGTAAGCTGGTTGCCATATTCCATTCTTCATACAAACGCTCATATCTTATCTTTTTTTAATGTCCAGCAAGTTTGATTCTAAATTCACCACAAATAATTACCTGATAATGGTACCTC
The DNA here is from genome assembly GCA_916610825.1 of Haliclystus octoradiatus. Lineage (NCBI taxonomy): Eukaryota > Metazoa > Cnidaria > Staurozoa > Stauromedusae > Haliclystidae > Haliclystus > Haliclystus octoradiatus. The sequence continues at coordinate 18,234,958 of OU744453.1, read as the reverse complement.
TTTCCTTGATATATTAAAACGATCACAAAATACATTTGTTTCCCAATTGGAGGTAGTAGAACTGCTTTCATCTGCTGGATTATCTTCTACTGCGAGAGCATCCTCATTATCTGGATGATTAACGACAGCAGCCACTGTCTTACTTGTATCCTAAAAGATAACAATCAGTTAAATCCGTATATAGAAAATATCTTTATCTAAATAAATTGACCACTATAGACAGGTGGCCTTTATATACAGGATTGATTTAATAGGATATTGATTTTCATATATAATAATGGAGTGGCCATTACAGACAGTTGACCTTTACATCCAGGATTTACTCCGTAGAGCAACAATTTTCATGAATGAATTAAAGTGACGACTATAGACAGGTGGCCTTTATATACAGGATTGATTCAATAGGATATTGATTTTCATATATAATAATGGAGTGGCCTTATAGACAGTTGGCCTTTACATCCAGGATTTACTCCGTAGAGCAACAATTTTCATGTGTGAATAAAGTGACGACTATAGACAGGTGGCCTTTATATTTGGATTTCAATGGAAAAAATGCAAGGAAAGGTTCACAACAGTGGAAATAGTCTGAAATCCACTAAAAGCTTGAAACTTCTCATGTCTCTCTATTACTCTACCGTATGATTCTTGACGAATTATTAGGATATTGATTTCCATATATAATAATGGAGTGGCCATTATAGACAGTTGGCCTTTACATCCAGGATTTACTCCGTAGAGCAACAATTTTCATGAATGAATTAAAGTGGCGACGACTATAGACAGGTGGCCTTAGTATACAGGGTTGATTTGGTAGAACAATGGTTTTTATATATCATTGAAGTGACCACTATAGACAAGTAGCCTTTATATACAGGGTTGATCTGGCAGAACAATGATGGTTTTTTATATCATTAAAGTGACCATTATAGACAGGTGACCTTTATATACAGGGTTGATTTATTAAAATATTGTTAAATGAACCATTGCCAAGATGACAACTACTATAGACCGATGGCGGTTACATAAAGGTTTTTTGTTAGAGCATCTCTTATTACATCTAACAGGAAACAAGTTCAAAGTAACTTAATATGTTGATGATGATGATTGTATTTGAATGACAATATAATTAGATAATAGTTGGTACGTTACCTTGGATGAAGAGCTTTTTTCTATGATTGGTTGAGCGTCCTAAATGTGTAATAATAGGTAGATTAATTTTATTTCAATTCTTGCGCAGTTCTACTTCTATTCCACATGTTATCCAAAAATTTATGAACATTGAATATTGTGTCAGAAATCAAAATTTCTAGGGAAGTTCCTAACATAATTTTGAATGAACACGAGAAAGCAATGTTTAATGCATATTTAGTGATGTGTATCATTTTCATTATCAAATTATCAACAAACAAACACATTTTTCAAATGTCTACTGAACATTCCCTGCTGTGTGATTAAAATATTTTACATTTTATAAACTATCTCAAATGAAAGCTCAATTCGCAAGGCGCAATGCAATACAATCACAGCAGGACACTATGGACATAGACAGTAATTTTGCGTTCAAACCATTCTTAGTTCAAATGCATATATAAAAATGAAAGAGAAGATTAGAAAGACGATAAACAATGTCTGAATTTTATATATTTTGATTGATTCAATTCTCAAAATACGGAAATAACTTTCTGTGAAGTCAAAAATGGGATTAGTGTTGTCAATGATTTAATTTCAGTAAGGTTTGTACTGGAAGTGTTTCCGCATAGATTCCTACTGTTTTTGCGAATTGAAAGAGGAATGGTATTGCAATGCTGGAATGACAAAATATGAAAATATTTGTTCCTAGTTCTGAGGCCTATAATCTAGCAGGGCCTTGGTTAATAAAGTCTGCCTATGGGTTAGTGCAATACCATGTCTAAACGTTTGATCCTAAATTTTGTTTCGCAAATTTAATACACAAAGATGAATTTTATCAGAATCTGTGTTGATGTACATTTGAAAAGGAAAAGGTAAGCAATTTAGTTTATCATATTTTATTACTAAAAATAATTTACATAAAAATATATTGATTCAATATTTTTAGTAATAAAGTATGATAGAACTAAATTGCTTGATTTTTCTTTTCCAAGATAACTTTGACATTAATGATGACTATACAAAAACAACATTTACAACATTACAGAAATTAGAAAATATCCATTTACAATCAAATAACAGATAATTAAAAGGCAATTCATGAAAATGTTTGAAAATTATTTTACAAATTTCACAATTGATCAAAAATGTTTTTTTCTATTTTTGTATTGTTTTCCTTATCTACCTGCGGTGTTTGTCTGTTGTCTTCCATATCTTGAGTTGGTAATTCATTCCATAAACGATCTATTTCGTCATATCGCTTCTTAACCTAGAAACAAATACATAGCTAGTACAGATGTAGCTTGATCTCATTAAAATTTTGATAACAAACAACAATGAGTAGGTTGTGGAATTAATGGGTCCAACAGTACTTTATCCAATCGTAATAAATCAAAACCCAATGTGGAAGGAATGAGCATCAACCAGCAACATTTTGCAAATAGTAGCAGTTTACAAAACAAAAAAATCAGTTAATTTCGTTTCCTAGAAGGTGCAAACATTAAATGTGTAAGTTGTTGACATTCAGGATTCGAAACAAACTATGTTTGATTTACAGTGTTGACTATAAGTTGCAAAAGTGCAGCAAATACAAACAACTTTATTTTATTGATATTTGCAAAATAATAATACTGTAATTAAGCAAAATAAACACAGTGGATTGATGCGAAATTGTATTGTCTTTCCGATAAGCTATACATAAGGTGTTGACAACACAAAACTAGAAATTATATCGTTTCCAAATGTTTTACTTACTCTTGGGAATTTGTCATATATTGGAGAAACAATAAACACCTTTATACCAAGAAGAACGCCTACAAGAAAAATTAATAAAAAAATGTATAAAAATATTTGTTTGCACCAGAACTGTACATTATAAGTAAATAAAAAGAAACAATTCCCCAAGTTTATGAACTGAAATAGACATAGGGGACCCCATGACTAATAATCAGAACAAAAGAAAACAATAGTTGCATTAAAGTTTTCAAAATCGGAATAAGAAAATATAATTTGCTTCGTTTTCTTTGGAAGAGAAGTGAAAATTTAAGTTTTTTGTATATTTTTATAACAACAATACAAAATTAAATAGATGTGATAATGTAAACCCAAAATAATAATTTAGAAAGCAAATATTACAGTTTCAGAAGAAGAAATATTTTACTAGTGTCTCCAGGTATCTCATGTAGAGTAATACTATCTGTGCAAATTACAATAATTTACATACCCACGACTAGTAAAACCTTTTCTCCAGATATTAAAAGACAAAGAACACTAAAGAAAACCATATACATCCACAATTTACGAGTAGCTTCCATGTGGCGCCATGTTACTAAACTGAAATAGAAAATAACAAATACAATAAGTCAGAGGGAAACAAAAATGATGTGTGATAATGTACTTTAATTAAAGATGTATCAGCTCTCCTGTAAATACATCGTGATAACTTTAAGCAGGATTTCTGAATAAAGGATGCTGATGATGATGATATAAACACTAGTAATGTTATAATATCTGATTTTGTTTCAAATTCTACTTAGCATTAAACTTTCAAGTTTGAATTTTTTCATGTTGATCTTTCAAACTCCTGTAGTTTTTAGTGCACAAGATGTCGACTGGGAAATGCTTATTTCTTACTCTGAACGGAATAGATTCTTGATCAGTATAAAATTTTATGTGCGCCATCCAAAGCTAATAATAAAACTCTTCACTTTTTTTACCAAATTTCACTATGGTGTTTTTCGCTGTTGCGTTCAATTTATCAAAATTTAAGCATTGTTTGTCCATGACAACGAATCATATGAGAATAAAAATCGGCATTGAACTTCTTTGGAACTCCATGAACAGTGGATAAATAATTTGACACACTGATGTCATTCAATTTTGCATCTTGGTTTTTCGAGATTTGTAAAGGTTACTTTTTCAAACGCTTATTTCTCAAAAAATATTATCGGTATCCATTCATCAAAACAAATTGGCAATCTAGGCATTCAGTACAGCATGTCAAGGTATAAATTTTGAACGTTAATTTTGAATGCTTTTGGCTTACTGCTGAGCATGCACAGTTCTTGATAGAAAAGATATAACAAAGTTTAAAAATGTTATAATTTTTACTTACCTTTGTATCTTTTCTAATGAGTCAGCGAGATAACCAAGTCTATTCTACAAGACATGAAAAAATATAAATTACCATCCAAGACATAGCTAACAAAGAAACGTGATAGGAGAATTCACGATACAAAGCATTGAGTAGTCTTAGGTAAACCACCCTGGCCTTCTTTCAATAGTGAAATCTGGAGAAGCTAAGTTCTCATTTTATAAAAGTTTTATAAGAGTTGTAACAATCTCAAATTTTGCAAATCTCAAATGTTGTCTTTGGAAGTTAATTAAACAATTGACTAGAAATCTATAAAACAAAAATTTAATTGTTACCTGAACTTTTTTGGCTATTCCAAGAACAAGTTGATAACGACCAGACCACGATGAAGGAATATCATCTTTGCTGTTATCTACTGTTGCACCATCAACACTTGAATCAGCCGTTGGCACAATAACCCCTCTCATAATGAGATAATTACGACTAAGATGGAGAACGCCAATAATTGAAAATAAAGGAAGAACCATACCATACCATGCACAGTACATGTATATCTAAAAAACAAGAGAAAGGAAAAAATTAGTCCATAAGAAAAGTAATGAGAAGATACTTGATGTTTTTGGCAATTGAAGAGTTTTCCTATGACATATGTTCATGAATGTGAAATAGGATAGGATAAGATAGACTAGGATGCAATAGGAAAGGAAAGGATAGGATAGGATAGGATAGGGTAGGGTAGGATGTAGGTAACACTCCACTCTCACAAGTATAACTAGTGTGCTATTCCATTGAAATACAATGTGAGTAATGTAAAAATCACATTTATTGGATATGAATAAATAAATAAGTAAAACTTGATAAAAGTACAAAAGCTTTATAAGTTCAGTTGAAATCGCTGGTTATAATCATGAAAACTTTGCACTTCATAGCACACAATTCATGAGTTTTAAAATAATCCCTGCGAAAAACAGAGTTCATGAACAGTTTATAAACAGTTCATGAACGTTAAATGGCTCTGATTTTCTGAACTGTTCATGAACTGTTCATGAACAATTCATGAACCCTCACAGACAGTTCATGAACAGTTCATGAACTGTAGATGAAATCCTGAACTGTTTTCGCAGGGGAATTGTTTATGAAATGTTTATGAACATTGTGTGAATTGCTGATGAACGTTTGTGAAATAGTTCCTAAACTTTTCAAAAACTCCATGCGCATGCGCAATGGCAACCATATTTAATAATGAATCATTTTCAAAATTTGAATCAATTTGATGTACTATCATACCATAAATACAGATGACGTGTAGATTGGATGCTTCCATAAAAACACTTTCGATAATCTTGAGATGACATTTTTAAATGGTATCAAAGCATTAGCTATAAAAATAATACATTAATACAATCAATGCCTGGGCCGTTTCTAGTTTGTTGGACCTTAATACACTATCATTGAATTTGTCAGGCTTTGCACATACTTCTTCTTATTATTATTCTTATTATTATTATTATTATTATTGGTGGCTTGTGTGAAGCAAGCTATGTCGGGTACACCTGCCGACATCTCCATAAACGCATAGCTGAGCACAAATCCAAAGTGATCGGAAACCATGTGAAAGAACATCACCATGGGAACACGCACAATCTTCACGAATCGTTTTCAGTTTTACAACAATGCAAAACTAAATTCGATTGCAAAGTTTTGAAATGTTGTTCATTCGTGAAATGAAGCCTTCCCTAAACACGCAATCGGATTCAATAAAATCATTGTTATGGTCCTAAGAGACTTAAAAATAAAAATAAAAATAAATCAAATAATTCTTATCCTTATATGGTAAGATATGAAAATTGTATAACTTTATCATTTTAGTATAAATAGTTAATCTGCACCCATAATTTTTTAGACTTGATAATGGCTTTTTGTGAAAGTCGAAACGTTGTCAAAATACATTCATTAGCGTTAGCATTTATTGTGAAATCTATTAATCTGAAGACTCATATCATTATTATTATTATTCTACATATTTGGCAGGGTAAAACTGCCTTGATGATTCAAGTCTGGATTTTAATAAATCTTTATCCTATTATATACTAGCCTAGCCTTGGATATTTGGTATCAAATGTGTACTAATTTACCACATCCAGACATGTTTAGAACAACCACGTAGGGCCTAGAGAAGTTAAATGTATATGAGACTGAACTTGGTGACCTGTGACTTTGTCTAGGCCTATTAATCGCTTTCCAATGCGGAATCCACTTTTTATGCATAAAACCAAGATATTATACAGTAATTAGGTAGTGCAACTCAAAACTGCAATTTTACGTATTTTTGAACGGGCAAAACTTTATCTTACCTTTATGAAAATGAACCAAATAAAATATATTTCACATCTCAGAGTTACAAGCAACATATTTGACTAAATAATTATTTGTGAAAAGAGCGCCTGATTGTTACTATTTTCAACTAAATTTTAATTTAAAATTTAAAATTATGAATTTGCAAATTGAAAATTCATTATCAAATGAGATAAAATAATGCTTTTCTTATATTACTGATGTGGCCACTATAGACAGGTGGACACTATACAGAGGTGGTTGTTATAGCACGTTGGACTTTAGAATCTCTATACTCAATTTCATTACTTACAAAAACGAGACACATTCTCTTTCAATCTGAAAAACAAGAAAAATAATGATTATAGCTATTTTGGACACTGTTCGAAAGTTTTTATTTCAAGTTTCTGTTGGAAAGTGTGGCAATTCCGAGGATCATACTTGTGTCTCTCGACGTTTCCGAACCCTTCAATATGTCCAGGTAACTGTTACCATATTGAAAAAATGCAATAAAACATTGAATAAAATATTGAATTGTATGTATTTTGTCTGTTGTCATTGATTATGTAATAAGATTATGATATGATTTGGTTTAGAGTTGAGACGCCAAATCCCCATATCAACAAAGAACAAAACTAGCTTCAAACACGCAATTGATCTTGCAATAAAAACTCGATATCACAATTGAAAATTTCCAATTTGATCAGGGTTTCAAAAACATTAACTCATGAGTAAAAGAATATGTAAAATATTAAAAAATTGTGCTAATTATTATACAAACCAATTTGCACATAGTTTTCTATGAGCTATTGATACTTGGCGCACTTGAGTTAATTCAGAAGAAAGTGCGAAGGCAAAATTCAATTGCGGTGGCTTGTGATTTTCTGATGCCTTCATGTTTTCTCCTTACTCTTATATGTAACTGTGCGCCAATTGCTTAATATGACGTCTACATACTTTTTGATAGAAAGTGGTTCTTCTTGGTCATCTAGCAATGGCTTATCATCATCATTATCAAGTTCAAAATCACTGATACGGTCCCACATCTGTCAAAGATAGAAACATTCACAAACATAAACATATCAAAGTTGAACAATTCGTTTTGCGCGCAGAAATATAAACATGGTGATGTAGGCCGAACATCACGGTCAAACTCTCGTGTGGTAAATAATGGCGTTCCTTTTTTGGTTTCCAAAAGTGGGACAAGAGAATCTCCAAAATGCCATCTTCAAGGTCAATTTTGACGGAGAAAGAGTTGTGGTGTGCAAAAGCGCAACAACGACATGTACAGATAAAAAACAACGTTATCTCTAGATCTTTTGTGTCTCAAAAGTGATATATACACTTTTATCTAAAGATGACTGTGTTAATGTGTTTATTACACGATTCTTAGGCTAACAGAAGTTTGATACAGGACTGATAAAAAGTTCATGAAAAAAAAGGAAAAAAGTTAACGGATGCAAAAATTCCCTACATCTTCACAAACTTGTGATATTTTTTCACATTCGTATTCATATGAACATCCATTAAATGTTGGATAAGTAGAAAGTCACTGATGACCTACAGAGATGATATATTACAAAAAAGATACACTCTATGTTGATGGTTGAGTTATGTGATTCTAAATAACTTACAAATTCAATCAATCCATCTTTTAAAGAATTCCATTTCTCGGTTCTTGATGAAATAGGAGCTGTTGTAAAAAAAAACACACAACAGATACAATAATTAACTTTATCAGTAAAGTGAAACATGTATATTACTACAGCAAGGGTCGAACAGGAGTGGGGATCCTAGATCCAAGAAAGGCTATATATAGCAAATTCGGAAAAAACCTGATAATTTTCTGATTTATCGGCCAAACCTCAACAAAATATTTGAAGAAAACGTACAATACTGTTCAGGGTTCCGCAAGGTTAAACCTTCAACCGGACCCTGACTAACATCAGATATATATATACAGGGAGGCCTGTGAGAAACAACCAGTTAAGTTGACAATTAAATAACAACCAGCAAATAAATTGACCACTATATGCATGTGGTCTCTATATACAGGGCTGATTAAATAGAAATAACACTATTTTAGACATTGCTAGAGTGACCCCTATATCCAGGTGGTCTCTATATACAGAGTTGATTAAATAGAAATAACACTATTTTAGACATTGCTAGAGTGACCCCTATATCCAGGTGGTCTCTATATACAGGGTTGATTAAATAGAAATAACACTATTCTAGACATTGCTAGAGTGACCCCTATATCCAGGTGGTCTCTATATACAGGGCTGATTCAATAGAAAATAACACTATTTTAGACATTGCTAGAGTGACCCCTATATCCAGGTGGTCTCTATATACAGGGTTGATTAAATAGAAAATAACACTATTTTAGACATTGCTAGAGTGACCCTTATATCCAGGTGGTCTCTATATACAGGGCTGATTCAATAGAAAATGACACTATTTTAGACATTGCTAGAGTGACCCTTATATCCAGGTGGTCTCTATATACAGGGCTGATTCAATAGAAAATAACACTATTTTAGACATTGCTAGAGTGACCCCTATATCCAGGTGGTCTCTATATACAGGGTTGATTAAATCAGACCTTTACGGGAAAGACGCGCGATCGCTCTCGCGCGCCTTCGAGCGCCTTGTTTACACTTATGGAGAGCGTTTAATAGAGCGCCTTGACAAATTAATACTGTGATTTCTTACAACGATTTATACACTTTCCTTATTTATAATAGTATAATAATTATCTAATTAGTTAGTAAATTATTTATCAAAACTGTCTCTGTTCAATTTCAAAGAAAACTATTTTGAAAAATCTAAATTCAACAGTCGATCGAACGACTAACGACTTTAAGAGCACGTGGTTTTCTTGAAGTTGAAGTAAAACAAAAATTGGTAAGAAATATATTGTCTTTAGCCAAACTGAAGACAATTTAATCCAAACTAATAAATTATTTAATATAATGATTTAATCAGCAGTGTATAATTATATCGATGTAAAACTTTGGCCACGTCTTCTCCACTCGACATCAACTAAAATTTCACTCGACTAACAGCGTGAAATTTGATCGCGTTGTTATGGGAATACATGCGCTATTGTTCTCAAACAATAGATTTCGAATAATGTTAATCGTATAGAATGATGTTGTTTACAATTTATGTCGCGTGCGTTTATCGTATATTTTTCTCTTGTTTTAAACTTTTTAACCTTATAGTCAAATCAGTAGAGAGTTTTACGAATGGAGTGGATTTCATAAAATTAAATTTGCAGAAAAAGCTCCTGAAGACATACAACTTTTTGAAGGAAAATCGGATAAATATTTTCATCACAAAAAAGTAAATTTTTCACAACTTTTTTTTAAACTGCTAAATGTGACAAATTATTTTAATTTGTTGTAAAAAATATTGTACAATGATTATAGTTTGATGAGTAACAAACCAAATCTACTATTTTGATGTCAGTTATCTATGAACACTGACATTTGTTTTTTTCCAAAATCACTCTCCTACAGCTCTCCTAAACATTTTGAGGAGAGTGATTTATCACTCTCCTTTCATTTATTCCCGTAAAGGTCTGTTAAATAGAAATAACACTATTTTAGACATTGCTAGAGTGACCCTTATATCCAGGTGGTCTCTATATACAGGGCTGATTCAATAGAAAATGACACTATTTTAGACATACGAAGAGTGAAAACTAGAGACAGGTGGATAATATATGGAGGTCACCCTTATAGTAGGTTTGACTGTATCAGTTTGTATGTTTTCATTGTTGTATCTAAATAACTAATTACCTGGATGTTCTACAATTGATGCTTCGATAGTATTATCTGCACCAAAATCTGCAACATCAATCTTTTGCCATGGTTCTGGTGTTGTAGGATCATCTTTCTTTTTTCTATTAACAAAAAATATGGAAATGCAATTTTAAAATTGGTTGATACGTTTGAAGTTTAAATGTTCTAGAAATACTACCAACATACCCCGATATACCCCCTATAACCCCGATATACCCCCTACCCCCTATAACCCCGAAATAGATAGCAGTGGATGTCTACCCCTCCTGCTGTTAAGGTGGGGGATAGAGGGCAAAAAGTAACTTACAGAAAATAAATAATATATGCATCCATCATTAGTTCTCTTATGTAAAATGTTAAAGTGTTTATATCACCTTTGGAGACATAACGAATTCGGACAAAACTTTTTTTCTATTCGTACACGTCACTATTGTGTTTTTGCACAACGCGATTCTTTCCCCATCAAAATTGGCCCTCGACATGGTATTTTGGAGATTCTCGTGTCCCACTTTTTGAAACCAAATAAAAAATTATTTACCATAAGAGAGCTTGACTGTGATTTCCGGCCAACATCCTACATTTTAATTGCTAGGCCTACCGGCAAAACGAAAGTCGAAATTGTTTAACGTTTTCTTCATTAAATATTTAACTGTTCATCTCGCTCCTGCTAGCTACTTTTCTTACAGTATAAAATACTCCAATTTAAAGAGCTACTGTAGATACCTTCAAATTTTTATAATTTTTTGTTTAACACTTTCTAGCACATAGGCCTACTTATTACATCAGCAGGATTATTGTGTTGCTATGCAACGTTGCTGGATTTCGGGTTATAAATATGACAGAAATAGATCTCAGATGAATTTGGAGACGAAAAGCGTTAGACTTCCAACAGCATTGCTAAGAGCAGCGCTGCAATATTTTCTCATAGACACATATGGGACTCAACATTCAATAGGACTAGAAAGTTTGATAAATTATTATTTTTCTTACCCCTAAAGAGTGGTAGTGCAAAGAACCATACAAATTAAAAATATTTATAAAATAAACTACGTAGTTAACTTTGTTATCATAATTTATTCAGATTAACCTGATGATAGACTTTCAATATTTTCACAGGAAGTATTCAACATTGAACTTACTTAGTATTAGTCAAGTTTTCATTTGATCTGTGAAGTTTTGCCACTTCAGCAGCAAGATGTGCATTTTGTTTTCTTAATTCTTTGTAATCTGATGATTTCTGGTCATCTTTTTGAGATAGCTGTTTGATCTCCTCACCTAATAAATGAATGATAAAGCCATATGGTTAGGTAATAAGGAACCAGAAGGAAGTTAAACCACACTCATTACAATTTACATTCAGGATTACAAGAGGCTAGCTAAAATTCTGAAGAAAATCGACTTTTTTATTAATTCTCCCCAAATTTTAAAATTGACCACAAGTTGAAGAATCATTTGATGTGAACAGTCTTTTTGATAAAAATTTAGTTTTCTGTAACGGAAAAAATATGTTGGAACTCTTAACAGGTTTGCAAGTTCTTTACGTCGGAAAAACGTTCAACCTGAAGTCAGGTTCCAGATCAGGAATCCTTGAAGATCTTTATTGTAATCCTTCTGGATATTTTATTGATGTTTAGCTTCTATATCCGAAAACCAAAAAATTATTCAGACAAAAAGCAAATTTTGATTTCCTGTTGGAGGATAAATTTTCTGCAGACATGCCAGTTAGTTGAGCTAGTTGAACATGAGTTTTACTACATGTAGGCTATCTATATACGAACGTCGCATTGTCAGTCTTTAATAGCCTACATATATTTTCAACATGTCTTTGTAGGAATTATGGAATCCTAGATTCCGGAAGGCTAGAGCAAATTCAGAATCCAAAATTGATATTTTTATGATTTATTGCTCAAACCTCATCGACAAAATTCTGAAGAAAATGTTGACATGTCTCTAGGATCTAAGAAACTAAACAGTTTGTTGGACCCTGGGTCTATGGGCTCTCAGGCAAGAACATTGGGCCCCCATATATATATATGACATGTTATTCGCCTGTACTTAGTTTATATTTTGTGTGTGAAATCGTGAAAAGTCATTTTCAACAGCGTGATTGAAAGTTTTTGTTTTGTACAACAAAAGTTAAGTGAAAAACGAAGTTCGATTTTCTATTCACATGATAATTCCAAAATTTCTCCTGGGGGTGAACCTCCAGACTCTCATGGTTAATCTTATCTTAATAATCTTCTAGAATCGTTAGTCCATTGCCATCTGTTTTAGATTTCAGTGGTTTAAATGAACTATTCTGAGTACAATTCTTTTCAAAGTTCCAATCACCAGTCGAATCAATCTTTGGCTCGTTTGTATTGCCATCAATATTAAACTTAATATAAATAGATCAAAATAAGAAATTGTAGACTTATTCATAATTGATGTGTTTCGTTACCTAAGTTTTGATTTTCAATAATCGCAGCAACTAATTGTTCTTGTAATTGATTTAATTGCAATTCAAAGATATGCCTATCAATATTATCAAAATCCAATTCTTCATCTGTTGCATGCGCTAAAGATGAGTTACTATTTTTAAGGTTTTCTAAACCTTGTCGATTTGTTGCACTCTCGTCGTCATTAATGGCGTCTATATCCATGTTTTTCCCGTCTTGTTCATCGGAATCGTTCTCCTCTAAGGCATCCGACGTATTACTCTCTCCAAGTATTTTCTTAAAGGCAGGACGCAACATATTTGAGGTATAAATTTAATTTTTTATTCACTTTTTCAACACCCATTTTATGGTGAGATTCTTAGAAAATGAAGTACATCATTACGCATGAAGTATACGACGTCATTTACAAAATGAGCGTTCATAAATTATCACCGCTTATATAGCTATAGCGTCATTCTTATTTCTCTAGATAAGATCATGATAAAATGAAGATTGTATTGTATTTCAAATTAGTCCATCAATAGTGTGCCAGATTAAAGATTTATTCAAAAGTAGTTAGCGATTCCTTGAAAAATATTATTTAGCATTTACAAAGGTAATCGGTTATTTTCATTTGATTGGTGACGTAGCTCTTTTCAATAGGTGACAATTTTCTTCAAACCCAAAACACTATGTGGTGAAAGAGGCTAAACCAAACAGAGGTAAATTGTTCAACATGGCTGCAAATGCTGCAAAAATACAGCAAATTATCAAGCGAAATAATGACGAATTACATGACTATGTCGATGATTTGGCAAAATGGGAGAAGGAAATAAAATCCGAGAAATCAGGGAAAGATAATAACGAGCCGAAAAAGGTTAGATTGTATACGCATGCGGCATTCATAACATGATAACAATCTGTTATGTTGGCCTTGTGCTTGACTTAAAATATTCTCTGAAGGGTGATAACTGAGAAGGCCTGAACGCCCGATCAACTTACTCGTCAACCCATTACATGTAGGCCTACTAGTGATGGAGTCACAAGTGCCACTTTACCATTTACAATGAGTAAGTGGTGTCTCAACGTAGTTGCCCACAGCCAGCCAGAGAACCAATGCACTTCCAATCTTGCAATGATCCTCCTCCTGGATTCCCTTCTTGTAGAAGGGGCTGTAGAACTTGTAGTTTACTGCTACCTTTATATACAGGGTTAGTTCAATAGAAAATACTATTTTAGACATACCAAGAGTGACCACTATGGACAGGTGGCCACTGAACAAAGGTGACCGTTATACCAGGTTTGACTGTATATTATGTTGATGAAACTATATGCTTTAATTCCAGGTTGTCCCACCTGTTCGAAACAGTTCAAAGACAAAAAAATCGAACGAGGAACCCAAAACCAGAATCAAGTCATATGATTATGATAGATGGTCAAAATTTGATGTTGTAAGTTTGCCTCAATTGTGCTCTTTGTCATCAAGCCATTGATGTGGAGTGTAGTGTGTGTGATATATTAAAAATCTTCTGGATTTTTGCTGGCCTTCAGGGATCCAGAATCTCTTTGGGAGATTAGCTCAGGTGATATCAGAGAAACTGAACTTCAGATCGTATCTGATTAAAGTAAAGTAATGTAGACGGTGTCGCCCTACCGAAGGCACCCGTACTACTCCTCTATTTCTAGATGAGTGGCTTTTTTCGCTAAGAGCAATGATTTCAAACGCTCTTTGTTGATCTCAGCCGCGACACTGCAGATCAACTTCAACAGATTTCATGGCAGATAGGTATAGATTATCAATGTGCAGCGATGCACCACAGCTACTTACCTTCTGAACCATTCCATCCGCCATCCTTAGATGGTACTCATTTGATGTTTAAGATAAAATCAAGGCTGAGTTGACCTTCGGAGATTTGAACCACAGTCGATCAGATATGATCCGATCTGAAGTTCGGTTGCTCTGCCATCTGAGCTAATCCTCCCTCAAATATCTGATTGACTGCTGGATCAAATCCAATGAGGGTTTACTCCATCTTCTAATTGCTCTTAGCGAAAAGAGCCATTCCTCTAGAAATAGAATAGAACGGTTGCCTTTGGTAGGGTGATTCCGTTCCAATGACTTATTTTAGGATCTTGCACTATTATGAAAGCCTGCTTCAAAAGTTTGAATGATTGTTGTGTAGGGCATCGCAATGGCGGGAAATGACTAACCCGGTTCCCGGACTCTATACCCGGGACCCGTTTGAGTCCCGGAATTTTCCCCCCAAAAAAATTTTTTCCGAAATATTTTTTCGCAAATTTTTTTTTTCTGGACACATTTTATTTTATTAAAAATTGTTTCTGAAAGTCTTTTTTGCGAATATATTATTTCTAAATTCAATCCATTTGTGATACTCTAATTGTATTGATGTAAAAAAAGTTTTAAAAATAGATAAAAAGCGGTGGAAAAACGTAAGCGACATAAATTGTAAACAACATCGTTCTATTTGATTAACACCATTCGATTTCTATTGTTTGAAAACAATAGCGGATGTGCTCCCATAACAACGAGATCAAATTTCACGCTTGGTCGAATGAAATTTTGAATTATGTCGAGTGGAAAAGAAAAGAAAGAAAGCGTGAAAACTTCAACCATCGATGATCTATTGATATGATTATACACTGATGATTGTTTAAATATGTTTCATTATTTATTATTTTGAGTTAGCTGGTTTCATTTTGGCTAATTTACAGTACTAGTATCCAGTTAATATATTCCTGTGTTATTCAACTTTGAGAAAACCACATGGTCTTTATAGGTCTTTATGAAACGCGGAGTTTGTCTGTCAGATTTAGATTTTCAATTCAATTTTGATCAATTATATACCAACTCATTGGAATATTATTTAAAGCAGCAATCAGTGTTATAAAATACTTTCAACATCAATGAAACATAAACAAATCGAAAATAATAATTTCATAAACAGAAAGTTAAAAATTTTTATGTAAATTTTCGGGAAAATTTTCCCGAAATGCTTTCCCGGGACTCTACTTTTGGTCCGAGTCCCGGTTTCCCGGGACTCACTGCGATGCCCTATTGTTGTTTATTTTATCTTAGGATCAAGCTTGCGAGGATGTTGATATTGCCGATGGATCAGATTCCGATTCAGAAGATAATTTAGAAATGTTGTTACAACAAAGTTTACAAAAAGCTAACATGGAAAAAGAAAAGGTATTTTGTAGTTTGTTAGTTAGATTTATTCTTACCAAGATGTTCATGAATGTTAAATGGCACCAATAATGAACGGTTCATGAACGGTTCATGAACAGTTCATGAACGGTTTGTGAACGTTAAATGGCACAATTTTTCATGAACGGTTCATGAACGATTCGTGAACGGTTCATGAACGATTCATGAACGGTTCGTGAACGTTAAATGGCACAAACTTTCATGAACGGTTCATGAACCGTTCGTGAATAGTTCATGAACCGTTCATGAAAAATTCATGAACTTTTACAAATAACTATTTTGCTGTGTTCATGAACGTTCCGCAACATTCATGAACGGTTCATGAAAAATTGTGCCATTTAACGTTCACGAACCGTTCATTAAATTTTCACAGGGGTAACATAGAAATAAAGCAACGTTCATGGCATTTGAACAGTTTTTGTAGCATCCTGCACAGTTCCTGGCTTGTATTCTTGAGTGTGCAATATATCGCACAGCTGCTTGTTTGATTCTTATTTTTATTATTCAATACAATTTTCCAGTATGAAAGATAACGACAAAATATCACGATTAAATTTGTTCCGACGTTTCGACATTGCTGTTGTCATTTTCAAAGTTAAAAGAAATATTATATGAAATTACAAGATATATATAGGTAAAATTGTGCTGAGATATAAATTTAACATTCTATGGATATAAGTAGGAATTACGAAATCTACAGATATAAAAACAATAGAACGCTGTGACAAAGGACTTAATTGAATCACTTTGAATGTTAAGAGTCTGTTTTAGCCTCCTGCTTGCCAACATTTCATACACCAAACAGTCAAATTTTGAGTTACATTTTCGCACAACTGAAAACATGTGGGCAGATTCCCTGTAATTTTTGTTATGGGTTTTCAAGTGTTTTTCGACGGCCGACCCAGCAAATGTTTTTCGAAAAGCTTTTAATTTCAATACAATTTGTTGACTTTATATTATACTTAATGACTTCTACATCCAAATTTTGTTCGAGTTTTGATCAATGTTTTAGAAACAAACTAGACAAATAAAAAAGTATATAGTTTTTATTTAGAACAAATTGCCATAGTTACTGATCAGTATCATGTTTTCAGAAGTTTGCATAATCTAGTAATTAAAAACACTGAATTGAAATGGAATTTTAAATCATTAATTGAAATTTCAAACAACATTTGGCAGCATAAACAAACATGATTCTGAAATTGGTTTTATTTTGGAAAAGGGCTACCACACAATTGCAGATTTTTGAATTCATGTTTACTAAACTCAAAAAGGCTGGAACAATCGGAGAGTGATAATTATAATACAAGCCTCGAAGGCTTTCAATGGCTTCACTTGTGTGTGGTAACTCTTTTCTCTATATCACAAGCTAAATAGTTGGCAAGATAGAAAAGAAAGTAAGGCAAAAGATGATGAAGATGTGAAGATTTTTAGGAGAACAGTTATATAATCAGTAGACCTACTTAAACCTAGCTAAAACCGACTCTTAACTTTCAAAGTGATTCAATTAAGTCACGACTTTTAGTTTAATTGTTTCCTTTGTCACAGCGTTTTATTGTTTTTATATCTGTAGATTTTTGTAATTCTCTCTTTGTAAACAATAGCCATGGAATGTTAAATTTATATCTTAGCACAATTTTACCTATATATATCTTGTAATTTCATATATTATTTCTTTATCCTTGAAAATGACAACAGCAGCAATGTCGAAACGTCGGAACAAATTTAATCGTGATATTTTGTCGCTATCTTTCATACTAAAATGTTTTTCGAAGAAACTTTTAATTACTAAATTTACTTCCACTCAAAATATTATTGCCGTATATAGGTTGTTTAGAGTTAGTTCCTTGTGGAAGCAAAATTAGTAATGGGATTTAAGTTTTTAAACTTAAAATTGTTTAAATATAGTAAACCAGGTTTTATTTCACAAAGGCTACTGCAAAATGCGCAACAGCTTTGTGTTTAGGTTATCTGATACCAACACTTGGGATAATATGGAAGACACTCGAAAGATGGAAAACACTCTTCCTGTGAACTTGTGTCTTTCTGCTTCTTTCTTGTGTCTCCAAAACGCCTACGGTACGTGTTGATATCAGAGAACCAGAACACGGCTGTTGTGCGGTAGCCCTTTATTGATAATTGATAGTGACAAGAAGTTGCTTTGATTTTTATTCCAACTGCTGCCGCTTATCATATTGCTATTGTCTTATTATTTTCAAAGGGGATACATAGTTTAATGTATCAGAACAAATTGCCATGGTTACTGATATGTAACATATTTTCAGAAGTTTGCATAATCTAGTAATTAAAAACATTAAATTGAAATTGAGTATTGAATCATTAATTAAAAATTCGAACAACCTTTGGCAATATAAACAAACTCAATTCTGAAATTTGTTTTATTTTAGAAAAGGGTTACCTCACACTTCCAAATGTTTGAATTGATATTTATATTTACCGAACTCAAAAAAGTTGAAACACTCCGGAAGTTTCATTCTAAAATATCACGAAGGTTTTCTGCGATCTGATTGGTCGAAAGAGCGTGCATGAAATCCTAGGGTAAAACATGGCTCCGAAAACCGGGAAAAACCGCAAGCTTCGAAAAGTTTGATCTGTGATAAATTACAGAATTTATAATTTTTTGATAACAATCCAATAAATATCTCAATAATGGCTACGATTTACAAAAGGACATTTAGCTCAAGATGTTTTTATTTATTGAAAAGCGTGGTAAATGAGTTATTGGTCGTGTAACATGCAAAATAAAAACACAGAATGAAAGACAATTATAGGCTACGCTGTTTCAAGGTAAACCTAAAATATTTATAACAATTACTGCATTAATTTGCTAAAGAACTATTGTACCACTTATATTACAGACGTTCTTGTATATGTCTTTCTTTATTCGACAAAATCTATCTTGTTGTGGGATTCTCTTCATGCTTGGTTTATGAATTAAAATTGAATTTTAAATTGTGAATTCATAAATTGAAAATTCGCCGTCGAATGAGATTCCGACATTTGTTTTATTTTAGAAAAGGGTTACCACATGCTTGCAAATGTTTGTATTCATATTTACTAAACTCGAAAATGTTGGGAGACACTCGGGAAGCTAAAAATCACTCGCTCGGAGCTCCTCATTTTTCAACGCTTCACTCGTGTCTCCCAACATTTTCTCGTTTAGTAAATATGAATACAAACATGGCAAGTATATGGTAACCCTTTAATAGCACACAGGCTCCAAAGACTTTCAATACCTCACTTGTGTGTCCCAATATTTCGTATCTAATTCATGTGCCAACTGCTGCCGCTTAATGTATTACTGTTTATTATTATTATTATTTTCGAAGGGGAATACTCATTTCAAACTTGGTGAATATGATGAATCAATCAGTTGCTATTCAAATGGGATATTACTTGATCCAAAGAATGCAATTTTATACGCAAACAGAGCAATGGCACTTCTCAAATTAAACAAGTAAGGATTGAATTAGTGCCTAGTAGACTGAGCAACACATGTCTAGCATGGCTATTAATTTTATATAATAAATAGAATAATTCATGGCCTGTTGGAGATATGAATTTATTTTTCTTGTGTTCAAATCGACAGCTCACTCGCTCTCAAAGCTTCGCTCTTATAGAATTTGTTTTATTTCCAACATATAGAGGCATAGATATTAGATTTCAGGCTATTAGTCTGATGTGACTCCCAAAAAACAAGCAAACATTGCGTGTGGCATGACGTCAGCCACTAAATCATCATTATTAAAAATCAGTAAATATTCTTTTGTCCTCATGTGGTTGAAATTAAATTCTAAATGTCTATTTATGTTTCTTGTTTCTTCTTACTCATAATATTTTATTATTCATTTTGTTCTACTAGATACGGTGCAGCTGAAAGTGATTGTACAAAAGCATTAGAGATTGATCATACGTATATCAAAGCATTTTTAAGAAAAGCAACTGCGTTAGAAAAGATGAACAAATGCGAAGAAGCGTTAGAATGTTATAAGCAGATATTACAATTAGAAGCAGATCATTCACTAGCTACAAGAGAAGCCAAAAGACTTATAAATGTACGTATCATTATCAAAGTGCAGCTTGGATAAGACAAAATGTCCTCTTATCTGCAAACTTGCTTTAAAACTCTATACACTATTTTGTGATAACGTCCTTGTTAAACGATGTTTGATAAGTGCAAATTTGGTTAAATGTAATGA
The DNA here is from genome assembly GCA_916610825.1 of Haliclystus octoradiatus. Lineage (NCBI taxonomy): Eukaryota > Metazoa > Cnidaria > Staurozoa > Stauromedusae > Haliclystidae > Haliclystus > Haliclystus octoradiatus. The sequence continues at coordinate 18,214,721 of OU744453.1, read as the reverse complement.
AAATTGTTAGCAATTTTGATTTGCACTTATGCAGGTTAACTGTGGTAAGTAATTCTGAAGACACATTCCAACCAAATGTGAGCATATCACCATCACTCTACTAATCCTATAGGAATGGCTCTTATCACTAAAAACAATGATGACAAATTTCCATTGCTGTTCTCAAATGCGGCACTGCAGATCAGTTTCAAGACATATTCAATGACAAGGGTGTGATCGAAAGGGTGCATTGGTACAAATCATCTCCTTGGTATGCAATTATCTCAGCCATCAGTAGAATGGAGTAATTTAATTTTCTGATTAAATCAATGGCAATACAAGGGTAAACTTTGAGTGATTGCATCAGTGGAGATCATTGAACCAGGACATGTATCATTAAACATAATTGCAAGGTTCATTATAAAAAGTAGATTTGGATCTGTTTTGAATGTGTTGAATAGCTTGATTAGGTGTACAGTTTCATCTCTTGACCCTTGTTGCATAATGGTTAACCCTATTATATGCTCTACTTTTGCTGGCATGTATTTCCAGGACACGTGTTGATAACATCATCATCATCATCATCATATATTTATTCAGGGCCTGGTAAGCCATACTAGGCTTGTTTTCACAGGGCTGATTACAAAATGCATATAATATAGTATTTAAGAATACAATGTTAGTACAGTATTAGCAAATTTTACATTTATATAAGTATACAAATTTACATAAGATATATATTATTTAATTAATATTTTCTTCAAATTATCTATATATGTTGTTCTGTTAGCTATTTCTTTTATCCAGGAGGCTTGTTGATTTGTCAATTTGCTAAAGTTTAATTCTATATAAATATTTGGTTTAAATAAATAAATAATGTTAATGATGAGTCAAACAAATGACCAGACATAAATTTTCATTGAATAACAATTTTCAGCCACAATTCCCTAAATTATCAAAAATTATCGAGATCACAGACTTTGACAAACATTCTAACAATTTTTGTTTTCATCTGTTCTCTAGCTCACGTCAGTAAAGAAAACACAAAGTAGGCGACATAAGGTATAATATCTGCTAGGTGGAATCATTTTTATCTCATCTATGTGAACAGGGTCCAACAAAAGTAAGAATCCTAGAATACTGGATTCCGGAAAGTTAGAGCAAGTTCTGAAGAAAATTGATATTTTTATGGTTTATTGGTCAAATTTCAACAAAAAAGTCTGAAGAAAATGTTGATTTCCCTCAAGGATTCCAGAAGACTGAATATTTTGTCGGACCCCTACCTGTGAACAAATTCCATGAGTTCATGAAATTTTCCGAGTGGAGTAGCTATAGACAGCTTCATAATGGTCCGGAAGCAAACCTCTTGCTGTACTATGACTAGGCTGTAATATTAAACCTGTCACATCTTCTAACCAGTGCCATGGGTTATTATATAGAGTGTACACTCTAGGTGTTGTTTATGTTTAACTCTGTCTCTTACCACTAGAAACAATTGTAGCCTTTCGATTACGATTAAATGATGATCTACTTCTGTTAACGTTGATCTTTATTTATTCTTGAAAGTTTTTATTGTCCTTTTTAGACACCATTGACACGCATCACTATCAATGAGATCAACACAGCACCTGAAAAGGTTTTTCCAATGATTGTTGAATCTAACCATGTTGAAATGGGTGTTGAAAATATCAAGATTAGAAATGAAACAAAATCTACAGCTACCAAAATTGAATCAAGGTATATGCGTGTAATGTTGATTCAATCATATATTATTCAATGAACTTAAAAAAACTTGAAAACTTATTCAGTAAAGAGGGCCTACCCTTGCAAAAAACAGTTCATGAGTTCATGAACAGTTCATGAACATTATATGACTCAGATTTTCTCGAACTGTTCATGAATTGTTCATGAACAGTTCATGAACCCTCACAGACAGTTCATGAACAGTTCACGAACAGTTCATGAAAATTCGGGGCCATTTAACGTTCATGAACTGTTCATGAACTGTTTTTATAAACTCCTGAACTGTTTTTGCAGGGGTAAAAGTTTGAAAAATCATAATATAATATTGGTAAAGTGGGAAAAACCTTGGAACCATGATGTAATACGATAAAAAAAATTTTCTCATAGATTTGGCCTGAAATACGCCTTTGATAGCAGTCTTTCCCCAACAAGGAAATTCACAGATCTAAAAAACGATAAATTACGCCGCTGTAGTTTTCAGACTCAAATCATGTATTAAAATTATCGTTTCAAAGTATTGTCCCACTTTAAAGTTCACAGTATAACAACAATAAACTTGCATTTCGTACATGAGGCCTAGGTCGTAATCAAATTCAATTAGTTTGATGATCGCATTTGGTAATAATAAAATCATCACATGCAACATTATTAATCAAATTTTTCTTTTCTAGGAATCAATATCAACGGCTAACAAAAGTTCCAAGAAACGCATTTGAGTTTGAAAAAGAACTTGTAAAAATAAAACAAGATCAAGAGATGTTTTGTGAATTTATGGATGTAGGTTTTCAATCAAAGTTTCCAATTATTAGGCATATGATAGTGGTTTGTTGATGTAGCAAAACTCTATCTTATATTCTCTCTTGAAGCCAATAATTCAATAAAGCTATGGCTTATATAGAAACAGTGTGCCAACTACTTTGTAAAATAACTACCAACTAGCACATGTTTATTTTCTTTTGCATGTTTTTCTCACGCTTATGTAAAATGTATTTGAAAAATCCTGATCAAATTGGAATTTCTCTTGTAGCGTCAATGTTTGAATTAAAAGATTGATTGTGTTGTTGAACTTTTCCGCAACTTGACATTGTATATCTGAACCAATCATATTGATTGAATCAACTTCATTATTATACAAAGTGTAATATCACAACTGATTTAATCAAATTTTGTTTCATAGACAATTCCTTTGAAATCTTATACAACATTAATGAAACAGAGCATTGAAAACATTCTTCCATTCCTAGTAAAATATTATGCAACACGATTAAAGACGTAAGTACACACAAAGACCAACTTCAAATTCATTGACTTGTGTTGAGGCATGGATTGTCATTAAACAAACTTACTTTGCCTCTATGATTATGCCAGACCGTTTGATGCAGTCAGGGTCCAACAAAAGTAGAAACCCTGAGAGGTTAGAGCAAATTCAAAGGAAAATTGATATTTTTAACGATTTATAGGCCAAGCAACAACAAACAAAATTCAGAAGAAAGTGTTGAAATGCCTCTAGAATTCCAGTAGTCTCAACCTTTTTCAGGACCCTGACTGCAGTGAACTTTGAAACGATCATTTTAATACATAATTTGAATTTAAAAACTACAGCGGCGTAATTTATCTTTTTTTAGATCCCTGAATTTCCTTGTTGGAGTAAAAACTGCGTATTTCATGCCAAATCTCTCAAAGAAAAAACAAATTGTATCGTATTACATTATGGTTCCATGGTTTTCCCCACTTTAACAATATTGTATTATGATTTTTCGAAATTTTGGCCCTGTTTACTGGATAAGTTTTCAAAGTTTTTTTAAGTTCATTGATTAATATATGATTGAATTAACGTTACACACATATACCGTGATTCAATTTTGGTAGCTGTAAATTTTGTTTCATTTCTAATCTTGATATTTTCAACCCCCATTTCAACATGGTTAGATTCAACAATCATTGCAGAAGCCTTTCCAGGTGCTGTGTTGATCTTATTGATAGTGATGCAGTGTGACCCTGCGAAAAAAATCCATGAACAGTTCATGAACATTGTTTTGTTGGTTCATGAACAGTTCATGAACAGTCACAAAGAGTTCATGAACACTTCATGAACCGGTTCATGAACTGGTTCATGACGTGAAATTGCACAAAAGTTCATGAACTTTTGGGCAATTTCACGTTCATGAACTCATGAACTTTTTTTGCAGTGTAGTGAATGATCCATATGTGATGTGATGCTACCAGTAGACATACTATTTTTATTGTTGTTAAATACGTAAAAAAAGTTTTTAACTAAATCTTAATTCAACTTTAATTTAAATTTGAGAAATGTTGTTCATTGTATTTATTGCAGGAAGGGTCAAAATTGTCTAGATGAACTTCAAACGCTTTTAAAAGTACCAAGATTTGACGTCGCTATGATGTTTCTATCTTCTGAAAACAAACAAGGTGAATATTGTACTATGATTCTGTGTTCTCATCTTCTCTAGTCTCTACAGTTATAATAAGGATAATATAAATATATATAGTAATAATATTAGTAATAATAATAATGACATATAGTTGTCTATCAACAGATAATAGTGCTCAATGCCAGTGATTGACAGAGCGTAAATACTAATGATAAAATGGAGTCAAAGATATATGTATGTTTTTCATTTAATACTGTCTGATGATCGCATAAAGTGAATGTGTAATGTGTAAGTCTGATGATCGCGAAAGGAATGTGTAATCTTTGACTGCATTTTATTATTAGTAGTAATAATGTTAGAAATATTAAAACTTAATATTGGCAATTGGATAGTGCTCAATGCTAGTGAATAGAAGAGCGTAAATTATAATAATAATAATGAAAAGGTCAAGAACTTTGATTTTTGTTGTCTGATGATTGTTTAATCATGTATAGAGTTACAACCATATAATATGTCTTTCTTGACCTTCTTCTTATTATTATTATTATTAATAATAAGGATAATATAGGCCTACATTTGATATATGGCGCTAAGGGAAATAATGAGTTTAATCTCCCTGAGGTCCTCAGATGAACCCAAGGGGGAAATGTAGCTCACTATTTTCCGAGGCAGTCATACATGAAGTACTTTAGTATATTATGGTTTTAACTAGACAATTATAAGACGCAATCAATATTAATAATTTGATTGAATTATTCATATTACAGTGCTGCAAAACGCAGTAATAACAATAAGCGTAAAAGAATTGAGAATTACGCAAAATTAATACTTAAAAACGATTTTAACTCGCTTGAAAGGTGATGGGATTTCAATCAAACGTCAAAGGCAATATTTTATTTCCATATTTATCTTAATGTTAATTACTGCGTTTGCTTCGGTAAAATCCCCTACGTTAAAGCAATGGAATTTTCAGTAGACAGTAGTGTAACAAGATATAATTATTTTTAAGAGGCTATCAGTTATTTCTTTTTATTTGTACTCTACTAGCATTCTTGAATGCGAGAGTAAGCTACTTACATTTCCTCTATAATCGCTGTGAAAGTGATAAAAGCAAACGTTGTTGCATTCATTACACAAGTCTTTACCTCCAATCAATTTCTCGATTTCAACAAATGAAAGATTTGATAATCGTTTAGTATTCTGTTCATTTGCCATAGTTGCGATGAAGAGTTGCTGCTTTGCTTTCTGGAATCCTGGAAATGTCAACTTTTTCTTCTGAATTTTTTGTTGAGGTATAAATCATGGCAATATCAATTTTCTTCTTTCCGTATGGGATATAAAATCCCATGATCCCCATCTCTCTCTTCGTACTCTGGTTTCTATAAACTAAACTCATTACAAAATACATACCTCGATTTTACATCAAGCAGGGTGTCACAAAAGTTTTGATCTTCCGGGAACTGTGTTGTTCGATTGTAAACCTTCCGGGTTGGAATTTATAATACTTCATAGTTTTGAAGAGTTGATCTTAAAGTTTTACAAGTTTGACTTACTTTGAAGCAAGATGCATGGATTTCAAAACACAAAAAATATGAAATCCCAGAATAATAAATTTCGAATAAGAAAATAATCATGATAAGATTGGAAATCTTCTGATTTTGTGCTGGCCTTCCGGGAACCAGGTTCCCAGGATCCGGCACTTTGTGACAGCCTGATATCAAGAACATCATTTTTATTGCAGACATTAAAGCGTTATTTGAATCATTGAAAAACTCGGAACATTTCCAAGCAAATACAATTCAATTCAATAATCTAAAAAAACAATATTGCAAAATGTAAATAAGATACAACAACAGCATTTGCTTTCAGCATTAATGTAGATAAAATGTTTCCTTGAATGCATATCATTCTCCTGAAAGTTAAAATGTAGATATATAAATGTATTATGTTGTGTTCAGATAAAATATTTTTTTAAATCAATAATATGAACGAGAACATTCTAGGAGTAAGTGTGATGTTGGCTGCGTTATTGTTTATTTTTACCTGCGAATCGCATGATGATATAATAGCTATGTGTCTTTTATGAAGTTATCGTTTACTTTGAAATACTATTTGTTAATTGATTGTATTTTTGAATATTTTATAAACCCTGACTTTAACAGTGTCCGTTAAATTATTTTTCCTTCCAAACTTTTTCGGTAATTTCATCATGCAAATGTTTTCTTATCTTTTTATTTTACGGTTATTGTCATAACAATATGACAGTTTTACTTCTCTGTCCAAGAAAAGAAAGCAGGTGATTTTTCTTCTACTAAAAAAATACTTGGATACAACTATTTCTTCCTCCTCCTTCTAAAGTTGTGCTAGCCTTCCATGACTCGCAGTTCAAGAATCCTTCATTTTATCGAACCCTGCCTGACCACTATCAAATTATCAAATACGATTTCTATTACTGTAACTCTTTTTGTTGAATTCAATAGCTTGTTTCCCCTGCATCTAACATTAAATAGCAAATCTAATATTTATTTGTTTATAACCTAAAATATTGTACGTATATGACCAGGGTCGGACAAAAGTAGGAATCCAGTAATTCAAGATTCTGGAAGGTGAGAGCGAATTCAGAAGAAAATCGATATTCTTATGATTTATTGGTCAAACCTCAACCAAATAATTCAGAAGAATATGTTGAAATGTCTCTAGAATTCCAGGAAGGCTGGACCTTTTGTCGGACCCTGTATGCACCTATTGGGACTATCATGGTTAAAAGTTGGATTTAGTAAAAATAAAGAAAATGTTGAAAAGTTGGATGTACTTGTGTTTAGTTAATCTCTACTAATGTTTGTGTTTGTTGGGGTTGATAGAAAATGGGGAAATCATCTTTCCCACTTGTTAATAGCAGCACAGACCTCAAGTGGAGACAAGACCTTTCAGGTTATGCTGCGCAATTATCTTAACTTATGACTAGAAGCAATACTATTGGAAGGTTTGTGGCTATAATAACTGAAATGACTATGGAGTTTGTGTAAGAGAAATGACTCTAAATGCTCTTTATTGATCTTAGTCGCGACCACTCCCAGATCAATTTTAGTGTTTTTGAAGCCGGATGAGCTTCTTCACTGAAGACATGGAGAAACCACGTCATTAAAAGGGTTTGATAGAAAGTGAAAAAAATTGTTCTAAGGAGATGACGAATGCGTTTGCTAAAAATCCTTAGAAAATGTTTTTTGGCCAAATAAAATACACAATCCAACACGTCAGAAAATTGAAGGAGCGGCTAACCGACATGGATTTTTGAAATATAAAAAGTCTGGCAAATGCTGTTGTTGCTTACCCAGGGCTTAAAGGGTTTGATTACGTGTTCTTTGTTACAGATTGGACAAACAACAAACAAATTTATTTGATATCCAGTCATTGACTAGAATAGTTTGGCAGTTTTTGCTTAGACTGTTCCACATAAATAAACCGCTCTTGGCTTCCCATTCAACCACTGCAGAAAACATAAGAATTCAACATAAACCTTTGAACATTCATGAACTGTTCATGAACACCTTATAATAGAAAATTTATGAACCTTTCTTTTATGAAAAATTCATATAAAATTCGCTAATGACCCGTTTTTCATGAATTTTTCATAAACAGTCCGTCCATGAAAATTTTACAATTTGGTATTCATGGACAGTTTTCACATGAGAAATGCCATTGTCATTGATAAAGTACAAACATAAAATCTCAAATTTTATCTCCAATCTTTGATTCATTTATGTAAGGCATTGCATTTTATTTTAAAAGTTTAATCATTCAACAAATTTACAATATCTTTACATCAATAAACCAAATCTTTATAATATAAATGTATCCCCACGTTATTCTTATAATTTATTGAAATTTTGATATTTATTTATAAATTTCTGTTTGATTTATTAAATTTGAAAATTTATTATCCATTATATACAAATAGATAGTAATCTTTTAGATTTTGTCTCAGAAAAATTGACAATAGTACAGTTTATAAGATCTAATTCAATAACAATGCTTTGATATGTAAAATGTTGTATAAATTTATATAGCTTTGAAATATGATTAGTTCCAATTAGTATCCAAATTCATCATTTTGATCTGGAATAGTTAATTCTGTTACCCAATTGAATTGAATTGAAATTTTTACAATCATTTGATTTCTTGAGAAGGAATATACTGATAATTATACAAACTCTAAATATAATATTTCTATACTAATCTTTGCTAATGGTCCATCAGACTTTATTTGTTAAATGTTGTTACTTTAGTCTATTGATTATTTATGTTAATGATGTAATTTTTGTATTGAGCTAAGGCATTAATTTTCTGTTACGCAAATTTCTTCCCAGATTATTAGTTCCTTATTTTATGAAATACTTCCGTAATTCAAGTCTGCATTAAACCTAGCCCTGAGTATAAAATATCTGAATCCATAATAGGTTGTGTATTCTCTTCCCAGTATACTTCTTCATATTATTTCATTGTTTTGAAAGGTACTAATTATTTTGTTGGTGTTACATCATATAAACACCCTTGATAAATCTTGGATTCAAATTGCATAATAACCTTTATCCTTCATATCCAGCAAAATTCTTCCAATTTCCAACTAATATTCCTTAATCAGTCGATGTCAAGTACTGATTACTATTCATTGTGTTACCGTAAATCGTTTACATATGCTTAACGTCTGGATATAAAATCTTTACAAATCTGTAAGTTCATTATTCAGTATATTTCTTAACGATTTCCAGTTTATTATCTCTATTTTGAGAGCTTTTCATTCTCGTTAACCAACCAAGTACACTTTCACGATCTTCAAAAGATCCAAATAACAATAGTAAAGAACATCGATGTTTTAATTCTTCGATATCATACCCATCGTCATCACTATTATCTTTTGGTGTTTCACATTGCTTATCAATAACAAATGTCAAATCAAACGACGTTAATTCACTGAATTCAATTCTAACAATTTGATCGATACTAAACGATTGTAAGAAAACATATTGATCATTATCAGGTAATTCTTTCGAAAATAAAGGTAACGGATAATGAACGTAATCTTCTTTAATTAAACAAACCATTGTTTCCGTAATAACTATTGTACATAACAGCATTGTGTCGAGATCACTGCATTGAACATGCGCTAACGTATAACATACAACACTGAATGCTCCAATATTACTTTTAAAATGTTCTGTAATGTAATAATTTAATTTTTCTAGTACATCGTCGCATGGATATACAAATTGAAGCGATGGTTTTTTATCGATATTATCAGTTTGTGATTTTTCAGATTGTTTCGAGTAATAATTAAATTCTGGTATTGATGTAATCATTGCGATTGATTTATTGAATTCTGTTTTCGCACCTAAAGCTTGTAACATCAAACTTGATTTATCGTGAGATCTAATTACCAATACAAATGTTGTATCTGATATATCGCTTTCAATTCTTATCGTTTGATCAAAAAGTCCAACAACAATCTGGGTGAGTAATTTAACTGGAATATTTAAACAGTATAATTTTGATTGATGATCGGACGATGTGAAAGGAAACCAACTATTATTTGACAATTTGTCATTTTTATGCGTAATAAATGACACATATGTCTTACCAATAATGACAACTGCGTCAAATTCTTTTGCGGAATCATTATAAGCTATAACCGGACATTTAGTCCAATAAAATGAAGATTGTTCATCGTTAACCAAAGTTGTATCTAAGAAACTTTCACAAAATTTAGAAAATCTTTTTCGGGGTAATTGAGATATACTTTCTAATATATCAGAGATGGGCTTATTAACCACCGTATTTGTTTCATCTTCAATATCAAAGTTAGACCTAACAGGTTTCAAACATGTATTTGGATTAAACATATTTGATTTTGTTACAACTAAAGTACCATCAAATCGGTTACTCCATAAACACGAAAGCGATCGTGTAAATTGTTCACGTTCAGCAAGAGAATGAAATAATAAAGGCCATGATTTACAAGCCACATTTTCATGTGAATCTGATAGTACTGTCACTTTATCTTCAAATGACATTGTCACACCATATCGGCTACCCATATAATAACAATCAAATTTCTGTTGCCAAACATCAATACCGACTAAGAATTGTAATTCTTCGTTCTTATCGACAACCCAATTTGGCGTAGTTGGTTGTTTCCTCACGAATGTTGGCGGTGGCCAATGGACATGATCCTCTTCGCATAAGAACACTCGTGAATTTGTTAAGATTAAACTTCTTTTTTGAGTTTCAGAAGTTTGATTGAAATCTTCACTGTGATAAACTAAACAATACGCAATTAAATTTTCTCTTTCGTTAAACGGTGTAATATTTTGTAACATTAACTGATCTTGTAACATGTTAATTTTTTTCTCATCTGGATATACAATTGTTGGACCTTTTGAATTAATTTTATCTTCATTGTCACTAAATAAAGAACATATTATTTCCAGGAATTGTGACGTACAAGCAGCATCCCGTGTTACAAATGTTGTGGTTCCATTAGTACCTTCCTTTTTCAGTTCAATTCTAAACGCTTGATCGTATAAACCAACAGTGATTTGTTTGATAGCAGATATTGAGAACGCCATTAACTCACTCAATACATCGTATAATTCTGTTAACGTAGTTAGTGGAGCTGTTTCAAATTGATTTAGATTAACTTTGAAGTGAAATATATGAATGTTAAGGTTCGTAATAACCAAACAAACTGGAAATTCATTTTCTGGATGATTATAAGGTAAACAACTTGCCCAAATACTTAATATCAGATCTTGATTTCCTGGACAATAAATGCGTCCATGTAGACCATCACTGTCTCTTCGTTCGTTTGAAATTCCTTGTAAAAATGTTTGGAAATAAGACATTAAAAGGACATCAGAAAATCCAAACGGATTGTCAAAATTTGATGTAAAACTTCCAACAGATTTCCCTTTGGTCTTCTTTCTTTCAGACCTAAAACAATAACAAGAAATTCATAGAAAATTGTGCAATTTGTACTTGGTATAGATTTTTGCAGGATATCCTTGGCTCATAGGTAAAAGTATAAAGAAATAAAATATCTACTTACAATGATAAGTCACTGTGCTGAACTAAACATCTCAACATTGCATACAAAGCTGCAGCATCATCCATACTAGTTGGTTGATATTGAATATGTTGCCTAATTTGCCCGTCATTATTTTCTTCGTATTGAAAAGACATCTTGACACTATCAATATCATCTAGAATTTCAAGTTGGCTGATATTACCTGAATCACAACAGAATAAATTAGTACACAAAAGCCTTTTGAGTGTCTCATACCAACCCTGAGTGTCTATTTAACCCATATTGTACAATATTTGTCGTAAATTATCACACATATTATTCAATATTTTAGGAAAACCTTGAATTGTTCAAACCATGATTTGAAACAATTTTATATTTTTCATACTCCGGTTATTGTTTGCCAATTTAGTCGAATCATGACATTCAAATTCATTTCGAGTCACAAATTGAAAAGTGTTTGTGTGGCATTTTATTCCGACAGCGTTTCAATATTAGGGTATTAATAAAGGCTTCATTCGTTCTATTTTATAATAATTTATAGGTTATTTTTCCTCAAAAGCCCAACCATTTCAAAAAAATTCATTGAGTTCATGAACTGTTTATTTATAGAGTGCTCATAAATATTCATTGCAATTATTTAGCAAAGACAATTATTTAAAACAATAATGTAATTGTAAGATTTTGAAGAATTTCTGGAAAACATCCTTTTAGACAATGTCTGCTTATAAAATGTTTTAATTTCTATTAAGTAGAATATATACATACAGTCAAACTTGTTATAACGGTCACCTATATACAGCGGCCACCTGTCTATAGTGGTCACTCTTGCAATGTTTATTTTCTATTGAATCAAACCTGTATATAAAGTCCACATGTCTATAATGGTCAATTTATCTACCCCTTGTAGCTGGCCGTTATATACAGGTTTCACTGTACACAGAAATGCGAAGATTTGCCCTACTACATGCATGAGAATAAAGTTTAGTCAATAGAGAGAAAAACCCATGAAAATCTACTAAAACAATAGCTAGATTATGGTTTTCTTTGTTTTGGAGAAAATAGAAAAGGAGGAAATTCGTTGATTGGGGGAACTAAAATAAACCTCTTGCTGCAATTACCTAGTGGATACTCTACTTCTGTCAGTGTTTCTGGATCACAACTTATTTGCATTAAAACATTATGATCCAAATCAACAGAAACAATGTGTTCAGCACATTTCCCATCCTCATCTTTCAACGTAACAAGAAAAGATTCACCAAATCTGTGATATAAATTGTATATTAAATTATTAAAAAAAAAAAAACAGTTATCACCTAAAGTTATCTTAACTTTATAGATTGTAAAGCGCTATTGAGCAATTTTGAAAATAGCGCTATAGAAATAAATAAACTTATTATTATTATTATTATTATTATTTTTATTAATATTATTATTATTATTATTATTATTATTATTATTATTATTATTATTATTATTATTATTATTATTATTATTATTATTATTATTATTATTATTATTATTATTATTATTATTATTATTATTATTATTATTATTATTATTATTATTATTATTATTATTATTATTATTATTATTATTATTATTATTATTATTATTATTATTATTATTATTATTATTATTATTATTATTATTATTATTATTATTATTATTATTATTATTATTATTATTATTATTTTTGAGACAAATGACAGCGATAAAAGAGACATAATTTAGCAACGTTTCGTTATCTTCTTAATAACATCGTCAGGCGAGTGAGTGATATTGAAAATTTCATAAAATATATAGAGAAAACTAATTGACATAATTCTAATAGAGCGATTAAATTAAATTAAATTAAATTCACAGACATCGATACGGAAGACTGTCAGTGATCAAACAAAGAGCCGGGATTTAACAGAGTCTAATTGCGTGTTGAGTGTAGGCTTGATCTGCCGAATCGCAAGCATTTCATGAATGAGGCAATCAAAACGGTTCTTACATTTTTTAATAACTCGAAAGTTTTGATGACAATCGCGGACGGTAATACCATGCGAATGGCGAAGATGTGATCCAATGGCCGATCCAGTATGTCCGTCAATGCGTTGTCATCAAAACTTTCGAGTTATTAAAAAATGTAAGAACCGTTTTGATTGCCTCATTCATGAAATGCTTGCGATTCGGCAGATCAAGCCTACACTCAACACGCAATTAGACTCTGTTAAATCCCGGCTCTTTGTTTGATCACTGACAGTCTTCCGTATCGATGTCTGTGAATTTAATTTAATTTAATTTAATCGCTCTATTAGAATTATGTCAATTAGTTTTCTCTATATATTTTATGAAATTTTCAATATCACTCACTCGCCTGACGATGTTATTAAGAAGATAACGAAACGTTGCTAAATTATGTCTCTTTTATCGCTGTCATTTGTCTCAAAATTAATAAGTAAAAATTTATTAATTATTATTATTATTATTATTATTATTATTATTATTATTATTATTATTATTATTATTATTATTATTATTATTATTATTATTATTATTATTATTATTATTATTATTATTATTATTATTATTATTATTATTATTATTATTATTATTATTATTATTATTATTATTATTATTATTATTATTATTATTATTATTATTATTATTATTATTATTAGATATTATCTAATAACAAAAATTAGTGCTCAATGTCAGCATTTGAAAGAGATTAAATATAACAAAAGAAGTAACAGACTACATTTTCATAATTGTTACTAATAGTTTCATGCTTGACGCAATCATCAGACAAATAAACTAGAATCTAATCTAGCTAAATTATTTACAGGCCCTTATATGCAGGATTGATTTTATAGAAAATATTATTTCAGTTGTACCAAATGTGATTGCTATAAACAGGTGGCTGCTATATAGAGGTGATATCTGTTATCACAGGTTTGACTATCCTTTCAAATTATGCAGTGTGTGAGGCATATGTATGCAATGTCCTCAATAGAATTTACTACAGACATGGTTTCCCATCATATAGGCCGCTTATAATGCGTTATAGACAAGATAATAACATATTCATTGTTCTTCCCAAGCTAACAGTTTTGTGATTGGATCTATGGATTCAATACAGATTCCATGGCCTTATGTTTTGTTTCCATAACCTTGGCTTCATAACAGAATTACGAATTATACTAGATTTGAAATGTAATGTCTTACAATCTTTCCTTGTCCTTTAAATAGTTAATGATAGCTTTTTGTAATGTGGGTTGAAGGCATAACAATTCCACGTCCATAGAAATTTCATCGATTGACTGAAACAAAATAAAATAAAAATTGTGAGAAACAGCCCCTACGAAAAACAGTTCAGGAGTTCATGAACAGTTCATGAATGTTAATGCACAGCCTTCGAATATGCACTAATTCACTACACTACTTATGGTTTGAAAAATGGCATTCACTTTTCAACTTTGGACCCTCAAGGCGCGGTGGTCAATGCTATGCCTTAAATGATAGGCCTAATATTAAAAATTATTTTCATTTCTTGTTACCATTTTACTTTGATGTTCTTATAAATATTATCAAAAAATAATCAATTTAATTTCATACTGACAGAGAATACATACTTCAAATTTTGGTTTTAACGCTATTGGACATAAATATTGATTGCTAGAGAAATCCTCCAGTAAATTGGAGCGAAGCAAGTTAGGGTAAAGTATTTTGGAAAAGGACACAATAATAAACATTTTATTTTAATTTTGATTTCTCAAATGTACTGTTTTATCATATTGGTATTGCTTAATCTATAACCTACATGGATTTCCCTGGAAGTGATATCTCAAAATAAAACTATATAAATTAGAAAGCATATCAGGTCTTACATTGGTTGAAGTCATTTTATTTCTATTTTCTTTCGTGACTGTCTCAACATTTTGTTTGCTAATCTGTGGGATAAACAAAACAAAAACAATATTTACACGTTTCCTTCCCTGCGAAAAACCGTTCAGGGGTTCATGAACAGTTCCTGAACAATCCAGGAACATTAAATGGCGCCAATTTTGAAAGACGAAAGTTTGAAAATTGATTTGCATTCTCGATTTTATTGTTCTAATGGGTAAAAGAATATTAAGTTCAAAATTTGAGTCAAAAAAAATTTTGGAAAATGAGCGCTCAATGCCCCTCTAAATTAATACACAAAGCCAATGAGCAAAATGCTTGAAAACTTTGAAAATCTCATTAAATCTCAGTAAGGCATTTTTAAATATTTTTGCGATGTCTATGAAGGCAACAATCTCAGAAATGCTACTGTGTCAATAAAGATATATTGGATGAGAACCTATGGTGAAAAATTGTGCTTTAAAGTGATACATTTGAATGTACGGCTTCCACTGTGATTGTGACAGCTTATACAATTGTTTACCCATTAGAACAATAAAATTGAGAATGCAATTCAACTTTCAATCTTTCATTTTTTAGTCTACTGTCTACGTATAAATTTCAGTTAACAGATCATTCAAATAATACATACTTGTTCAACATTATTTGGAGTTGATGAGATTGATGGTTTTGCGTCATTTTGCAAGGGTGTAACCAGAGTTTTATTGGTGGTGTTTGCAACTATATTGCCATCTTCAAAACAGAAATTACAAAAAAATTAATGTCAATTTAAACAGTTTTTACATTTCACTGGCTGAAATTCAAGATAATATAGCAATGATGATTACAGTGTAACCCGCTTAAGTGCAATTCTGATAAGTGAAATTCCCGAATTCCGGCTTATCTGCAACCTAACTTTAAACTACCGCACTATGATTTCTTTTCGGTCAAGTCCTTGCTAAGTAACATTGGATTGGTCAAGTCCTAGATAAGTAACAAATATTTTGGTGCTGATATAAGTCAATCTGGGGAGAAAAAATCTTAAAAAAGGTATACCTGTTCAGTGTTGCATAAGCAGATAGTTCGGACGCTACTTACCAACAGCATTTGGTATACTTTTGATTCGAGCAATTCGGTTCTTCTACAACAAAAATCAATCATTCATAATAAATTTTTGATAAACATTGAATACAAAACTACAGTGTAACCTTGTTAATATCATCACTATCCTGTGGTGCAGCCAGAAATTGTGATAATAAGCAAGTTGTGATATTAATTAACCAGGGTGAGATTGTTGAGTTTGATAGAAACTGGTTCTGGAAAGGTAATGATACTAAGCGGGTTGTGATATCAACAGTAGTGATATTAACGGAGTTAACACTACCAGAAATCAATCATTTTATAGAAGAATGTCAGAGTTTATCATCTGAGAACATAGTCAAGTTGAATACGTAAAAATATAATATAATTTATCAATTTAAAAATTTGTTAAAAATTGACTCTCCTAAAATTTGTTTGGAAACTTGGATACAACTATTTCTATGGTCATGACGTCACTCGAAACAATGTTTCTAAATATATCATTCCTCCTTACTTCATCTGAAAATGCAGGCAAGCGTATCGGCCAATGAAATCGCTAGGAAATATTCAATCACTTTAGAAGAACAGTTCATAAACAATTCATGAAAAAGTCCATGAAAATGGTATCATTTAACATTCATGAAATGTTCATGAACTCAACAAATTATTTTGCAGGAGCAATATTGTTTATATGTTGGGTAAAAGCAGGAGATTGATGATCATTCGCTGATATTTCATTCTTTTTCGGTCTTACTTGGACATACTAAGTTGACCTTGGTTTGCTAAGCTTGGAGAAAGAGATAATTCACCGTACTGCTTGCTTTGCCCATAATGCTTTTAATGGAAACATTGGACAAGATTTGAAAATATCTTCCAATGGCTTGACTCATGCCATTTGAAAAGAACAACTGCAGCAGGATTTTTTTTTATTTTACCATTTCTTCTAACTAACAGGGGAAAGCACTGTTTTAGCTATGCTGGGGCGAAATTACTCAATGATTATAATAATTAAATACTATTTCATCCAAAAGCCTTCGAAACATCTCTCAAACAAGAGCTAAAAGTAACACCAGGACATTGCAACTAGCAGCGTATTGCCAAACCAATCAACCTTGTTTGAATATTATATTATAACAAATTGCTTACTTACGTGAACCTACAACAATTGAAAATTCATCTTATAAAAAATATAAGCATCAAGAAATGACGCCATAAAAAAAATTATACTATGTAGATAATGTACCGAGATACAATGTAAAATCTTAATCAATTAATACTCTGGTTAACATACCTTTCTAGGACCAACAACACTGCAAACCTTTTCTGTCTCATCTGATCTGATGTTTGAGAAATCATCTTGGATGACTTCAAAGCGTTTAATTTCATTACGCAGTTCATTTATCTTTCTCTAAAAATTATTAAAATTGATTGCAAATGCAATATAAAAGAGTTTCTTTCAAAGACACTTTCATTTTCAACATTTAATTTTATATAGGGGGTTTTGAAAACTTGAAAAATCAACCTACCATTTCAAAATGACTTGGTTTTCTACCATCGAGAATGATCTGCAAAAAATTATAAAACGACAGACATGTTGGATAACAGCAAACTGAATTCCAAGATTTACAATTGGATCGTAATGTCATTACAATTGTTGTTTTTAACAATAATCCTGATACATTTATATAATTCTTACCAGTTCTCTATCGACTTCCAATTGGGACATCATTGATATACGATAATTCTTTGTTGTTGTGACTGAATTTCCTCTTAAATCTAGTTTGCGCAATCGTTTCATTCTACCTAATTTGAGAATATCTTTCATCTAAAATAAATAAATTAATTTTAGTGAAGTTAGATAAGATTTGGTTGTTAAGTGACACATGTGCTGTTCTACTAAATAATGTGTGCATGCATTTTTATTTATAATTTATTTTTATTGCCCAAATCCTTAATCAACGCACCAAGGTTGCAATTGGATTGCATCAAGTTCTGGTATGGTATGGATGGAATTGCTTAGTATTGTTGTATAAAGCTTGTTAAAATCATTTATCAATGTTTTTTTTTTTTTTTTTTTTTTTGGATTTATCATTTATCCACAAACCGGGTAAGCTTGCAGCTTTTTTCACCGGAGTGGTTGGTTAATTTGTTAGTATTTTGAAGCTTGTGTGTGTTTAATAGCCGGATGCCCTTCCTGACGCCAACCTATAGTTCTCCGGCCAGGGATTAAACCCGAGACCCTGCGGGCCGTGGTCCAACACCCTAGCCATTACACCAAGGCCGCACTGTATAGTGTTGGTAGTGTAGTGTGGTATTTCACTGTATCGCGCGCACTATCATAATGGTATCTTGATTGAGTATACTACTTACGTCATTAATGTCATTATTTGACAGATCAAGATGTTCAAGACTTTGAATATTTGATAAATCTGAAACAATATTTGAGTAATCTTTGTTAGTGAATTAAAACAAGCATGTAAACATTTTCACAGTGAAATAATAAGACTAATATACAATCAAACCTGTTATAACGGTCACCTCTATACATCAACCACCTGTATACAGTGATTAATCCAGCTTCATGTAGTTGTGTCAACTCTGTATATAAATGCCATCTGTCTACAGTGGGCAATTTATGTACATGACAAGTTTGACAGTATGTCTACTATTATTCTTATTTAAATCGAAATAAGTCGATAATAGATGTGATTATGAGGAGGATTAGCTCAGATGGAAGAGCAACTGAACTTCAGATCGGATCATATCTGATCGACCGTGGTTCAAATCCCCCTAAGGTTAACTCAGCCTTGACTTTATCTGAAACATCAAATGAGTACCATCTGAGGATGGCGGATGGAATGGTCCAGAGGGAATTGCATTGTGAGTACCTGTGGCGCATCGTTGCGCATTGACAATCGAGACCTATCTGCTATGAAATCTGCTGAAATTGATCTGCAGTGTCGCGGCTGAGATCAACAAAGAGGGTTTAAAATCATTGCTCTCAGCGAAAAAAACCACTCCTCTAGAAATAGAGGAGTGGTACAGGCCACTCCTCTAGAAATAGAGGAGTGGTACAGGTGCCTTCGGTAGGGCGACACCGTCTACATTACTTTAATCCAGCTTCATGTAGTTGTCTCAATTCTGTATATAAACGCCATCAGTCTACAGTGGGCAATTTATCTACATGACAAGTTGACAGTATGTCTACTATTATTCTTTTAAATCGAAATAAGTCGATAATAGATGTGATTACGAGGAGGATTAGTTCAGATGGCAGAGCAACTGAACTTCGGATCGGATCATATCTGATCGGCTGTGGTTCATATCCCCCTAAGGTCAACTCAGCCTTGACTTTATCTAAAACATCAATGAGTACCATCTAAGGATGGCGGATGGAATGGTCCAGAAGGAATTGCATTGTGAGCAGCTGCGGTGCATTGTGAGCAGCTGCGGCGCATTGACAATCGAGACCTATCTGCTATGAAATCTGTTGGAATTGATCTGCAGTGTCGCGGCTGAGATCAACAAACAGCGTTCAAAATCATTGCTCTCAGCGAATAAAACCACTCATCTAGAAATAGAGGAGTCGTACGGGTGCCTTCGGTAGGGCGACACCGTCTACATTACTATTATTAGATGTGATAGTCTCTATTTGATGCAGTGGTGAATTAGATTTCTCAATTTGTAACACAATTGAATTATGTAGTATTATAACAAAATTGATTCAATCCATCTGAGTGGTTTAGAGTTAACATGCCAAAACACCATATCAAAACAAAGTACTAAAAGGCAATCGATCTTACACTTCAAACTTGACATCACAAATGAGAGCTTTCAAATTGATCAGGAATTTTCAAAACATCAACTTATGGGTAAGAAAGTCAAGTAAATGTTTATAAAATTTGTGCTATTTATTATACTTAAGCAATTGGCTCATATGAAACTGTGCACCAATAGCTTAATAATAAACCAAACAGAATTTTTATAATTCATCATTAATTTTTCACCTGCAATTGATTTGATATGATTACCAGCCAATGACAAATATTGAATTGAAGGACATAGTTTTGCCTCAAAATTCTCCATTCCTTGTAGATGGTTGTATGATAAATCTAATTCGGTTAACATTGGAAGATCCTATCAGCAACAGAAATGGTTTAAAAACAGTAGAGACAAGATACAGAATAATGAAGATTTTCAGTTTACGTCATCCCGGCAAACAATGGATGTTCCGTGAAAGTTTATTTCCGTCCGCCCGCCCTGAACGTTCCGTGAACGTTCACGGAACGTTCGTGACAGTCTTTCAAAGTAATTATTCGAATCGGACGCTCCTCAAACCTTTACAGAACTTTAAGATTTTTAGAAGATATTACGAACGTTCACGGAACGTCCACTGAACCTTCACCGAGCCTTCACGGAACGTTCCTTGAACGATCCTGAACGTTCCGTGAACGTTTCTAAAACCTTTACGGAACGTTCCGTGAACGTTTCATCATATCTACAAAGTACGTTCCGTGAACGTTTGCGGAACGTTCGATTGACCGCAAATCGAACGTTCACGGAACATCCACTGTTTGCCGGGATACCCCCCCGTAAAACCGCTACTATGGGAATTTACAATTTTACACTTTACAATTTCTAATTGCCTACAATATTAACATGGATGTCTTTAAAAAATATATACTAACATTAACATAATGACATAAAACTAAAATTTGGAATAATAATTGTTAACTTTTAGCTGACCTTAATATGTTCAATATCAGTCAGCAGGTTGCAACTCAAGTTGAGTTTCTTTATCTTTGGTACTAATTTCTATGAAAAATGATTAAGTATTAACATTAAGAAATACATGAATTCAAAGAAGAATCACAAAAACAAACAATTATACAAACAAACAAAACAAATATTTAAAGTTTATTTGAGGTAATCTAAACACACGTTCTGCATATTTATATTTAAGAGTTGTTTAGTCTACATCAGAATCTCCTGCATATATTATAGCAACAATTGAGTCAGTTGACATGTTTGAAATTGCTTTATAAAATATCCGGATTTTTTCCGAATCTAATTAGTCGAATGTTTTTCTTAAAATTAAAATTAAACTTAAAACACGCAACAATTGGCCTCTTTACTGATGGCTTAGATTGGCATTCTAATTCCATTTGGAAGAAACACGTTTTGAAATGCCTCTAGGATTCCAGAAAGCTGAACCTTTTTTTGGACCCTGCGTTGCTCATTACACCAGCTGTTGTCTTTTTTAGATGACAGTGGCAGAAATCTTTATTAAATAGATATTTTGTGTGACTTACAAGTGAGAAATCAATGCTTTGAATACAATTATGACTCAAATCCATTTGTTGTAGCATACACCATTCTGGGAAACCCTGTGATGTAATGTCATTGTCAGAATTATTCTCACAGACAGACATTAATAAGCCATCTTTCCAACTTTCACAACCAATTAGCAAATCCTATAAAATATCGGAGGTATCATTAATGTGAGGCATTCAATAAATACACAATTCTTATTGAAAAGCAATTTTTGTATTCACTATACAGGTGTCAACAAAATATATATGTGCCTGCTACTAATTCTTCCCCTTTCAACATGCCTAAAATTTGTTTAGGTTACTGATTTATCATTTTTGTGAGAATAATATTGATTGAAAAATGCTTAGAATTTATAATAATTAGTACAGTCGAACTTGCTTAATATCCCCCCTCTGGTACAGATAAAACGCGGGATACTAAGAGAGGTAGGATTACGAGAGTTTGTATGGAGAATGAAAAATAGAAATCAGTTTTATGTGGGGATATTAAGCAAGATGGGATGTTAAAAGAGGGATATTAACTGAGTTCGACTGTAACTCAGAGAAACATCTGCAATGATTATTCCAATTTAGACAGTTGTGCCTGCAGTAATTATATTTTCCTTAAAATGTGTAACGGTATACGATTGATGGTCCCAACGTTCCTCATTTTATTGAACCCTGGATATATAACAGAGTTTCTGATCAATTGTCATGTACAAAATAATTGTTTCTTGAAAATGTCTCGTTGCAAATATATACCTTCATTACAACATTGCATTCCATAACTGTTAATACTTTGACTGTTTGTTGAACTTTTCCAATGCCAGTCATCAGTTCAATATCGCACATAAAAATCTAATATAAAAGTAAAAGTAATAAATGCTTGTTTTCTCATATGATTTTATTTTGCAATAAACAGTAAAAACATTGGGTAAATAATTTAAAAACATGTGATAGAAACTTAAAAATTAAACAAAAATGCATTCAGCTTGTACAATATGATATACCGGTAACACAAGCAGCAAACAAAGATATAAATCTCAAATTCACAGTCTCTGTTCAGTCTCTGTGTAGGCTACTTTCACATATCAATAGTGATAACATCATCTTGTAATGCTGTATGTTGTAAAAGTAGGAGGAAATCACTAGGTGGCCTAGCTTCAAGTCCACTTCTATATACGCAGACTAAGATTAGTATAGGAAATCAAATGGTTTCGAGTTCAATTCGGGATTAATTTGCAGGGGCTGCATATTTTTTAAAAAAGTTTCAAAATTGTACTTTTAATTACATACCTGCAAAAATCTCAATAAAATTCATAAAGAAAAGTATGGAATGGTATTTGCGAGAAAGAAGCACAGAAGTGATCACGTCATGGAATAAAATATTACTTCTAACAACCATGTTCTAATTCCGTGTTACCATGGTCCGCATTTTCGAATTCTGTTTTGCTTGGTGATGTTTTTTTTCGGTTTTTCTATCAACCACTCATTTTCAAATTTCGTTTTTTGCTTAGAATCTCCTCAAAATAGTACTTCTCTTGGCCAATCAGAATCGAGCAATTTCTGCAGGTATGTGATTATACAGGTAATCCAAAGGCATAAATTGAAATTGAAAAGTTGAAAAGATGAATGCTATTTTTCAAGCAATAAGTAGTGTAATGAATCAGCACATATTCAAAGACCGAGCGCAAAGGCCGACATTCCATTTTATCTCTCAAACGGATTCAAACAAACATTTCAACAGGTCTAGTCATAAGTTCGAAAATACATTGGCTTTCAGGAATTCACCCTGGCATAAAATCACAAACTGTTTGAATGATTCATTAACAAGTTCATGAACTTGAAGAATATTTTGTGAACAGTTCATGAACTTTAGTAGAATTTCAAAAGCCGATTATGAACATATTACAAGCTGTTCATAAGTTGTTCAAAAAAAATTCAAAATATCTCCTTAGTGCATTGAACATAAAGATAAAAATGGTTGGAGCATTATTAAATTGACATCATTTAATTGCACATCTTCTCCAAATAATAATGTTGTCACACAATTTATTTTCTCTTTTGAATGGGCAAAATGATTTCATGCATGACATTGATCGTTGAATTTACGCTAAGCTTAATTCAAGTTGAGCTTGTAGCGACCGCAAGACAATGTTGCTCCTTTAAGTGCACTAATATCATCTATGACTTAAAAATGGTTGTTTGAGAAGCAAAAACAAAGTAATGTTTAAAATCGATGCAATGAAATGACAGTGACAGTCAGGTATCATCACATTTCAAAATTACCTCCAAAGATTTCAATGATTTGAACAACGACAGATCGTAAAATAAATCTTTTTGGCTTTTAAATGTTTGATCAATTCCGCTTCCGTTCAGCTAAAAATGTAAAATTAGTCAATTGGATGTACAGTAATGCATGTATGTATATGATGGTACCATGGCATGAAAAGGTTTGATTGATTGCAGACAATTGGATATATATAGTCGAAGGGGATATTAAGCATAGGAGTGAGACGGTGGGGGGGGGCTCACAATCATTTAACCGAAATAAATAACTGGTTGTTAAAATTAAAAAAACGTTCTAAATATTTATTTAAAAGTTCTGTGAATCTTTATATTAGACCAGGATTTAAATTAATTATCAGTTAAACATAGGCTGAACTTAAATGGCAGAGAAAACATCTTTCAGAATTGTAATAGTTCAAAAAGTCTTGACATTATCTGAACATTGAATGAAAATGAGTCCCATCTGGTGATGTCGAATAGAATGGTCCAAAGGGAATCAAAAAAGTACGGTAATTGAGAACGTACCCCACACACACACACACACACACACACACACACCTACCCTAACGAATGGGCTCATACAGAGTTACTTCAGTAGGGCGATACTCAATTACTTACTTTATTTTGTCTGCAATACCACAACACAATAGATTTTGAAATTTTACAAAATCCTTAACTTAAACAATACAGTCATTCATACTCTGCTTAGAAGAAATCTACTTTGTATCAAACGTAAGGTCTACTCAACTTTATCAACCATCGTAAATTCACAGTGTATATATAATATTATATACCTATTATGACGACATGTTTATAATTTTCATAACGATCATTTCCAGTACACAGCATAATTGCTTCACTACAATTTTAGACTTACCCTTAAGTGTTCAAGATGATTAAGAAAAGAATATAGATGTCCAATATCACACATGTCCAAATCTTCAGTATGGCCATCTATACGATACAATGAAAGAAAAATAAACAAAATTTATTATAAAGAGCTCCTGTATCTGATAATTAATCAATTATTACATACGTAATGTTGGGAGATAAAAGTGAAGAACTGTAAGCACTACACTTTTTCAAAACGAATTTTATAAATTTTCAATTCAATTTCAGAAATTTCCAAATGATTTTCAGAATTTCAGACAGATAATTACTTTACTTCATACGTATCTGTCAATCTCAAAATTAATGATAACTACGTTCAAATACGGATAGCGGGAGGATAGTGAAATTAGTAAAGGCCGGGCCATGGCAGAGATTGACAGAGATTGGCGAGGCATTATTGTAAAATGTATATTGCCTAATGTAGGCGAGAAAATATCTAATGTCTCATCAATCTCGTGTGTGTAGGAACCCTTTTAATAAAATGCAATACATTCCAGAATCATGGTTGTTTATTTTGCAGAGGGTTGCTTGAAATTAATTTTGGAATTTCATGCTTGATTAATTTGAATCATAAACAAACAAACAAATACCATAGGAAAACAATTGAACGGCTGATGGTCATTTTACACCCTTTAACGCACAAAACCAATCAAACGCATGCATCACTTCACGCCTTATTCAAAAAATTTCCAAAAAATTGTGACTATTTATGACTTAGCATCTCAAATTTCATGTTTGATTAAATTTTGTCAATCACCAAAGAGTTTTAGTATCATGTTATCTTGATATGGTTTTTGTTTTGAGGTTTTAATGAAAGATGCACTAGGTACTATCTCATGAGACGTAGGGCTATGACATCCCCTTCAGTATAGATTTCGAGAGGGAAAATTTATATCTCATAATCTTGATTAGCCTTTACAACAATGACACACACAAAAAACACAAAAGAGTTTATCGTAAGTTCTTACCATAGCAATCAAGTGGTAATAATAGCCTCTGATTGATGCAATAAAGTTGAAATGGAGACAACTCAAACCAATCTTCTTCAGCAATGATCCGGTCACCTACAAATAAAATAGTATTACAAAACCTGCAGTAGTGGTCACCTGTCTATAGCAACCACTATCTACTTATAGTGGCCATCAAGTAGTAGGCATTGTAACCTTGCTGATATCACCAGGGTCCGATAAAAAATTTTGCCTTCCGTGATCCAAAGATTTTGCAAGTGAAACCTTTGGATTTTTTCCCAAGCATATGATGAACTATTTTATATCAATTATCACAACAAGGCGGTCTGCTATTGATTTCATTGTCGACGCTCCATCCTGTTAAAACTTGAACTCGTAAAAAAATTATTTCAGAACTTAATGTAAACGTAAACAAGCACTGATTATCGATTTGTGAATAGACAAATAATCTTCGGAAATCCGAAGGTTATAGCTTCATATTAATATTTAGTAAAAATCTTATAAGAAAAAAGTAAATTTTTGACTGCCTTCGGATTTACGCTCAGCCTTCCGCGATCTAGGATCGCAGGATCAAAACTTTTATCGAACCCTGGATATCACTGCCCTGGTGCAGCCAAGAATCGTGATAATAAGGAAGGAGTGGAGTGGAATAATTGAATTTGATAGAAACTGGTTGTGAAAAATGATTAAGCGGGTTGTGTTAATAACAGGGTTACATTGTATGGCTTTCCTTTTTGATATCAAATTTTACCGGTTGTCGAATTCCAAGATTACATCACATCTGATCTTCAAAATAACCCAGCGATGCTGGTGACTCATTGCTAGTAATATATATATAAATATGCTTACCATTTTTGTAAAGAAAGCTCGAGAGAGACCGGCAAACTGAGAGAATATTCTAGAAACATAAATAATTTATATGTAACAAACAATATACTCCGTAGTGCATTACTTGGCATACATTAATAGGATACAAATGGTTGTGAAAAATGAGTGATATTAAATGGGTTGTGTTATTAACAGGGCTACATTGTATCATGGCTTTCATTTTTGATATTAAATTTCACCCGTTGTTGAATTGCAAGAACACATCACATATGTTATTTAAATTAACCAAGCAATGGCGATGATACTATTTCCATTTGAGTTTTTCCAGCCTTTCGCAAACAAGATTTGCAGTGTAATGCAATATGTTGTTGTTACACTATGAGTATAGCCTACATATACTTTGCAGAACAAATGAAAATGCAACAACAGGTTGAATAAAAGTAAGAGTGAAAGGGTAATGGTAGGCCTATTACTTGCTTGTGAACACAGCCTTTAGTAATACAACATCTGAATTGAGTTATCTCAATCTTTTTGAGGTTAGATCGAAAGTATACTTTGGTAGATGTTTAAAGTGTTTAACCTGAAAATTAGCAGACCTATATATGGCCCAAAAAAAATGTTTTATATTCTGCAAACCTCAACTCTTTAAATCAATGTTTGAATAACTTTAATAATAGAAAAACAAAAATCAAAATTTTATTTTCCATAATAATTTTAGCAATTTTACATTAAGCGTTTTGCATTTTCCATCTGAAAATTTCCTTTCGCAGCCAGCGTTCCCAGATATTGTTGGACCGTGGACCGATATAATGAGTTTACAATTTGAAAAATGTTGATAATTAATTAATATGCATCGTTCTACACTACACTGATAATAATACTAAAATACTAACATTCTACATTAATAATAATACTAACATATTTGTTGATAGCAATAAAATCAGCAATCAACCGTGGCAAATGAGGTAACACCGCCAAAATAGTATCTAGATATTTTTGAAGTGATTCTTTTCGTTCTTGAATGACATCTGAGCGAAGGTTTCCAACAAGCTTTCTTGGAGGAAATATTTCATTAGAAATACCAAATTTAGCAACCAGCTACAATATATAATGCATACAAATCATTTGTTATGATGGAAATACAAATTTTTTATTTATTTCTAATTTCTAGTTTTACAGACTTGATCTCACTTCTAGGTTGACTTGGCCAAGTCTCGCTTTTCACTATGACAATATTGATATTTTGTAAGTGAGATCATTTTTGCTGTTTGGCAATTCTATTTTGAAAAATAAAGAGACCGCCAACAAATTTCGCAGATTTCGTAATTTTATTTGACTGATACAGGGCGTCATCAGTCAACTTAAAATCACTTGCAAACGAGTCATAAAATATTGCGCATGGAATTTGCAAAATTGTTTGAATTATTTAACTTTTTGGGAATGATTAGTATTACTTAAAACTGGTGCCTCTATTTGCTAGTCTTGTATTTGGCATTTGGTGCTTGGCTGATGGGGTTATCTGTGTAAGTTGTATGTAGTAGGCAATGAGGCCTGTCATCACCCCCATCAGCAAGCCCCGTCACACTAAGTCAGTGGAATTCCTAATCATACATACCCATAAAATATGTGGAGTGGAGGGTGGGAGATAAATTTGCAAAATTGTTAGAATTATTTAACTTTTTGGAATGATTAGTATTACTAAAATAGTAATTGAGACGGTATTGCCCAACCAAAGGCAGCAGTACCACTCTTCCATTTCTAGAGTTGTCTTTTCGCTAAGAACAATGATTGTAAATGCTCCTCATTGATCTCAGTCGCGACACTGCAGATCAATTTCTACAGATTTCACAGCAGATAGGCGTTGGTTGTCAATTCACAGCAGCAATTCGTCCCAGCTACCCGAAATTCAATTCCCTTGGGACCATTCCATCCGTCATCAGAAGAAGAGGGTAGACTATTTATTATTTTGATTAAAGTCAAGGCAGGGTTAGCTTTCGGGGGATTTGAACCACAGTCGATCAGATATGATCAGATCTGAAGTTCTCTAGCTTTACAATCTAAGTTAATAAGTTATAATAAGTTCCAAGGGGAAAAACTGGGATTCTGAACACTTAAACATTTCTTAGGATGGTGTCCAGTAGACATGTAGACAATAGGCCTCTCAATAGTTAAAGGTGTAGTCAGGCCTAACCTGTTCATGTAGTTGATGGAAATCTCTGTAACGATGTAAAACTGTCCATGAATAATCTTTACTTAAGTTGACTTCAATATGATAAACCTGAGAAATAAATTAAAAAAAAATTATAATTCAGCATAAATCGATGTTGTTTAAATTAATGATAACTTAATATATTTCAAATGAGATTAAAATTAAACGAACTATAAAACGCCAACAAAACAAGTTAGCCTATGGCTTAATGCAGTAGTAGGGGGCTTCTGCCACAGTGGTGCCACGTCATAATGCAGTGGTCTGCCATGCATGCGCCAGAATTAACTTGATATTTTAGGCTAGCACACTTTTGGAAAAACTTTTCAAAAACACAATTTCCGTTTTGTGTGTCCTCTACCGTAGCCACTATTACACGGTCAGTGACAAATGAAATTATAGCAAGTGATTAACCCTAAATGAGTTGCTAACGAACGAGGCAACAAGTGAAGCACATGATCAAATTGTAATATCAACGAAAGGATCAGAAAGGATCAATGATGACAATGAATTATTACTTTTTAATACCGGCTAGAAGTAGGCTACTTAGCTCCAGTCATACTGTAGATTAAAACGAGTTTTCAGAGTATGGCCCAGACTG
Source organism: Haliclystus octoradiatus (assembly GCA_916610825.1). Taxonomy (NCBI): domain Eukaryota; kingdom Metazoa; phylum Cnidaria; class Staurozoa; order Stauromedusae; family Haliclystidae; genus Haliclystus; species Haliclystus octoradiatus. The sequence continues at coordinate 18,185,480 of OU744453.1, read as the reverse complement.
CAGAGTTTACTGCTTGTGGCTAAGATCTTAGCCGCAGAAGAACAACTTCAATATTAATCTGAACCTATTCCTGGCCGCACATTTTGTATTTTTTCACAATTTTCTTTACGCTTTGAACTAAATCCCATTGCAGAACACGAGAAAAGTAACAAAAACTGTATGTCCAGCCGCACGAAAATATGATTTGAAAACGAACTTCGCCGAAAAAATTACAAAGTCTGCAGTCTGTAAAATGGCAATTTTTGCCCAGATCTGGCTAGACCAGATCACAAGATTTCAAGTGATGATCACTAAAATGTTCAAGCCACTTGTCATTTGATGTTGTGATATTCCCTGCACAATTTTTCAAATTGGTAGGCTAGATTGGATCAAAATTCTGTTCAATAAGCAGATCATTTATTTATCTAGTAGAATTTTTTATTATAGACTATATAACTATAGACAAAGAATTGCATATTGATTACAGATCAATTTAGAAGTAGGCCTGTAATTTCGTTATGATTTTCTGCACACATGAAATGTACAATTTGCCCATAATAGTCTTTATATCGATATTTTTAATTGTTAAGCTAGGTAAACAAGCCAGCTAATCTTTGATAAAAATGGATTAATCCATTGAAGCCTAGTCCATTGCTTGGCCTAGATGGAAAAGCTTTGTTTACAAAGCAAACGAGTGTATTGGCATTTTAATTATTTGTACCATTTCAGGCAAATAATCCTACCGTATGATCTAAATTCAAACCGTGTCCAATTATTTTCAAATGTAAAGGTAGACGATTACATTGATTTCTATCAATTTCCATAATTCAATAGAAAAAAAATCAAAACATATCATGGGAAAAGTCTGTGTTGTCTTTTAGGTCTTCAAACCAAGATAAACTTCTGAATTAGTCATTATAAATCCAACCGATGTATTTCCATATTCTTTGGTAACAACAATCAAGCCACAATCGAAAAGCTATGACTGATTTGACTTCGTATCGTTGATTTTAATGTTTCTCAAAATCCAGCTATCAAACAAAACCACAAAGTCACCATAGCGAAATCCGAAATTGCAAAACAATTCTGGACTAGAGGGCTGTGACGGAGCATTTTACCCTCTTAAAAAATGGGGCAATAGAACTTGGGGTCCATATTCAATTTACGACTTATAAATAAGAGAGAATTCGGCAACAAAATCAACGAAATAATAAATAGATAGGCGTATTAAACTGCTCCAGGAATCTTCAGAATGATATTTTTACCAAAATACAACTTTCAAAGCCATGTTTCTTACAATTAATAATTGGGGCTTCTAGCCTCTTCCGTTACATAACCTCTTTTTCAAAATAAGCTACTTGAAATCCTTTGTGGTCTACATTCGGGCGCTATTGGAGTTTTGGTCTATTGTCCCGGAGGAAGCCAAAAAACGATGTCTGAAGAATCAGAAAATCACAACAATTATTTGAATTGCAATGAAGTTACAGAAGAAATGATTGTTCATGATACCACTGACGCTAGAAATTGTGTTGTTCCTCAAACATCTTCTAGTGCATTTGCAGATGGAGGTAATTCTAAATGTATCTCATAGCGACGGCAAAAAATGGCTGTCTGAACTTGAAATAGCTAGCGCTTGTCTTGTCATTTGCTAGCCTAAGAATTAAGCCTTTATTTGTCTGATTTTGTTATTGTTATTTCTTCTCAAGAGATGGATTTAGTTAATATCTCTTTGATAAATTAGTATACATATCGTAAAAATTGTGATGAGGATTTTGTATAATTGAACTTTTCTAACCTACCATATGGTTTTAATTAGGCCTATAAGAAGAGCGCATTGAAATCGAAGCAAGTGCCAGTCACGATTGTGGTGACCAAGGCTACTGCGTTACACTAGCTATATAAAAAGTGCTTATTGTACTTGGTTGCCAAGTCAGGTTTAGAATCTTAGATGTATTATTGTCATCTTGTAGGCTAGTCATCTTGCAGTTTAGGCGGTTTATGAACAATAAGTTAGTTTAGGTTTAGAACATGTATTTGGTTAGATTAAAATACATGCATGAGTGTGTCACAGTGCGTGGCCCTGCAGGCTATTACAAAGTGATGGGTCCTGAGGACCTAGTTACCGGAAAGCTAGCACAAATTCAGAAGGTTTTTAATCTGACCATGTGGTTCCCCAAAGACTAAAACTTAGTGTGACAAGCTGGTGAACAGTGGTGGCCTGAAATCTTGAAATGTAAAATCGCTGTGTGTAGATCTAGCCTTCTTGCATAGCCAACTCCGTCATAGATCCAACTCATTAGGCTAGTCACAGAATGAAAAACATGTGAGTTGTGACTCTGGGTGATTTCAGATTGAAAAAATAGTTGCATCGATCAAATTAAATGTGCGCCTGAGATCTGACAAATTTTTCAATCATGTGATGACTTTTCTGACTTGATATTACAATACATGTGAAACATTGTTTGATTTCTTGTTCTAAATAGCTTTTATATTTTTTAGGAGCTGTCAATATTGAATTTGATGAAAATGAATTAGACGAGAATGGTGATCCACACCCCAAACAGCAACTTATTGCATGTATGGGTGGAGATGAGGTTAGTTCTCTGATACAACTCCCAGACAGGGGTCACCATGATTTCCCTAACAAAGAGTCAAACTCCCCCAAAGAGGGGACCATTTATAGAAAGTATTTGAAAAACTGCTTGAAAAACCAACAGAGGAGATTTAGCTTCTGATCCCCTAGATAATGCTACCCAGGCTGCTCCCAGTCATTCAAATTGTTTATCTCTAAGAGCTGACCATCCCTAGGCCTACAGCTTTGAGGGTAACCCATTAGGGTCCAACAAAAGTAGGGATTCTGTCATTCTAGATTTGTGTGAGGACAGAGAAAATTCAGAAAAAAATGATTTTCTCATAATTTATATGCCAGACCGCAACATCAAAAGCGTCATGTTTTATAAATACTATTTTTGAATGTCAAACTTTCTTTTCTTCGAATAATGATGAGCATATCTAACCACGTCGATATCACTGCCTTGATGCAGCCAAAAATCTTGATAATAAACGGTTCGTGATATTAACCTGAGGGAAATAATTAATTTGATAGAAACTGGTTCTGAAATGTGAAAGATGATAAGCGGGCTGTGATATTAACAGGGTTAGCCTAGCCTACACTGTATAATTTTATCATTTCTTTTAGTCTGGTTCTCTGGCAAAAGAATCTGGTAAATCTGTCAATCAACAATGGTTTACAACAAAAGATGATAAATGCTGCCTCCAAAGCAAAGGTTGGTTTACTAATCTATGTGCAGGGTCCGACAAAAGTGGGGATCCTAGATCCTGGAAGGCTAGAGCAAAGTCGAAAGAAGAGTGAAAATGTTCAGAAAAAATTATAAGCCAGACCTCAACAGCAAAATTTTGGTAGAAAAAATCAACATTTTCAAGAATTAAGGGAAACTTTTGTCGGACACAGTGTATACGATTTGTTCACACACATATTTATATTTTTGTACATGATTGGTAGCTCAGTTGCAGAGTGTCCACATCTTGTTACACAGGCTGGATTCGATTCCTCGTCAAAGGGACACATGATATTATAATTTATATGTTTTGTTGACAAATATCATGCAAGTGGTCTACTTATGATGTAATTACTGCACTGTGCATTTGTTAACTGAATCAACTATCTTTCCTTTCAATCTGCATGATCTTATATTTTTCTTGTTGTGAATAGGTTATACAATATATGTTATTAGCTTGTTATATTTCTGCTTTTATGTGAGCTTTTATGGAAACTATTATACGTTTCATTTCATAGGTGTAAAATGGAGGCAAGGTATGTGGACTAAAGATGAAGAAGCAGTTTTACGCGACAATATAGCAAGATATTGCAAGGTAATGACAAGCTATTTTATTTTCTAACCCCTCCCTCCCTACAAAAAAGTTTAAATAGTTCATAAATTTTATTAACTTGAAATGACCTGTTTCTCAGGAACCGCTTTGCAATTCTTTTATGAATAATTCGTATTTAATGTTCATGAACTCCTAAACTGTTTTTCATATGGGGAAACCTAATCCTTATTTGATATTAGATAATCAAATAATTTTTTGATTTTTATTATTATTTAGGATCTTAACATTCCTGACCCAACATCTGTTATATTTTTATCTGCAAAGGAAGACCGGAAAACATTTTATCGCACAATTGGTAAGATAATTTACATGGATTGAATTCTACTTTCTTTTTCCCCGACCTCCCGTGATATATGTAGATTTGATACCTAAAACAAGCTAATCAATGTAAAGTTCCACACTAGAATAAAGATACCACCATTAATTTTTCTCAAATTCTCGAATTTTGTCTGTATATAGTATTGTTATCAATCCTGTTATAATGATTACTTTCTATACAGGAACCACCTTCCTATAATGGCCACTACTTGAATATCTGAAATAGTATTTTCTATTGAATCAAAACGGTATACTCCCCTGCGAAAAAAATCCATGAGTTCATGAACAGTTAATGAACTTCATGAATAATTCATGAGCATTTTTTTGTGGGTTCATGAACAGTTCATGAACATTCACAAATATTTCATGAACACTTCATGAACTAGTTCATGAACGTGAAATTGCCCGGAAGTTCATGAACTTTTGGGCAATTTTACGTTCATGAACTCATTAACTTTTCTTCGCAGGGGTCAAGGCCACCTGAATATACTGGTCAATGTATCTACCTGTAGTAGCTGGCTATGATGTATAAGTTTCACTGTAGATGATCGTCTAATATTTCATCATGTTCTATTCATTGCATGATTAGCTTATGGTATTACAAGACCTTTGTTCTCGATTTATCGTAAAGTACTCAGAATGTTTGATACAAAAAATTATATTGGTAAATATACCGAAGATGAATTAGAAAAACTTGAAATATTAAAAGAAAAACATGGTAACGATTGGGCAACGATTGGCTGTGCGCTTGGAAGAAGTGCATCGTCTGTGAAAGATAGATGTCGCCTCATTAAAAGTAACAAAAGACAAGGTAAGGGACAGTATCATTCAGGCTGTCACAATGTGTGGGATACAGATAGCCTAGTCTCCGGAAGCAGAGTCCGACACAAGTAAGAATCCTGAAATCCAAGTTGCTGTTGAATAAAAAAAATAGAATAATGATGTTGTATTAAAGCAACTGCTTTTTAACATTAAATATTAACTACCCATTTGAACATGATATTTGTCAGCATACATGGACACGAAAAGATTTGTTGAAAATATGTTTATTTTTTATTTGTAAAAAGTTCATTTTTTGTTTGTAAAAAATAAACTATTAAGATGTATTTTCGTACAGGCAAGCAAAAGGAAATTATATATTAATATAATTTACACTGATGTGCAGCCTAATGAGAATGCTTACAGTAACTAGACTTAAATCAAACTTATCCAATCTTAAGCTAAAATTTTGTAGGGAGGGGAGGAAGAGGTCACAATGTCTTCCGTTAACTGGTTCCATAAAGGAGTTATGCGATAAGAAAATGAGTAAAATATTTTAGGCGGTGAATGTGCAAAGAATTGCATGTTAATGTCCTTGCGGATTACTGATGTTACGTTTTTTTTTTTAAAGGATTAGGGAAGCCAATCAGATTATTTATAATTTTGTAAACCATGCATAAATTGAATTTAATCCTGCGAATTTCTAAGGATTCTAAATGAAATACTTAGGCTAAACGAATGTGATAACCATCATCTATCAATTTTACTCTATAGCATACAATTTAAGTATAACGTCTCCGAGCAGATTCAATAAGACATTTCAAACATAAAGCACTTTTTCTTGTGCAAATGGGTTATACAAAGTCAACACTTGTGTTTCTATGAGTAACCTACTCTAAAGGCTTTGGGGAATCACTCGCCCATTTGACACTTGTGATTTTGTGTATGTTGAAATGATCCATTTTGTAGGCAAATGGACAGCTGAGGAAGAAGCGTTACTATCAAATGCTATTCATGAGCAAACTAAAACATCAATCGGTGAAAATATTACAACAGGAATATCGTGGTCATCAATTTCAACAATTGTCTCGACGAGAACAGAAAAACAGTGTAGATCAAAATGGTTTGTAATCAACATAATTTAGTTAGATAGTGATGCAGAATTGATTCCCAGAAATGCTAGAGAGTACAGTCTAAAGATTTTAGTTACCAACTCCATCTAGCACGCACCTTGGTCAATCTAGCAATGTCTCTCCAGAACAGTCTATTGAATCAACCCTGTTTATGCTATTGTTTGCTTCCCAAAACCAAGGATTAATACATAAGTCCTTGAGTTTTTCCTAAAATTTTCTTCTGAATTTTGCCCTACAGCGTAACAAAATAATCAATACATATCATTATTAAAACCAGAGAACCATATAATTTTTCAAATGTGATCTGACATTCTTATTGCTGATATTTTATGTGGAGAATCCGAACAGGGTGCAAAAAACTTTCAATAGAATTTCTCTTTAGAACATTATAATTCAGAGAAACAATACAAGGTAGTTATGCTATATCATAAATTTTCAAAGAGAAATATTATCATTGCCAAGAAATATTATTAATAACACAGGTGTTTTCAACAGTTTCGATATAATCTTATATCATTTTCAAGCAATTGAGAAAGAGATCGTTAAACAGTTTGACATGTTATATATAGGAAAAAATCTAATTTGCATCATAATTAATCTATTGTTCTTTGGGTTTTTTAACATGCTAAAACTACACACATTACGACGGAAGACAAAATTCTATAAAGACAGCAATTACGGATACAATACAACAGCACATTATAATAGGCCTACTAACAAATGCGTTACAAAATAAACTATTCAAATACAAAAGACCGGTAGCAAAATGTTCCGTCAGGTTGATCACGAATCTCATGATTGTCCAGCAGGCGTTGAAAGTGAAAGTGCCGACTTGAGATGCCGACATGAAAACAATCCAGTAGTCACATTTAATATTTACAACTATAAGGCATCAAAGCGATATGATACTTCGCTTACAAATTTCAAGTCCATAGTGATATCCAGTCTCTGAATTTCTTTGTCCAGTTTTAATAAAACATTTGAAAATACTTTTACAAAACAAAATTACGAATAACAGAACATTGACTAAATATGGACAATCTATTTCTCAATTGCTTGAAAATGATATAAGATTATATCGAAACTGTTGCAAATACCTGTGTTTTTGATTTATCACTGATATACATGATGAAATGTATTCAAAGTATTACCTATTCTATCAAATATTATTAAGTGTATAATTAAAAACAAATTTTAAGAAATAAATAAAAAATTTATTTGAAAAAAAAACAAAGCTGCCTGTAAAAAGACGCAATTAATCGGTCATTTACCGATGGCTGACCGCTATATTTTTCTCTGATTAAAACAATCTCAAATTTCAGTGGAGTCCTAGAGTCATCAACTGAGACAGAAAGTTCATCTTTTTGCTGCATAAATTATCCTCAAAATAGATTTTACTACAGACCATTGCATTGGTCATTTTCAATTCCGAAGTCTAGAAATCAGGGAAAAATTACTAAATCATGCTAAATTGGCTGCGATATGTTTCACTCAAATTTGGTGTGCCTTTGGAAGACGTGCAGCATCTATAAAAGATATATGCCGTCTCAATAAATGTTTTCTTTTAATGTTTAGGTTAAATTATTTAAACTGGAAAGAATCTGATGGACAGCTGTGGACGAAAAATGATGAGATTGAACTAATTAAAAGGTTAGCTGTTAACTCATTTATTTATCAGCACTATTGATTAGTTATTCAATGCTTCTTAGCATACTTTAATATGCAAGATCAGAGCCATCTATTTACAAGAGTTGGGACACGCTTTCATGTGCCACTATCGTCTCCTATTGGACAGATGCCATTCACGTGATTTTTTGGACGCCATTTTCGTACTTGCGGCACCAGGGCTCTTGTTCTTTTGGCGCCAGGTTTCCTGTTTTAAGCGAAGCGCGCGGAAAAATACAGCTTTTATCAGTGAAAACAAACATAGGCTATTAAATTATTTATTGTTGTGTTAATAGGCACAATAGTAATCGAAATAAAAGTATTGTTTACTATTCCAACTGGGGACAAGAATTAGAAAAAGTTGTCTTTGACTGCAAAGAATAAGCGTAAGAGCGTAAGAGATACTCTACGAACTCCTTGTCCATTTAGCAATTCCAATAGCATTGATCTGATTTACTCTTGAGCAACATGCTGATGAGATCAATAACATAGTATACATTGAAGTAAATTTTTATTCTAATTTTGAGAGTCCAGCAAATAAATATGGAGAAAGACAACTCATAAATGGTTATATTACTCTTGTTAAACAATCGCAAACCATTTCACAGAGTTCCAAAATGGCTGAAAAAAACACAACATTCTCTTGCACATGCGCACTGCTGCTGAAAACGTGCTTGGATCCAGGCCAAAAAACATAAATGGCATCAGTGTCCCAACTCTTGTAAATAGATGGCTCTGTGCAAGATCACTGAGGGCTGGGCTACATCCATAAGTTCAAAATACCCAGTACAATTTTTCTAGGTATTGCTTTCTATAAAATATGTAAGTTGATGAACGTGAAACTAAATGAATGTTCATGAACTGTTCAATCCACACAAAAAATTTCATAAACTCTTGGGTTTTTTCACTTAGGAAATTTTAAACTTTTCCAATGCCAGTAGGCTTTTTTCATCAAAACGCCTGCGTGCTTGCGCTGAAATTGACTTATGAACCATAAAAGGACTACAGTAGTTTTATTCAGACAGATCATGTTAGTCAACAATTGTGAATTACATCAAAACAAAATATCATTCATTCTATCCTCCATTCCAACAACACTCCAGCTACTATTTTTCAATTAGTAATTACAATTTGCAAAGTGTATAGGCATATAGAGCAAAATCTTATATCAGTCCTCCAAAATCGACCCAGCAAAATATTTGCTAATTATATCCAAAATGATAGGGGTTGTGTGCAGGGTCCGACAAAATCCGGAACTTGGAAACCTGGTTTGCGGAAGACCAGCAAAATTCAGAAGGAAAAAGCAAAATGCTGAATACTTTAATTAAATTATTAGAAAAATATAAAGTATAAAATTTCTTTCCACGATTTTTTGTCAGTACAGTTACTCAAACGTTTATCTAAAAGGTTGAGGTTTGCGGAAGGTAAAACATTTTGTCTGACCCTGGTTGTGTGTATATTCAAAGAGCCTAGAATGAATTCAATAACTTTTTTATTAAATATTAAGAAAATTAGCATTTTAGTAATTTGACTTAGGCGCATTTAGCTTGTTCTCAAAGTGGTTGTTACGGCCTAGTAGCATAGTCGTCAAATCTTTTACCCAAACAGGCAAACAGGAACCTTTTCAACTGGTATATAATGGAGCTGGAAATGATATAGAATCAATCAGTAACTAACTTAAGTCAATCCCAAGAAAGAAGTTATGAAAAAGTGCGTACCTGAAATAGCCTCGGGCCCTTTTGTCAAGCTTTAGTAGGTCATCTAGAAACACAAACAAACGTGTAAATTCTGTTTCAAAATTTTTTATTTTTCATTTTATTTAAAATGCTTGCAGTGGATTAAAAGCTTTGGGGGTTGTAGGCCTAGTATTTTAACAAAAAAACAAGTTATCTGTTCCTGTTATACTAATTTTAAAATTGAGGCTATACCCCTACGAAAAACAGTTCAGGAGTTCATGAACAGTTCATGAACAGTTCATGAACGTTAAATGGCTCTAATTTTTCTGAACTGTTCATGAACAGTTCATGAACCCTCACAGACAGTTCATGAACAGTTCATGAACGTTAAATGGCTCCAACATTCCTGAACTGTTCATTTACAGTTCATGGACCCTCACAGACAGTTCACGAACAGTTCATATACAGTTCATGAAAATTTGGGACCATTTAACGTTCATGAACTGTTCATGAACTCCTGAACTATTTTCGCAGGGGCAGCCTTGCTGCCTGCCTACTAACTTTTATACTTAATTTTCATTCAAGAGTTTCATGTGCAAGCGTGATTGATGAATCTGAAATTAAGTGGTCTGATATTGCATCAGATTGGCCAAGGTAAGGCATCATTTAATTATTACAAAGTCTTTTGAGCCCTGCATGGTCCGACAAAAGTGAGGATCCTGGAAGGCTAGACAGAATCCAGAAGAAAATTGATGTTTTTAATGATTTATTGGTCAAACATCAACAAAGAATTCAGAAGAAAATGTTGAAATGCCTCTAGGATTCCAGAAGGCTGAACCTTTTGTTGGACCCTGGAGCCCTGGGCAAATGACAGCAACTTTCACACAACAAATATGTTTTTAGTCTGAAAGTGTGTTTTTTTGTGTTTTGAATGAAATAGTATTTTCAAGAACGGCTAAAGGGATCCAACTTTCTTAAGAATTTTTTGTCTTATTAAAAAACTCTGGTTGTCTTTAAGCTCAACAGAAGCCAGGCGAGAGTTCGATAGAATTCAAATATAATTGTTCAAAAAGGATAACCAAAATATTCCATTACATAAAATACTTGGAAATGTTTGATAGCCATCAAACGCAATGCAACAAATAAAACACACAATCCAACACGTCAGACAAAGGCGAAGTGAGAATTTCATTTATAAGAGCTTAGAATAAATATTTAAAACAATATCATCACCCCTGCGAAAATCAGTTTAGGAGTTCATGAACAGTTCATGAACAGTTCATGAACGTTAAATGGCTCAAATTTTCATGAACTGTTCATGAACTGTTCATGAACTATTCATGAGTTCATGAATTCATGAACAGTTCATAAAAATTTGGGGCCATTTAACGTTCATCAACTGTTTGTGAACTGTTCATGAACTCCTGGACTGTTTTCGCAAGGCAATTTTGAATATTGTAAATAAATACCACATTACAAAATGTTCGAAATGATAATAATAATTAATTTGAAATTGTTTTACTTTTTAAGTGCTCGTTCTCCACAGTGGTTACGTAGCAAATGGTGGTGCATAAAGAGGAAGATAAGAGACCATGAAGAAATGCCATTTCAAGGTATTATACCACAGCAATATAAAGTGATAATTTTGCTTGGACGAATGCCAGGCATAGCCGTAACTACAAGCTTCGAAATGTTGTCAATTTTGCCCGGAAAAAAGGCATGTTTGCATGTTTGGGAGCTTTAGTACTGTAATACCTTCAAAATTGCACAATTTTGCAGTTTTTCATTTCAAAATTTCCCGAAATATGAGTCAAAATTTTGTATTGAGGGTTGTATTGGTATATTACATGTTGAACGGTTGTATTACAATACCTGTTCACAACATTTTAATTACTTTGAATTGTATTCTTGCCTGGCTTGTACACTTTATAAGTAATACGAATTTGACTGCAAATATTGAAGCCTTCTAGTCTGCTTCAAGCTGTTTCACACATTCCATGTGCTTGTAAAACTGACAGAACAATGGCAATAGGCCTACCTTAATATATTGTACTACAGTGAAACCTATATATAACGGCCAGCTACTAGAGGTAGATACATTGACCACTATAGACTTTATAGACAGGTTTTATTCAATAGAAATACAATTTCAGACATTGCAAGAGTGACCATTTTAGACAGGTGGTCGCTGTATAGAGGTGACCGTTATAACAGGTTTAACTGTACTGTACTCATTGCGCTACTACTATTCCCCATACTGTTTATTTTATCTATTTATTTTACAGACATACTTTGTTTCCTTCAAACGTCTTATGTGGATAATCTGCGTGTTCGTTTGGAACGTCAAAACGCTGGAACACCTACATTAGATTACGATGATTCGACTTCGGACTCAATTCAATCTCAACAAACAAATAATTCTTTATCAAATGTCATCACTACGGATCTTTTGCATGGTAATCAATATTTATCAAACCTGTTAAAACCTGTTATCTAGTGTGGTCACTATGGCATTGCCTGTCTATAGTGGTCATTATACTATTGCCATATTTTAATTACTATTTTCCATTGAATCATCAGCTCTGTATAATGTATATTATTGCTACCTGCATATAGTGGCCAATTATAGATGGCTGTTATACACAGGTTTCCATCCAACTTGTTTGCAATAATCGGGTTTAATAAACCTTTTAGAAAACTTGATCCCCTTTACATTCACCATATATACGAATTTCAAACATTTTACCTTGCTTAACACCCCCTGCCTAGTTAATGTCCCCATTTTCATCTGTATGATAAGGAGGATACTTTACAAATTTGATTGTATTCTATTGAATCAGCCCTGTATATGAAGGCCTAGCGTTCAACTCATCTAGTGTAGGACAGCTGGTAGCCTGGTTTATATGAATACATTTTAGTTTGTATGAAGATTTAACTGAAGCTGCAAATCAATTTTATGTGTGGACATTAATCAAGGAGGGACAATAAAAGAAATGCTATTAATTGATTTTAACTGTAATAAGAAATGTGGGGTATTGTAGTAACAGGTTTTCAGTTGTCATCAATGGCTGCTGATCATCTGTACATGTGACTGTTTACATCAAAACTGACTATATAATATCGTAATGATAAGTCACTTCTACTTGATGATACAATTGGAACCGACGACGAGAATTTAGCCATCAGTAATGCTTTGAAGCTGGAGGTGCATCACATGGATGTAAAGACAGCATATCTCAATGGAGAACCAAGAAATCATTGCGTTGCTGGAATAAGACTATGAATGATTTTCTGACAAGTCAAGGTTACAAAGAAAAGAAAGCTGATCTACGTGTTTATACTAAAAGAGAAGGATAAAAACTAATTATCATTTGTCTCTATATGTTGATGACTTAAATATAGCAACTTTGATTATAGCAACTAACGATCAATAAAATATAAAAAAAGAAACTGAGCAAAAAATTCCACACGGGTATGAAAATTGAGCGCAACAAAGCTACAAATATATAATATCGATAATTATACAGGAAAAATTTAATTCTTGCAAGAATATTTCGCTTTTTTCAAGCCAACAAAAATTCTGGTTCTGAACAAAAAAGGCTTGTTTTAATCAAAATATATTATACGTGTCCAAAATTTAAGCAATTTGGCTTGCAAGAAATCAAAAACAAGCCATTTTTGCTCAAAGCAAAAAAAATTTGACTTGAGAATAATTAAACTGAAAATATTGTTGCAAGAATTATTTTTTTCTGTGGATACTAATATTCCAGGCAATCATTCCATTATCAATTGTTGTTTTAGATGCTGTTGCCATGTCAAAGGAAGCCGATGATACGTTAATTTCACAGACAACATTTACAGGTGTTAACATGCAGCATACGTTTGGTTTACAACTTCAATTAGCTGATGGTACTCATCCTGTTGTCTTACAATCTGTACCAATACAAAATGACGACACTGGAGATACTGATCAATATATAATCCATAATATCAGTGTATCACAATTATTATCACCTAATGGTATACCATGTTCGCTAACAACACAACAAAGTAATTTATCACATTCTCAAATGTCAATTGTATCGTCACCTCAAGATGTTCAATATGCACAAGCAATGGTTCAAACTGATCTCAGTATACCACTATCATGTAACGAAATGACGAGGAATGAATTCTCTGCTGCTAATTATGAAGGTAAAGCAAAATGTGTGTCCAGTGTAGCATCCTTATTCCTTATTACCAGAGCCATCTATTTACAAGAGTTGGGACACTTCTGCCATTTTTGTATCTTTTTGCCTGGACCCGAGCACGTTTTTAACAGTGTGCATGTGCAGGAGAATGTTGTGTGTTTTTTTCAGCCATATTGTATTGTATTTTTTCGCGCGTTTCACTTGAAATGATTGAGAACCTGTTTCCAAAAGAACAAAGATGGCATCCAAAAACCCCGTGACTGGCATCTGTCCAATTGGAGACGATAGCGGCACATGAAAGCGTGACCCAACTCTTGTAAATAGATGGCTCTGCTTATTACAGTGTATGGTAACACTAAAAGTACATTAAATACTTTCCCGTTTCTTGTTGATTTGATCAGTATTCATAGAATCACAAATATGAAACATGCTAGGATTACGCTGCTTCAAGTTTCACATCATAATGTGATCAATCATCAGGCGATTTATTTCAACTAGACTACAAAAATACATCTGTATCCCATACGTTTTACGATTAGTTATTGATCATACTAGTTGTTTATTTAATTGTTGCTATTATATGCATATACACAATATGTAATTGAGACGGTGTCGCCTACCAAAGACACCCATACCACCATTCTATTTCTAGAGGAGTAACTCTTTTGCCAAGAGCAATGATTGTAAGTGCTCTTTACTGATCTCATCTGCGACACTGCAGATCCATTTCAACAGATGCGCCACAGCTACTTGAAAAGCAGTTTCCTAAGGACCATTATATTTGCAATTAGAATATCAGTTGATGTTTTAGATAACGTCAAGGCTAAGTTGAGTGACCTTGGGGGAATTTGAACCATGGCCGACAAGATATGATCGGTTCTGAAGTTCAGCTGCTCTGCCATCTTAGCTAATCCATCCATCCATACTAGTATAGTATAATATAGTATACATCCATGTTTTGCAACTGGAATTGTTGTGTTCTTGGAATTGTACTACGGGTGAAATTGGATATCGCAAACAATAGAATACGTATTGCTAGCAATCTTATTGAATAGTATGTTTTTTTTATGAATAGAAACCGTCTAATTAATTAGCTATATCGCACGAGAAACCTTGAGTAACAAAGACAATCCACGTACCACCATTCTATTTCTAGAGGAGTAACTCTTTTGCCAAGAGCAATGATTGTAAGTGCTCTTTACTGATCTCAGCCGCGACGCTGCAGATTCATTTCAACAGATGCGCCACACAGCTACTTGAAAAGCAGTTTCCTAAAGACCATTATATTTGCAATTAGAATATGGTACTCAGTTGATGTTTTAGATAACGTCAAGGCTAAGTTGAGTGACCTTGGGGGAATTTGAACCACGGCCGACAAGATATGATCGGTTCTGAAGTTCAGCTGCTCTGCCATCTTAGCTAATCCATCCATCCATACTAGTATAGTATAATATAGTATACATCCATGTTTTGCAACTGGAATTGTTGTGTTCTTGGAATTGTACTACGGGTGAAATTGGATATCGCAAACAATAGAATACGTATTGCTAGCAATCTTATTGAATAGTATGTTTTTTTTATGAATAGAAACCGTCTAATTAATTAGCTATATCGCACGAGAAACCTTGAGTAACAAAGACAATTCACGTACCACCATTCTATTTCTAGAGGAGTAACTCTTTCGCCAAGAGCAATGATTGTAAGTGCTCTTTACTGATCTCAGCCGCGACGCTGCAGATTCATTTCAACAGATGCGCCACACAGCTACTTGAAAAGCAGATTCCTAAGGACCATTATATTTGCAATTAGAATATGGTACTCAGTTGATGTTTTAGATAACGTCAAGGCTAAGTTGAGTGACCTTGGGGGAATTTGAACCACGGCCGAAACGTCTAATCTTTGACTTTATTTCCAGATAATATATTAAAATGTGTTGAAACCTGTCTTGTTAAATTGCAGCAATGACGTCTTCAATTGGTGATGAGATCCAACTTCATTCAAACGACCATGGTGAAATTTCTTAACTAGATCAATTCACGCTTCTTCACCCTCTTGTTTTGTACATTAACCTGATAGATTATTTATATTTTCAATTTTGTTGTATATAAAATAACATATTTAAATTGAAATTTTTCAGCTAAACAAAATTAAGTAAATAACAAAAGTATTTGGGATTTGTTGACTGTTGAGGCTGTATTATTTTGTTCGTCTGAGACCAGACCACCCGCCCTTCTGAAAACAGTTCATGAAACGTTAAATGGCCCATTTTTAATGAATTGTTCATGAAAAAGTCCACGAAAATAGGCTGTATATAATGTTGTCGAACTAGTTCATGAACTGTTTATGGAGTGTTCTTGAACAGTTGCCAACTTTTATCAGTTTTGTTGTTGTTGTTGTTGTTGTTGTTGTTTCTGCTTTCTTAAATCACAAGATCATCTTCTCCTTGAATTATTTAATATTTTTAAGAGGGATCGTTTTGTAGTAACTTCAATTGCATTAACTGGTTACAATGAGTGAAAAATTGAATTTCTATGCCTGCTTGGTATTTGAGTAATAAGAAAGTGTTAAGAAAGCTTGGATACTGGAATTACAATTAAATTTTAACAAATATAATAATTTCCAATATCTTGTACCGAACATATCAAACACAGTGGATTAGAGAACGTGGAAATTATCTATTTTATGCTGTGCCATAAAAAATTACATGTCATCAGAAACTGAGTTCAGGTCAAATGAAAAATCTGAAAGAATTTCTAGTTGATAATCTAAAACATATTCCCCCGCAAAACGATCGAAAGTAAATGTACCTTTTGTGACCCCTTTTATCTAAAAACAAATTCCTCGTAACGTTTAAAACGATACAGTTATGAAATACTTCATCTATGTTTTGATTGACGTGGTACCATATTATTTAGTTGTCATAGTAACATATACTACAACTCAACAATTCAAAAAGAGTACTAAGTTCTAGTCTGATTTCTCATGTTTGCAATTCTGATGATGTGTCATGGCTGATTTGACAAGAACATTACCAAGGGAAACTTGAGGATTACATTACATTTGCTCTTGTTATAGTCGTGCCACGTATTTTTGAAAGCACGTAAAATTAATAATAATAATATATATATTTATAATTATGAAAGCTTTGATTCTTGTTGGTGGTTTTGGTACTCGTTTGAGACCATTAACACTCTCAAGACCAAAACCATTAATTGAATTTTGCAATAAACCTATGTTGCTGCACCAAGTCGAAGCTTTAGTTGAGGTATGTCTCCAAATTACTTATGATATATACCCTCTTGAACTCTGGATATGAATCATATAACTATGCCATGCTTTGTTCACGAACAACGTTGTATGAGATTTGAAATAAATTGACGATGTTTTGGTTTATTTTCCAAATGTAAACAAATCACCAATCAGCTACCCAAAAGCTTTATGAATAAGTGCATTTTACTTTTTGGAAATTTATAATTTTAAACTTATGATATAACCTATGTTGTGCAAGCGTCTGAATATGTAATCTCCACATTGCTTTCGACTGTGGGCCTACAACTTAATGATATGACGTCATCGACATTAATGATATGTGGACTCCGGTCTGCAAGTGAAAAGCATGGCAGCTGCGCCCCCAAAATGAAAATTTTTGTTTTCATCTGAAATCGGCAGTTAAGAATGATTTTTGATTGTCATTTTCTTCGCACAATTTTTGCTGAAACGATGGATTTTGCCGCCCCTGAAGTCAAATTGATCAGTTGCTGCCCCTGAAGTCAAATTTGATCAATTGCCGCCTGAAGTCAAATTTGATCAGTTGCCGCCCCCTAGATTTCGTCGAGATTGCCATTATTAACAGACTGGCATGGACTTATGATCATTATGATAAACCAGTTACACCAGAAATTTAGAACTAAATAGTTCAAATCAAATGTTTATATCACAAACTATAAATTAATTATATCACTATTTGTTACTAAGTGCTGGATTCCATTACCGTAACTTGATATGAGAGAATGAGTTTGAGCTGAAGTACCTGAACTTTGAAAGGAATCAGTTCGTCAACTTAAAATTATCAGTCCATTGACGATTATATAGATTTTTATTACAGAAAAGTAATACTATAAATTCATTATGAACCGCAAAAATGTGCAATTTTCTAAAATATTTTGCACTTGGATACTTAGCTGTACGCGTTTGGATCATCCCTCCTTCTGCGTAATACTGACAGTTTTTCAACCCTCCCTGGATTTTTACGAATTTTGTCTTTGTTGCTCCTATACAATTGCAACCATTTTAAAAAATGCAATTTTTGCGGTTCATAATGAATTTATATAGTTTTACTTTTCTGCAATTAAAATCGATTTAATCATTAATAAAATCATAATTTATTGCATATAATGCTTTCAAAAAATGCTGCAGAGACAGTCAAAATGCGTAGAAAACTTTCTGCATGGTTGACACCCCCACCCTCATTTATCATGTACCGGTACTCAGCTGTTAGGCTACGCTTTTGCTATGACCCTAAATGTTTTATGATATTCCTGTCTGAAATGATATGATAACACCTTTTTCATATAGCCTTGAATTGAATAACAATATTATTCATCAGAAAGATACAGTCTATATTGCTATTTAAATCTGCTAACTTGCCAGGTTTTTCAAAATTTTTGTCTTCTGTCGTCTTGTTTAATAAGAGGCACACTCTTGCTAAATTTAGCATGTGAACCAATTGATATTGTCCGCCGTATATTAAACCCATACAGTCTAAATCAAAGTAAAAGGTTATGTAAAGGTTATTCCAATGAAATTGATTGAGATTTGACACTTATATGCTGATCTTGAATGCATCTATTTGTTGATAGGTCTTGTGGTGCATTCTTTATTATTTAATAAAACATTCTACATGAAATGACCTAGCACAGCTGATGATACTACAAGCTGAACAAAACCCTCTATTGTTTCGTAATCCTTACTCCTTCTGATCCCCAGGGGTGATTCAAGGGGTGATTAGCTCAGTTGGCAGAGCAACCAAACTTCAGATTGTATCATATCTTATCGACTGTGGTTCATATCCACCTCAGGTCAACTAGGCCTTGACTTTATCTGAAACATCAAATGAGTACCATCTAAGGATGGCGGATGGAATGGTTCAGAAGGAATTGCATTGTGAGTAGCTGTGGCGCATCGTTGCGCATTGACAATCAAGGACTATCTGCCATGAAATCTGTTGAAATTGATCTGCAGTGTCGCGGCTGAGATCAACAAAGAGCGTTTAAAATTATTGCTCTCAGCGAAAAGAGCCATTCTTTTAGAAATAGAGGAATGGTACGGGTGCCTTTGGTAGGGCGATGCTGTCTACATTACTTTTTACTTCTGATCCCCAAATCCACCAAGCACGTTCCCACAATGCAAATATCATGCACAGATTGACGCAAGCCTGAAGCAGCCCCGAGCACTAAATCCATTCCATAAAAACCCTTGCTATGCCTTTATTTTTCCATCATCGATAATTATATCAACATTATTTTATTAGTGTGAATTATATTCTTGCCTGATTCATATTCATTTTACGTAAGAAGAGTTTGACTGCAAATATCGCATAAGTTTTTTCCTAGATATATCCGTGCCATACTCAAATTCCCAGTCCAGTGAAACCTGTATATAACAGTCAGCTATGAATGAGATGTAGAGAAATTGACCAAGTGCTATGCAGATAGCCTTGATAGGCCTACATATGTGTGTTAAAATAAACAGGTTGCATATTAGGAAGGCAATGCAAATTTTGCTCTAGCATGAATACGAATTTAAGAATAAATTAGTTAACTTATTGTTAATTAATGCTAACAAATTAATAAGTACGATGATTTAGAAGAATTATTATTAGAGAATGTATATGAGGATGAATGACCTCAATATACACCCTTGCAAAAAACTGTTCATGAGTTCATTAACAGTTCATGAACAGTTCATGAACGTTAAATGGCCCCAAATTTAAGTGAACTGTTCATGAACTGTTCATGATTTGTCTGTGAGTGTTCATGAAAATTTGGACCATTTAACGCTCATGAATTGTTCATGAACTGTTTATGAACTTCTGAACTGTTTTTCGCAGGGGCAGGGTTGATTCAATAGAAAATACTATTTTAGATACTATCAGGGTGACCACTGTAACAGGTGGTTTAATTATAGAGGTATATTATAACAAGTTTAATAAGAAAAAAGGGCATCGCTTACCACCAGCCTCACAGAGTATTAATAGCAGAGGCTGAAGGAGCTTGACCAAATATATTATAAGCCTGATAAACTGGACAAAAATTAAAGCATCTGTCAATTTCCTCCAAACTCACAATTTTGTTTTATTCTCTTCTAGGCTGGTGTTGATCATGTAATCCTTGCTGTTAGTTATTTATCCGATATGTTAGAAGATGAATTAAGAAAAGAAGAAAAAAGGGTAAGAGTTTTAATGAAGAGTGAATATGAATTTTATATAATTGGATAAATTTCAAATATTTTCAAAACTGTAATGTTGATTGCAGACAGCTAAACTCAAAAGCCATGTTTGCCAACATGGATGACATGTTTTGACACCTGAAGCAAAACATATTTTAGGGTTTTCATGAATTGTTCAATGTTCTATGGTCGCAATTTTAGTGGATAAAATTTTAACTGTTTCATTATTACAGGCCCTGTTTACAAAGAGGGAGAGTTATCCAGGTAGACAAGTCACTCGCCTTGCGGAGCTATAATTTCCTGTGTGTTTATAAGGCCAACCCAAGTTAAATAATTTGAGTAACTCAGGTAGGGGAGACAGAAACCAGCATCCTTGCTTTGCTTGTAAACAGAAAGTATGCAAACGATAGTCACAATAAATTAGGGTAGGCGAGTAACTCTTACACCCATATAATTTTCCCTCCTTGTAAAAATAAGGCTTATATTAATGGAACAGTAAAATAATCAGCCTTGTGAAAAATCTGTTTGTTTTTTTACTGGATAAATGATGATGACGTTATTCCTATTAATTGACTTTGACACTTTTGAGTTTTGTTTCTAGCTTAACATTCGCATTACAATGTCTCATGAAATTGAACCACTCGGCACAGGTATGTTGATGCAACCAATTATTATAAATCATGTTTTGCTCAGAAGGTTTGAAGTTTAAAAAGCATTGTTGGTTTTGCCTACTAGATAGGTATTGGCGTATAATGATAATATTACATACATTATATAGTGCATACAAGCATTTATTGATGTCCAGTGTAGGCTACTATGCTCGTAACCATTGTTCAAATTAAAAGTAGATATTGATAGATTAAAATATAATCAGCTTTTCTGAGAAAAAAGTTCTTTGCCTGCGAAAAACAGTTCATGAACGTTAAATGACCCCAAATTCTCATAAACTGCTAATAAACTATTCATCAACTGTCTGTGAAGGTCTATGAACTGTTTTCGGGAAAATTGGGCCATTTAACGTTCATGAACATTTCATGAATAATTCATGAATTCCTGAGAACTGTTTTTCGCAGAGGTTCATGCGAAAAATGATTCACTGCTCTCGCTAAAAAATCGACTGAGTTTATGAACTGTTCATGAAAATTAAATTGCCGCCTGCTTTTAAGAATTTTTCATGAACAGGGCCATTCAACTTTCATGAACTTTTTCACAGGTTTTAAATCCCTCAGACATCGATGCATTGGCAGTTGATACTGATGATATTTTCTTATTTTACATGTTTGTAGCTGGACCATTGGCTTTGGCAAAAGAAACACTCCTTGAAGATCCTGAACCATTTTTTGTTTTGAACAGTGATATAACATGTGAATACCCTTTTCGTAAAATGTTAGAGTTTCATAAGAACCATGGCAACGAAGGAACAATTGTTGTAAGTATTATCTATCATTTTCGAAATTAATATGTTTGATATTGAAAACAGTTTAACCCATTTATGTGCAATTCAGATAATAAATGTAATCTCTATTTATCTGGAACAAGCTTAGCCAACCATATCAACTATTTTGAGGTCAAGTCCTTGTCAAGCAATTTTCAAAATTGCTATTTCAAATAAATGCACTGGAAATAATTTCCAATTTTGACACTTGTACATATTTTGCTGTAGGTTTAAGACTCCATATGTTTTGAGTTTCAATTTCTTTGAATAGAAACACAGTTACCGAAATGGAAAGTTTCTAACCAAGGATGTAGCAAGTGATTCTCTTCTTTTGAGTGTTCTCACTCCCGTCCCGTGCGAGTATAATTATCAGACTTTAATTCATAGCCCCCTATTGATTATTTCTTTTATGATATCATGGTAACCAAACTTAGTGTCTTTTGAAATAGTCCTATTTATAAATGTGTCGCTTGACT
Source organism: Haliclystus octoradiatus (assembly GCA_916610825.1). Lineage (NCBI taxonomy): Eukaryota > Metazoa > Cnidaria > Staurozoa > Stauromedusae > Haliclystidae > Haliclystus > Haliclystus octoradiatus. The sequence continues at coordinate 18,163,490 of OU744453.1, read as the reverse complement.
CTTCAAAAAGTTGTGTTTGAATCGATAATTCACCCCTGCGAAAAACAGTTCAGGAGTTCATGAACATTAAATGGACCCTAATTTTCATGAACTGTTCATGAACTGTTCATGAACTCTCTATGAGGGCTTGTGAACTGTTCATGAATAGTTCTTGAACAGTTGATGAACAGTTCAGGAAAGTTGGAGCCATTTAACGTTCATGAACTGTTCATAAACTCCTGAACTGTTTTTCGCAGGGGTATGTTGGATTATTTGGTTCCATGCTATGACATTATTTATTATTTTCATTGTTTCCAAGGAACCAATCCATGAAATTAAAACCTGAGAGTTCTATAATAACTAGCCAATCATAACTAAAAACACATTGAGCTACAACGCGTTATGTCATAAATATTGTTCATTGCAAGTAGAAATATTAATGCTTTCATGTTTTTAATGCAGTAAAACATGTGGATATCAGCCAGCTATATACCAAGAGTGACCACTATAGACAGGGTGCCGGTGTACAGAGATAACCATTACAACAGGTTTGACTGTCTTATCTAATTACTTTACAGTAATCTCTATGATTTGTTGGGTTTTTTTTAGGTTACAAAAGTCGAAGAACCTTCAAAATACGGTGTCGTTGTTTACAATACTGAAAATGGATTGATCAAACAATTTGTTGAGAAACCAAAAGAATATGTATCGAATAAAATCAATGCTGGCATGTATATTTTCAACAAAGAAATTCTGAAGCGAATAGAGGTAATTCTGTTCTCCTTGACAACAAATGCAAATTAATATACAACATACAGCATTGCAGGCAGGGGTTCTGTGCAGGGTCCAACAAAATGTTTTACCTTCCGCAAACTTTAAATTTTTAGATAAACTTTTAAGTAATTTTACTGACATAAAAATGTAAAATCGAAGCTTTCTTTTAGGTTTATATCCAGCATTTTGCCTTTTCTTCTGAATTTTGCTGGCCTTCTGCAACTAGGTTTCCAAGTTTCCAGACTTTGTCGGACCCTGGTTCTATGTACTTGACCCCCCCCCCAACTAAACAAGGATAGCACTGAACATGGATCTTACTAGGATAGTAAACAAGTTAAGGATATCACAATGACACATACTGAGCTTATAGCTTATACGGTCAAACTCGGTTAAAATACCCTCTTTTAATATCCCACCTTGCTTAATATCCCCACATAAAACTGATTTCTATTTTCCATTCTCCATAGAAACTGTTATAATCCTAAAACTGTCACCTCGCTTAATGTCCCGCTTTTTATCGGTACCAGAGGAGGGATATTAAGCAAGTTCGACTGTAGCAGAGGCTATTATGAATGTAGCATTTGGGATATAGAGATGTATCCTTTAGTTATGATTTGAAAAACAGAAAGAAAAAAAAGAGGTGTACTTCTTCATTGATGTGATGCCATCTATGTTACAAACTGGACACATGCAATCTTCATATGGGATACCAATATGGTGTCCTGTTTCTACTGTCAATTTATGAAAACTTACTCTCAGTTTGGTTAGTGCTATCCTTGCTTTTGCGTACGGATTTAGCAAATAATTTTGAAGTAATTGATATGACCTTTGATCAGCAGATATCTTATTTTCAAAGAATGTGATAAATCTATTTGTTAAATCTGTCTCTAATACTTTTGTCATTGAGTTCTAAGCAATTGAGGATGACGATGATGACGATGATGATGAACAATTGTAAATTTCTATTGTATCAATTTCAGGCAAGACCGATGTCAATCGAGAAGGAAGTTTTTCCATTTATGGCTGAAGATGGTTGTTTGTTTGCCATGGAACTTGATGGTAGGTGTCACGTAGACGTCTGCCAATCGGATCGGTTTTCTTGTAATCAATTTCGGATCAGTTCGGATTTTCTTTGAAAATAATAATAATGTGACAATTACTCTTTTTTAGTAAATTGATCGAATAAAATTAACTCCTGCCTTAATTTATTGCTATTTGATCATTTTCTATGCATATACATTAAAATGACAGTTTTTCAGATTCAAAACTTTCTGTACAGTATGTATTTTTGGAAATTGTTTGTCATTGAATAATTGGATTTGGATTTTGTCAGATTGGATTCAGAACGCAAAGTTTTTCTGACATTTGGATTACAAGCACCTAATCCGATCCGAAGCAGACCTTCAGTGCTATTGATTGCAAATTAAAATGAAATTGAGCTAGAGAACTTGAAATCAAAAATAGTTCTATTCGAATCCTTAACATCATCATAGTAAAGTAATGTAGACGGTGTCGCCCTACCGAAGGCACCCGTACCACTCCTCTATTTCTAGATGAGTGGCTTTTTTCGCTGAGAGCAATGATTTTAAACGCTCTTTGTTGATCTCAGCCGCGACACTGCAGATCAATTTCAACAGATTTCATGGCAGATAGGTCTCGATTGTCAATGCGCAACGATGCGCCGCAGCTACTCACAATGCAATTCCCTCTGGGCCACCATTCCATCCGCCATCCTCAGATGGTACTCATTTGATGTTTCAGATAAAGTCAAGGCTGAGTTGACCTTAGGGGGATTTGAACCACAGTCGATCAGATATGATCCGATCTGAAGTTCCGTTGCTCTGCCATCTGAGCTAATCCTCCTTAACATCCATCCTAACATTATCATCCTCCACTTTTAATGTTGGCCTATGTATCTTCTAGGAAACAAAATTTTTTTCTTCTTGTAAACTGCTACTATTTGTTAAGTGTTGCCGGTTGAGGCTCATTTTTCCCACATCACTTTTTTACAAAATATTCACGGTTTATAAAAGCACTTTTTCTTAATGATCCGAATTTTGTTTAACATTACATGAAACCAAACTTTGTCTGTAACTAGATTTTTGTTGCTATTTTTCATTTGATAATGTTTTATATTATTATGAAGAATCTTCTGCTTGTCAATGAAAAGACTTTTTAGTATACTTAAATTGGGGCCATTTAACGTCCATGAACTGTTCATGAACTCCTGAACTGTTTTTCTCAGGGGAAGGGTTGACAAATTAAGAAATTGCTTTCAGCTGTTAACTATAACATTTGTGATCTTAGGCTATTGGATGGATGTTGGTCAACCAAAAGATTTCCTTTCTGGAATGTGCCTCCATTTAAATGCATTAAGAAGAAAATCACCAGAGATGTTATACCATGGTCCAAATGTCCGTGGTAATGTTTTAGTGGTAAGGATACAGTCACATATAAAATCTAGATACATTAACCAATAAAGACAGGCAGACTTCGAATGCAAGGTTAATGCAATAGATGTTATGTGAAGCCTTAGTGTAGTGGCTAGGGCATTGGACCACGACCCGCAGGGTCTCGGGTTCAATCCCTGGCCGGAGCACCATAGGTTGGCATCAGGAAGGGCATCCGGTTATTTAACGTACACAAGCTTCAAAATACTAACCAATTTAACCAACCACCTTGGTGAAAAAAAGCTGCAAGCTTACCCGGTTTGTGGATAAATGATAAATCCAAAAAAATTGTATATAACTGAAGAGGCCATTATATACAGGTTGCCGCTTCACGGAGATGGTCATCATAGCAGGTTTAGCTTTACAGATAACATAAATGTAATTGAACTACTCTTACATATTATATTATGAGTTCATATTATATCTATATATCCTGTCAAGTGGTGTTTATTTACTATTCATCGACACATTTCTAAAAAAAAATTGGATCCAGCAATTATTGATGTTTAGTTTGGATAACATTTCTACAATATACTTCTCTGAAGTGCAGTCAAACAAATTTCTAAACCACTCTTACCCTTGATTACCTAAGGTTTGATCCTAATTTTTATCCATAGGTCAAGTTAATTGAATCTCACTTTCACCTGTCTTAAGCAGCCAAATCTACTCGACTCTTTGTGGCTATTCAAAATAGGTTTCTTTTGATAGTATTCATTCCATATCTATTTTAGCATCCAACAGCAAAAGTCGAAGAAGGCGTTCTCATTGGACCAAATGTTGTGATAGGACCAAATGTTACTGTAGAAACAGGTATGAAATATTTATGTTCAAACTAAAAGCCCTATACATGTAGTAATATTAAGCAATTGGCGCACAGTTTCCTATGAGCTATTGACATTTGGCGCACAAGACTTTGGCACTCTTTCCCCGCCAAGATTGACCTGGACATGGTATTTTGGAGATTCTCGTGTCCCACTTTTGGAAACCAAAAATGAAATTATATTATTTACCACAAGAGGGTTTGACTGTGATGTTCGGTCAACTTCACTACATTTATATTTCTATACACGCAAAACGAAAGGCGGAATCATTTTACATACCTTAATAATTTATTGTTAATTTGGATCCTGATAACTATCTTACTTGTTGTATCATTTATTCCAGAAGGAGCTATATACATCGTTGAACTCATTTTTTATTATATGTAGGTTCTATTTTTAACGTATTCTGTTCTTTTTCAGGGGCGTGTCTTTCTCGATGTGTTATTCTTAAAGATGCAGTTATTAGATCTCATTCTTGGATTAATTCTTGTATTATTGGTTGGAAGTCTGTTGTTGGAAAATGGGTATGTAATTACATTAATATCTGCTTGTATCTGTACCTTGAATGATCAGGGATTTTCTAATGCTATCCTCATTTCCATATAGATCCATATGTGTGTTTTACCGGGCGGGGGGCATTGATATTGTTTGGACGGGGTGTACCATTTTCAGAAATCGAGACCCTCAAATTTCATATTTTTACGATCAAAACAAAATATTTCATTGTGCTTAACATCCCCATACATAAGTTATTCCCACTGACCATGTCAGCATTAAAACTTTCATATTTTTCCTCATTTATTATCCCATCTGGCTAAATGTCTAAGTTTTCAAAACTATGCCAAATAGGAGATATTAAAAGGGCAAAATTGACTAGGGACAGCTACAACCCCAAGTTGAAACACACTTGGTAAACTTGGTAGTTTCAAATTATTGACTTCAAGTTTCAGACACCAACAAAGGTACATTGCTGATGCATAGAATTATTAGAATAATACTTTTGATGTTAGACCATGTTAGATCTATGGTTAGATAAAGCCAAGAATTTGAAAACCGCTAATCCTGTTTCAACTTTTGTTTGTTTCACTTTGTTGTTGTTGCTGATGTTGTAAATTTTATTTTGATCCGCGAATTGATGTGAGCTATGCTGCTTTGCTACATTGTGCGAATTAAATTAGAAATTTAAAATTGAGTTAAATTCAAAAAATTAAATTTGACTTAAATTTGAAAATTGATGAAATCTATGAATAATAGATTTATTAAAAACGGTAGGTAGTTTATATATTAACAGTAATGAGATACCAATATAACGTAACTAATGTCAAGAGATTATTAAATGTAAAGTAGTATTTATCCTGATGTTATTTGTAATTGTGTATTTATATTCATCATCATATGATTATTTCGTTATCAGACATGATTATCTATTGATGAGACTTGACGGTGTGACACATCTTTCGTCCCTGCCAAATTACTCATCAGGGGGCCATTCTGATGTTGTAGCTCGTCAGGCATCGTTCCTGAAGTCTCGCTAACGAATCCTATAGATGTTGAATAAGAATTGCTTGCTTTAAATTTCCAAACTTTCTGTTACCAAATTTGTCTTCCATTGGTGTATAGGCTCGTCTTGAAAGTGTGTGTGTACTTGGTGAAGATGTCCATATTAAAGATGAATTATATATCAATGGTGGACGTGTCCTACCACATAAAACTATCACAACATCATTTCCAACACCAGAAATTATCATGTGATAATTATCATGTGATAAATATTATGTGATAATAATCATGAGATAATAATCATGTGATAAATATCATGTAATAAATACCATGTGATAAATACCATGTGATAAATACCATGTGATAAATATCATGTGATAAATATCATGTGATAATTATCATGTGATAAATATTGTGTGATAAATATTGTGTGATGAATATCAAATAATTCAAATTAATGACAATATATATGCATGAATTAATTTAAGATAGTGAATACTGTATGTAATAATAAGATATTGTATAAAATAATTGAATAATGATAAAGGATGCATATTAAGATTTCTTTTATTTAGGTTTTTTCAATTTATAAGAAAATAGCCTATTAATGGTAAACTATAATCAACAGTAATACAAGTATAAATTGCTTATATACTGTGATTTTATTTCCAATTAATATGACTGTGGCATATAGCTATATACGATGAAATTATAATGGAAGTAATTTTCACAACAATTTTCACAGAAATTTGTATTTTGCTTATAAAAAAGCAGACATCATATTGATCATGTGATAATGTAATATGCAGTAACTTTTATTTTAATTCTACATAGTTTACGAATTTGTAACTAGCAGCCTAGCACAAAGGTTAGATGATAATAGATTTATCATTTTCACAAATCAATATTATTTCATTGTTTTTTTATTTTAACTCGTATTCATGGTTTGACTAATTGAACATGATCAAAGTGATTAACGAGTACCTTGGTTGCTATCATGAATTCTTAGTTTGTTCATATTCGGTGAACATATATAATAATAACTACAGCAAATAATAACAGGAGCAAAAAAAATCCGGAAATGAATAATTTACAGTCAAACTTTGCTAAATATTTACCGCTAACAACGGATTCTGCTAAAACCAGTAACATGGTTTGTCTCCCTAGCGTAGCGTTATTGCCGGAATCAGCTGTATATGCTTTGGGAACTATGGAAAACCTCTATATTAATAGTAGTGCCTGTTTTTATATAAATTATTTGTATATTTGTGGTCTGTCTGCGACTTATGTACATCTAACTGGCGTAATTTTACAGATAATCCGTTGTCGCGAAATTATGGAAACATTTGTGTCGAGATAACCCCTTGTACAGTAACAGATTTGCGGTATGAAAATTATGATTATACAACTATATCATATATTTGTAGACACTTAACTGTAATCTTAATTATTTTATCCAAGAGCTTGCTGTTTGACGTAGGCCTACAGCGTAGAAGATTTCCTAATTTCTTCCAACAAAATCCTATTTTTTGATAAAATTAAATGCAGTAAGGCAAATAAAAATATATCCATTTGTATATGAAATATATCATGATTAAGAGTTGAATAATCAATGTTGATGATCTATTTGTTTCACATTAATGAATTAATGTCGTTCTCATCTGTCTTCTATATCATGAAAGTAATGGTGGTACGGGGCTAACAGGACCTGTACGACGACGTCTACGGCTGCTACGGCGACGACGACGACGACGACGGCTAATTAACCATGGATCTTCTTTGTCATCTTCTATACGATTTAATGCTTCAATCTCATCATTATGATCATCATCATTCCAGTCGTAATCATCAATTTCTTCGTCAGAATCTGCAACCAATTCAATTAATCAATTTTTGTTATCAAAATTTAAAATCAAAACCAGAACATAAAGTCTGTGTAGGGTTTGGCTCGTAAGGCATTTTGTACATGTGCTGATTCATATCAGTGTTTTCTGATTTTATTATGAACATTATGAACCGAGAGTGGGTAACACCAGCTATGCATGGATGGGGATACGTTTCACTTTGGAAAGACATGCATTACCCTAGAAAAGTTACAACAATCCCGTATAAATGCTACCCAAAATTTCCATAAATTTGAGTTTCTTCAAATTTCAAAGCCCTCTAGAAAGTCAAAAAAGGAGACCTACAAAGTTCCAGAATCTGAAATTTGCTCCCCAAAAAGCATTTTCTCAGCTTGAATATGTTAGGAATATGGGTTCCCAAGAACGTTCGTCCCCGTATAGCCATCATAACAGAGTTACTCCCGCGATCATGACATAAACCGTAAATCAAAATTTGACCTCGGGACCCGGCCTCGGGACAGCTTACAAAGAGAAGACCAGCAAGCTATCAATAGTTGGATCTGCACCCAGAAATTTAATTGATGCAATCATGAATATCTTGAACTATAACAACACTGCTAGACTATATTTCCCTATCAACGTAACCCATACCACACGACTTTTCTATGGGTATAATCTCTGCAGTCTATACCCTATAAATAAGTGGCTCTTTCAGCACCGACAAGAAGCCCAACAACAGTAAATGCTAATTACTGAAAGTAATGCAAAATATATCATTTATTAGAAAATTAATAAACAATTATATATACATACATTTATCAGCTAAATTCAATGTTATCATCACACTCAAAAGCAAAGCAGAAATCAATAAAAACCGTTGCATTTTGATTCAATAATTTGAGAATCTCCCAAGTCTAGCTATGTCTAGATACTTCTGAAGTATAATTAATGTTTAAAGAATTATGCAGAATCACAAATATTATCTTTCAGAGTAGTTCTCTTTTAAACTGGAAATGTTTAATGTTTTTATTGATGCGCTAAAAGTCTTCCTGTCTTATTTTCAAAAGTTTGCTTGAATTCTTGATACAATACCGTAAAAAGAAAGAAAGAAAGAACAATGACGATCTTTATTGAATATTGTTATGCTTTATGTTCGGTAGGGTTGAATTGCTTCTGTATAGTTGGTTGCTTATTTGTCTATTTCTACATATTGTGCAACAGTTAGTGTAATCTCTCTATAGTTCTAATATGATATCCCACCATTCAAGTGTATTTCATCGGGCTACTCCAGAGTATTTTACATATAAAAGACACTAAGAGACAGAGACTCCAGAGAGTAAAGTTTCAAGCTGATAAAATTAAATACAGGAAGGCAAATAAAAATATAACCTATTTGTATCTGAAATATATCACGTTTAAGAGCTGAATGATCAATGTCGATGCCGAAATATTTATTCTACATTAATTTCGTCGTTATCACTTCTGTATTCCGTCTTCTGTATTGATCATTAACGTAATGGTGGTACTGGGGAAACCGCTGTACGACGACGACGACGGCGGCTGGGAATAAACCATGGGTCTTCTTTGTTATCTTCTATACGATTTAATGCTTCAATCTCATCATTATCATCATCATTATTCCATTCATAGTCATCAATTTCTTCATCAGAATCTGTATAACAGATAAATTAATCAATTTTTGTTATCGACATTCTGTACACGTACTGATTTTATGATGACTGGGGGACAACAGCTCTGCAAAGTCGTGTGGGAGACTGCTACCTAACTGCTACCCAAAAAGTTCCTAAACTCTGAAAAGCCTTCGAGTTGAAATTTCAATTTTTGTCAAATTTCAGATTTCTCTAGAAAGTCAAAAAGAAGGCCAACAGAGTTCCGGAATCTGAAATGTCCTCCCCGAAAAGCATTTTCTCAGCTTGAATATGTTGGGAATGTGTGCCCAAATAAAGTGGAACGTACGTCCCAGTATAGCCATCATAAGTAAGTTACCGCCGGGAACATGACATCACCGTAAATTAAAATTTGACGGCTAATCGTACGAAGACCAGCAAGCTATCAATAGTTGGATCGTACCCAGAAGTTTCATTGATACAATCATGAATATCTTGAACTACAACAACTCTGCTAGACTATATTTGCCCATCAACGTAATCCTACGTAACCCATACCACACTACTTTTCTATAATTATTAGCATTGCAGTCTATACCCTATAAATGTGTGGCTCTTTCAGCGACAACAAGAAGCCTCAAAACGGTAAGTGCTAATTACTGAAGGTAATACAAAAGATATTAGTATTATAAAATTAGTAAATCATTATATAATAATAATAATAATAATAATAATAATATAATAATATTAATAGGTGGATTGTTCCACACCAGTTCTTGGTATAGTGCACAATGAAATTAATCAGAGCATTTATATAAAATGAGAGTAAAAAATGAGGCATTCTAGCTTTCCGCTCAAGAATGTTTGCGGAAATCTAGAATGTTTCATTTTTGACTTTCATTTTATATAAATCATTATATATACATACATTTATCAGCTAAAGTCAATGTTATCATCACACTCAACAGCAAAGCAGAAATCAATAAAAAGCGCTGCATTTTGATTCAATAATTTGAGAATCTTCCAAGCTCTATAATTCTGTGAAGTATAAATGTTTAAAGAATCATCCAGAATCGTTACTTAATAAAATATTATCTTTCAGAGTATTGCTCTCTTAGTTGAAAATGCTTTTGTTGATGCGGTAAAAGTCTTCTTGTCTTGTTTTCAATAAAAAGTTTAAACAATGATTGCTCAATTTGTCTATTTCTATACTGCAACAGCTGTAATTTCTATATATTTCTAATATATGTCCCTCTTAAGTCCGTCTAGCAGCATTATGAAAAGGTATCTTGGTCATTTGGATTTGGGTATAGCTGTACCTTAACATTTTGAACTTTTATTCTCAAAATTTATATTTTTTTCCATTCAAAATCTGCTTTCACATTTGATAGGCGCCCCTGTCATACGACGTAAATTTCTACACAACGATTATATAGTCATGCTATGAGTATATATACTGCTAGGAAATGGACTAATAACTAGTGTCCACATCTCACAAACATTCAAAATAATATACATCTGAAGTAAAAGTTTAAAACATTCAGAATTGTTCCGCCACAAAATTGTTTCTTCTTCGGGACCTGTCACACTCAGTATCCAAACTATCTCAAACGTGCTTGGATGTTGGAAAGGAGGGACAGAAATCCTGGACAGGAGTGGACATCCCTCCTAACAAATGATATGCCTCTCTACAGTTAAACATAGAGGGTCCCACATAGACAGGGTACCGATGTATAATATTGTAACTAGACTTCGTGTGAATTATCTGAAAACGTACTTTTAGTACCGAAAATGTACGTTATACAATACAAATAGTGATACAAGCTCACACCGCATAAACAATTATCAATACTGTTATAAGCGTATGCAATGTATAGCAATCAGGTACTTAGAATGATGATTTTACGTTTATGATATACTAGAAATGCAATATGCTACGTAAATATATATACAACTCAATCCGTGATCTGTCCGTTAACGGAAGAAGTTGTACGGCGTCTGCCACTTCTTCTTCGTCTTCTTCTCCAAAACAAGAAAGGATCAGCTTGCCTTTCTAAACGCTCACCATAGTCAAAGTCTTCCATCTCATCGATGTTATAATCGTCATTTGGTTCGTCTGAATCTGCAAACAAATATATAACACCATGCTCAATAATCAAATCATTTTTGCCTTCATGGTCCCAACGCCATGTGTAATTGACTGGCCCAATTAGTCCAGCTTTTCTTGATCTGCCTCAGTTTCATTTCACAATCCATCAATATCGGCATTACACACAGAAGTTGAGACTTAAGCAGCTATAACATGACGTATACTGCAGTAATAATAAATGGATAATCTTTGTGGATAGCTTACCAGCTGAAATCAATGCTGAAAAAGCCACTACCAATGAAACAAATAATGTTAAACCACGCATTGTAATTATTTCTTGTGAACTATGACTTTATTTCTGAAAAGAAAAATCATTATTGAGAGAGTTTACCTATTACTCTGTAGTAGATTAATTAATTACTCGACCTCACAATAATCACAATGAAGAAGCTTAATTAATCCATCAAATGAGAACCGAGGCATATATATCTGCTTTGAAATCTGTGATTGGAATGGATCTGCATTTTGCAATTTGTGTCGCGGGATACTAGATCAGTGAAGAGAATTTAAATTGATTACTCTGAACAATAGACTTTGCTCTGAACGAAACGAAAAGAGCAATTACACTTCTAAAAAGAAAGAGTTGTACGGGTGCCTACTGTAGGACGATTCCGTCCCGGATTCCGTCTATACTAATCCTATACTTCATTTTTATAATCCCGGGGTGTAAATCCCTAAAATTAGTTATGGATGGGGTGCAGCTTTTAGCTAGAAACATGCACGATCCAACAAAGTTATGAAGTGAAGTAATACATTTAATAATAGAAACCCTTATTATAGATAAACCTCCGTGAAGTTTATGAAGAAGCTTCAGGTGGGCCACAATTTCCTATAGTTTATTAATCTTCTTTCGAAGTAAAATAGTAGAATACTAGTATATATATTATATAGTGTATTATATATAGAAGTGGGAATATACAATACTAGGACACAATAGTTATAATATACATGATAGTTGTATAATGGTAATTAATTTCAAAATTTACCTGATTCGTCTGTATAGGACAGAAATATCGATATATTGCCAAACGGACAAAATAAACGTCAAAATCTTTTTTGCAAATAATAGAAATTTGCAAAACTTTAAAATTTATACATATGTAAATCTTCCGGTTTCTTTCTAGTATTGTTTATTACTATTCAAGATCATGTATTGTGATAATAACAATACGATCATTGATTGTAATAATTGAATGGAATTGTATTGTAGTTTGTCAAATTTCAACTGGCAATATTGATTGGACATCGTGATCGGTTAATTGATTTCAAGAGACGTTGTACGCATCTGTTTGCGCCATTGAAAGTCTGCTGGAAACAATCCTCGTACAGTTTTTCAGACAGTCAAGGTACAAAAGTGCGGATAAAGCTATTTTCCCCTCTCTTCTCAAAGAGCTGATGAACATTGAAAATGTGGAACATTGAAAGGAGATAATATCAAGGGGGCTTTAGGGGTGTAGGCCTTTGGCCTCTTGACCAATCTGCAATTCCTGATGGACGCTATTCGACCCATACGCCAGAAGCATTCAATCAGCCGGGCCCATCGACAGGCAATGCAGTTGATTCTCCAGGAAAATTGCTCAGGCAATCAATTGTCAGTGCAATTTCCCCAACATTATCAGGGGAGAATAAGGCCGCCGTAGTAAACAGCAAAAGAAAAAAGGCACAAGGAAAAATGGGTAAATTATTGACTTCAGATACAGTCAAAGAAAGATTGCGGGTAAAAGAGGAAGAACGAGAAGCGAAGAAAAGAGGCAAAGGCAGAAAGGAAATAGAAATAAAAGAGGAAATGGTAGAGATGAAAGAGGCAGAAGGAAAAGGAAAAGTAACAAAAAAAGGACGTCAACGAGAACCCAACGATCAATGGAATTCAAACTCTGATTCAGATTCAGACACTGAGATGGAGGAATTCTTTTGTAGCTCTTGTCACGCAGATTGGAGAAAGGCTACCAAAATGAAGCAGAGGAAATGGATGCAATGTCACACTTGTCAAAGTTGGACCTGTGTTTCCTGCCTTCCAATATCGTTTGATGTCAATGAAGACTTCAATGCATCTCACCATCTGTCATTTAGACTCAGATTACTTAGAATAAATACACATATACATATAATAATTGAGTACTCAATATACAAATTTCAATGTAACAAGTTTTAAATGTCATCATTGTTCTCAATCTATACAGATACATATCTTTACATTAACAGTTGTTAACCTGATACTGTATGTCATATGTATTTATGCATATAGCAATAGTGTCATATATTCATGTTTTAATTAATAACGTTTATTTAATCTAGTTCTTAATTAATATCAAGGCTGTATGTAAATGACACTTTCTATAGCGTAAAGTGTCCTTTATTTGCCGGTCAAAATGACAAAATATATCATATCATATCATAATCTACTTTTTTGAACTGATTTTGTAAGTTGGAATTTTATTGTTGATCTGCGTATTGAATCCAAAAATACTATGTCATCTTTGTCAATCTGATATGAGGCTAATAAGACAGGTACTGCTCCAAAACCATGACAAATGGTATGGTAACTGTATGGAGATTAGCAGCAATGTACTAAATCCTAATTATTTTAACTATTTATACCCTTTCAGGCGCTTTTCTTTTTCTTGACCCATTTTGCCCCACCGGTGGGGCAAAATGAGTCAAAAACATATACCGTCTAAAAGTTGGAAAGGCATCACTTATGGTATAGTATGGAACATAGCCGTTATGCAGCTATTTAAAGATCAATAGTATGGTGTACACTTTTAACAGATTTAATTAAATCAAAAGATCCTGCCTAGGAGTAGTAATGATGGAAAGTGAAAATTGTGCCTATATTGACTCGTTACGTCCCATCTCCCCCTACTTGACTATTATGTAACGCCTGGGTGTAACCATCAGTGGAAGAGATGATATTAGAAAAAATAATGAAGAAACATGAAAATAAAAAAATGCAACAATTCCTATGGGCTTGGGCCACCATGTAAGCGTGCCACTAAGTGTTGCAAATTTGCGGCCAGGAGACACTGATTCTAAAAGTGGTCTCACGTACACACTGTATGCTTTCACTAAAACACCAGCATCTCTATTATGACAAACATTTTTATTTATTAAACATTATTAAACATTTTGTAAATAGAGGCTCTGCCTATTTTAGGGGGTAAACAGAATATTCAACAGGCTGCATGGAGTCATGCGCAGTAGCACCCTGTCCCGTCTGAAATTTTGGCCACATCTGAATTAAATCTGAATCTCGCACGATTGACTGTACTGCGGTTTGATTTGTATTTCAAACTCAACTTGACTTTGAGATTTCTGATGGCGGCCAGAAAATGGCGGTCTTGTCCGAAAGTAATGAGATTAAAGTTTCAAAATAACAGCTTTTGACAATAGTCATCGTCATATAATATAATTTGTGTGTATACAAAGTTCTTATCCTGCTCATCGTAGAATTCCAGTACAGTTGATGTAACATTTATCAATTATTTGCACATCTACGTTGTTACTTATCAACGAACAGTCTAACAGAGACAGAGTACACGGTGTATTTTTAAATAGCTAATATTGAATATTGGACAGGGTAAGAGAAGATATTTGAAAAATTAACATGAAGTATGGTGTAATCTAACTCAGCTTTGAATAGTAAGATATGATGATATCAATATAACATCAAAACATGAATAGATTGTACACATAGAATGGGCTAGTCTATATTTTCTAAAGTCATTGCTCGTAGACTAGCCTACCTTCAAATCATAGTCCATAACCTACATTAATCAGAAAAGTAAGGGAAGGAGCTCACTCAATCAAGTAAGGGCTAAGGTACTAACTGATGATAGATAGGCTTAGTGATGCACTGTCTTTGATCTGATATAGTATTTATTAAATTACAAAAAAGCTAACATTAATGAGCGACTATTATTGAAGAGCTTTTGGTCTCCACTACACACAAGCACACACCACAACCTTGTATACAGTATCTCAATTCAGTTGAAAACTAATAATTATTGTTTTTAAAAACAACTTATCTGAAATAGTAAACAAACTTATCTATTTGTATTGTAGACTTTGCAACACTGAGCCAGAGTAAATGTTTCTAATATTGTTTAAAGTCATAGAAATGTAGGCTACTTGCAGAACAAAATCCTCTGATAAAGTGTTCCACCGTGGATATAGCACAGCTAATAAATGGATTCTTAACCACTTGCAGAAACAGGATAATTGTGGCATTTGGGACGATTACTTTGTCATAATCCTTTACACCTTGCCTATAATAATTATTAATTAATATGTATCAACATGTGTGTATATGCATCAATATGAGATACTTACACAACAAATAACTTATGGACAATCTACAAGATTATAGGCTAAGCTAATTTTTGATTATAAAGGGTAGGCCCCTAGGCTACAAAGTTGAAAGAGACGGCATTCTGAGGTGATCAGTCAAGATAATTAAAATTTAAGCAACATCGGTAATCTTCATCAGGATGTCTCGTGATATTAAACTACCTCCTAGAAAATTATGTTAGACATACGGGAGGCTGAGAGCTCGACTGTACGCGGACATATGTTTTGTAGATTAAGCCAAAGCCTAGTAATCGGCAAAGAGAAATGTTAACATTTCAATAGCAAATATGCCCCTAACATGCCTTGGCAGAAATCATGAAACAATAGAGGGATGGTTTATATTTCGTGTAGGGCCTACTTCTGTGTGTGTACTCTTTTACTAAAAATATCATACATTTATGAAAATTGATGTTCTTCAAGCAAATATCAAAATAATGAGTTGAAGTTTAGAAATACCTCACACAATGTATTTTATCTATACGTACCAGTAACTTTCATGTAATAGAGCTAATAGTAATTTCAATTAGTTGATTATAAATTTGACTGCTGTTCAGACATTCATTCCCATGCAAACGAGCTTGAAGCTTATGTGGTTAAATTTAAATTGTAAACTGCGAAGTGAAACAAAATTATCCCATCACACTATTAGATGCAGGTGGCCTTTATATGCAGGGTTGATTAGATAGAAAATACTATTTCAGGCATACCAAGATTGACCACTGTAGACGGGTGGCTGCTGTATAGAGGTGACCACTATGAATTCTGGCAAAGGGGCATGTGGCCATTGTTTTCAAATTAATTTTAATAAGACTAGGCGTTTGTCGTGGTCCTGGAATACTGTAGCAGAAAAAGCTACATGGGTGCAACCCTGGGCAGCACAATGCTGTACCAAAACCTTTGAAGCCATTGTTACTCGAGTCTTGTAGCTAATCTGTCTCCCCTACTACTTTCTTTTAAGTCACTTCAGAATCAATCAAATGCATTTCTAATTTTGTACCGATTTTGTTGGAAACTCTCCTCTTACACCCCCTCTGAGTTTTGAATCTCTCTCTTGTCACGTGGGTATTTTCAGTGTGCATTGTTCAAGGTAGTCAAATTAGCCCTATTCACAAATATATTCATAAACAGGATAACAATAATTATGGAGCAATTTCCCTTTGCCTGTATTGTCGAAATTAATTGAATTCATTTAACAACTATCAATTTACCAATCATGAATTAGAAAACGTTCCTGCACAACAGTAGTAAGTTTCACTTGATGTTTACATCTACAAACAAGAAAGATTTTTTTTGATGCCTTTGTTTTCCATCATTTCGAATACTGTGCTGACGTCTGGGAGAACCAACAGTATGCAAAAACACCTTGATTGCCTACATAATCTACTGAACAAGGATACATGGCATTGGTGTCCTTTATATTATCGATGATTAGAAATAAAGTATACGCTAAGTAAAGCTCGTGCTCAAGAATGTTTAGAGAAGGTGCCTATTTAACTTGCGCTAGTGCAAGTTTCCCCGTCTGTTTTGATCCTCTCACAAGGCCCATGGCTGCCACCTAGTCTGCTGCTCTTTGGTTAATCCGTAAAAGTATACGCAAAATAAAATAAGTAATATGGACGGTGTCGCCCTACCGAAGGCACCCGTACCACTCCTCTATTTCTAGAGAAGTGGCTCTTTTCGCTAAGAGCAATGATGTTAAACGCTCCTTAGATCTCAGCCGCGACACTGCAGATCAATTTCAACAGATTTCATGGCAGATAGGCCTTGATTGTCAATGCGCAACGATGCGCCGCAGCTACTCACAATGCAATTCCTTCTGAACCATTCCATCCGCCATCCTTAGATGGTACTCATTTGATGTTTCAGATAAAGTTAAGGCTGAGTTGACCTGAGGGGGATTTGAACCACAGTCGATCAGATATGATACGATCTGAAGTTCGGTTGCTCTGCCAACTGAGCTAATCACCCCTGTCGCGGCTGCGCAAAATGCAGGCTGTGATAACAGTTCTTGAACTTTAAATGGACCAACAAATATTCATGAATTGTTCATGAAAACAGGTCATTTAACCAGCTATAGCTACGTTCAGCCCAAACTATCAAGGCTGTAAAAATTGTCAGTAAGAAGAATTGAAAGCAGCACAAAAATAAGTGTATAGTATGAAGATCAGTATGTATAGTACTGCACTTTGAAAAGTTGAAACGGCTCAACACAACAGTTATTATAATGTTTCTTGAAAGGCCTATTCAAATCGAAAAACTATATTTAAAATAACTTCTCAGAAAAGTGACTACTGCCCAGAATTTGTAAAACAGCCTTGTATTTAAGGTTCATGAATAGTTATGGACTCAACGAATTTTTCGTAGGGGAATATGCCTACTTATTTGCGTAGCACCAACCAAAGATAAATCTATGTGAAAATCATATGATAGTAATGAAATATTTTGTAATAATAAAATGAAATAAAATTTAAAAGAAACTTTCTTAAAAGCATCAGGACCAAATTTCTGAGTAATGAAGAATCATACCCTCTGGCCTCTATAATATAAACTTTGTAATAGAATCTACATTAATCATACTATCACAGAGTCATATCTGACAGGTATAATTTAAGTGAACAACCTTCAACCTTTTTGGCCGTATTTAAAATCAAACCCACAACGAAAGTAAAACTAAAGTGACAATATTGTCAATTACGAATAAGAAAATATAATAATTAAAGAATTTGACCATTCCAAAAGTACATATATATGTTAGTTGTGAATAACAAATTTAACCTCTGAAAGTTTTGAGCTTCATTTATTTTGCACCTGCGTATTAAAGATGTGCGAATCCAATCAGATTGGATCGCATCCAGGTAGTGATATTTTAGGTCTTTGGATTGGGTCGAATTTGTATTTATTGATTCCAGATGATTTTGGATTTTGAAACTTGGAAGAGTATTTGTACTTTGTAGCGATTAATCAATGTGTTCTAGTTTCCTCTCAACTGACTGCTTCTTGTACATATAGCGACATTCATGTTCCACTCTCTAGTATTCCACTCTCTAGTACATCAATTACACGTTTGATGTGAAATGAATTATACAATTTCTTCAAGGAAATGATCAAGATTATTGATTCATTGTACGTATTGTATTGTCATTTTGATGTGCTGTATGTGACTGTCTCATGTCAGCACCCTATATAATTCCTGTAATCTATCTATGTTGTCTATGTGTAGATTGAATAATAAATGAGATACAGTTTAGCCTTCATTGTGCTCACTATTCATTGGGTCTCGAATATCAATTAGTTGTTGTTGTAGCAAAGCCAGCTATACGACATACAGTGATAGTACGTCACATTTATTCATGCTGGTATTTATTATTGCTGTGTGGTAGTTTTGTATTTTATCACAGTAGTAGTAACTAAGTTTCTAACGCAGAATATCCAGCATCAAGTTAAAAGACATCTGATTAAAGCGCCTGAGACTGTATCAAGCAATCATCCATAAATCTATACATTAAAAACTTGGATTAGTTTACATTAATTACAAATTATTTGCTTCGAATCGGATTATATTTATAATTGGCATATTGCTTCAAATCGGATTGGAATCGGATCATTACAACATTCATGCCCGTAATCAATTTTGTGTAAATTCGATCTGATGCACACTTCAATGCGTATGGTCTTGCTTCAAGATGGCATGAACATATATACTGGCTCTTGCTATCATTGAACTATACTACAGTTACGCCTACTTGTAGTTTTTAAAATTGAAATAAATTGATTAAAAGCCTATCGTTCATTCATGCATTTTTAAATATTTACATTGTTTTATGGAATTCAGATAATTGATATTTTCTGAATTGATTAATACTGCACGCTGTTAGTTTTGAAGCTTCAATATAATTGTTTATGGTATGACGACTTTCAGCGCAATACACTGCAACTGACTTGTTTCAGTCAAAACTCTGTGGCTTGGTAGAGATTTTATCGATAAGAAGTACTATATTAATATATCATATCATAACTAACATTTTGAAATATATTGAATGTTTGAGAATTATAAAGAATTGAAAAATCAATTTCTTATTCAATGAATTGATTAAAATTAAATCTGATAAATACATGTATATATGATAATCATATCATAGACAATGGATCACTGAGCCTCACTATCATCAATTATTACCGCAGTTGATTGAGTGAGCTCCTTCCCTTACTTTCCTGATTAATGTAGGTTATAGACTATGATTTGAAGGTCTATGAGCAATGACTTTAGAAAATATAGACTAGCCTATTCTATGCCGGATTCTATGTGTACAATCTATTCATGTTTTGATGTTATATTGATATTATCATATCTTACTATTCAAAGCTGAGTTAGATTACACCATAATTCATGTTAATTTTTCAAATATCTTCCCTTACCCTGTCCAATATTCAATATTAGCTATTTAAAAATACACCGTGTACTCTGTCTCTGTTAGACTGTTCGTTGATAAGTAACAACGTAGACGTGCAAATAATTGATAAATGTTACATCAACTGTACTGGAATTCTACGATGAGCAGGATAAGAACTTTGTATCCACACAAATTATATTATATGACGATGACTACTGTCAAAAGCTGTTATTTTGAAACTTTAATCTCATTACTTTCGGACAAGACCGCCATTTTTCTGGCCGCCATCAGAAATCTCAAAGTCAAGTTGAGTTTGAAATACAAATCAAACCGCAGTACAGTCAATCGTGCGAGATTCAGATTTAATTCAGATGTGGCCAAAATATCAGACGGGACAGGATGCTACTGCGCATGACTCCATGCAGCCTGTTGAATATTCTGTTTACCATTTTAGGGGCTAGATAAATTTCATTCCTCTCAATTTCATGTTGCCTCTATTTCAATCAGAAGAAAATGAATTTGTAAATTTTTTGTTCTTTTGTGTTTTGGTTTTTAACTGTGACGACGATGGCTCGCCGAAAGTGAGCAAAAACCGAGTTAATTTTCATTGAAAACTATTTAATTTATTACAAATGGCTTGGCTATTTAATAAAAACATCATTGTATATTGCTATATTTTTGTAATTTTACGTCTAAATTGTGTATTTGGGAATCACGATGGAAATAGCACGGTTTCTCTATTATCAACTTTGAGTACAACTTTGGAGCCAACAGCGAGTAACATATCCGTAGCTGGAGTTACTACCGAAACTCCTACAAAAGCTCCCACAGAAGGTCCTACTGAATCTCCCACTGAAGCTCCAATTATACCTACAGAAAGAGAATGTAGACGAGTAAGTTGTGTATCATTTAAAATGTATTCGATGTGTAAATGTTTGTTTGAAGTTGAAACCCGTGCACTGATTATTTTTGGATGATTTAATAGACAGTATTCATTTTTGTCAACGTGTCTGTCAAATTCTTAATACCTGGTGAATGCTACTGAAATCCGTAATGTACGTATTTCCAAAAGTCACAAAAATATATGCTTTAAATCTCGCTTTATTTAATTTCTACTTTTATTATGTTTCTCCAAGAAAAACTTTATCGGTCAATATTTTCTGTTCTATATTTTTTTTAGACCAATAAGATTGCAATGTTTTGTTTTAATTGTCTTTTGATTTGTTTTATTGCGTGCCAATTTGAATCAGCCGCTTCATTAGACAATACTATCCTGCTGTTTTCACAGCTCGTGTCGCTTCAGGATTGGTTATACGGATCTAGACATCCATTATTTCAAAAATATTCAAACTATTTATGCCTATAGTCCTATTACAAGTATATGATTGCTGGCTTAAATTGCTTTTTAGGATATCATCTGTAAGCCTTTGAGGATTAACCGGATGATCATTTGCTTCCAATGGTTGCTGTTCCCTAATTCTCCCCTACAAGGGACTCTGATAATTGTATCGCGATGTTGCCTGTTTCAAGCGCTGTATTTTTGATATTCGACAGTAGGCTAACCTTCATTCGGTAACTGGTGAACTCTAATTTTAAAACGGATCTGAATAGAAACTGAACAATCGTAACAATTTTGTAATGGGACATATGTAGCAGGTGGAATGAGTCAATGACTATAAATTACCACATGCGTACATAGACGATTCTGAGATATATAGATTTGATATAATTGTTGTAATAGGCTAATAACTGTAGCTGGCCACCAACAGGGAGAGGATTAATGAAGGTTAATATGACCGTTGATAAACAGAGCCTCTATGAAGGTTGACCTGTTTATCTAATGTACGTTTTGTCGCCAATAAGGGCAGACGTGAAGAGATTTAATACATTGGAGACAGTGATTTACATTTACAAGGTATGCATGATTATAAACGGAAGCTTTACAGTTAACAAAGGAAATACATTATAATAAACAATAGACAGAAAACAATCCACTCACATATCATATGCACTGGTTGCTCCGTGGCAGAGTGTCCGCACTTAGTGCAGGAGGCTGCGAGTACAATTCCTCGTCGTTTCACTCATGTTTGTATTTGTCCGTAAATATATCCCAATAAGCAAGCACGACCTGTGCTTACGGAATGACTAACAGTTTATCAGCATGCTGTTAACTGAAAATGGAATATATTATTATCATTATATTATTATTGTTATTTAGATAATTGCTTTGCTTTCCAAAGCCTAATGTTGACTTCAGAGGACTGTAACTGTATTTGACTGTCCGCTTGAGACCGCAAGAACAACAAGACAAGAAGTAGGCCAAGAGAAAACTACAGCGTATAATTTTAATAACAATCTATTACGACCGTACTATGTGGCCCCAAGACGAACAGTGGATGGGAAGTGTAGCACAAGATTAGTTAAAACACAGCAATGATTACAAGTTAACCAATCACAATACAAACACTCAATATAACACTAAATTAGGGCAACAGACAAATAACCATTAGTGAATTGACAACATGACAGGAACTATGACAGTGAATGTGAAACAGTTTGACATGTGCTGTATGACTGTATGACAATATTAATGTTACTATGGTGATGACAAAGACAATGTGAATTAACAAGTTACCATGACAACAAATATGGTAAATTAGTTTCTACACTCCCCACCATGAAATATCTTGGTCTTTCATATTAAACGTATTTAAACTAATTTACAAACTGAAAAGTAACAATTATTTTATCAATGTAGCGTACTATAAAAAATTATTTCTTAGAAATTAATTATTAATTTAACCAACAGGGTTACATATTGCGACAAGCTACTGTCTTTATTTACAGGGTTGTCCCTCCAAGAGACATATCTTCGTCAGCGGACGCACTAGCTGACCAGTTGCAGTTTTGATTTTAACTTGGCGTACCAAACCATCTTTCCCATCAGGCGCATCTATCACAACTCCCATTGGGTATTGGGAACGAACCAAATTATCATCCATGACTAGAACCAAGTCTCCAACTTGGATATTTGGTTTGGAGGTTTTCCATTTCTGTCTTGCTTGGAGAAGGGTGACATATTCTTGACTCCATTTTGTCCAGAACGAGTCAGCGAGGGCTTGCGATTTTCTCCAGCGTTTTCTTAGAATCATATCTGAATCGTCAAACGTACCAGGGGGTTGAGACACACCATTCCGTAACAACAGCAGATGATTTGGCGTCAAAGGGTCCAGGTCCAAAGGATCATTTGATAGAACAGTCAAAGGGCGGCAATTTAGAACAGCTTCTACTTCTGTGAGCAATGTTTGAAGCGTCTCCAGGTCATATGATCGGTTACCAAGGACAGTTTTCAGGCAATGTTTGACAGATCGAATCAATCTTTCCCACGCACCACCATGATGAGGAGCACCGGCAGGATTGAATTTCCATGTGATTCCTGAAGATAGAAGAAACTGCGAAACACGGTTTTGATCCCAATTGGAGATTGCCACCTTAAGTTCGGTCTCAGCCCCTACAAAATTGGTCCCATTATCAGATATAATCTTACTAGGTTTTCCTCTCCTAGCTAAAAATCTTCTCAGTACACAAATAAATCTATCTGTGTCTAGGGAGGAGGAGGTTTCTAAATGGACAGCTCGAATTGACATGCAGGTAAAAATACACCCCCAATACTTAACAGTAGATCTTAAAACTTTTACATAAAAGGGCCCAAAGTAGTCTACCCCCGTTACGTCAAAGGGGAATGTCTGTATTAGTCTGTCATGAGGTAAAGGTGCCATGAATTGTTCCATTCGACGTCCATGTAGTTTCTGGCAAGGGATACATGCATGAGCTCTTTGTTTTACTTTAGAAGTTAGTGAAGGTATCCAGAAATGTTGCCTGATAAAATTCACAATACACATAACACCGGTATGCTTCAAAGATAAATGTGCATCCTCAACAATTGAATTTACCAAAAAAGATTGTTTCGGAATAAGAATAGGATGTTTAACATCATAAGGAAGATTCGAATTTTCCAATCTTCCTCCAACACGAATAATTCCTCGGTCGTCAAGAAAAGGATTTAATAAAAGAATTTTACTATTTACCGGTATTTTTGATTTATTTTTAAGTGCACTGATTTCTTTCGGATAGGCCTTTAACTGTTCACATTTCACAACAACACTCTTACTTTCTAACAATAAGTTATCAGTTAAAACATCAACATTTGAAACAACAACATTTTTAACATTTGAAACAACAACATTTTTAACATTAGAAATTCTAGCAGGCGCTTTCCTGTTTATGTAGCAAATAGAATAAGTGAAATTTCATCTAGCACTTTCCCTGATCAATGGCACCACTGTCCTGGAAAACTCCGGTTCGACGGACCATGTTATTTAGATAATTGCTTTGCTTTCCAAAGCCTAATGTTGACTTCAGAGGACTGTAACTGTATTTGACTGTCCGCTTGAGACCGCAAGAACAACAAGACAAGAAGTAGGCCAAGAGAAAACTACAGCGTATAATTTTAATAACAATCTATTACGACCGTACTATGTGGCCCCAAGACGAACAGTGGATGGGAAGTGTAGCACAAGATTAGTTAAAACACAGCAATGATTACAAGTTAACCAATCACAATACAAACACTCAATATAACACTAAATTAGGGCAACAGACAAATAACCATTAGTGAATTGACAACATGACAGGAACTATGACAGTGAATGTGAAACAGTTTGACATGTGCTGTATGACTGTATGACAATATTAATGTTACTATGGTGATGACAAAGACAATGTGAATTAACAAGTTACCATGACAACAAATATGGTAAATTAGTTTCTACAATTATACCAAATCTGAGAAGCAATATTTTCATTCACTTCCTAGGATTATAATTATTATTGGTAGGCAATTAGAATCAGAAGGATATATATTCAGCAAGCTCATTAGAACCTATTGAATTATGGTTAACAACATGCTCATATAAAATAAATTGACTTGTTGTCAATCACACTGTCATAAATGTAAAACTTAAGATTCACACTGAACCATTACTCTGCAAACAGAACCCCATTTTAGGATTAGTAGGGCATGCCTAAAATATGAGATAGCCTTGTTTGTCTATTGTTCATCAACCAATTTATCACCATCTAGTTCTAGTTTGGAAAATCATGCTAGCGATTGGTCCATGAACCATAGATTGGGTCTACATGCAGGCATGGTCCGACAAAATGTTTCACCTTCCTCAAATCTAAACTTTTGAGGAAGCACTTAAAGATCAATGGATAAGTAATTTAATGACATAAAAACATAAAAGGTTAACATTGTATTTTCCATATTTTCCTATTGATTTAGCTTTACATCCAACATTTTGTCTTTTTCCTTCTGAATTTTTCGAACCTTCTTCAAATCAAGTTTCCGTACTTGTCGGACTATGTTTATAACTCTATTGTTTTGCCACACTCTGATTGCTGTGATGTCGCATGGGAAATTGCAAAGTTCTAACATTTTAACCGCTTCCAGAGATTGAAAAACAGGGGAATGAGGACAGTACTCCGTTGTAATCGCAAATGTATCTCTGATATGCATAGTCAGTTTGCTTATTAGGAATTGTGAATATTATCAAATAAAATAATGCTCATTGAGAATGGATTTAGAATAGACCTTTGTAAATAGGTCCCATTTGCTTTCTTTAAAACGATAAATTTTTTCAGAAGCTATTTTCTGTCCAGCTGCCGGATATTAAGATTTGGAGATCAACACTACCAAAGTGTCTTTCGCCATTTCCAAGTGTAGTAGCCTAAATATGAGTACAAAAACGGCAAAGTGTGTGGTAACCCTTTTCTATAATAAAACAATGATCAGAATAAAGTTTGTTTATATTGCGGAAGGTCGTTCAAATTTTGAATTAATGATCCAAAATTCATTTTCAAGTCAATGTTTTTACTTACTAAAATGTCCCTGGATCAAATTGAAACATCAAAACGTTGGTATTTCTTTAATGGAGACCGCTTTGCTGATATTATTTCTTTATGTAAGATTGTATTATAGAGTTTTAAGGACGAAATAAGACAAACGACCAAACATCAAGATAACTTGTGTAACTCTGTTTTATTAATCATATACGTGTTAGTTTTACAACGCTGTGCAATACACTCCGGTGTGCCTAATTTACAACTAAGTGTGATTAGTTTAATGACGTTGTAAATATTAGTATTATTAATTATTATATACTACATGCCTCCCCTCGGAGACATAAGTTCAATACCTTTTTTCGTCTTTATGGCTGATACCAATTCGGAGTACGACGGATACGGGTTGAACTTTGTTGTTGACCTTTGTCTTTATCTTTGTCTTGGTCTTTGCCTTGGTCTATGCCTTGGGCGGGGTCTTGCTGGTAGGGGCGGAGAAATCGTCGGTTTCGCCACTTGAGGCGGTTTGTTTCTGTCTTTACTAGATAGCTGTGTCGACCTTCATATGCTTCAATTATGCTGGCAACGGTGTCCCACTGTTGTGTTTTCGGATTTTGTACCAATACTATTGTACCAGGTAATAAATCTTCTAAGGGTTTGGAATGTTGGTCCTTGTAGGCCTTTGCCTTCTGCCGGAGAGTGATAGCTTTCTTATCAGCAGCGTTGATTTCTTCTCTTATATCTTTACAAAATATTTCGGGTCCAACTGGCAGGCGTGTTCGAGTTGGGCGTCCAAAGAGACGTTGTGCTGGCGATATTCCATCCTTTTTGGGGGTGTTTCTATACTCTAATAGACCTTCCAAAAATTCCTTTGTATTAATATTTCCTTTAGGCGTGGTTTTCTTTACTAAAGTCTTCATAGATTTAATTCCTGCTTCAGCAAATCCATTACTTTGGTGGTTGTATGGGGACGAGGGATCATGCTTTATACCCCACACTTGACAAAATTTTTTGAAGTCTTGTGACTTGAACTGTGGGCCACCATCAGATTCTAGGTTGACTGCAATGCCAAGTTTAGCGCTCCATTGAGTTATGCGTTCTACGACATCGTCAGTATTGCTTCCTCCTCTACCAAGGTCATATACTTCTGGCCATCCAGAAAGACGATCAACAATCACCAGATATTCTTTACCAGCATAACTGAAGAGGTCCATGGCTATAGCTTGACCAGGCCACGTAGGTGATTCTGCTTGGCAGATTGGCTCTAGAGGCTGACTGGGTTGATTTAGTTGACATGGTTGGCAACGTTTCACACTTTGAGTGATATCGTTTACCATCTGAGGCCAATACACCGTTTGTCTAGCTCTGCCTAGTGTTCTCTCTATGCCTTGATGAGCCGCATGCAGAAGTTTTAACATCTCTGGTCTCAACGACACTGGAATGACAATTCATTGACCATACATGATGAGATCTTCATGCAAAGACAAACTTTCTCGGACATTCCAGAACGAATGTAGATCTAAATCTAGGTTGTGCTTGTCAGCCGGAAATCCTTCTTTAATGATTTCTTTCAGCTTAATGTATGCGCTGTCTTTGGAGGCAGCTGCAGTGACTTTAGATAAATTGACGTCTTTCAATGCTGCATCAGCTGCCACTAGCATGTTTAGAGCGACTTGATTGACTAAAGTATGAATACTTGCACTTTCATCTTTGTCTTCGTCATTAGGTTCACTTGTTGGATACCTTGAAAATACATCAGCAACAGTGTGTGCTGTTCCAGGACGCCATACAGCAATCGGACAACATCTGTTGAGCTTTTCCTTCAGGCGGATGATGCGTGGAGTTGTCACTTGATCATAACTCTTGTTGTTGATTATTGATATCAGTGGCTTGTGGTCAGTGACCAACTGAAAATGGGCACCATGTACAAATAGTTTACATTTTTCAACAGCCCAAACAACAGCTAACAGTTCTATTTCCGTTGCAGAATACCTTGTTTCGGC
This sequence comes from Haliclystus octoradiatus, assembly GCA_916610825.1. NCBI lineage: Eukaryota > Metazoa > Cnidaria > Staurozoa > Stauromedusae > Haliclystidae > Haliclystus > Haliclystus octoradiatus. The sequence goes on along the minus strand of OU744453.1, from coordinate 18,135,703 downwards.
AGGGATCAGCGAACGACTTCCACATTGAAGCAAATACCATTCGTCGGTGTCATGTTCTTGCTGCCAGAGGGCGAATCCAAGGCCACGAGATTGTGCAGCATCCGTCTCCAATCGTAGCTTTGATCCTGCTCTGTAATGTGTTAATACGCGTGGGGATGTGAGTAGCGAGATTAACTCTTTAAATGCTTCTTGCTGTTCCACTCCCCAAATAAACACAGTTTTTGGTGACAGGAGTGCATGGAGTGGTTCAGCCAATTCATCTACACGAGAGCTAAAAACATCAAATTGGCGGATCAAACCACAAAACGACCTTAAATCTGTTCGATTTGAAGGAGTTGGGAATGATGTAAGGGCTTCTACTAGCTCTTGTGAAATGGTATAGCCTTCTTTACATAGTTGATAACCACACCATTGTATACTTGGTTGGGCATAAATAAACTTTTTACTGTTTAGTGTTATACCTGCTGTTCGGCATCTCTCTATTACTGCTCTGACACGTGCATCATGCTGAGGACCCGGTTCTTTGTCAAAAATTATAACATCTTCAACAATTTTTTTCACGTTTTCTATGCCTTTGAGGGCTTCATCGCCCCGGCGATTATGTTCATCCCCTGCTGATATGAGACCCATGGCATTTCTCAAAAACCTTTTTGGTCCCCAAGGGGTGATAAATGTTGTTAGCGTTTTACTATTTTCGTCCAAGGGTACCTGCCAGTATCCATGACGTGCATCTAGGGTGGTAAACACGCCCATCCCGGGTGGTATTTGTAAAACTTCTTCTTTAGGGGTTTTCATCATGTACCCCGGGCGTTTGACAAACCGATTTAGTTTGGTGAAGTCAACAGTTATTCTAGGTTCATCACACCCTTTCTTTGGAACAATGACCATAGGATGGGACCAATCTGGCTTTTCTCCTAGAGGGACATCTTCAATTATTCCTTTTAGCATCATTTGATCTAATTGCTTTTTGACTGGCTCTTGCCAATGGAGAGGAATTTGATATGCTTTATAACATTTTGAAGGAATAGCATCTTCTGTTAGTTCAATGCTCATTGGGGGTCCAGACATGGGTGGGAGAGGGCCATCAGAAGTAAATACATCTGAAAAGTCTGCTAATATTTTTTGCTTCAGTTGGTCCTGACTTGAATCTTTCGAAGTGGGCACTATGTGGGTTGCTTTGGGAGAGCTTGGGGGTCCCAGGGATAATGCTTGTAACGGGACCTTGGGCCATTCTTTAGGAATCAATTTGAGAGCAATACAACCTGCTCTGCTTAATAAAGGATGGGTTACTTCATTCAAAATGTGTACTTTGGCCTTGTACCTATGAGTTTCACGAAATATTTCCAAAATAACATACCCATGGGACTCTAGAGGGGAACCATTTGGTCCCACTAAATGTTCATTTTCAGGCTTAAAGTCAACATCATTAGCCCCCATTAATTGGTGAAGATCTTGGAGTCCCATTGCGTCACATCCTGCCCCAGTATCAGCTAGCCAATTTATTTGCTTGCTGTGATTTCTATGGGTGGTTTGCAGTGCAATCAAATTTTCCTGGTGGCTACTTATGTGAGCAATTTCAATACAGTTTTGCGATACTTGTGATTTTGTAAAGCAAAACTTCTGCAAATGACCCTTTTTCTTGCATTTGTGACACTCTAAATTGATGGCAGGGCAATCTCCTTTTTCATGTTTGGTTCCACATCGGCCACATGCGTCATTTGCCGTGTTTTCGCGCCAGTATTTTTCGCGGCTTGAAACTGTTTCGGTTGTTTTTGAAACTTCTGTTTTTTGTAGGCGGACATCGCTCTGTTGGCGTTCACGCTTTTTTCTGTTAATTGATCATCAACATTACGACTTGCCTCGTAATTTTGGCAAATGTCTAAAGTAGCTTTTAAACTTAATTTTTCAAGCGGTGTTTCGAGTACCCTTTGTCTCATTCCTGAGTCCATTAGGCCTGATATAACACGGTCCCTTAATCGTTCTTCACGATGAATTGCATGGTTTGGACAATCCTCGGTGGAATATCCACAGTCTTCATCAATTTCCGTCAGTGCGGCGTAATAATTGTTAACGCTTTCCCCCTGTTGTTGATCACGTTGAATAAAAACGCGTCGGTCTACAAGTGGGTGGCGATGAATTCGCAGATAATCTTTTAATGCCTTAATAATTTCAGCAATATCATCAGTATCTTTTATTTTGATAATTTCTTGGGTCCACATTTTTGTCCACTCTTTGTTGAGTGTTGATCTTAATAAACCTCGGCGTGCGTTTAAATCACATTCTTGATGTAGTCTCGTAGCAGCCGCGTAATCATTAAATCTGATTTCCCAGTCACGAAAATCTATCAATTTCATGCCTTCAGGACTTTTAAGTTTCGGCATTGATATACGTTTGGCTGTTTGAAGATTTGCTGGTGAATTAGAAGAGCCTTGATGGACATTCGAAGTTGAAGTGCCCATATTCATAGTCTTGAAAGCATTAGTAAGTGACTCACCCTGTGACTTCATTGCTTCCGCCAACGCCTTTTGCATTTCTTGCTGTTGAGCCATCATTACTTCTTGCATTTTTGTTTGCTGGTCAGTCACCGATTGTAAGATTAACAGCATTGGATCTTTTGAGGAATTAGCTAGTTCTTGTCTGAGTTGAACTACTTCTGCTTCCAAATCCGCTTTCGTTGGGTTCTTATTAGCCATAATAAACCACGAAATAAATACTGAGTTTTCGCTGGATTATAACCATGTAAGTCCGTTGAACATTAATAACAATGATTCAATAAATAACTTTATCTATTGAACTTTATAACTGCGCCATGTAAGATTGTATTATAGAGTTTTAAGGACGAAATAAGACAAACGACCAAACATCAAGATAACTTGTGTAACTCTGTTTTATTAATCATATACGTGTTAGTTTTACAACGCTGTGCAATACACTCCGGTGTGCCTAATTTACAACTAAGTGTGATTAGTTTAATGACGTTGTAAATATTAGTATTATTAATTATTATATACTACACTTTAGTAATATATTGCATTAAAATGCAGTTTCCTATATTCTTTTTCATATCCTATTCTTCTTTAGCTTCAAATTTTGCCGGAAAATTTTGAAAAAATGTCTACCCTTGAATTTCCAAACACATGGACCGACCAATCAAATTGCAGAATTAAGTTCGATTACTACATCAGACTTTTGAATCAGCTTTCTTACAAAATCCATCGACTCAGTTTCAACCACGTTTTCCATCTTAACCTCTTACATGCTAAACTAAAGGTCTGATATAATACTATGCAAGATAAAACAATAACTAGGTCTCTTCATAAAAATTGGGGCCATTTAACGTTCATGCACTGTTCTACGCAGTAAATTTCAATCTGAGTGTTGATTATGCATCTCAGATCCGCAATTTGATCTATATTTGGAATTCATTTTCTAATCCTAAAGCTAAGATTCTTCTTTTTGATGATTATAGAACTGTAGCAAAGATAAGGCAAAACGCCTTTTCCGTTACTCAAAGTTTCACGCATTGATCATTAGACAGTTCACTAAAAATTGAGAACATACTGCTACTCCTGTTAATGCCTGCATAGACGCAATTTTTATCTACTATATTAATACAAAGGTTGTTATCTTTACGATTGATATGATAACGTTTTTCTGATGATTTTAATATTTTGTATTAAATTGTAGGATGAAACAAAATATACATATACTCCATGTGATGAAAATAACCATCGATGGCGTGTTGACGTGCCAAAAGTATTTAATCAATGTAGAATAACTGGTCCTTCAATACCTGTGCCAGGGAAGTCATGTGGTAAGTAGCATGTTACGTGTATGTAGCAGGCATTCATGAGCTAATCTTTTCATTTTCTATCAGTCTTGAAACAAAGCGAAGAAAATTCATCTAAAATACTGGTTTTGCTATTGTTTTTGGATTTCTCAAAATATTTTCCCTCTCTTTTGACTGAGCTTGACTCTCATGCCAAGGTCTTTTTAGGGAAAAAATTTAATTCCATCAATATTACTTTTTTCCTTAAGACAATTTGCAAATAGAAAAATTGTTATTAATTGATGAGGCTGGTCTGACACGTGTTTCGTTCCTGCCAAGGAACTCATCAGAGATCTTTCTGATGTCGTAGCTCATCAGGCATCGCGCCTGAAATCCCGCTAACGAATTGTAGATATGGTGACAACCTCGGTGCATATCGCATGCGCAGTCCCGGTTGAATAACAACGTGATTGAATAATCAATTGATGAGGCTGGTCTGACACGTGTTACGTTCCTGCCAAAGAACTCATCAGAGACCTTTTCTTATGAAAGGTTTTTTGACGTCGTAGCCCAATGACGCTCAACTTCACCATGTAGTCCACCGTAATGCCCACTGCTGCGATGTCCTAATATTTAACTTTGGATCTTCTTCTTATTAAATAGCAATGTTAGCAATCATTATAAGGTAAAATAAGTAATGTAGACGGTGTCGCCCTACCAAAGGCACCCTTACCACTCCTCTATTTCTAGATGAGTGGCTTTTTTCGCTGAGAGCAATGATTTTAAACGCTCTTTGTTAATCTCAGCCGCGACACTGCAGATCAATTTCAACAGATTTCATGGCAGATAAGTCTTGATTGTCAATTGGCAACAATGCGCCACAGCTACTCACAATGCAATTCCCTCTGGACCATTCCATCCGCCATCCTCAGATGATACTCATTTGATGTTTCAGATAAAGTCAAGGCTGAGTTGACCTTAGGGGGGATTTGAACCACAGTCGATCAGATATGATCCTGCCTCAAGTTCGATTGCTCTACCATCTGAGCTAATCCTCCCTCTAAATCATTATAACCTGCTCAAATCATGGATAATTTTGCAAAAAAATGCTTTTATTTTCCATCAGTAGGCCTATCAATAAACTTATAACCTCAACTGCTCCTTGTGATTTATGTTCCTTGTGAATTTTTTTTTAATTTTTTAATATAGGATATACTTGTTCCCCTGGTCAATATCTTGATATTGGATCTCAATCGTGTATGTCATGCAAAGCTGGTACTTACAGTGTTGGGGGAAGTATAACTTTCAGTAAATGGGATGTATCTGCTCTTCCCGAGGGGTTCAAAACATGGGGTATGAATCCCGATGACGACAGTCCTGACGATGATGAGGAATCACAATGCAAAACGTAAGTTTATAACTTTTTTTTGCTTTTATCATTTAGCTACAAACCGGGTAAACTAATACCTTTTTTTCACCGGGTAGTTGGCTAGTTTTTTTTAATCTTGTGTGAGTTTAATGACCAGGTATGCCCTTCCTCACTCCAACCAAAGTCCTCTTGCCACGGATTGAACCTAAGACCCCACGGGCTGAGGTCTAACCTTAACCATTACACTAAGGCCTACTAATCATGACAGGCTCCCTCATGTATGATATGATACGTAAATTGTAATAATATATTTGTAAAATTGTCTATGAAATGAATAGATGATAAGTACAAGGCTATCAAATGCACTTATGCTTCAAGTACTGAAATCAATTAAACATCCACCCAGTTAAAAATCCTAGATTCCAGAAGGATAGAACAAATTCAGTAGAAAATTGATACAGTAGTTTGTTGATTTATTGGTCAAACATCAACAAAAAGTTCAAGAAATGCTGAAAGAAAATGTTGAAATGCTTCTAGGTTTCCAGAAGGCTGAACCTTTAGTCAGACCCTGAGCTTACCCAGTTTATAGTAAAAGAATAAATCTATAATTCGAATCAAAATCTTATCTAGGCCTATCTAATAGTTGTTATAATGCAGTTGAATTACGTAATATAATTTTTGCAACATTTTTGCGATTTTTTTCTTCAATATTTTCTTTTTAGTAACACTTGGCATACCAATGGAAAATATATCGCATCATCTGGTGACGAATGTAAATCTGTGCTTGTGTATTCAGTTGACGTAAGTCTTTCACAATTAATTGTGCCGGTTTTTCCAACTCTTTTCTGTTCTTTTTATTGTCACTGAACATACCCAGAAACGTTAAACTCATCACCAGTAGATGAATTATAAAGATAACACTATCCTGCTCCAGCCACGTACCAGTCACACTGATAATGACTGATTGGAAATAATATAGCTGATTAGCAGCTTGGAAATAATATCATCCTTGCATCTTGCAAGTTTCTTGAGTTAGGAGGCATATTAACTGAAGATATTGCGTATTGTGGATGAAAATTTGCACTTGCTTAGCTTTTGCATAGGTGGCAATGCAAATGATCAGGAAACGCCCCTTGACCACATGATAACTGAAAATCTGCACATGTGTATACAAGCTTATGTAATCTCTAACAATGGTTTTTTTATTTCAGCTTGAGCGTGATGGTGTTCTAGCATTTTCGTATCGTAGTCAAACAGATTCATCCTATTTTCATGTATACGTAAGTTATTTTGTTTGATTTTTTAAGCTTTCACAATCAATCCTACTAATTATTTATCAGCTAATGAAGAGAGGGTTATGAATTAAAGCAAGATTGAACAGATCGTTGCCAGGGTCTGACAAAAGTAGGGATCCTGGATTCCTAGATTCCGGAAAGATCAAGCAAATTCAGAAGAAATTTGAATTATTTATCAAATATCAACAAAAGAATTTGAAGAAAATGTTGAAATACCTCTAGGATCCCAGAAGGCTGAACCTTTTGTCAGACCCTGATCGTTGCATAGTGAGAACACAATAAAAGCATTACGGGTCAGACAATGATGGAGATTCTAGGATAGTAGATAATAAAAGGCCAGAGAAAATTTAAGTGAAAAATGTATGCTTTTCTGATTTATTCTCCACAAAAAATGCAGAAGAAAAGTTTTAGGATTTCCAGGATCATTGATCACTCATAAGCTATGCTTGCATGTTCATAAAAAACCTTTGACGTCTGCACATTCTTCAGGAAGATTGGCTCAGATGGCAGAGCAACCGAACTTCAGACCGGATCATATCTGATCGACTGTGGTTCAAATCCCCCTAAGGTCAACTCAGCCTTACTATCTGAAACATCAAATGAGTACCATCTGAGGGGGGCGGATGGAAGGGTCCAGAGGGAATTGCATTGTGAGTAGCTGCAGCGCATCGTTGTACATTGACAATCAGGACCTATATGCCACGAAATCTGTTGAAATTGATCTGCAGTGTCACGGCTGAGATCAACAAAGAGAGTTTAAAATCATTGCTCTTGACGAAAAGAGCCACTCCTCTAGAAATAGAGGAGTCGTACTGGTACCTTTGATAGGGCGACACCGTCTACATTACTTTTATTTTTTTATTCTTCAACTTCAAACATTTAAAGTAGTATTTGACTCTAAGAAGATATTATCCACATTACATATTTTCCATTATTTTTCTAGGCCGTCAATGGATATTGTTCCGAAAACTACAACCAGAAACATCAACTATTCCCAAAACTCAGTACTGGCTGGAAAGTTGAAACGGTAGGTCTGACAAAGAGATGTTTCATAATTCATCCAACATTAAGCAAATAAATTCTTCTTTTCGAAGTTGTTGACTTACGATCAATTATCAACTTGAATTATCTGATACTTTTTAATTTTGAAGTTGTTGACTTACGATCAATTATCAATTTGAATTATCTGATACTTTTTAATTTTGTTTTCCTGGCTTACTCAACACTATCATAATCTCTTTGTTACAGTTAAAGTTGAACAAAGGTCGTAATTTGATCTTCTGGGAAGCTGCTTATTTCAACACAGACATTTATTTTGGAGCATCTACTGATAAAACACAACATAATTACGAATCAAGTGCTGAGAAAATGATTGAGATCAGGCATGTGACAGTATCAGGTATGTTGTAATTGAGCATTCGCAAGGTACCTACAGTCAAGATAGACCGAACCAATATATTGAACCGATCTGGAAAAGGTCGACTCAAAAAAATATAACTTGGGACTGTTACCTTACATTGTTTTACTAAATGCTTTGATTACTTTGCCACATTTTTTGTTGATAAACGGATCTGTATTTTTTGAGGAATATTCAATTGAAAAATTGACAATTTCGAATCTTGAAAAATGAAGATTCAACGTTAATAATGTCATATGTCATTTTGTCATAATGTCTAATTTCTTATCATGACAAATAAGCGCGATATGACCATAACAGCTATCAAGCATTCGTCCATAACAACAATGGAAAAAACGGTGAACCACCCCGGTGAAAAAAAAAAAAAAATCCAATGTGATTTCAAATTTTTCATTGTTATGAAAGAATGATCGATGGCTGTCGTGGTCATATCGCGCTCATTCGTTGTGATAAGAAATTTGTCAGTATGATATGATTTATGAAGTCACTTAACTTTGATAAATTATCCTTTTATCGAAAAAATATGGCAAAGTAATCGAGGCACGTAGTCAAGCAAGTTAAGGTAACAATTTTTAGCATTGGTTTTTTACCACCAAGTAGAACATCAGAATATATACGGTAATTAACAAAGGTTTGTACTGGAGTTTAGTGCTTTATCATAACTTCCAGTTGCTTGTAGACATTGATTGTTTGACTGCGTCTAGCGAATTAACAAAAGAAATTCAGCTCTCGAGACAGTAAATGAGATTATTTTATTTTGTCGCTTCAAAACCCTGTGAAATTTGTTTATAATGCTACTTTTCATATACTTTTCATAGACTTTTCATGAACAGTTCATTTCTCTAAGGCTAAACCTTTCGCGAGACAAGTCTTTCTATAATTTTTCTTTTCTTGTTTCTAGGTTTACCATATAAAGCAATTTGCCAAGAATGTCCAGCTGGTACATATAGTGGTCCAGGATCTTCAATGTGAGTTGAATGATATCATAAGTTAAAGTAATTGAGACAGTATCAAAGGCGCCTGATCACTCTTCTATTTCTAGAGGAGTTGCTCTTTACGCTAAGGGCAATGATTTTAAAATACTCTTTATTGATCTCAGCTGCGACATTGCAGATCAATTTCTGCAGATTTCATGGCAAACAGGGCCTCAATTGTCAATGTGCAACGATCCGCCACCACTACTCACAATGCAATTCCTTCTGGACCATTCTATCCGCCATCAGGATATGGCACTCATTCATCATCATCATCATCATCATCATCATCATTTATTCAGAACCTTTAAGTTATACAAACTTTTTTCAAAGAACTGATTTACATTTGATGTTTTAGATATAGCCAATACCCTCACAATTGGTTTGGGTTGAATTTTCTTTTTCTTGATTTTGAAGACAGTCAAAAATTTCAATAACATTGTGAATATAATGAATATTCTATTTTTCTTGACGCTGTTGGTAAAGAGTTGGCAAAGTTGGCATATTACTTTTTGTTTTCACTAGCATCGATGAAATTGATGAGAATATGAACCTTAATCTGATTGGTTGACAATGACGTAGCTCCATTGACTTATCACTAATCCTTAACATATCATCAATGTTGATGAAAACAAGAAAGCATTAGATCGACCGATAACTTTACATGAACTGTTTTTGCAGAGGATATATTGAACGCTAGTAAAATCGTAATGTGTAGTTGTACAGTTTCAAATGTAACTGATGTAACTATGGTAAACTTAAAGTATATGCATTGCGAATAAGGCTGCTAAACTTCTATCTTGATCGGAAAATTCAACCCCAAAGCTTCAAACCTTTCCGTCATTATTATACATTCCGATGAAATTTAAATTTATAATTTGAAACATTCTGAATTTTAATAGAACTAACAAATGAAACTTGTTGTCACGGCAGTAAATGGAGTTCACTGATTGGTTAGAAGGTGTGAAATGTGAAAATTACCAAATACGGCTTCTCTCAATGACGGACCACCCTGTATACCACTGATGGTTATATAATATATGATATGTTATATTATTTATATTTGTATATCTTAACATATTTCAGATGTAAAGTTTGTGAGAAAGATACATTCTCCCTCGCTGATTCTAATGTTTGTACACAATGCAAACGAGATGAATATGCCGGTGAGTTAGACTTGTTATTTTCTATTTGTTTTGTCAGCAATCCGGGTGAGCTTAAGGCTTTTTTCACTGGGTTGGCTGGTTAATTGATTAATAGTTTTGAAGCGTTTGTGCATTTTATGGCAGGATGCCCTTTCTGACGCCAACCAATAGTGCTTCTGTCAGAGATTGAACCCAAGACCCTGCGGGCTGAGGTCCAAATCCAATCCACTACACCAAGGATGCACTATATATTGTTAAATAACTATGACATATCAAGTTTTATAGTTTCACCAATGAAATATGTTATAACAGTCATGTTTCTTAAATAGAACATAATAATTTTGATCCATGCTATCTGATTGCTTAAAAGCTTTGAAGCATCCAAATCCTTACCTAGATGCTTCAGACCCGTAAATTTCAAGGTATTTTACAAACAACAGATATGTAGGGCTCTGAGTGTTGGATAAAACTGCATATTTATTAAATGTGATGTATTAGATTGTTGACCCTACAACGGTTACAACCCCTGCGAAAATAGTTCAGGAGTAAATGAACAGTTCATGAACAGTTCATAAACAGTTCATGAACGTTAAATGGCCCCAAATTTTCATGAACTATTCATGAACTGTTCATGAACTGTCTATGAGGGTTCATGAATTGTTCATGAACAGTTCAGGAAAATTGGAGCCATTTAGCGTTCATGAACTGTTCATGAACTCCTGAACTGTTTTTCGCAGTGGAAGGAAAGAGAGATTACCTGTTGCAGTTGATTATATACGTGTAGAGAACGATGCGATTAACGGAAGTTACAATATACATATATGACAACAACCATACCACTACCTACAGATACTCATGTTACTTCAGGAGAAAATCAAAGCAAAAATCATTAATGATGGCTAATCTTGATTTTCTGATGCCTCCTTTTCTCCTTGCATGTTTCTCGTGGTGCTATGAAAGCTTAGCTCATCAGTTTATTTTTTTTCCAATTCCCCATAACTGTCAATTTACTCCCGAATTTAGATCATACATTTACACATTCACAAGTTCTAGGGAATTCTTCTAGTAATAGGTATCTTTCCTGTGTCAAGCACAGTTAGTTCACATTTGATTAACCCATGTCAATGAACTGCACAATTGTCTATTTTCATTGGTTTAATTCATGGAAATATTGAAAAATGTTCGTCATGCTTTTATCGTTAACATGAACAGTTCATAAACAGTTCATAAAAATTTGGGCCATTTAATGTTCATGAACTCCTTACATGGATACAAGGGTACATAGGGTGCTGACGTAAATTACGCATAGAATACAGGTTCACATATACGAGGCACAACAGCTTGATATTTACCTGCACAGTTATATACAGAATGACACATAGTGACGTAACTTTTTTAAATATTGATTTAGATCCTGGTGCAAGCGTCTGTGCCAAACGACCAGCCTGTACCATAAATGATTATTATGAAACATGGACATCATGCGATGATGATATGATGGTATGTTAGCTTACATAGCGAAGCCTGTTTTAACAGTCACCTCTGTACAGCGGCCACCTGCCTGTCTATAGTGGTCACTCTAGATATGTCTGAAATATGCACCGACAAGGAATCTAACACGATCTCCTGTACATTAGACAATGGGTCATTCCATAGCAAAATTCACACCCTTACCCACTCTAGGCAATTTCACATTCCTAAACCTGTACATTGACTGCAGTTTATGGACTGCAGTATTCATACATTTTTGATAGAAATTCAGGTAATTTCACATTCATTAACCGGTTCATAAATTTTTCATTAATTTTTCATGAACATTTGTGCAATTTCACATTAATGAACCGGTTCATGAACTGTTCATGAATTTTTCATGAACATTTAGGCAATTTCACTTTCATGAACTGTTCATGAAGTCATAAATCGTTTCACAGAAAGTCAAAATTCCACATTCTAGCGATTCTATCAAGTTAACCAATCAACTAAACAGATTTTCCTTTGGTTGAATTTCACCAGAATAAAATATCTCATGTCTCAAAATACAATGAAAACATTCGGTATGAATCAAGAAGAAAGAAGTGAGAAAGACAAGCATCTCATGAACTTAGTTATGATTTAATTTATAAAGATCAAAACATACAACATATGATATGTCATATACAGTCAAACCTGTTATAACGGTCACCTCTATACAGCGGCCACCTATCTATAGTGGCCACTCTTGCAATGTCTTGAACAATATTTTCTATTGAATCAAACCTGCATAATTAAAGGCCACCTGTCTATAGTGGTCAATTTATCTACCTAGTAGCTGGCTGTTATGTACAGGTTTCACTTTAAAACAATTAGTACGCTGATTGCTGAGTAACCGCACATCATGCGTTCGGTTTCTCATCAGTGCAAATATGTTCTTTGTCTGTACAGTTGTTATTTATTATATTATTTTTTGGATTTATCATTATCCATAAACCGGGTAAGCTTGCAGCTTTTTTTCACCGGGGTGGTTGGTTAATTTGTTAGTATTTTGAAGCTTGTGTGCGTTTAATAGCCGGATGCTCTTCCTGACGCCAACCTATAATGCTCCGGACATGAATTGAACCTGAGACCCTGCGGGCCGTGGTCCAACGCCCTAGCCACTACACCAAGGCCGCACAAATAAACAAGCACTTACAAGATGACTGTCAATCAGAATTATATATACTGTAATGTATGATTAAAAATTGTGACGATACATTTTAATGTAACATTTCTCTGATTCTATTTTAGACAGAGCATATTTATGATTGGGTGAAACCAAAGATTTGTAACAGTGATGTAAGTGGGTCAGTTTCACTTCCTCCTTCGCCAGGAAAAGTGAGATGTCCTCCATGCAATCCTGGACAGTTTAAAAATGGTAGCTCATGTTCATTTTGCCCAAAAGGACAATATGGCAGTGGTAGCTCTGGTAAGGAATATATATTGTGTAAAGTTGTTTAAAGTATCATCCATGATATAACATCCCCTACGAAAAACAGTTCAGGAGTTTATGAACAGTTCATGAACGTTAAATAGCCCTGAATTTTCATGAACTGTTCATGAACTTCCCCTCGTAAATGTTCATGAACTATTCATGAATAGTGTAGCTCATGAACAGTTCATGAAAATTCGGGTCATTTAACGTTCTTGGACTGTTCATGAACTCCTGAACTGTTTTTCACAGGGGATGTTGCACGAAATCTCCAATGTATACTTAGTTATGATTGGCTAGTTACTAGGGTACTCTCAAGCTATAATGTCATAGCCTGCATTTACATTATACAGAATTGAACGGTAGACCTACAATCCTATGAATTGCCAAGTAGCCAAGCGTACCTATAAATTCTTGTTTCAAACGCAGCTATGGATTATCAATTCAATTATTGATTAATAAATTATTAATTCAATCGCAGCTTTGAAGAGTGAAACGGCATATTTATGAACAAAAGTAGTTCAAAAAGATGCTAATGTTGGTAACCATAATGTCATAAAATAAATAACGAATATAAAGTTATGAATCTAATAGCCTGAAAATTGCACTCGCAATTTTCTGATGTCTTTATCTTCTTATCACTGCACCACAGACTGTACAATTATCAGACTGTAATTCATAGCTTCCTAATATTTTATAAAACATAACCAATCTCAGGGAGAGGGTTACTTTGGTATTAAAATATTCTTCTTGATTTCAGCATGTAAACCATGTCCCGTTTCGACGACACCAAAAGTTGGAATATATTTACAATATTGGTCAAGTATCACTAGTAATTCCATGAAAATGGGCTGCTTTTCAAAGTTTGGTAAGTTTTTAATGTTGATTGATTTCATCATGGTTACCATACCATAACTAATGCATAAGGATTAGTGTCAGTCAACCAATCGAAATAGAGAACCCTCAATAATTGTTCAATGCTATATTTAAAAAAATGAAATACAATAAAATCCGGCAATAACAGTTCTGGATTTAACGGTATTCTATGAATATTTTCATTAAGCCAAAATAGTCGGGGAATGAGTAATTTACGGTCAAACTTTGCTAAATATTTACCGTTAACAACAGATTCTGTCAAAACTGGTAAAATTGTTTGTCTCCCTAGCGTACCGTTGTTGCTGGATTCAACTATATTTCATTACACTATTATGTTACCCTTCTGCTCATATGGGACCTTGAAAAAATTGGATGAATCATAAAGAAATGTTTTTGCCAATCTGAAAATCTTGTAAAGCAGGAAGGAATGAAATGGAATAATAATAATTGGACAGAGTTGAGAATTGAACCTTCATTTCTTCTTTCCAGAGTTCAATTTCATACCATTGGTCCTATGTGCATACAAATTTTCAGACAGTTCATGAATGTTCCTCGTTCAATGCCTAATTTCATGTACTTTTTCATGAACGGTTCATAAACACCTTAAGAAACAGTTCATGAAAATTGGATCACTTAATCTTCATGAAGTGTTTTCAAAAAGTTTAATCCACACATTTGATTGTGTTTTCTATACTTTTGTTTGTTTTTTTTATCTATAGAAAGAGCATGTAAATCAGAGAAGGGCTGGGAACTATCTCAGAATTTTGCAGACAGCGGAAGTGGTCATTCTGATGACGCGGAATTAGTCATGCTCATCACTGTGCCGAAGTTTACAAAAGAACATTCCTTATTTATTATTGAATTTGATATGTCTTGTACTTCAAAGTGTCTCCTAACACTTCAAGAGGTAGGGTCAATCTAACAATTTCTGATTTGTAGATTATCCAATGATATTTTATCAAGCTAGAGGACTCTTCCATAGACTTCGATCTATAAAACAATGAAAAACAAGGCATTGTCATTTCCCGTGTGAAAAACAGTTCAGGACACTAACAAACAGTTCATGAACAGTTCATGAACAGTTCATGAAAATTTGGGGCCATTTAACGTTCATGAACTGTTTGTGAACTCCTGAACTGTTTTCGCAGGGGGTTATTACACTTGTATAGCGTAATCATCAGACGAAAATTATATAATAATAATATAATCATATAATCAGACGAAAATTATCAGGCGGTATGAATGACTGCTATCTCATCATATCTATAAACCCTGAGTATCAAGAATAGCTTTGCTTCGTTTTTTCATTGTTCTCTATTATCTTGTGTCATTGATGTGGGCAACTTTTACATTGTTTTGATTAATCTATTTATAGTATCATTATGCCCATGGCTTGCATACAGTTAGATCGTGGAAAGGTCCAACATCTAAAACAAAATTCATGTGAGTGGCATTCTAGTGTATAGGGTGGCATTCTAGTGTATAGGGTGGCATTCTAGTGTATAGGGTGGCATTCTAGTGTATAGGGTGGCATTCTAGTGTATAGGGTGGCATTCTAGTGTATAGGGTGGCATTCTAGTGTATAGGGTGGCATTCTAGTGTATAGGACTGTATTTTACTGCCTATAATATAAACTTATCATTTCAATATCTGATGCAAACTGCTTGAGATGGCAGAGAACACTGATCTGATGGTCTGTGGTAGGGATATTAGTATTGATTACTCAAGCGATGACATTACTTGTTATCGTTACTTTTTATTAATTTCTACTTGCAACTACTGTAGATACTTTTAGAATTTAAAATCAAGTAATGATTACTTTTTAATATTTGCCTATTTTCCCTTTTCCGCCATTTTGTTTTTCTCAATAGAGTGCTGAAAATTAGCAGATTTTCTATTGCAATTGGATTATTTTATTACAATTATTCAATACTTATGTATTGCTGTATGATTTCAAGGAACATTCCTTATTTATTATTGAATTTGATATGTCTTGTACTTCAAAGTGTCTCCTAACACTTCAAGAGGTAGGGTCAATCTAACAATTTCTACCATGGATACCATGGTAACTCTGTTAACGCTTTGTTAAGCCCTGGGCAAACGACGGCAACATTTGCGCGACTTTCATATCCTTCGAAAATCCTTGTCGTTTAGCCACTCTTTCTATTTTGTCTGATGTGTTGCAACGTGTATTTTATTTGTTTGTTGTCGAACGTCTTCGTTATCCTTTTCGAACAATTTCGTTCGAAATGTATCAAACTCTTTCGCTGTTGTGGCTTCTCCATGGCTTCTTTTTCAGCTCAGTCTGAGTTTTTTTAAAAAAGTCTTGAGAAAGTCGGGTCTGTTTAGCCGCTCTTGAAAAGACTGCTTCAGAACACGAAAAATACGTGTCAGACAAAACCAAATTTGTCGCGCAAATGTTGCTGTTGTTTGCCCAGGGCTTTAGCAATTGTTAGCAGCTGATTTAATTTTGTATTTTATATTACATCATAATACTATTGATAAATAAACGTGCATGAATAATTAAATATATCATTTCGATATTTCTCATAATCAAGTCCAGGGTACAATAAAATATTTTTGCTTCTGGTATTCAAAAATTTGCTCCAAATGTTTTCTGATTGATTACATCAATAAATTTTCACAACTTTCTATTCAGGGGTCATTCTCATATACATTCATGATAAAAGTGTATCTTTTGATATATCTTCCATAGAAAAGAAAGCAAATTAGTTTTCTTCTGATTTTAAAAACCTGGATACTGTACAACTTTATTCCTACTCTTCCTACCCTTGAATTTGGGCTAGCCTTCTGGGATTCCCCGTCCCGGAATCCCCCCATTTTATCGAGCCCTGATCAAGTCTCATT
The DNA here is from genome assembly GCA_916610825.1 of Haliclystus octoradiatus. Lineage (NCBI taxonomy): Eukaryota > Metazoa > Cnidaria > Staurozoa > Stauromedusae > Haliclystidae > Haliclystus > Haliclystus octoradiatus. The sequence goes on along the minus strand of OU744453.1, from coordinate 18,119,046 downwards.
ATTTGTGTTTAAGATATTTCTGGATTTATTCAGAAAAGTATTGTAACTGCTACTGAGATGCCACTACTTTTCCTGGAAAGTAGCAACCCCTGCGAAAAACAGTTCAGGAGTTCATGAACAGTTCATGAAAATTTGGGGCCATTTAACATCCATGAACTGTTCATGAACTCCTGAACTGTCTTTCGCAGGGGAATTGATGTAACTAGTTATTTTTTTTTAAGTAACTTTAGGATCTCTGGTCTTGCCTCCCTCAATGTTGATTCAACTTTCATATTATCTGAGAATGGTCAAGGGGGAATTTAATTTTTAAAGCTACAACATATTCCAGGTCGCTGACAACCAAGGCTTAAATTCTTAATTAAACAATACAGCCATAAACAACACATTGTAAACACAATTATAGGAAGCTGTTGAAAATATTATAGTTCAAGATACCAAGTTGAAATTAATATTCAAATAAGACTTGATTATTTGATATCCAAACTTCATCTAATTAGGCTGGAGAAGTGAGCATCTGCTTATAACATATGGTTCCCCGGTGTCCCTATTTTAACGTTGATGTATAGTGGGAGGATAATTTTTTATCCCTAGATGTTATTGCTTTGGCCTTGTTTTTTCAAAAATATACAATCATTAAGCCTTGCCAAGGATAGATAATTTTAAGACCTTCCAGATCGATACCTATGGGCTTCAAAAAGTAGATCTGCCTTGATAATCAATTTATTTGTGTTTGCTCCTTAGTCATCATGTGAAATCATCAGATCAAATCCGATTCCGTTTATCATTTGAAAAACCGTACAACCCTAAAGAAGAAAAGACATACAATCACAAATTTGATAGGTAAAACAATCTAAGAAAAATTGTAACACCAACTTGAAACAAATCCTGCAAAAAACAGTAGTCATGAATGTTAAATGGCCCAATTTTAACTTGTTCATGAAAACTTCAATATTCTTCATGAACTCTTTATGGACAGTTCATAAACTGCCATGAAAAGTTCATAAACAAATTCATGAAGTTGGACCTGCATTTAACATCCATGAACAGTTCATGAACCGTTCATGAGGTTGTGAACTGTTTTTTTGCAAGGCAATGTATTTTCCACAAGTAGAAACACCCAATCATAGGCCCTTAACGTTCAACGAACTGAACGCGAGACCTTAAACAGGGTCCGACAAAAGTAGTAATCCTGGAATCCTAGATTCTAGAAGTTTAAAACAATTTAAAAGAAGATTGTAATTAATTTTAATAAAAAGTTATAAAGCACTGTGTCTGAAATATGGTCATTCATTATATAATTGCTTTGGAAAGGAATTCATTCATTTCTATAATATATAACATGCATATTTATGTAGAGCCCATTTCGACAAAATCTCTGCAACGGCGCTGTACCGAAAATTGATAACGATGATGAATTTGATGAATTATTGTTGGAAAACTCATGAAATATTCATGGAAAGTCCATTGTTCTTGAAGGGGGAAAAATGACTGGTAGGCTCTACGCGCTTCGAGTCATTGTGTGTTTGTCGTTTGTATGTTTCTGTGCCAGAAACCATGCGGAAACTTGAAATTTGAAACCATACTAAGCCATGACTGACATTGATCGTTGCATTTATGCTAACCTTAATTCAAGTTAAACTCGTAGCGACTGCCGTTCAATGTTGCTCCTTTAAACTTTTTTGTAGGATCTGGGCCTTTGATAAGGCAAACGTTGTTACTAGTGTTTTAATGATACCATGCAATTATTATTGTTTTTTTAGGGTGAGATTGTATTCAATGAATATTACAAATGCAGAGAATGGCGGGGCAAATGAATGTGAAAAATGTGAATTGCGAACTTCAGAATTAGGGTAAATATCTTATTTAAAATAATAAGAATTATAAGAAGAAAAATTTACTTATTAGAAGAATGTACTGTCCCTCTTACATGTAATGATAAGGCATGGCTAACAAAGAAGCTTTAAAAATGATATTTCTCAACAAAAACTTAGTTGTACAGTTTAATCCGTCAATATTGGTGCTCTTAAAGGAGACAAACTATTTTACCGATATTTACAAAATCTGTTATTGGCTGTCCTAAGAAAAACAATAACATTTCGAAATTTTATATTTATTTTAACAGTCATGTATAATATCCTTGCTTAAGATGAAGTAATTAAGAAATATATAATATGCACTTTACACAATTAAAATGTTTAACATTGCATGAATATCTAAACGTCTACATTACATTTATACAAACAGTATTTACAGTACAGTGAGACCTGTATATAACAACCACCTATAAGAGATAGAGGAACTGACCGCTATATGCAGGTGGTCATTATAAACAGGGCGCATTCAATAGAAAATACTATTTCAACATTGCACTAGTGACCACTATAGACAGGTGGTCGCTTTCTAGAGGTGACCGTTATAACAGGTTTTACTGTATCTATTAGAGCAGTAATGATAAAAAAGACAAAGATCACACTACAATATCAAAATGTGTAGTCCCTGGCTTCTTTATAATTCTTATTATGATCTATTGTTTTGTCAAACGTTGGCATTGTTTACTATTTTACTGCAATTAGATAATATTGTTTATTTTCAATTGTTCATTGACATCTGTTCATCAATGTTTAACTGCATAATTTTCATGAACTGTATTCGTGAAGTTTGAATGGCCAAGTTCTTCATGAACTAAGTTATGTACTAACTACGTAATATTAATTATTCATAAAACTTCATGAACAGTTCATGAATAGTTCATGAATAGTTAATGAACTTTTACAAACAATCATTTTTCTCTGGTTCGAAAAACCCCAGAAAGTTGATGAACTAAATTCATGCAAATTTGTTCCATTCTACGTTCACAAACCGTTCATGAGCTGTGATGAAATTTATCACAGGGGTCAAGCCGAAACGTTGTTAAAAATAAACACTTTACTATTGCCTCTAACGTTTGTAAACAAACACTATATTTAACTTGATATCATGTCCTAGAAATTATTACTTACTCTGTGACTCCATCACTCTAAGCTAACCCTTGTGAAAAACAGTTCAAGAGCTCATGAACAGAACAGCTCATGAACAGCTCATGAACAGTTTATGAAAATTAGAGCCTTTTAACATTCATGAACTGTTCATGAATTCCTGCAATGTTTTTCACCGTGGAAATTTGGATTGAAATTTATTATGATTATTCATTTTTGTAGATGTATCACGTGTGGTAAAGGAGAATATTTAAGCAAGCGGGGTGAAAAATGTAAAACATGTCCAAATGGTAAATTAGTTTATTTTCTATGTTGTATCACATTCGTTAAGTCCTCATATCCATGGTCCGATGTTTACTTTCCGAAACCGTTCGATTTTTCATAACTTTCTTCAAAATCTTTATGATACTGAATATCCCTCATAACAACTCATGCTACAGATATGTGTCACATGCCATATACTGAATATTCCGTATTTCATTTCACTTAGCATTGGTACCAAATACAGAATATTCCGTAATCCAAACAACCAATGAGAAGCTGCTTACATTGAAGCCCTTCTATGATTCTTTTGTTCTAATTCTTTTGTTCTATCTTTCTCATTTAATGCCCATTCCTCACTAGATACTATAATATCATGCGAACTTAATCTAATCTTAATCTTAATCTTAATCTTAATATTTAATCTTCAGGATCTTTCTTCAACAATACAATCAGTTCTGGATTGGAAGGATGCCAGGAATGCCCTACTGGTACTATAGTGTAAGTATTTACTGTATGATGTATATAAGATACATTTATTTGGGATTTTCGTGTATCCTCCCCCCGCGAAAAAGTGTGTTTCTCAGTTCATGAAATTTTCATGTGCTTTTTCATGGACTGTACATGAACTTTATATAAGAACAGTTCATTTTATTTCTAATTTTTCAATTCTATGGGACTGTTAATTGTAAACATACATTTTATTATGGATTAAGAAATAACCTCAATCATATTTTATTTATGGAGAAAATACCATTCATGTAAACTTTTTCGTGAAAGATTTCTGAAGAAATTAAATACAAAACCGTAGACCTATTTCATAACTTTCTCACCATAGATGACAGAAAACATGGTAAACAATAGGTCTATTATTTTCGGATGATTAATCAATGCTGAATAGATTCTTGTCCGCTATTACCAATCCAGAAGAAACCCTAATCAACCCATCTCTACTACTGATTGACTAGGATCTTCGATTCTGAAGAAAAAGGCTCTCGTGTATTCTTTGATTAACAACTGCACTTTTGTGAGACAATTCATGAGTTCATGAATGTTAAATAGCTCAATTTTCATGAACAGTTAATGAACGGTCCATGGAAAAGATTCTTGTCCGCAATTACCAATCCAGAAGAAACCCTAATCAACCCATCACTACTATTTATTGACTAGGATCTTCGATTCTGAAGAAAAAGGCTCTCGTGTATTCTTTGATTAACAACTGCACTTTTGTGAGACAATTCATGAGTTCATGAATATTAAATAGCTCAATTTTCATGAACAGTTAATGAATGGTCAATGAAAAAGATTCTTGTCCGCAATTACCAATCCAGAAGAAACCCTAATCAACCCATCACTACTATTTATTGACTAGGATCTTGGATTCTGAAGAAAATGGCTCTCGTGTATTCTTTGATTAACAACTGCACTTTTGTGAAACAATTCAGGAGTTCATGAATATTAAATAGCTCAATTTTCATGAACAGTTAATGAACGGTCCATGGAAAAGATTCTTGTCCGCTATTACCAATCCAGAAGAAACCCTAATCAACTCATCACTACTACTGATTGACTTAAGGATCTTCGATTCTGAAGAAAAAGGCTCTTGTGTATTCTTTGATTAACAACTGTACTTTTGTGAGACAATTCATGAGTTCATGAATGTTAAATAGCTCAATTTTCATGAACAGTTAATGAACGGTCCATGGAAAAGATTCTTGTCCGCAATTACCAATCCAGAAGAAACCCTAATCAACCCATCACTACTATTTATTGACTAGGATCTTCGGTTCTGAAGAAAAAGGCTCTCGTGTATTCTTTGATTAACAACTGCACTTTTGTGAGACAATTCATGAGTTCATGAATATTAAATAGCTCAATTTTCATGAACAGTTAATGAATGGTCAATGAAAAAGATTCTTGTCCGCAATTACCAATCCAGAAGAAACCCTAATCAACCCATCACTACTATTTATTGACTAGGATCTTGGATTCTGAAGAAAATGGCTCTCGTGTATTCTTTGATTAACAACTGCACTTTTGTGAGACAATTCAGGAGTTCATGAATATTAAATAGCTCAATTTTCATGAACAGTTAATGAAAGGTCAATGAAAAAGATTCTTGTCCGCTATTACCAATCCAGAAGAAACCCTAATCAACCCATCACTACTATTTATTGACTAGGATCTTCGATTCTGAAGAAAAAGGCTCTTGTGTATTCTTTGATTAACAGCTGTACTTTTGTGAGACAATTCATGAGTTCATGAATGTTAAATAGCTCAATTTTCATGAACAGTTAATGAACGGTCCATGGAAAAGATTCTTGCCCCCAATTACCAATCCAGAAGAAACCCTAATCAACCCATCACTACTATTTATTGACTAGGATCTTCGATTCTGAAGAAAAAGGCTCTCGTGTATTCTTTGATTAACAACTGCACTTTTGTGAGACAATTCATGAGTTCATGAATATTAAATAGCTCAATTTTCATGAACAGTTAATGAATGGTCAATGAAAAAGATTCTTGTCCGCAATTACCAATCCAGAAGAAACCCTAATCAACACATCACTACTATTTATTGACTAGGATCTTGGATTCTGAAGAAAATGGCTCTCGTGTATTCTTTGATTAACAACTGCACTTTTGTGAGACAATTCATGAGTTCATGAATGTTAAATAGCTCAATTTTCATGAACAGTTAATGAACGGTCCATGGAAAAGATTCTTGCCCCCAATTACCAATCCAGAAGAAACCCTAATCAACCCATCACTACTATTTATTGACTAGGATCTTCGATTCTGAAGAAAAAGGCTCTCGTGTATTCTTTGATTAACAACTGCACTTTTGTGAGACAATTCATGAGTTCATGAATATTAAATAGCTCAATTTTCATGAACAGTTAATGAATGGTCAATGAAAAAGATTCTTGTCCGCAATTACCAATCCAGAAGAAACCCTAATCAACACATCACTACTATTTATTGACTAGGATCTTGGATTCTGAAGAAAATGGCTCTCGTGTATTCTTTGATTAACAACTGCACTTTTGTGAGACAATTCAGGAGTTCATGAATATTAAATAGCTCAATTTTCATGAACAGTTAATGAAAGGTCAATGAAAAAGATTCTTGTCCGCTATTACCAATCCAGAAGAAACCCTAATCAACCCATCACTACTATTTATTGACTAGGATCTTCGATTCTGAAGAAAAAGGCTCTCGTGTATTCTTTGATTAACAACTGCACTTTTGTGAGACAATTCATGAGTTCATGAATGTTAAATAGCTCAATTTTCATGAACAGTTAATGAATGGTCAATGAAAAAGATTCTTGTCCGCAATTACCAATCCAGAAGAAACCCTAATCAACCCATCACTACTATTTATTGACTAGGATCTTGGATTCTGAAGAAAATGGCTCTCGTGTATTCTTTGATTAACAACTGCACTTTTGTGAAACAATTCAGGAGTTCATGAATATTAAATAGCTCAATTTTCATGAACAGTTAATGAACGGTCCATGGAAAAGATTCTTGTCCGCTATTACCAATCCAGAAGAAACCCTAATCAACTCATCACTACTACTGATTGACTTAAGGATCTTCGATTCTGAAGAAAATGGCTCTCGTGTATTCTTTGATTAACAACTGCACTTTTGTGAGACAATTCATGAGTTCATGAATGTTAAATAGCTCAATTTTCATGAACAGTTAATGAACGGTCCATGGAAAAGATTCTTGTCCGCTATTACCAATCCAGAAGAAACCCTAATCAACTCATCGCTACTACTGATTGACTTAAGGATCTTCGATTCTGAAGAAAATGGCTCTCGTGTATTCTTTGATTAACAACTGCACTTTCGTGAAACAATTCATGAGTTCATGAATGTTAAATAGCTCAATTTTCATGAACAGTTAATGAAAGGTCCATGAAAAAGTTATGAAAATTGGGCAATCTAGTTCATGAACTGTTCATGAACTGTTTATAAGGTGTTCATTAACAATTCATGGAAAGTCCATAGAAATTGAACCATTCATGAACCTTCATGAACTGTTTATAAGGTATGTTAAATAACATTTCAATAACTCAATAAATCTTTCACAGGGGTAGTAATTTTTGTTGTTATATTTAACAATTTAGTGTTTTGAACTTAAGTTTTATAAATTATTTTAATTTATGTATAAATGATTGTAATTTATGTATAAATTATTTTAATTTATGTCTTATCATTTCAGAAACCCTTCTGGTACTGGTTGTTATTCAACGTGTAAGATTAACTTTGATGGCCGTGATTTTGATTTTTCATCATTGTCTGGGTACGTTGGTAATTATACACTTTGCACCTTGTCAATTACTACAAATATTTCACAATGATAATGTATATCATTATTTTCGAATCATCCATTAAAGAGTCACATGTCTTCAAGTGCCCTTTTAGTAAATTCATTATTCTATTGAATCAATCCTGTATGTAAATGACATCTGTCCACAATGGGTTGCATTTTTTAACAAAGTGTCCTTAAGTTATGCATTATTCACGGTTTCACGAAGAACACCTGATAATTAATTAGTGTTAATAAACTTAGTTTGCACCGCTAAGGTGATAAGCCTCGTAATGGCTCAGTCTCTGACTGGAACTCTGAACATCATTAACAAGCCAGCAACTCTACTCCCTTAAAAAAGTTTTGAACCATCCAAACACTCAAGCAAAAAGCAAGCGAATAACATTTTTTTTCTGTTTTGGAAAAACTCTGCCGATGTGTTGATTTTACTCAAAATGAGTAGCATCCATTAACTGGATGCCTCAGTGTTTAGGGGTTGGAGCATTGGACCCAGCCTAGCATGGTTTGGAGTTCAATCCCTGGTAGAAACAGGCTGGTAGTACTATTTCAGGAAAAGCATCCAGCCATTGAATGCACACATGCCAAATAAGGACTCTAAACCAACTAATCAGTGAAAAAAAAGCTATTTGCACACTCCGTTTGTTGTGACTTTTGCGAGAAAACGACAAAACCAAAAAATAATTGGTCCTTCTTAAACGTCCTAATCTTAAGCACTGAATAGTGAACAATCACTAAACACTTTTTTATGAAAATTTCGTTCTGGAAATTAAAGAAACAAGAAGAATATTACCTCTATCGAATCAATATTACATTTAAAAATACTATAAATAATTAGTTATGCTTGTGTTCAATTGCAGCCCAGTCCAAATGAGAGGTGCTAATTTGTTCACTGGTAAAGGATTTCCATATTACCATATGTTTAATATCAGTATCTGTGGTATGAAAAATAGCAATGTGGAATGTATGAATAATGTGACGATTGGAAAGGTATGGCTAGTTTAATAGTACCGGTATACAAATATTAAACACTTTCAGTGCAATATGGGTTATATAAACACAAGTGTTGCGTCATGAGGCACAAGGAAGGCGTATCAGCGAGTGTTATCTCCTGAAGCCTTTTGATTGTCTCATAGCAACCAAAGTGTTTATATAAACCATATTGCACCGAACAGTTTTAAATACTTGATTTGTAAAATAGAAATATCTTATTCGTTCTCAACGAATCCTTCCCCCTGCATATACGATCACGCATATTGTTCCATATTGTCGTAAATTATCACGTGTATCGTTCAGTATTGGTAGTAAATTTATCATAGTTCTTGAACAATTCATGAAAATTTGGGACCATTTAATGTTCATGAACTGTTCATGAACTCCTGAACTGTTTTTCGCAGGGGATAATTTTGACTTTGTTCATTTTTAACACAGCAATACCAAGGACTAATTTCTTGGCTTTCAATAACTTAGAAACCATTTTTGGTATTTAGGATGGCAATTTGGGTGCATCAACAAAAGTGACGTCAGCTATTTGTAGAAGTACAGTAATCCCATCGAAGAAAGAAGGCAATATTATGACGCAATCTGTCAGGTGAAACATTGAACTTGTTGTTGTTTAATATCTAAATTATAATCAGGAACGGTCATTGAATTCACACAATCTCCAAAAACACTAACCAAGCTATCCAACCACCCTGGTGAAAAAGCTACTAGCTTACCTGGTTTATGGTAAAATGATGAGAAAAAACAGTAACATCTGGTTAGTAGATGACATCCAATTAACCCAGTTTGAAACCCAGACACATCTACTGAATTGAACTAGCTTAATTAATCCATGGATGTAGCTTTGTAAGTGTAATTTTCAGTACGAATGTCATTGTTTTCATAATATCTAATCTATGTTATTCTGAATTGAAGCTTGGCTGATAATATTGGTGAAATTCATTATGGTGGTAATATGGATGCTTTAATCAATCCATCTTTCAGAAGAGCTATACAAAATACATCAAGTAAGCAGTTTAATTATTCAGATCAAAGTGTATAATTAATTTCTGATTTTCAGTAGTAAATAGACTGTAAAGTAGTTTCTATGAATCGACGATCTTCTAACTGAAAGTTTCCAATATTCTTGCTTATAATTGTCTACATTGATTTTGTTTTATGAAACCATTATTTTATTTTACGAAACGCATCGTTGTACTTGTTACAACCACCATTGTCACAATCAATTTAGTTTACTCTAATAAATCTATTTCAATCATTTGATTATTTTATCAAAAACTGAAATCTAACGATAAGCTGGAATAAGGGCGACGGGACACGTAAGATTAGGGAAGTCCAAAGTCATCAATCGGCCTTCAAGTATGTAGGTGATCTGTATGAATAAGTATATTTATTTTTAACATTGTTTTGATTTTCAGCTCAACGTATTCAGTTGTTATTTATCTTTCATTATGCTCCATGTTCATTGGTACCATTCTTTTATTCTATATTACTACAGTCGAACTTGGTTGACATCCCCTCTTTTGATGTCCCACCTTGCTTAATATCCCCACATAAAACTGATTTCTATTTTCCATTCTCCATACAAACTCTCATAATCCTACCTCGTTTAATATCCCACCTCGCTTAATGTCCCGCTTTTCATCCTTACCAGAAGGGGGATATTAAGCAAGTTCGACTGTATATGATTTCTAGCATATGATTGCACAAAAATATTGGATTAGTTTATTATGAGATCCTGATGATAGTTATCATTTAGATAATAATCATTTGTATTGTGAACACAATTTATGAAATAACATTTTAATTGTGTTGAATTGAGAGAGATCTGCACTGTTTCGGGACTGAATTGTGGATTATGGAAGTGACCTTCGGAAGGGAAGGACCCGTAAGGGTCTTTCCACCCATGCGAAAAACAGTTCTAGACTTCATGAACAGTCCATGAACAGTTAATGAACGTTAAATGGTTCCAATTTTCCTGAACTGTTCATGAACCCTCACAGAATGTTCATGAACAGTTCATGAAAATTTGGGGCCATTTAACGTTCTGAACTGTTCATGAACTGTTAATGAGCTCCTGAACTGTTTTCGCAGGTGCATACATGGTTTTATCCACACAATTATCTTCCTGCTTCTGGATACAAGCAAAGGGTGCTATTGTATTGAAATCTATTGTTAATTTTTTTTATTATTTAATTAATGCTTCAGTATATCATTCTTTTATTTCTTACAATATTCAATCATTTTTCTTTTATTTTCACAGTGGTTACAAATTCAACACACGAAGATATTCACTTCATATTTCAATCTTCAACGTAAGTCTTTTAATTGTATTTATTAATCCATCCATGACTTATATCTATTATTCGGATTTATATTGTGTGCATGAAGCATCAATATGGAAAGGGTCACACAATTTCCTCCCTATCCTCATGAGGTACAATCAATTTGCAGTACCCAACCTCTATTTTACTTTAATAAATGATGATGATGACGACGAGAAAACCCAATGTTTAGATTAATGACCGTTATAACAGTTTTGAATGTTCGGAGAGAAAAACAATTTATTATTTCATTGAACAAAATTATAATAAACAAAAATTTAATGTCTTTGACACTCAAATGTTCAACTCTCAATTGAAGCCAACTTTTATATAATGGCCACCTGTCTATTGTGGTCAATTCACATTATCCAAAATGTCCAATGATCTTTTCTGGCTATTTTGCATATGCGTCATTGTATCTCATGCGTATCCAATTACCATATAATGCACTGTAAATCTTTTCTCTAGGATAACCCCACATTGTACATCCGGATTCCGAAGTGTTGTGACATTACGTTGTGATCCAACAGCAATAGGAAGGGTGAGCATATGACATGAGATTATGCACCAATTAATCCAAACCTTTGCTTTCATTATTCTGTGAAATGGCAAAGAATCCACTGTGATGAACGTTCACGAACTGTGAAGAATAGTTCATAAACATATAGTTTATTAATTCGTACTGTTCATGAATGCTCATTAACTTTGATGATCAATGTTCATGAACTACCCAAGTTCATGTGCACATTCATGAACTGTTATTCAAGTTCATGAATGCTCATGAACTGTTCGTAGCAATTCATAAACAAATAGTTTGAACTAACGAATTTTACTTGGATTTCAGAGGACTGTAATGATGTGATGATTTGATATCCGATAGTTCAGAAATGAACGACGTTCGATGTATAACAACAATTTATATGTATTCTCAATATCGCGTGCTCTGTCTGGCGCTGCAGAACAGATCTAACGTTTTTTACTACACAAATCACATCACATTAACAATAACATTTACAATTCGCTACAGTGGTATAGATTACATAAAATCATACAATTTCCGCCGGAACATAGTTCATGGACTCTTAGAGTGAAGGAATGTCCATGAAATTTATGAGCTATTTCATGAACTTTAATGAGCTCTTTCTTGAACTTTGATAAACTAGCTGTTGAACTTTGATCAACTTGTCCATGCACGTTCATGAACTTTCATAAACAATTTTCTGAACTTTGATGTACTAGCTCATCTACTTTGATCAACTAGTTCATCAACTTTTTAAGTTTCCATGAACTCAACTTTCATGAACTTGAGTTCATGAACGTTCTTGAACCTTGTGACCTTTAACGCCACATTCGTAAATTTTTCGCAGCGAAGCACGCCAACATCATTTCATGAACCCCTGCAAAAACAATTTCACGAACATTAAATTACCCAATTGACTTAAATTGTTCACAGAAATTGATGAAAAATGTTCATGAATTCATTTTTTGACTAGCTGTTATGCAAAGGAGAAATTTTTCGAACTGAATTTCATGAATCCATGTTCATTATGTTTAACTGGCGGTTGTTTCACTTCTAGGGAGTAGTCAAACCACTTCAAAAATGCCCAATGGGAACATGTGATGGATGCTTGTAAGTTCCCCTTTTACAACTGTGCATGCATTGGTAGTTCAGTGGTAGAGTGTTTGTATTCTGTGCGGAAGGCCAGGGTTTGATTCGGTATTTGTGTTTATTTATTGTTATTATACATTCAAACTATGACTGAAATAAAGATTGTAAATATAAATTGTTCCTGAACTGTTCATGAAATTATGAACTGGACTTTTCCCTGACCTGTCATTTTGAATTCATTCATTTAAAAAAATTCCGCACAAAAATTGAAGGAAGCTCTGAAGAATCAAACAAATTAACATTGATTATAATACATGATTTAATTGATGTGCAAGGAATTACTTTATCTTAATGATCTTTCCAACATCTGTCGGTGCCAAAATCCAACCAATAGGTGATTTTTTATAGATGTTATGCGTATTTTGAAAGCATCAATGGAACTCTGCCTTCAAGTTTTCTGTAATTTTCAACCCCCGGTTTATATGTTAGTACATCCATTGACACAAGAGTCCTCCGTCATAGTGAAAGTAAAACTGGGAATCAGACTAATTCTAACAGAATCTGTCTCGTTTCTAGACAACCTTTCTGAGAATGCCTATTTGTAACTTTGTAAATTTTTACTTTCAGATTTACTTTTGTTTGGCATACTGAATTTGCGTGTCCAATATGCACTTCGCTTGATTACAAAAATTTAACAACAGCTTGCAAGGTACAGTTTAAAGACACTTAATATTTTTCATCAGTAGGTGCACACAATTAGAGTTGTAGTTTTGTTAAGATTTAAAAAGATTTAAATAAATTATATGATAATAAAATGTAGTGTATAGCAAAATTTTTCAGCCGTCCGGAGTCCATTTGGATATTTTAATTGATTCACAAAGACAGCGTAGTTGCTCACTTTTACATGAATTGTTCACGGAAATATTTAAAAAAAGTTTCCATTTCACGTTGATTCAAATTGAATAAGTTTAATTATTTTTGCAAAGTGATGATTTATATCACTTTTTGAAATTGAACGACTTTTTCCATTTATTCCTGATTTTTAATTCTTTATTTCTGACAGGATGGAAAAGTTCATGTTCATCACATCTGGAAAAATAATCCTAGGTAAATTATCAAACATACAAAGCTGTTCAATTCTTCATGAATAGTTTATGAATTGTTAATGAAAATTTGTCCATTTAATTTGGGTGAACCATTTATAGGGATAATACAAGACCCAATATTTCTGTAAAAACCGTAGTATCATTTTTCATGAACTTTTCACAAACTTTTACATAAACTGAGCAATTCCGATAAGGAGCCATTTCATGTTCATAAACTCATTACACATTTCTTTAGATATTTTATATTACCCATACATTACAATTGCATAATAATATGTTCATGGATATAAGATTAGCTCAGATGGTAGTAGAGCAACTGGACTTTACATTCAATCGTATCTGATTGGCTTAAGCTCAAATCCCCCGAAGCTCAACTCAGCCTTGACTTTATCTAAAACGTCAAATGAGTTCCATCCAAGGATGGTTGTGGATGAAATGGTCCACAGAGAATTGCATTGCGAGTAGCTGCGGCGCATCGTTGCGCAGTGACAATTGAGGCATATCTGCCATGTAATCTGTTGGATTTGATCTGCAATGTTGAGGCTGAGATTAATAAAGAGCATTCACAATCATGGCTGTTATCAAAAAGAGCCATTCCGTTAGCAATAGAAGTGTGGTACGGCTGCCTTTCGGTATGAGGAATACCTTTTCAATAAACTGTATTACTTTTAAGCATGCATAATAATCATGTTATTGTGTTCTATATTTAGAATGTGTCGTGGTGGAGATAAATTACCAGAAGATGATACGCGTGCTTGTACAATATTTGAGACTCCAATCCTTGACTTCAAGGTACAGAGAAACATGTAATTAACAGCCACTTACCCTGTGGAATAACTTCATTACTAATTGAATAACTTCACAGGCATAGGATGTCACACGTTTATTTAAAAATAAAAAATAAATGCTTTTTTATTCAGGTCACGTTAGATAAAAGTAACTATTAAGATTATTGATTTATCATAATCATAAAATTTTGTGTAATTTCACATTCATTTACTGTATGTAACTGTTCATGAACCCACAAAAAATGTGCATTGGTTGTCATCAGGAAGGGCATCCGGCCTTTAAATTTGCACATACTCTGATTTAACAAATACTTAGCAACTAACTGACCACCTAAATGAATGAAGCTGAGCTTAGCTTTCAAGGTCTGTGCAACAATGATTGATTGTATCCATTGATACAGGGAGAACATTTGTTTTCCCTAAAAGTAGAACCAGCTCTAATGTGAACACCATAATATAATAGTTAAGTAACTTAGAAGATGTGCTACAGGGAAATTAACATAAATGTAACTATTTAATTCTCTGACTTATACCCATATCTCAAATATATCTATCACTCTTGTTTAATATCATCCAATAATGTCAACTAAATGTTGTTAGTCCAACTTGATGATTTATACTTGAAACTATACTACCTGTTTCAGTGTCCACTTTCTACGGTCAGGGTCCAACAAAAGTGGGGATCCTGGGATCCTAGATCCCGCGATCCTGGGATCCTAGATCCCGCAAGGCTAGACAAAATTCAGAAGAAAGTTGATGTTTTTAATGATTTTCTGGTCAAACCTCCACAAGAAAACTCTGAAGAAAAAGTTAAAATGCCCCCAGGATTCCAGAAGGCTCAACCTTTTGTCTGACCCTGTCTACGGTCACATAAGACAGGTTCTATTTGTATGTTCTTTTATTTTCTGTCTAGATATTCCTATTTATTTTCTTATGTTTGGCTGTATTACTCTGCCTCACGGTTGTAATACTATGTTATAGAAATAGAAGGTAAATATATAATATCATTCAATTGATAATACAGTGTAACCCGCTTAATTAGCCAGAGCTTTGGAGGGGTTTGAACTAAAGCCAATCAGATATGATCAAATCTGAAGTCCTGCTGCTCTGCCATCTGAGCTAATCCTCCGATGAACATTGTCAAAGTTTTTCATTGTATTTATCCAAATTTGTGGTTATCCGAAATTGTTTACAAAGGCTTGACCAGAAAATAGTTTATAGGGTTCGAAACTAGGTTGCAGATAAGCGGGAATTTCATTTATCCGAATTGCACTTAAGCGGGTTACGCTGTATGCCAATTAATTGTTAAATCTATCCATAGGTAATCTTTTCCTGTATTTTATCCAGGCAACACAGATACGAAAATAATAATACCGCTTTAGTACAATAATTATTCATTTTAGGCTTCAATATAAATATTAATTGGTTTACATTCAGGGGTGGCACCAGGATTTCCCCAACGAGGGGGCTGACATATTTGACTGGGGGGCTATACCAAATTTCCAAGTTACATAGAAACAATTTGACAATAGTCTCTAATACTGGAATGGAACTAATTCCTATTGATTTTTATGAAAATTTAGTCTTCCTAGACATAGGGACTGAGCATCCCCTGCCCCCCTTTGATGCCACCCCTGTTTATATTTTATCTCTTGAGACCTTTAACTTTCTGTAATGGTTGGGTGATATATATTTTATTCATATCAGGCTTCGATATAAATATCATCGTCTTGTCGACGGAGCATCAATGGCTGATGGCGAGCTACCTGCTGTCGAGAAATGTGCTTTAGATGATGACGAAGATGATGACGAGGTATATTTAATTTATTTTACATATATAATTATCTTAAATAACTTTATTGATGGCAAAACATCAATAGAGTGCTCGATGCGGATATGCAGAGCAGTATAGAAATAAAGTCAATGACTATACGTTGTATCCCTTTCCCTGCGAAAACAGTTCAGGTGTTCATGAACAGTTCATGAACAGTTCATGAACGTTAAATGGCCCCAAATCTTCATGAACAGTTCAGGAAAATTGGAGCCATTTAACGTTCATGAACTGTTCATGAACTGTTCATGAACTCCTTTACTGTTTTTTGCAGGGGTATATAAACAATAATTCGCTTTTTCAGGATACATTTCCCAATCTGCCAAATGTTTGTTAATCAAATGTGTTTATTTTTATTTCTGACAGGTAATTCTGGCTAGAAACCCTCGCGGAACAAATCATATTCTTGATCGACTCAAAAAATTCAAGGTAACCAGCATTATATATTCATGTTATACATTTTATCGGTTGCTGAATTATACCCATAAAAACCAGGCCATTAACCATTCATAACATTCTAATAGACTGTTGATAGATAGATAGATAGATAGATATATTTTATTCGCATAATTTAAACAAGATTAATATATATATATGAAAGTAGCACAACACTATCACAAGTATAGCTAATATGCTAACCCTTAACATAATGAAATAATGATGATATAATACAAAAAGGTAGAATGGCATTCTGTATTAGTAGTTATGAACTTCATGAAGTTCTCGGACTGTTCTTATAAAGTCCCTCGACTTTTTAATGCAGTTATTGAACTGTTAATCAGTTTATCGGGTTCATGAACTCATTAAATGTTTTCGCAGGTTTTGGTTTCAGTTTCTGAGAAACAATAGCAACCAATGAATTCACACATGCTCTAAGAAACATTAACCAACTAACAAACCATCCATGTGAAAAACAGTTCATGAACAGTTCATGAAAATTGAGCCATTCAACGTTCATGAAGTGTTCATGAAAATTGGGGACATTTAACGTTCATGGACTGTTCATTAAAATTTGGGACATTTAACGTTCATGAACTGTTCATGAAAATTGGGGCCATTTATTGTTCACGAACTGTTCATGAAAATTGCGGCCATTTAATGTTCATGAACTGTTCATGAAAATTAGAGCCAATTAACGTTCATGAACTGTTCATGAAAATTAGGAACATTTAATGTTCACCAACTGTTCTTGAAACTTTGGGCCATTTAACGTTCATGAACTGTTCATGAACTGTTCATACATTTTGGGACATTTAATGTTGATGGACTGTTCAGGAACTCCTTAGAAGTTTTTCGCACGGACTCCTCGGTGAAAACCGAGCCTAACCAGTCTGTGGCTAAATCATAAATTCAAAATAATAAAAAACATAAAACAATCATGGGACTATTAGGTTGCCATGTAAATAGTCTATAATTATACACCAGAAGTGTATAAACTAATTTGGATCAACAAATATTTCAAAATGTTTACCGAACCTGATTTCTGTCACTTATCTTCGAAACTCAGCTTGAAAATATTTTATAGAGCCTTGAACGAGTTTCATTTCACATTTTAAATTATTTTGTATTCCTAATTAACAATGCTTAAGGCTATAAATCATAGAGTCCTATATTGATTATTTGATAAATACTGTGTTTAATTCTTGATGTATTGTATTAATTCATTACAGGGAAATGGTAAAAATAATTTTGATGAATTTGAATCAATGCAAATGGGATCGACGTTAAGTGATGATGACTTTAGTCATTAATAACATTTAAATGTAAGTAATGATAGATACCCATGGTTGCTAAATGTTTTACTAGTACAATAGCAGCTTGCAAAGGAAATGTTACATTCGCTCCCTATCGTATATCTCATTCACGTAAATATTCAGGTTTATATCTATTTCCCTGCTTCTTATCTTAATATACTGTTGTGCTCTATTTTTCTAATATTAAAGAAGTCTGCGTTGAATTCCATGGTACATACTACCAACTTCAAAATCATGAAAAATGTCGTAAAAACACCATGAAAATGTTAAAAAAGGTGAAAACAATAAATTTTTTAAGCCATGAAAAGTTTGAAAACCATGAAAACATCTATATTCACGATATTAAAATGTGAAAATGCCATCAAAACGGCATGAAATTTCTCGCTTCTTCATGATTGTGGTATCAGTAGTGATAACATCATCGTCATCCGATGATTCAATTATACTATACCTTATTACAAGTAAATCAGAGCTCTTTAATTCTTCCTTTGTTAATATCCTTTTCGTTTTAATATTGTATATTTATTCTTCTTCTTTTTATTTAGGCATGTTTAGGAATTTTGGTATGATGAATAATTTAAAACGCCATTTGTTAGTATATTATTAATATCACCTTCGATCATAGATTCATTGTGTTGCACACTATACAGAAAGAAATTTATCTTGAAAGCGTTACAAAGATAAACCAGCGTTATATCGACTGAAAAAGCCTATATTGCAGTATAGTAACAACAAAATATTTCTAAATGAATAATATTACTTTATCGATCAAGACATTTTTGGTCACAGATCAAACCAATATATTATTTGTTCTTTACCAACCTTTTTCTAGGTTTAAATTTGCATCAATAATGTAACTTATAACCAATAAATAGATTAAAATAATTAAATTGTAATTTCATTTTCCTTTAATTAATACTTACTTTATATAAACATTTTATATTATTGATGTACACTTTTGATTTATCGAAAAAATTGTCCTAATTACAATATTCTCGTTATCAATTTTTTATTATTCATGGCCCGTCGTACCGTGTCTACATTTGATCGTAGATGTACCTAATAAAAGTCATTGTATACTGTCTACTACTGAATACTGTAGCACCATCTCGTTCACCATCTTCTGTGATGGGCTGCATCTTTATAGATTCAATTATGTCTCTGTTCAATCTAGGTGCCAACTTCTGTTTAGTTTTAAGCATAATCATTAGATTAACTTATAATTTGATTATACGTCTAGTTTGTGTCCAATTTCATGTTGTATCGTTTGTGAATTACTAACACCCTCTACAGACTTTGCAAAAACGATAGATTTCTGCTTAGCGCTAAAACGAGGAGAGGATGAAATGAGGCTAGCATAGATTCATATCATATACTTACGTAACCCTGATGTAACCATGGTCTCAAATGCATGTATGAATTTGGGATTACAAAAGGGGGGTTTCATTCTCGGATCAAGGGCGAAATTCCATATTTGTAGAAATCACTGGTTTCATTTTCCTGAATTCGCACAAAAGATAGCCTACTGTTCTACAAAGTTTGATAATTTACAGATAATATGCCAGCAGGCTAACGGGAACATTGATTTCATTATTATATCTGTTTGAACAGCATCAAATGATACAAAATTCCCATTTTATTACTGTCTAACTCTCGTTTCACAGACAAGGATGATCCTCGATATACTGTTTTATATATAGAAACAGGACCATGTAGCCAGAGAAAAATGGCTATTATTAAAGTGCAACTGCAAGAAAATTGAAAAGTTTGTAAAAACAGATGTTGTAAATTAGGAAATTAGTTTTATTTTTGCATTGTACTAACATTGAAAGACTCAAAGATATTTTGGTATCATAATAAAATTGAAAACCAATTACTTTTTCTTCACTGGTCAAACGTATGTCATTGCATTCAAAATCAAATTGTTTTAATATTATCCTCAAGGGAGATATTATTTGAAATAGATTATTTATGCCATGATATTCAAAGGAAAGGGTGGAGCGATGTCAATTAATTGCTTAATTCCCAATGGAATACTAGCAACTCTTTGTCGAAGAATTTTGTCTGACGGTTAGATAATTTGGCATTTACAGAAAGCGCTTCTAGTAAACGGTCGTATCTCAAACTTGCTTATAATTTTGGATTTGGGTAGAAAAAGCGAAGGTAAGGATTACTAATAAGGCAAAACCAGTTCTTTTGGATTAGATTTTTATGTTTACTGTATATGACTATACCAATTACTTTCAGTTTAATTTGTTTAATTTCTAGCAAAATTAAGCATAATCAGAAGAAAGAGCAAGCACTGCCTTTTCCATATTGATGGTTTCAGCATTCTCGACGCGTAAGTATGCATATCGTCTAAACGAAATTTCTAATTTATTCATTATTTTAATATTTTGTACTTGTTCACTTTTTTATAGCATTTCTGTGAAACTATCAATATTCTCGACACCAACATATTTTCAACTGTCGATAAAGACGTTTGGGTAATTAACATTGATTTTGAAATAAGTTTTATTTACAAATTTTCATCTCAGGATTATGTCATTTGTTCGCAAGGGCAATTATAGATACATATTTTTCTCGCTTGAATTTTGCAGGTTATTCTTCAATATTGTACATGCGCTCTCCCTCTGGAAATGAATTCTGTCTAGAAAATTACCATGCATGGACACGTTGACGAGATAGAGATTTGGTGGATCTGATCGAACAATCAACCATAGGTAAGGTAACCAATTTTGTCAATTTTTTTAGTAGCATTCCATTCTATAAAGGAATATGAATAAAAAACCGTTACTCGATTGTTATGGCATTCTAATTCAACCAATAATATCGGTATTATTTTTTATCTATCCTAGTTAAGTTTGGCAATTGGCATGCACACAAATGAGACATATTGGATAAATGGTTATTGATGCGGTGAGTTGACATTCTTAATTTTTCTATTTTTTTTTATTTTTGATAAAAGCAATATTCAATTTCAATTGTATTTATTCTATTCAAGGGTGGCAATTCGTAAAAAGGGCGTTTCGTGACACTACCACAGACGAGAGACTCCAACTCATGTTCTGCTCCTTGACGGTGAAAGTTTGTCTGACGCTACAAGAAATACCAAGGTATTTATCTAAGAATTTTAATTATTTGATGCATGCGCCATTTATAAATTTCTTTTATTAATTCTTTATTTATGATTGGTATTGAGGCATAGTTGCAAATGTTGATCTCCATTGGATTTAACCTCAGTATAGAACGGTCTCAGTTTAAGCTTCGATGGTCAATATTCTCTGATCTCATAGGCGGCCACTATATACAGATTTTAATGTATGATGTTTGAGCTTGTTGCTAATTATAAAATGATCAATGCAGACTTTGTGCTGTGATTTGTTTTTTGAGTGATGTTATTCTTGTATATGAAATAGTAATTTACTGACTGCCTTTAAACGGATCCAGTTTACATCCAAAATAAAGTTGTAAATAATGACTTGTTACCTAATTATGTTATAATTATGATTGTAAATGTTGTAGCATATTTTTGCTTTCTTTTTTAGTCAAGAAGAATCTTCGAATTTGTCAAGAAAACCATGTCCTCCTCCTCGATCACGATTACCATGTCCTCCATCAAGATTCATTGCTAATGCTGATTATATTAATTAATTCTCTAATCTGCAACGTTAAGAAAAACATTAATTACTAGAGTGATATAAATATATATTTGCACCTACTTTGTAAAGCTTTTTCAAAAAGTAGATAATATTTTGCCACATTATTTTATAAACATTGTAAAAAGTTTTTGAGAGAGAAAAAAAAATATATTAAATCTGGAATGACAATTAACATCTTGTATGCAATTGACCTCTTAGACGCATTAGTACACCAATACAGTATACCAGAACGATATTAATAATGGCTCGATGTCACCTTGAAGCCGATAAATCGGAGGAATATGGGACGATATTTCAATTTGTGCAAAAATCGGGCTAATGACGTGCTAAAGACAATCACAAATCGGGTAAAACTCGGGCATATTTTTGACGCTATCAATTGATGGCGTCAATTGTGCCTGTTCATTTTGACGCTAGAAGGAAAAACTTGGGTTTTTGAGCAAAAATAACACATTTTTTGAATTGTACGCATGCGCACTAGTATTAATCACTACTGCGCATGCGCATAACGCATCATTTGACGCCGTCACATTGATTTTACGCCATCTTCATAAAGTGCTGCCTTATACCCGTTGGTTTATTATCAAATCGGCTGGAAATCGGACAGCGTAATTTGACGCTATATTTCTGATATTGTCTCCATGGTTGGGTGAAATGGCCCAAAACAATGGTTAGAAATCACTGTGAATAATCAAACAGTATTTGAAGAATTTCTCATTTTTTCACATTTTTTCAAAACACACTCATTTATAGCAAAGCGTTTCTTCCATTAATACGTTTACTACAGTATAATATAAAATAAACAGTAACGTATTTAAATACAGATTATATTTATTAAAATCTACTAATTGTACAACACGTATAGTTTACTCATTTTATTTATTCCGATCTGTGAGATTTTGAAGACATGATCACTTGATTTGCTTTGGATGTGATAGAAGCGTAGATTAACCTAAAATCAGATAATAAAATTATCGTACAGTATCTTAGATTTACATAGTTACAATTTTATCACAGCTAAGTATCCTTGAGTCTATTCTACGACCTCTATGATGCTATATCTTTACACAGTTACAATCTTAAAGTTTAGAGTTTTATTTATCATTTTTGACTCATGGTTACTAAGTATCCTTGAGTCTATTCTACGACCTTCTATGATGCTATATCTAGGTACTAAGCGTTGATTTTCTTCATCTTCATCTTCTTGTCGCGTAGACGGAAGCTGATTGCATCTTGCAAATGTGCGTGAACAATTTTTTTTCAGGACTACGGTGTTCACTATAAACCAATCGATCTCAAAACAATTCAATATGATTATTTCAATGCCATATTTACTGTATTTCTTCGTCTAAGAAATGTGAATACGGTCGATTACCGGCACTCTGGTTGAATTTGGCATTGTAGGAAACTCGTTTGTTCAATATGAAATATGATTAGACACCAAGAAAAACACTGGTTGACGTATTCAATTCAACAATCTATTTATATAACCAAATACCATACAAACAAAAGGTTTCTCTAAGAAATAATACAAATTAATTAATTATAGAGAATACATACTAAATTACTAAAGATAAATATACATAACAAATTAAATGAATTTATACCTCTGTGTTGCAGTCCAGAGCTTCAATTCACTGCTTATACAACAATATTTTAACTAATAATCAATGTTACTAATTATAATTTCAATCCTATCGCTAAGGATGTCTTTGCTAGTCTGCTTAATCTACTGTTTACATAAAAGGATATGATTAATATATTGGTTATTATAAAACAACGGAAATAAAATATATACATAAAACAATAAACGGAAGAATCAAAATCCGATATATTTTGTCGATTGGCGATTAAGAGCATATTCAGCGTTTACATTTACTATGATTCAAACTGAAATAAGTCTTTTACATGTATTGTATTTAGGACGTCTGTGTTTAGTTTATCTATCTCGAATTGTAGTAGGCTAATCTATGTAACAGTATCATTCTAATATTTATTTAGTAATTTCAAAATAAAAAAGAATCATAAAAATGTATAACCGCTATTGCGGGAGACGAACCGTTGACTCTACGCCGACAGCAACTTTACTGTGCAAAGGGGATAATCATTAGACCTCAAACACGGGAATGGTTATAACAATTTCTTTTAGATATCTAACTTAAAGGAGCAAAAATGACCGACAGGCGCTACGCACTTAGGATCACGTGCATGTTTATTGTTTATAACACAATGTTCATTGTTGACATGAATTTATTACAAATTAGGCTTGCGTATAACAATAGTTTCAAAGCGAGACGGTTGAATTACGCTAAGCATAAATTCAAATTGATCTCGCAGCGGTCGCCGGTCAATTTTGCCCCTTTAATTTTATGAAATGTTTTCTCTTTTGTGGAATATGCCTCTTTTTAAAGTTGACTAGGACATGATTTAGGGAAGTCAGCTAGGCTTGCCGCTGCTAAGTAAAATGATTGTTGACATGTTTTTCATATTTCTTTGAGATTTAAAATATGTATTATTATTTTGCTGTTCACTATTTCTAAATTATTCTAATTCCATTTGATATCTAGTAAGCTTCCAAACCTTTGAAAACTGGTTCATGTGATGATTGAGGTCACAGATGATTTGATAACTGATTTAATTCAACTTTGTTAACTGATTATTGTTCAATTTTCTATATGCTTTCTATCAAAGCTTTTTTCGATTTTTGAGCTTGGTGTTTTTTATTCTATCATTCAACCATAGAGGAGCAATTTTTATTTCTGTATAGATGATCGAAACACTGGATCGAAACTGACTCGAGGTTCGTGTGAAGGAGATTACCGTCAATAACAATATTACAATAAAGCTGGGATGCTAGCTACAGCTTAGTATAGCAACTATATATTAATAAAAAAAAATGTAGGAGAAACGGCAAAACAATATCGACCGTTCCAAGGACTATTTCCTTGTTTAAAACGTATATTTTTTATATTTTATTGATCTCAGATTCGATAAATACGCTCCATTTTTTACAAGGACATGTAAAATCGAATCGAGGTTCAAGTGTTCTCAAGTTTCTAGAATTAGCAGCCCTAAAACTTCTTATAACTAGTTTCTTATAATGTTATTTGCAGCATAGTAAGCAATCAGCATACCTTATGATAATATCTAACAGAATACACAAAAAATGAACCTCAAGAATTTAGGCCGCAACCCCAAGTTCGTTAGTATAAAAGATATTGACATCCTTCTGTAAAAGTATGAGTAACTATTCCTTGAACTTCCTTGCCACTAGCCTCATTCCATCACGACCCTCATTTTCGCGCGGCGCTTCAGTGAGGGCCTAATAAAACTGAAGGTTAAAAACTGTGTCATAAACCAAAAACATGGTGTGCCCAATCACAGCGCACCATGGTATCACATGAGTTACAGTCAGGTGTTGGTTGGCTGGAGAAATGTGCAAAACAATGGCAACACCTAACAAATGCCTGACGATAAATAGTACCTAAAAATAGTTTGATAATCACGCAATTATACCTTTGAACACCCAGCACAAGTCAATATTCATCAGAGTAATACTCTTGTGTTAAATTTGTCGTAGTTGTACTGTTGAGTTTCAAATATCAAGTCCAAATGCAGTGGTGGTTGATCGATCATAGCTACAGTAATAACAAAGAGAAAACAAGTGTTTCATAATAGCTTTAAGATGTATCGGGAGATGTATATAATAATCATATTAATGACCTATAATAAGTTACGTGTTATTCACACCAGCACCGCCTACTAAACATTCTAAGATTAGAATACAGTGTAGTAGACATATTATACTGGGGCTTATTACACATATTATACGGGGTCGCCATTTGTAGTAGGCATATCAATGACGACAGAACGATTCACGTTGTTGTGTTTAATGATATCGGTAAAAATATATAACTGCCTCTTAGCTTGAGCTTACATCGACTGAACTCAATCAACTTGGTCAGCTATATATGTGTTAATTAATTATTATACGAGGCTAATGTACTTATATGGAAACGAGACTGTTTCCAGCACTACGACAGTGTGCTATATATATATATATTCATATTCGATGAAGAGGCTGAGTTAACAATAAGAATAGAAATGAGGAACAACAATGCGGTACCCCCAAATCATAAATCACACCAACATCGAGCATCATCAGCAAATTTTGCCAGTGTCACACAGAGAGTGTCAAATCAGAAATAAATCAGTCGAAGACACACACACACCGCATTGTCTAAAACAATATACTCTGATTAGTTCCTAATTTATCATTTCATATTCAATCTGTTACACAGCCAGCATGTACAAGACCATCTTCCCAATTATTGCTGTTTTAATGCTTGTATTTATAGGTACATGCATATCGGCATCATCAAGGCATAGTAAATTTTTAATACTTGGAGGTGGCGCTGCAGGAGTATCTTGCGCTGATCAATTATTTAATAACGGAGAAACTAATTTCACGATACTAGAAGCAAGGGATTATATTGGTGGAAGAATCCGCAATTGTAAGATTGGTGCAACAATGATTGAGCTTGGTGCTAATTGGATTCATAATACTGGACCGCGTAATCAAATGTGGAGATTAAAGCAGCGTTTTGACCTCAATACAGTACTCGATGAAAACACATTAACAGTGAGGTAAGTTTGAAAACCATATGTGACTCTTCAGCAGGCAATCCAAGTCACTATATCGTAAATCAAGTGTTCGACCAAGTCCGACCTACATCTATGTCGGAATTGGTCGGAATATGGTGGGATAAAGTTAATTTGGCCGGAACTCCGTGGAAAGTTGAACATAGGAACTTAATCGGTCGGAGCCAAGTCCAAAGTTGGCCGGAAAATTTGACAGGGAAACTTAAATTCTTGCAAAAATATTTAGTTTGTTTCATAATCCGAAATTTCTTGTTTTGAGACAAAATTTATTTGTTTACATTAGTTCTTATGAACGTTTTATTTATTCACTTCTTTTTCTTTCACACACATAGAGATGAAAATGGAACGCTTCTATCACAAGTCGATGCCAAATTATCCACAATAACTTCAATAGCGAATGCTATCATAATTGAGTCACACAAATCAGCAGAACGAAATGAACAAGATGTATCATTAAGGACGTCGTTGTCACGTGGGGGTCTCATACTCGATAGTCCAGTTGACAAAGCAATCGAATATTTCATGTTTGATATCCCGTATGCTTCATCTCCTGATAAACTTACAGGGAGACAAATAGGAATGTTTGGTGGGGGTGGTAGACCAAGTGATCACTTTGTGATAGATCAAAGGGGTTACAATTACCTCATTAGACAATTAGCCCAGAATTTTACTAAAAATATTATATTTAATACAACTGTAACAAAAATTCATCATTCATCATCGCAAAGTATTGAAGTTGAAACAAATAATAATAATATTAATTACACAGCTGATTATCTAATAGTGACATTCCCAAATGGTGTTTTGGAAAAACGTAATCTGTTTTCGCCAGATTTGCCACAATGGAAATACGACGCATTATCATTATTACCTATGGGTCATTATACAAAGATATTTTTACGTTTTCCAACTAAATTTTGGGATAATACAACTATTTATTCACTATCATCGAATATCATCAGAGGTCATTATATTGTATGGATGGATCTCAGCCATAAAGGATTTTTTCCCAATGAAAACTTTTTGATGGCTACTGTAACTGGAACGGATAGTCTACGTGTCGAACGATTGTCAAACGATGAAGTCCAATCAGAAGTAATGAAAGTATTACACAAAATGTATGGAACAGGAATACCGGACCCTACAGGTAATGGTATTAATTAGAATATAAAAATGATGATGACTGCATAATTTTCTATGCACAAAATCTAACCTTGATGATATTTCTCCACCTGGGATTTTTACACACGTAAATCTAATAATCTTTATTCTATGTAATGAAAAGGAATACTAGACCCTACAGGTGATAAGAATGTATTAGAATACCAAGTTCATCCTTGTTAATCGTGATGATAATTACAAGGGGTAGAAAATGTTGGGACGACTGGGACCGGTGGTCGCAGGCGCAATTATTGAGCAATAGAATTCCTGCAGACACATTTTCTAAATTTATAATTATGTATTCTTAATCTATGGATAGTTTCATAGATTAAGTTATATAAATATTAATAATCATATAGTTTATCAACAAAACCTAATAAGAGATGCGGAAGGATGAAACTGATTACTCTGTGTATAAATAAGGCCGGTTTAAACTGCTTGAGTGCTTGACCAGGACAAGTTTGGGGAAAATATTTGCTGGCACTTCTAAGGCAAAATTATGCGGTCACAGGCACTGAAAAATGTTTTTGACCCCTGATAATTACGGTAACAACTATCAGACTATCAGTTCTACCTTGAACAGCGCGACCACATAAAATACTTCGTCTGTTGGTTCTTTTTACCTGAGGGAGGATAATTTCTAGATGGACGTAGGAGCTCAAATCAACATTTGGCTCAGCCTCAGCATTTAGCTCAATTTTTTATGATAGAATAGTCAAATACGCAATATGCACATCCCTCCCCTCCATCTAGTGGTAATAGCAGATACTCCCGGGCATGATAAATGGCGAAAAAGATATGTACCAACTTACCTCGATATGATCACCTTTTTAGTGGATTATTTCTTCATTAAAGTAAAAGTGGATTGTTCCACATGAAAGATTCCCTTGAACAACATTTTCAACTTTAGCCTATATGATACAAGCAGAATCATAATTTATAATTTTACATTATTTCAGACCTTGTGATGAATCGTTGGTCAACTGATCCGTATTCCTATGGGAGTTACACTGCCCCAACAG
This sequence comes from Haliclystus octoradiatus, assembly GCA_916610825.1. NCBI lineage: Eukaryota > Metazoa > Cnidaria > Staurozoa > Stauromedusae > Haliclystidae > Haliclystus > Haliclystus octoradiatus. Next base: position 18,090,549 of record OU744453.1, on the reverse strand, counting down.
TAGGAGCTGACTCTTTGGCTTTTGAACACATGAAACAGCCAATTAGCGACAACAAAATTTGGTTCGCTGGTGAATCTCTACAGCAGAATTATGGGTATACCCATGGTGCACTGCAGAGTGGTAAAAGTCAAACACTTTCTCTCCTTGACTGCATTAAAAACAAGAATTGTCCATTCTTGAGAAAGCGTAATTCAACGATGTGTACACAAGAAGAAAAAAGTACTGGTGCGAAAATTACACGTTTTAGTCTTGCTAGCTTATGTGTCACTGGTATGATGTTGGCAATATTTATCGAATTCACGTCGTAAACTGAAAACGATAAGCAACGGAAAGTTCCACGACTCTTAATCGTACACATTCATGATTCTATATACGAGAGAAATCGACCGCGGAAAACAATTGATGATTCTTGTCGATGCGATTTGAAAAATACTGCTGACACACGAATGAAATATTATATATATAAGATTAATTTTAAAGTTGTAAAAGTTGAGTTCCTTGGATTATATATGTTTATTTCTGGGTTTTCGTATATATATTCCCAATGTATAATTCATTTTTGTCATATATCATATATCTAGACTGGTATAAATAGAGGTCATATTATCGCGAGCGGTGTGAGCTAAAATTTGTATTAACACTGAATGGAATGAAAGCTGGACCATCTAAATACTTGACATATCACATGCATACATTTGCGTACATTATTATGAGCATAAAGTATATTCCATACGCCAGTATGAAAAAGTGTTTTTATGTGATGTGACGTGCAATGCAAGTAATATGTTTTTGCTGGAGCTCCTGGCACTTATGTGGCGTTTTGTGTGTCCTATATTTTAACCTAATTTACCTTAGAGTGAGTGATAAGTGTGGCACAGTACCCACGAGTGGAGCGTAGGCCTATGAATTCAAAATTATTTACTTGACTGAACAATTTTTAAACAACATTGATCTCTAAGTAAATCCCGAAACGTGAATTGATCACAAGAGTCGAGGAGGGTTAAAGCTGATTTAATCATGATTTATAAAATCACGCATGACTTAGTTGATTTATCTCTTGATTCGATAAATTGTAAATATCTTGTAAACAAATATACAATGCGTGGTCATCCTTACAAACTATATTCAACGCAAATGTGTAGGACCAATATTACGAAATTTATGTTTAACAACAGAGTGATACCATGGTGGAACTCACTACCGGACTTTGCAGTTAATTCTAAGACTGTCAAAGAGTTCAAGGCATCACTCGAAAAAGTAAACACGTTATCACATTGCAAAATTTTTGGCTATGGTTAATCAGTTAATCATTGCAACAATATCTTTAAATTAATTACTTATTTACAATCAATTTATCACACATTAATTATCTTCTTATACATGTATTATATATATTACTTAGGCCACATGTTAGTGAGGGTGCAAACTCTCCTTTGTTCTTGCCTGTCATTTTTTTTTTGGCAAATAAATGAATTATATAATATAATCATCAACTTCCTTTAATATAATTTTTTATGTTAATCTTACTTTTGTTATTGTGTAAGGATGTATGTAAGTGGAATTATTTGTGAATTTAATCCCCTGTATTTTCCTGTTATATTTTATATTTTAATATGACGAATAAATCAAATCAAATCAAAAGCCAAAATACTCCCGTCCCGAACTCCCCCCCAGACGTAGGTGGACGACGGTGCCCATGTCCAGTAATAGTTCAAGTTAATACTTTTGAAAAGCTCCCTTAGAAAACATTTCGGACACTTGAAGGAAACTCTTGTTATTATAAAAAAATAAAATACATCACGCATTCCTTCTCTTGTTTGTTATGTTACATTTCCCTAAATTCTCATTCACGAGCTGTTATGCGGTTTTCATATATACATAAAATAATTTATGCATCCACTGAACAAGTGTTTGTATGTATTCTGTAGAGCAAGTAATACGTTTTTGCTGGAGCTCCTGGTATATACGGTACGACTAATTGTTCTTCCAATATTGATGAAAGCAATTTACCTGGAATTTTATTGTCTTCTTCGTGATCTTTATTATGCATAAGCTTTGATGTGGTTGTTATTAAAACCATGCCAAATCATCTTACTAAAATAATTATCAGGCAACGCGCCATCTTGAAGTTATTTTTCAATTGAATGTTTTTTATTTTGATTAACTGAATTGATCCTCTGGGATTTCAAACATTACAATAGAAATGAGTACTAAAAATATCAGGGAACAGACACTCGCTACATGTACGTTGTTGTTGTTTATTTGTCAAAAATACTGACCGGATTATATAGGAAAGTAAAACTTCCACTTACATATATCCTTTAAATACATAAAGAAAGCATAAAATTAAAATGTTTTAATTGTGTTAACTATACTTGTAGTTCATATAGAATTGTTAATTAACTTTGCATTAGGCCTTTAAATCAACATATAGGTAGACATTTTATTTGCGCGGCTGTAGATATATATTATAGGTGACTTACTATGGTACTATATAGTATATAGTATGTATTTTTAGAAGTCTGAGATATCTGAACAATTTGTGTAGCTAAATCAAAACTTTTGACACATAGCTATAGGCTTACGGTCTCGATTTCAACGACATATAAAATATGATTAAAAAACCGAGTGCCACATAACTAAAACAGCAGGTTTCTCCGGGCAACTTGAAAATCACATAAAAGTGTTCATAAAAATATGCTAAACAATTCCATTTTAATGAACATTATATGTGAATTTTAAATTGCCCGGGGAAACCTGCCGTTTTAGATATGTGGCGCTCGGTCAATTTGTCCTTGACAACGAATCTTCTGAGAATAAAAATCGCCAATCAAGACTTTAGAATTATTTGTAAAGGAATATAACGAACATAGTAATAAGAACTTTTTGTACCGGCTTGTAATCTTTGCGAGTTTATATGAAAAAGATACTGACCCAAATATATTTCTATAAATAACAGATTCAACCAGAAAAAATAAAAAATAAATTCATAGGTAAAACCTTTTTGCAAAGTGAAAAAATTACAAACTAGGCGTCAAAAAGATAAACTCAAACAATTTTTACGACAAAGCATATCCTAAATTTTTTCTCTGGTTGAAAAAGGTATCCTATAATATTTGAACGTTCCCGTATACAAAAGCTATGGAAGCTACCTCTCCCCCGTTTTTATTCGAGCCACTACTTAATTGCAATTTATAATATTACCTTCGCACAGAACCGTATAAATCATATCATGTCAGATTATCCTGCTTAATATAGATCACATAAATGAAAAATCGGCTACCAAGTCAAAATGGACACAGAAATAGAAGACAATTTTATACTCAAAAGTCAGACCTAGATCTCACATTCAAATAATATTATATTCATATAATTTTATAAAGTTGATTTGTTTCAAAAACATTACAATTACATATCGCCTTGTTACAATACCGAATCAGGATGACTGACATGATATACGTCAGTCATAGACTATTTCTAGACATCTCCATTTGATGAAACTGTCCGATAAAAGAAATATATATATATTTATGCTAAGCATACTGGATGCCAAACAATTGATGCAACCCCCGGTTGAGAAAAAACATGTCTCCAATGAATCCTGCCCACTTCTTCAGCAGGGGCATCTCCCACACGTACACGCTCTAATGAAACACTTTTCCCTAATATTTTATGTTTTCCAACTAATAATATTTTAATAGATGCTTCAGGAAATTGTTCTTTTGATATTTTGAATGTTATTTGTTCGTCAATATCAATTATTTGAGTACGGTCTCAATTCTTTTGCAAATGGAATTAAGTCGTGTGAATTTTCATTTGCATGAAGTTGGTCATGAAAAAGTCAGTTCATGAACATAAATAATATATTGATGAATGTATATATATGATAATTCTAAGCCACTCATGCCTCTATTCGATACATAAATAAATCCTAATTCAGAAATAAAATAGATTGGTCGTTTTCTTTATGAAATTCATTTAAACTATTAATATATGACCCCATTCCATTACAATTTGATGCTCCATCGGGGGCTTGAATCAGAGCCATCCATTTATAAGAGTTGGACACGAAACTTTTGGGGCCGCCATTGTCTGGGTTCGACGGAACGAAAATAGCGTCCATATAATCACGTGATCGGCATCATTCCAATTGGAGTTAACGTGAGAGAGTGTCCAAACCCTTGTAAATAGATGACTCTGACTCCAATACATCGGCTATACGAGGACGCGCCATTTGTAAGGGGTGCCTCTAGATTCTCCTGAAACTTGAATGACCATTGAGTTTTGAAATTTAAATCGTCGTTTCTTCAATCATTTTTAACTTTGTTGATAAAATGAGATTTCAAAAATGGCACACCAAGAAGGTAAGAAGGTGTCAATCACGCCCTGAATCATTTTCATGCATTAAATCACGATAACATTCATGTTTTTAACGCCAATGCAGTTTATTATAGAATCTAAAGCTTAAAATATCATAACTATAATTATCGTACAATTTTAATATCAGACGAGAATCGTTGGGGAGACATCCGTGACGATTCGCTGGTGATTGAGCTCCGTATATCGGACACTTGATTTTACCTTTCACGGCATATGGCTGCGACCTGCTTTTCTGATTCCAAATGGCAGGTATTGATCCTCTAGCTCTCTATACATATATGTATATATATTATATTATATTTTCGTGCAGTAAAACTATAGCATATCTTATTTATTGTGTTCATATATTAATTAGTGTTACTATTCATTGATATTAAAAAAAAATATATATATATATATTTATGCTAAGCATACTGGATGCCAAACAATTGATGCAACCCCCGGTTGAGAAAAAACATGTCTCCAATGAATCATGCCCACTTCTTCAGCAGGGGCATCTCCCACACGTACACGCCCTAATGAAACACTTTTCCCTAATATTTTATGTTTTCCAACTAATAATATTTTAATAGATGCTTCAAGAAATTGTTCTTTTGATATTTTAAATGTTATTTGTTCGTCAATATCAATGATTTGAATTGGTGATGATGTTATCGGATGGAATGATAATCTTTTTCGACTTAATTTTGCTCCATAACATTTTGCGTAGACTTTTAGCCTCAAACCTAAAATGAAATAAATCAACTCAAGATTTAAATACTGTACTATGAGTTTAAAGCTTGTCACTGCTTATCTGATTGAAATTATTCTATTAATTTAATTAGAACATGTTTAGAGGCTATCTTTTAAAGGAGCAAAAATGACCGGCAGGCGCTACGCACTTAGGATCACGTGCACGCTTAGTGTTATAACACAATGTTCATTGTTGACATGAATTTTATTACAAGTTAGGCCTGCGTATAACAATTGTTTCAAAGCGAGACGGCTGAATTACGCTAAGCATAAATTCAACTTGTGCTCGCAGCGGTCGCCGGTCAATTTTGCCCCTTTAACAATTAAACACCAATATCGTAACTGTTTACCCAAGCCTACATATAATGTAGGTATTAACACGCTTAACGCTTTCCTGTGTTTGCCTGCCAAAAATACATTTAATTGATATTTTAAATCAACTTATTTTGGCAAATAAATCAAATCAAATCAAAAATTTCTTCGTCTACCGATGAATACCAGAGCCATCTATTTACAAGAGTTGGGACACTTCTGCCATTTTTGTATCTTTTTGCCTGGACCCGAGCACGTTTTTAACAGTGCGCATGTGCAGGAGAATGTTGTGTCTTTTTTTCAGCCATATTGTATTGTATTTTTTCGCGCGTTTCACTTGAAATGATTGAGAACCTGTTTCCAAAAGAACAAAGATGGCATCCAAATATCACGTGACTGGCATCTGTCCAATTGGAGACTATAGCGGCACATGAAAGCGTGTCCCAACTCTTGTAAATAGATGGCTCTGCGTCTACCTGGTAGTAGCAATAGAAACTGCGAATACAAATGATTCGATCAATCTGATTGGTTTAGAGTTTGACACCAAATCACCATAGCAAAACTAATTTCGAAAACACAATCGATCTTACAATTCGAACTTTATATCACGAATGAGAATTTCCAATTTGATCAGGAGTTTCTAAAAACACTTCATGAGCAAGAAAGTCATGCAATGTAGTGATTGTAATAGTTTTGCTAGTTCAATGCAAAGCGATTGGTGCACTTAGGTCACTCCAGGCGAAACTCAAAGGCAAAAATCAGTCGCCTCGGTGGCTCGTGATTTTCTGATGCCTTCTCGTTTTCTCCTAAAGTGCCCTCCCGTGCAAAAAATATCAATAGCTCAAAGGTAACCATGAACCAATGTCTTGCTACTTACCAGTCAAAGATTCCAAATAACTGGGTGTTATGAATTTAACACATTTTATCATTATTGTAAGGGTCTCTTGTTCAGGTAAATAGCTCAATTGTAAATATAAGTCACCAGTCTCTTCCTAAAACAGAGAAAAGAAAGAACTTGAACCTCAATTTCTACATGGGAATAACCGAGATCCATGGTCCATCTTCAAAATGGATATAATAGGTGGTAGTGATAAAATTTAAAATCGAAAACTTTTCAGTATTCAAGTATAGTCTTGAAAGTAATGTATCAAAGATATTTTTCACAAATATCAAGAGATGAGCATGTAATTAACGATTGAAAATCATAAATAAATTACGCGGGAAAATTCGACCTATCGGGATGATCAGCACTGTGACGTCAATAGTCGGATGAATCGAGCGGTCCGAAAAGTTCTTCTATATCTCTTCTATAAAAAATCTATATTTTGTTTGATAATGTTCGTGTGGTATTAATTACATGCTCATTTCTTGACATTTTTAGAAAATTTCTTGAAAATATTACTTTTAAGGCTACTTCAACCGATTTATGAGAACAAATCAGTATTAACATTTTTTTTCCTTTTTCTCTCTTGACAACCTTTATTAAAACTTATTAAAAATTAAACATAGATTAGTTAATAATTAATGAATATAATACATACATTAATAAGTATTATTTTATTTTAGTGAGAATCTCATATTCGTTTAATTATAATGTTGGTAAGGGTCTGTTAATTAAACATAACAATTAGATAATAGTTATCATCACATAATGCAAGTACTCTCGTGGGAACAGAAACGGACGATTCATAGATGTTCAACAGACTACTTGGAATTCAGAGAATAAATAAACTTTATAGTTATTTATTTTAATAATACAATATAATATGAGGTGAACACATGTATGTGAGAGTGCTCAACGTTTGTTAAGACAGAGCATAATATAGAATAGACACAAAGATGAGACCAAAGCCTTTTCCGTTACACGGATTTTCACGCGTTTATTTTGCGTTATCAAACGGTTTAGTAAAAAATTAAAACATATAGTTATTTATTTTATAATAGAATATGAGGTAAAGACATGCATGTGAGAGTGTTTAATGTTTGTTAAGACAGAGCATATAGAATTGAAACAAAGCTGAGGTAAAGGCCTTTTCCGTTACACGGAGTTTCGCACGTTTATTTTTGCGCGACCTTCTAATGATTGCAAAATAAACGCGTGAAACTCGAGTAACGGACAAGGCTTTTCCCTCAACTTTGTTTCTATTCTGTAGTTATTTTAGTATGTTATTATTTAACCATTGGAAGAAAAAATTATATTGAAGAAACTTACCACATTAGGCCGACGGACTAGATTAATTGAAAAACTTCCTTTCACTTGACTATATATCTCTTGATTCAATAATGGTAATCTTGCTTGACTATTAACAATTTGACGTCCAGAACGTTCTGTTACTACAACATTAAGTACAAGTGTCCTTGCTTCAAAATCTCTGTTATTTGGTTTAGAAATAAACGAGAATGGTCGTTGAATATCTAACGTATCTGAAGGATACATCGAAGGTGTCGTGTAAACGATTTCTCGTTCAGGATAAATACATATTTTAATAGCAACATTAACATAATCTTGTCGTAATAATAATAATTTCGTTACGTTTTGCAACATCATATCGAGTCGTTTATGAGTTCGATCGTGGTACGATAGATATAATACGATTTTTCCAAGTGTACCAAAGCCGATTGTTTTCCGACGGTTTCTTGAATATAAACCAATATCGAGATCAGTATCACTAAAGCTATCCATACTTTGAAAATTGACAGAGGCGTTTAAGTCGTTTAATCGGGGCTGTACTCTTTCACGAATAACAGGCACCGATTGTCGTACAAATAGCTTTCTATGTCCTATTATCGGTGATCCAGTAGAAGTCACCGATATAGGAGAATCTGATCTTGAACCGTCATCTGTTTCTTGACCGGAACTGATCGGTTGAACAGCTCTAACTATAACTTGACCAGGAATTTTGAAAGAAGCTGGATCGGGCACTTTACCTAAATTTGGTAACGACCGACTTTTATCTCGATCTAGATGTCGTTTTCTTCTTCTTTTTAAATCTCTCAGTTTCGGTGAAGCTTTCACAATATCGATTCCTTCTTCCATATTTTTATTATCTTTTCCTAATATTTTCGCACAACATTTTTTTAAATATCCCATAATATGCATGACAGTTAATGTTACCAATGTAGCAAAACATAAACTACCAATTATAGCTGCTGTTATTGTTGCAACCTTTTCTCGATGCTCAAAATAATATTCTGATGACGGCATTTTGAGATGTTACCTATAAAAAAACAGAAAAATTATAATATATCTTGTCGGGATTAAAATACTCCGTGCGGGAGGCCGTGGTTCGATTCCTCGTCGGTGCAGACATGTTTACATCGTTAGTAGTCATTTGTATATGTAAATTTGTGTATGTCCCCCAATAAACAAGGACTTTGGCTTACGGAGTGACTCCCGGTTATTGATTGACTCTAAAATGTAATATTACTATTATTATATGCAGCTATTTTCATTTTTTTTTTTTAATTTTTAATATACGAAGAATATGGAATAGTAAACTTCACAAATTAGACTATTAGGGACATATTACGATGACCGTACATCGAAACCGAGGGTACAAATTCAAAAGGCTCACTACTATACTTCTTGTTCGGCGGAGTAAGATCCCGTTACGTTGTTTGGAGATTGCGCTAAATGCTCGGAGCCGTCACTTGTTTAGAGATCCCGTCACTTGTGAGATTTAAAGATAACTATGGCCGAGACAAGTAAGATTGACCGTGATTTAAATTAAGTTTTCTATTTCTGGATCTTGTATGACAATTTAATACCGTGAATAATAAGCAACAAATATTGAGCCCTTTGGCACTTCTCTCTGTGGAGTCATTTTAAATAATTTATCGTTGAGTTTTCGCTACCACCTCAATTTAACTCTATCTGTGGAGACGATCAATACAAATCTCAAAAAGTCTCAAAAATCAAAATTTTACAAAAAAGTTATTAGAGGGAAAATTTATGTGTCAGTCTTCATAATTCTAGGTAATTTGGGTAACCCATCATCCCATATGATATTCTAGGTATGTAATAATATAAATAAACTCAAAAACCAGCATTCTCATTTGCAAATACTCAGATTGAAGGTCTGAATTTTGCTTTTATTTATTATTAAATAGCTCTGCAGTCCAAGGGGGGGATTTCAGGGACGGGGGTGTGCCAATTTAAACTCAGAACTTTTCCCTTCAACATTTTGCTTTTCCAAAATTGATACCTCAAATATTTTATTCAGGCCAAAATATATACCCCACATATTTTTATCGAAGCATATTTGAAAATTGATTACAACTCCGTGGGACTACATCAATATTTTTTGCTCATTGAAAAACAATACCTCGAATGTTTTGAAAATTCTGGAAAAGATACCTCAAAAATTTTCGAAGACCGTCAAAAGGTACCCTCAATAATTGGCACGTCCCCGAATACCAACCATTTAAAGCTACCCCCCGGGTCTGCAGTTATTGCATCGCGCACTATCAAAACAGCAAACATTACTTTTACATTTTTTGTATGCATGCATGTGTGTATGTATGTATGTATGTATGTATGTATGTATGTATGTATGTGTGTATGTATGTATGTATGTATGTATGTATGTATGTATGTATGTATGTATGTATGTGTGTGTGTATGTATGTATGTATGTATTTATGTATGTATGTATGTATGTATGTATGTATGTATGTATGTATGTATGTATGTATGTATGTATGTATGTATGTATGTATGTATGTATGTATGTACGGGTGTATGTATGTATGTATGTATGTATGTATGTATGCATTGTATAGCATAACGGTAGGATAAATATTAAGCTAGACTATCTTAATTAATTCAAGACATATGAGCTGAGACACATGGGTGAAATTTTTAGAATTATGATCGATGCCAACAAGATATGGAATACCTAGTAAAACAGATTTTGCCAGGAGCAATTTATTCTCGGTTCAATTTAGATATTCTCAAAAGATTTGAACATCTTATGTATGGGTAAACGGATTAATTATACACCTATTTATTTTATCCCGTTTTAAATTATCTAACTCAAATTAATCATTCGAATTATGTGAAAAATAGTCGATCGACATTTTCAAAGAAAATACAATATATGTTTCTATTGGGCAGTATACGACAGGAAGTATACCCGTTAACTTGATAACAAGAAGACATTTTCTCAAAATAAGAATAAAATTTTTGTAAAATACCTTGTACACATTTTTTTTTTGAATATTAATCCGAGAACAAAGCTTCTTGAGAGCTTTATTATGATGGAAAAAAGGTTTCGAAAGACTCAAATCATTTTGTACAATTTCTTCTCCTAGATATTCTATTTATACAGTATATTAAAAAACGAATCGCAAATGCATTCTTTTAATGAATAACAGTAAAACTATATCAGAAATGATTTATTCACAAACGGGAAGAAAGAAAGATTAATTATTCTCATTACGTCAGGTCTTATCAGGTATATAGTATAAGGATTATATCTTGACAATAAAGATTCAAAAACGTCAAAGAAAGATGATAAAACTTCCGTAATTGTAACATAATATATCAGAACTTCAAAGCAATTGAACGGGGACCAACGCAACTACTTTCTAACCTCCCCCGTAAAACAAAACATTAGAAAGTATAAAAATAAACTGTTTTTTTCATTTCAAATCGATAAATTAAAAAAAGAAATGGTTGACCGTGACATCTTATTTCAATTATTGCTTTTTTAGTTACGAAAGAAACAGTTTAACATATATCTTCTATATAATAACCATTGCTATGAAAAACATTATTGTAGTGAACAGTTGCCAGAATTTTCAGATTTCAAAGAACGGAAGAGAACAAGGGACTACCTTCATAACAGTTAGGACATGATGAGTAATAATTAATAATAATAATAATAATAATAATATAATAAAGAAGTCAAAGACTACACATTTTGATACTGTTACTTAAAGTTTCACGCTTTATGCGATTCTCAGACGGTTAAAACTAATCAAAAATAAAACTAAAAATAAAACTTAACTGTCTGAGGATCGCATAAAGCGTGAAACTTTAAGTAACAGTATCAAAATGTGTAGTCTTTGACTTCTTTATTATATTTACAGCTCTGTCAACTGACATTGAGCACTGTTTTACTGCTATTAGATAATATCTAATACTAATAATAATAATAATAATAATAATAATAATAATAATAATAATAATAATAATAATAATAATAATAATAATAATAATAATAATAATAATAATAATAATAATAATAATAATAATAATAATAATAATAATAATAATAATAATAATAATAATAATAATAATAATAATAATAATAATAATAATAATAATAATAATAATAATAATAATAATAACAAAAATAATAATAACAATAATAATAATAACGTAACAGATGATTTCTTTACACATTGTATTGTTCCTATCTGGTTTTATTTTCTAAAACAATAACAGTTATTCTCACAAAAAGACTCATTTTCAAAACGAGGGAATTAACTCAATCCAAAATTTTATATCCTAACACTTACTCTACTTAGAAAACATTTCGAGCATAATTATAAATATAAAACGGTCATAAATATATAAATCCATACAAACAGATGCTATCTATGATTCGTTGTTATCATATTAACCAGTTCAGTTAAAAAATGTACGCCTACATTTCTGATTAAATCAACATACTGTAGTATTCAGTAAGGAGGATCCGACGAAACTATACTGTAGAACGTTCGCAAAAGCATATACTGTAGAGTATTATAATTACAAAAACCAAAACATAGTATACATGCTAGAGGAGAATGTCACATAGCATCGAGTTGTCGAGGAATACGGTATAGAATTATCAAAATTATCTCCAAATGTGATCTAATAGTCGTGTATCGGAAAACCTAGTGACCCAATGAGTTAAACGCATATATAAAGTTGTTAATAGACTTAATATTATAACGGACAATACCAATTACACATTATTAATTTATACTCACAACTTGTTTTCCGTTGAAAAGAATACGATCTTAATACATCATATCTCCTTGCTTCAAAGTGCTTCTCTGATTTGCTAACCAACTCGTGTTTCCAAATATACCCACATTTTAAATTATAAACGATAAACCATGAATTTAAACAAAAATGTATGGAGTTCTAAAGAATGTTTTAATATAAATAAACATTTGATAACATTCCAAGCAAAAGCTAAAGCTGTTGGTAAAATTTTCCCAGCAAAAGTCGAAAATAATAATAATGGATTTCCTTTGCTTTTACATGAAGCGGTGTATTCTTGTATGGCTGTGTCCTAGTGTTTGCTTAGCCATGCATTGCTTTGAATTGCTTGAATAAAATCTTTTGAAACCAAAATAAATTGTTCCCATGAAGTTTTTAATGTCAAAGGGTCGATCTGTTGTTATGACAACGAGAGAATGTAGCACCATTCGCAACTGTCATAACTAAATTTATTTTATTCCTTGAAAGTTCATTTTGTCAACAAATTGAATAAACTATACAATGAAATATGTGAGTGCACTTAGTTTGACAGTCAACGTTTCTTTTGCAATACCAGCTTATTTATTTTTCACAACTTTTCTTTTACGTTCGTCAAAACTTCGTTTTATTGACGCAGGACCTTTTGAGTTTATTGTTGTAATGTTATCACTTTATAAAATCACTAATTATAGACAAGCAGTTGTGCAAAGAATAATGTTGAATCGGTAAGGGAGTATCAGAGGAAATCAAATTTTGTCAGATAAATTCAATTTAATCAAAGATACCGAAGCGCTGAAGTTTGACAAGAAATTACATTGAATTCATATATATTTTAAAAAGAACAAGATTAAATTTGTTTTAAATGTTCTCATTTTTTACGATGTACAATAAGCTTCAAAATATTCTTAAACTGTCCTATATTATCAATTCTAAATATATCATTTCTGGATATATACAGCCATATTCTTGAGTGCTGCAGCTTGCAAGAACTTTGATATGTTTTAATGCTTATAAATGTCTAGAAAGCTGGACGGGATCAAGAGCTCAAAACAAGCAAAAATATCTTCAATCGAGTAAATTGTTTCTTAGAAAAAGAATTATATGTTTTCTGTGAAAGCAAATATTTAACTCATGTTCTTGTTAATAATTTAAATAGCTGCATTGTGATGTAGGATATTATTTAACTGCTTAATACAAGATTTATAGTAAACGAATTAGCAAAATACTGTATTGTATATAAATTATTATACAACATGAAACTTGTCATTCATGTTTTTAAGCCATGCGAGTTAAGATTAGCGTTGATTTCAAATAATAATTTTCCATTGAAATTAGAAATTATATTTTTTTAGAGTTTGGATATTTTTGATCCAAATAAAATATCTTGAATTCAAACGCACTTAAAAGTATCCAAATTGGATACAAAATATCCAAACTGGCAACTCTGAGTGCAAGTGAGAGATGGTATTCAAGTTTAAAAAGTTGGGCGTTTCGCAATGATAGATATCTAGGCACAATGATATTGTTTCGTGCATTTTTGTACAAAAAGTTTGATAGATTAACATTGATAAATTCTGATAAACAAATTAATTCATCTTTAAAAGCGTCTTAATTCCGATAATATCAACTTGATATCTTCGGATTCATAAACATATTCGAGTTCATAAACTTTACAATTTGCAGCACATATTGGAAAAATTCAAATTCATTAAACGTTCTATTTTCATAGCATTAAGCTGAAATCGTATAGAAGGTTTAATAATGTTCAAACGACAAAATCGCAGCCATGTAAATACTATTCAAGAATACATTAAATATTGAAATAAGGTTTATAGAGCCTTCGGTATGTATATAGGAATCAAGTACAGTCTATGTACATATCAAATACGTGATATACAGATTGGCATGTTAACGCAAAGTCCAAACTTTAATAAAAATAGCGTTAGTCACTATATAGAGCCAAAGCTATCCACCTGTTCCCGCAATTATCAGGATTGCCTTACGAGAAGGATAACCTCAGATGACAGTGTAAGGGGACCCGGGGTAACTCCACTAGGATGGCTATACGGGGACGTGCCACGTCCATTGGGTCCATATTCCAGCAGAGAAAAAACTTTTTGGGTATGAGATTTCAAATTTTGGAGCTTTTGGGTATCCTATTTTTGACTTTTTCAAGAATTTTTGAAAAAATTTGCACCATTTTTGTGTATTTACCTAAAATCAATCAACCTGCTAGAACTTTTTGGGTAGCATCAACAGAATGTTTGGGACTTTTTGGGTACTTCACTTTTTTCCAAAGTGGCACCTCCCCGTCCCTGAAGAGCTGGAGTTACCCCCCGGTAAAGGGACTTCAGATCTAATCGACTGCGGTTGAATTTCTGTCTTTACTTTATCTAAAACATCAAATAATTACCATCTTGTGATGGCGGGTGGAATGATTCTGAGCTTATTGCATTACGAAGATTGGGTTTATGCACCTTCACAATCAAGGCATATTTGTCTGTTCAAATTCAAGTAACTTGTTGAAATGGATTTTCAGTGTCGCGGCTGAGATCAGTAAAGATTTCTAAGGGCGCCCTCAACGAAAAGACCTATTATTATAGAATAGTGGTACGGGTGCCAATTTTAGGGATATCAGATAGGGAGTTAATTACCTACTACATAGAAATCAGGAGCAGTATCTACTGGTATCTCCAAGCCACACTTATAAAATGTGTAAATTAATTTTAGTAACATAGGAAAAAAACCCTCATATCTCATCATATGGTGTCGTTGGAAGAAGTGGAGAATCATTCCGTCAAACCCAGGCTCGTGAAATTTGGACAAATCGCGCGAAAATAAAATCATGAATTCAAAAAACTTTTTGTTCAAAACCTCGTTTTCAATGGAACAAAAAATGACAATTTTCGAGCCTGAAAAGTTGCGTGTCCCAGCTGTTATAAATAGATGGCTCTGGGTTCCCTTCATAATTGAAATACATGTAAATCTTATTACATTCTTAATTCTAGGCTTGATAGCCATGGTATCCCCGGTCCCTCTGATTGGTTGATTTGTTTGCGAATGATGTAATAATGAACATACATTCAATACCACAAAATTCAATTATATTACCATTTTTCAGAAAATGTCCTTGTCAAAATTGTATTAAGTTTAGAACAACATGATGTTAAATTAGGTCTGTTTACTTGGATTGGTATCGATTGTTTTGTTTTTTCTGACCTTGAACCTATCAGCGACAGTATCATAGACATCATAAAATCCTTTATATCGCTTGCACGTATATACATAGTTATCTTCGTGATCCTTCGTGGATCGGAGACTCCTCGATAAACGATATGATTTAATCTCAATTCTTCTGACTTTATAGAAAGTGATAGAATATTGTATCCTTCATCAAATGTTTCAGCAGAATAACAACAGTCTTTTGTAGAGGTATAATAGAGGTATCCCCTTTACGATCACCTTCATGAGAGTATATTGTTATGTTGTAACGTTCATTGAAGAATCTGTAGCATAGTCGCCGTCGTCTTCGTCATCTTCTTCGATCGCAGCCATATCAAATATCCTATAACGCCGTTTGCTACTAGAAAGCTAAAACACAATAAAAAACATAATAGATATGGCATGGAACAAATGCAAATTGCCAGCAAGAACTCAATGTAGACCAATTTCTATGTCCATTCAGATCAGATATGGGAACACAAGTGTCAATAATAATTTTGAAAAAGGATTTTGTTAGCTTTCTTTCATTTTTCTTTCGAAATTAGCAAATAATTGTGTTTTGAAAATATGAAAATAGTCTGAAATCAATCAAAATTTAAGATTTCAATGTACTATAAACAATTTACTTATGATAATGGGATGTGTGGGGGTATTATGCGAGGTAGAAGTCAGCTTATTAAATGCAGGATATTAAGTAAGGATTCATCATATCAATTGTAATGTTTGACTTACCACGCACGATACTTTTCTGTTACCATTGGAAACAACTGATACAGCAGTAAATGATTCAAGTTGACGATAATCAATGATAACCGGACCAACTTCATGGTAATAACTAAGATAGGCAATATACATATAGATAGTACACATATTTGTACTATATTATTAACGATAATACTAATATGCAAACCATTTAAGAGTGCTCGATACAGTGACGTAAAGAGCTATTTATAAATGAAACAAAGATTAAGTTTACGTTGATTCTAAGTTTCGCACCTATATGCGCTCTTCAAACGGAATTTATTCTAAATTATCCTTTCTAATTTATTTTAATTGATCTGTTCTATTTATTCTAATTTATTCATTTATATAGATAATACAGTCGAACTTGATTAATATTCCCTCTCTTAATGTCCCACCTTGCGTAATATCCCTACATAAAACTGATTATGAGTTTCAATTCTCCATACAAACTCTAATATTCCTACCTTGCTTAATATCCCACCTGCTGAATTTCCTGCTTTTCATAGGTATCTATAGGGGAGGGGGTATTAACCAAGTTCGACTGTATACATAGTTTAGACACTGATGTGCTGAAAAGCAGTCATTTTATCTTCCTATTTCTAGCAAATCTTTGCTAGCTAATATAGACAGGTAGGCTACACTATAAAGTCACGTAGGAGTTTCTTTAACACAAAACCAATACATTTTATCCATAAGCTGTTTGAACGCATAGATGCAAGATAACTGAATTAAGAAGTGGTAGAATAAAGACATCTGTTTAAATACTCCACATCAAAAATTACTAATTGAAACTGTGACATTGTAAAAAGCCAACAAACAAGAAAACCGCTCAAACGAAAAGTATAAACAATAAACACCTGTTCGAAAGTAAACAACAACTTGTGAACAAAAATTGTAACAAAATTATAGCTCTATCTTTTTAAAAAATAATAAGAAAATTAACACGATAATTGGTGTTGTGGATGTGTCTCAAACAATGCGTGTATCAAATAAAGGAAACTTACTTACCAAAATACAATAACAATAACAATAATAATAACAATAATAATGACAATAATAATAATAATAATAATAATAATAATAATAATAATAATAATAATAATAATAATAATAATAATAATAATAATAATAATAATAATAATAATAATAATAATAATAATAATAATAATAATAATAATAATAATAATAATAATAATAATAATAATAATAATAATAATAACAATAACAATAACAATAATAATAACAATAATAATAACAATAATAATAATAATAATAATAATAATAATAATAATAATAATAATAATAATAATAATAATAATAATAATAATAATAATAATAATAATAATAATAATAATAATAATAATAATAATAATAATAATAATAATAATAATAATAATAATAATAATAATAATAATAATAATAATAATAATAATAATAATAATAATAATAATAATAATAATAATAATAATAATAATAATAATAATAATAATAACAATAATAATAATAATAATAATAATAATAATAATAATAATAATAATAACAATAATAATAATAATAATAATAATAATAATAATAATAATAATAATAATAATAATAATAATAATAATAATAATAATAATAATAATAATAATAATAATAATAATAATAATAATAATAATAATAATAATAATAATAATAATAATAATAATAATAATAATAATAATAATAATAATAATAATAATAATAATAATAATAATAATAATAATAATAATAATAATAATAATAATAATAATAATAATAATAATAATAATAATAATAATAATAATAATAATAATAATAATAATAATAATAATAATAATAATAATAATAATAATAATAATTTCTTTTTTTTTTAATTTGATAAAAAGCTTCTTTGGTGTTTTTTTTATATTTTCAAATTGAAGTATTTTTTCGTTGACTTTCCTTATTAAATAAAAACAATGATAATAATAATACATGTAATTTAAAATCATTAGAATAGACCTATATTAAAACAACTTTGAAATGAGGGCTTTCAATTAAAAAGAACCTAGCGCTTTCTTTGGAATGACAATAATAGATATTCAACAAGCATTTATTGGCAGGTTTGGATAAATTCGTAGAAGTTACATCCCCCTTAAAACCTTTAAAACTTTAATCCTTCAATCTAGACAACCTTCCAACCTTTTTACTTATTTGAATTTAATCCTTTAACTTTGAAGTTTTCTTTCAACCTATCAATCAACACCCACGTTTATTTGACTGTTAAAATGGAGATAATAATCTTCCGTTATAGCTCCCCATCCTATAACTCAGATTTTTTGTAAGAAAGTTTAGAACCCGCCAAGTATTGAATATTTTCCAAACTTTCGTAATTTCAGTTATAATCTTTTTTTACCTTTTTCTTACTTTTCAAATACCAAAATAGGCGTATAATTCCATTTTTAAAAAGGTTAAAAACAATTGAAGCATCTAGTCACTAAGAAACGATGTAATTAAAATAATCCTAATCATAAATTAGCCTCATTTAGCAAATAAAAAGCAAGGATATATATAATCTCGGATTCAGGAAAACAGATTCACAAAAAAACAGAATCTAATAAAAGGTGACAAATGAAAATGATTGATTTTCTAAGGCTGCAGGGATTGAATCATTTTCTCTCTTTAGCAATTGTGTTGAGTAAACTTATTATATAAAGCATTTTCTTACAAAAAACAAACACGTTCTTGAAAATTTGCCTGAAGCTCAATTTGATTAATCTTTTCAGTGCTATTCTTGTAGAACTTATTTCAGCCTATTATCCAGGAATAATTCCCTTCTTACAATAATGTTTTATTTTATCTCTACTAGTATATAAAAATGACCCTCAAAACTTTGTACGCGCTAATCTCAAAAAATACGCGAAGAAATCCTGAACATGATACATCATTCGAAAGCTCTCTTTTGTGGTCTGAACAGGCTATATTTATTTTTGAAAAATCAACTGAATTCGGCGTAAAATTGAAAATCAAGTTTTCCGTAAAATATCAAAGCCGCCGCCATCCAGAGCAAAGCCGTGCAGGCGATATGTTTAATTAACTGTCAGTTAAATTCTACTTTTCCAAACGTAGCTCTCAGCTGAAAATCATTTATAAATTTCACAACAGTGCTGTGTTTACGGGATTCAAAAAAACCTATGATTTTTAAACAATATTTGGTTCCAATCGTTTGAATTGTAAAAACGTCCCCAGACATTCGCCTTATCAAATTATCTATCAAAAGTATTTAGTAAAAAATTTAAGCCATGAAAAAGGTTTGAAAACCATGAAAACATTCATATTCATGATATTAAAATGTGAAAATGCCATGAAAACGCAATGAAATTTTATGATTTTGTCATGGTTTTGGTGGCAGTAGCATAAAGAATTGGCCCATCGCTACATTCTTATACCCGTGTCAATAGGAATCTCTGTGCCATCCGTCCTGTCCTTCATCAAGAAATTTGGATCTAAAGAGATATCCGATCAGATTCAAAGACAATCTTACCTATCTTCTGCGTTTGTAAAATCAATCAAATCTTTTGGGTTAACTTTTTGTGATGCAAAACATTTCTCCAACGGTAATTGACACAAGTAAGTTGATATGGTCTGTTTCGTATCATCGCCATCTTGAATTATGATTGTTATTGTTTCAGTATCATATGATATAATGTCATTAATGATGTAATTACTAATAATAGAAATAGATAATAGATCATTGGGGGTTGGTGAAAGTAAGTAGCATTCGAAATAGGCAAGTAGAGGTAGAAGAAAAGTTTAAAAATTCAAAAAACGTTATTAAATATATTTTGGTCTCGTTGGACAATTGGATATTTGTCTATCAGTACATCAAAGATGCCAGAAGTGGGCACGTAAGACATTTAATTTGAATCTGGATGACATAGTTTCTGATGAATATGGATAATGACTTCACATTCAACCTAGCTAGTGTCCCTGCAAGGGATTGAGCCAAAGATCCTGCGTGCCGATGTCTAACATCCTAACCGCTACACTAAAGCTGTTCTCTGCAATGTCTTAATAACTCAAACTTACCCCTGCGAAAAACAGTTCAGGAGTTCATGAACAGTTCATGAACAGTTCACAAACGTTAAATGGCTCCAATTTTCCTGAACTGTTCATGAACTGCTCATGAACTGTTCATGAACCCTCACAGACAGACATGAACAGTTCATGATTTGTTGATGGAAATTTGGGGCCATTTAACGTTCATGAACTGTTCATGAACTCCTGAACTGTTTTTGCAGGGGTAATGATACTGCAAGGGAGTTGAACTGGGCCCAGACCCTGCGTGAACATTCTAATCACTACACTGAGTCCCCCATAAGGCTATAAGAAAAAGGAAAGACAAATAACTCTGAAAGCCATCTCCAGTTAAGCAACCCTCAGATGCATGTACTGTAATGGTAATTAGGATAGAGTAATCACATAGAAAAGATGACTGTTGCATATAGGGTCATAACGTTAGAGTTTATTTTCTACATTTAGAAACACAACTGCTGATTAAATAAAACTTACGTTTCCTCATCCGATGATACGTTGTCAACAAGTGAGCTGAGAATGAGTGGATGACATGCGCAGTCATATCTATACCTGATATGCACACAAATATTTAATAGTAATATAATAATGATATGTGGAGTATCCATGTGAAAACAGTTCATGAATGCTAAATGGCCCAGTTTTTATGGAATTATTCATGAACTGTTTATAAGGTGTTCATGAACATTTGATAAAAAAATCCTTCAAAATTGTGTCGTTTAACATCCATGAACTGTTTACAAGGTGTCTATGAACTATTCAACAAAGTTTATGAACAGTTCATGTAAAACTATAAAAATCTTTTATACCAAAATAAATTTCATCAACGCATATTTAAGAATTAATACAGCTTTGTGGGTTTACATCAACATGTTTTGCTCATTGAGATAAATACGCACAACATTTTGAAAATGACATAACATATACCCAAATTAATCCAAAAATCATGAAAAAGTACCCTCAATATATACATGGCACATCTCAGTATATCCACCATATGAAGCTACCCCCCCCCCCCATGACAAGTTATAATCCATTTGATAGTTAAATTATGAATCAATACCTTTGATCATCTTCCGATATACTTTGTTCAAACTTTCCAATATAAAATTCATTACTGGAACACGAACATGGTAGCCATGACAATATAATAGAAGATGAGTCATTGGTGGGTAAACTGAAAGTAGAAGCCAACGATGTAAAGTTGAAGATATAAATTACATTCTTATCACAGCACAGTCACAAGGAGATTGTAAATAAGATTGATAATTAGGCATAAAGGTTAATGGTCTGCCTTGATATCAATAAGGCTTTCCTTTGTAAAACACAGTCCATGAATGTTAATCCCTGAAGATCAAGTTCATGAACAGTTCAAGAACTGTGAGGAATACTTCAAAGAATTATAGTACATTATATCTTACAGTTCATTAATGAACTTTGATGAACTCAAAGTCATCATTTCCCCTGCGTAAAACAGTTCAGGAGTTCATGAACAGTTCATGAACAGTCCATGAACAGTTTATGGAAGTCAAATGGCTCCAATTTTCCTGTTCATGAACAGTTCATGAAAATTTGGGGCCATTTAACGTTCATGAACTGGTCATGAACAGTTCAGGAAAATTGGAGCCATTTAACGTTCATGAACTGTTCATGGACTCCTGAACTATTTTCGCAGGGGTCATGAACTACACTCAAATTTCATGAACTTAGTTTCAAAGCTATTTTTTGAAATTATAATTCCCATGTTTGGATCACACAAGCTAAAACAACCCTGCTAGTTGTTCTAGAAATCATGTTGGAGATGAAAACACTCAAAACCTCAAAATAATTGTATATAAACTAGTTAATCATCTTAATGATTGATAATAATATTTTCAAACATTAGAATTTTGAATCATTCTTCCTTGCGTCATCTTGGTTGATCATAACAACTAATTTGAGCTACCCCTGTGAAAACAGTTCAGGAGCTCATGAACTGTTCATGAACTCCTGAACTGTTTTTCTAAGGGGTAACTTTCAATGTTATAGGCATAATACCCAATCATTCATAAGAAGATAACAAAATATAAATGACGACAAAATCACAATGGTTTGCAAAAAAGCAGAATGGATTTTGATAATGAGTTCAAAAATCATAGCTTTTAAAACAATTGAAAATGGTTTGGAAGAATACCCCTGGATCTGTGATTCGAAGAAAGGCAAAATATTACGAAGACATGAAGGGTAGACTTACTGTAGGAAGAAATTGAACTAATGGGTAAATTTTTTTAATAGTAATAATATATGTTTTGATCGAAAACGTCAGTGGCATTATAGTGAATTTTTATTTTTAACAACGTTTCGGCTACATTCCTTAACCATTTTCAAGTTATGGTATACAAAAATTAAGTTCTATCTATTTACAGGGTGAAATTTACAATTATAAAGGTTTACTATTAAAATAAAGACTTGGGGGTAGTTTTGCTTTGATGGAATCGGATCGCCCGTTTAGTATTGTCTGAATATATGTTTTATTAACAAAAAGGTTTGCACAGTAGCATTATGTTAAGGTTCTCTGATACCAAAACTTGGAATATTGCGAGACACTCAAAAGCTAAAAGACGCACTTCCCCTGAGAAAACCAGTTCAGGAGTTCATGAACAGTTCATGAACGTTAAATGGCTCCAATTTTTCTGAACTGTTCATGAACTGCTCATGAACTGTTCATGAACAGTTCATGAACCCTCACAGACAGTTCATGAACTGTTTTCGCAGGGGCTGCCCTATGAACCAAAACACGATTGTCGTCGCAACACCTTATTAATAGAAGCATAATGCTATACATATGCATTTATTCTGTGAATTGTGTCATCAAATATATATAAACAAATAAGTAAATTAATATATGATAAAATAAAACTTACAATGAAAATTTGAATGAACAATTATCTTCATGATCATCATTCCTATGTTAAAAAAAAACAAACAGAAACAATGCAATATCATTGGATCATTAAAGGGGAATGGGGAATTAATCAGATGTGGTTTTCTTGGATACCTTATCAGGTTTCTGACATTGTTTGCCCAGTTTATGTGTTTGAATAGATTTTCAATAATTTAAGCGGTATCCAATGTTGTTCTGAACAGTAACAAGTTATTATAAATTGTATAAAAATTTAAAAACAGCAAAATATTCGGCTTTGATTTGAGAGCAGATAATACTTTGTCTTTATGTAATCTTTTTTAAATCTTCTCAATACTTTAAAACCATCATTCTAAAACTGCAATAGCAGATAGATTTTTCTGTGAATCGTAATTAATCGTACATAAGCGTCATAGCTTTCGATTGCTTATGAACAATATGGTTGACTCACAGAAAATTAAAACTCGAATTTTCCCTTAATCAACTTGTTGTGCTATGTGAATTGGTTACTTTGGCAAGTTTATTTTTTCGATAAACGGATACTGTAGGTATTTTTTGAGAAGTAAGCATTTGAAAAAGTGAGAATTTCAAATCTTAAAAAGCGGAGAATGAAAGTTAAGTGACGTCTTACTGTAAAACTTCCCATCACGACAAGTGAGAGCGATAAGATCACCGCAACTACCGAGCATTCGTCCATAACAACAACACGATTATTGGATATTTCTTTCTTACAATCGATTGCTTGATAGTCGTGCTGATCTTATCGCGCTCACATTAGTAAATGCTTATTTATCAAGAAATACTTATATGTTTATCGAAAAAAAAACTTGGCAAAACAATCAATGCACTTCTCTGCGAAAAACAGTTCATGAACTGTTCATGAACACTTAAACTGTTTTCGCAGGGGGTTAGTTAAGGTAGAATTTTGATTTTCAATTTTTATAAGTCCTATTAAACATTGTTTTAATTAATAGGTCAGTATTTGAAAATGAAGATTACTAAAAATCTCAACATGAAAATAGCATCCCTAACTTTAATTGATTAATATTCTAAAATACATATACTGCATATGATTGATATTGTAACTCACTGTTTCTCTATCAACGTGAAACTTTCTATTGTTTCAAATGATCTTTCCAGCTACAATAAAAAAAATTAATTTTCTAAATAAACCTCACAAAAGGAGAGAGATTATATATTATATCTGCATCCTTTATCAAGAGTCTCTCTGGTCCCATGCGAAAAGTTAGTCGAGTTCATGAACTTTTACAAACTTCCATGAAAATGTTCATGAACACATTATAAACAGTTCATGAATGATAAATGGTCCAATTTTCACAAACCTTTTTCATGAATGGTTTATGGAAATTTAAGTCAATATAAAGTTCATGAACTGTTTCTACAGAGGATGTTTTATAGCCGTTAGCCGTTAGCCGTTATACAAATTAGCCGTTAGTGTTAAGTAACAACTTACCGTGTCAGATTTAAAGATATTTAAAACGTTTTCTTCTAATTTCACGAATAATCCATTCAACGAAGATCTTGAATTTGCAACAAATATTTCACCACCTGAAAAACATAAACATTGAAGAATTGATAATTTCCGCTGCGAAAAAAAATTAGTGGGTTTGTCAACCTCATGAACACTTATGAACAGTTCATGAACTTTTTTCAACAGAGACTATCCAATGAACGGGGATGATGACACACACAATCATGGTGGCAGTTGGGTATTTCTAATAATCGATAGAAATTTGATAGGAAGGTTACCATAGAGTGCAGAGTACCTTGTATCTGGAAAACCAGCACAGATTCATATTAAACACATCAAACACATATTTTGTTTTATGTAGACATGCATTGTTGGCTTTCAAAATTTTATTTTATTTGAAATTCAAGTCACCTAAGCTTCAAAACAATCCCTGTCTTCAGAATTATGATACTAAATAGACAGAATTCTAAAGCATTTTGATTGTTCCCAAGAATTCATGTCAATAGTCTTGTCTCAAGAAGTCTAAAACAATTATAAATTATGTAGAATATTTAATGTACGGTAGGTGGATTAAATATTTTGGCAATTTCACTGACTATTAAATTTAAAGCAGGTGGAGAAAATGGAAAACTTGAAGTTGAATGGAAAAATTGAAGTAAAAGCATTTTAAATGCTGTATAGTCGAAGTAGGTTAAATATATCCTTGTTAATGTTATGAATTGCTTAACCATCAAGGTGCGCAAAAGTAATTATTCATAAAAGTTCATGAGCCGTTCATGAATAGTTCATGAACTTTTACAAACAATTATTCTTCTGTGTTCATGAACTCTAGCAATTTCAGGGACTAAGTTTATAAAAATTAAGCCATTTAAAATTCATAAACCGTTCATGAAATTTTCACAGGGGTTCTTTCCCATGCGAGAACTGTTCATGAACTCCTGAACTGTTTTTCGCAGGGTTACACAACACTGATTACTATTTCTATTCCTAATGCAAACCCTCGTATTTCTACCTTGCTTTAATACCCTACTATTAATCCATAACACCGAGGGGGGTGTAAGCAGTAAAGAAAAGTCCCATGATTACCCTGAAACCTGTTGTGAATATTGAATTTAAATTGTTTATTTCAAAAGATATAATGTTATATATAATAGCCCCTGCGAAACAGTTCAGGAGTTCATGAACAGTTCATGAACTGTTCATGAACTCCTAAACTGTTTTTCGCAGGGGAGGTCCTAACAAAGATATAATGTTATACCCCCCGAAAAACAGCTCAGGAGTCCATGAACGTTAAATCGCCCCAAATTTTCATGAACAGTTCATGAACTGTTCGTTGAGGTTCATGAACTTCTCAACTATTTTTTGCAGGGGATTCTTTATATGTTGTTTTATTACCAGCTGTATTTTGAACGTCCTGTGTAAAATCAAACCAGGCTTTGCCGTCGAAATTCTGAGAAATAATAGAAATAATAATTAATGTCTGTACCAGCCCCTGCAAAAACAGTTCAGGAGTTCATGAACAGTTCATGAACATTAAATGGCCTCAAATTTTCATAAACTGTTTGTGAACTGTCCATGAACTGTTCATGAACTGTCTGTGAGGGTTCATGAACTGTTCATGAACTCCTGAACTATTTTCGCAGGGGAGGTAACTGTTGGAACACATGAATGATTAACTTTTCAAAACAATGATCCCACAATTTGAACTTTTCTATATTAAATACCTTCGGTGCATCTAGATCTTCATTCTTTAAATACTAAAAAAAATGTTGAAAATAAAAAAAAACACAGAAAATAATAATAGGCTTACTCAGTTGTATAAGATAATTGACCTCTGCACCCAAACAGGGCCTGCTAAAACCCAGCAACTAGATTTCTGGAAGGCTGGCAAAAATTCAGAAGGAAATGGATTATGTTTCCATTTCTCATCAAATGAGAGAAATGACATTGACATATTATAACGACATTGATTTGATCGATCTGATTGGTTTACAGTTATGACGCCAAATCACCATAGAAAAACCAAGGTTCGTAAACACAATTCACTGTGAAATTGCGATTGCTTTTAACACTTCCTGTGTCTCCTGAAGCCTGGTTTCCATATAGCAAATTTTCCTGCGTCGTTGCCTGCGACATTTGCCTGGGTCACAGCCGTAGGCATTTAATGATATTTTTTCTATTGTTTCGACCGGATATCATTAGTCTTGCCTGCGTCATTTCAAAGTTGAACTCCGAATACAGATCATAAAATGTCTACAGCTTTGACCCAGGCAAATGTCGCAGTCAACGAAGTAGGAAAATTTTCTATATGGGAACCAGGCTTAACTTTCCTGAATGTAAATATGAATACAGACATCCTTTCATAAAATAGAACAAATTTCAGAATTGAGGTTGTTTAAATTTTGATTTAACAATTAAAAATTCAATTTCAATTCAATATCATAATCATTAACGCCATTGAAGGAGATAAACAATTCACAACGTTAGTCTTTTAAAAAGAGAAACATATTTTTGTTGAATTATTATGTCTTTGTTAAATTACTTATTCATTTGCTGAAAAGCATGGCTAAATGTTGTAAAAGACTGAACTTTTCAAGATAAACATTTTAATTAATTTATGAGTCAATCCATAATTATTATAGGCTCGGTTTTTAAAATAATCACTACCTCTGCGAAAAACAGTTCAGGAGTTCATGAACAGTTTATGAACGTTAAATAGCCCCAAATTTTTATGAACAGTTAATGAACAGTTCATGAACATTAAATAGCCACAAATTTTCATGAACAGTTCATGAACAGTTCATGAACGTTAAATAGCCACAAATTTCATGAACTCTCTGTGAGGGTTCATCAACTGTTCATGAACAGTTCAGGAAAATTGGAGTCATTTAATGTTCATGAACTGTCTGTGAGGGTTCATGAACTCCTGAACTGTTTTCACAGGGGTACATTTGATATATTAAATATTATTTACCTGGCTGACTTTCTCAATGTCATATTCAGTACTATCATATTTCTAGAACATTGAAGAAAAAAACACAACACATCAAAACGCATTGAAACAATGTTCGCAATTTACTTTACATTTTTCTTCCAAACACATAACACGCCCCTGCGAAAAACAATTCAGGAATTCATGTTTTTTTGCAGGGTTTCAGTTAATAATTCAAATTCAATAAATTCAACCAGATATACCCACAGATAAATGACTGCCAACAAACTTAAAAATTGCTGATTAATTTAACATACCCTTGAACTAAATCAAATATGAACTCTCCTGCGACACGAAAAACACAGTTCAATAGCTGAACAATATTCATAGCTGAAGGTCGTAGAAATATCAAAGACCCAAATGCAGAATGTGACATTAATTTAATGTGAGAAGACATAATTGAAACTGAATCTGTTCATGAGCAGGTCGCACATGCTAAGCTGCGATTGGTCATTTTGATTGTTTGTGATGAGCACATCACACCATTCACTAAAAAGTTACATGCCCCCTATACGAAACAGCCAATGGTAAGATAGAGTACAGGGGAATGCCCATGCGAAAAACAGTTTAGGAGTTCGTGAATAAACGTTAAAGGGCTCCAATTTTCCTGAATTGTTCATGAACAGTTCATGAAATGAAAATTTGGGCCATTTAACGTTCATAAACTCCTGAACTGTTTTCGCAGGGGTGTGGAATAGGTTTAAAGTTGTTATTACAAACCTTCCACAGCTGATGCTTGAGAAAATGAAGAATCAGATAGTGGTTTTGTTCATCTACCTACAAATAATGTAATGAAAGAAATGATATGAGATGATTTAACTTGTTAGTCAGAATTGCTTAAAAGCAAAGGATGTCATATTTGAAATAAGCCCATAAACATTATTTTTCATTTCTGTCCAGCAATGTCTCAAGATTGAAATTCCTACATAATTAACCATTCGTATAAATCATTTTACCACAAACTGTCCGGGCAAGCTACTTGCGTTTTATTTTTTCATCGGAGTGGTTGGTTAGTTTGTTAATATTTCTAGAGTTAAGTACAGGTTTATTTGGCCGGACGCCTTTCCTGACGCCAACCAATAGTGCTTCTACCAGGGATTGAACCCAAGACCCTGCGGGCCGAGGTCCAACGCCTTATAGTGGTTACTTTATCCAAACCTCACAATCAACTGTTTGATAGCCTACACAGTTCAGGACTTTATGAACAGTTCATGAACAGTTCATGAACTCCTCAACTGGTTTTACTCTAGTAGTACTCAGAATAAATATTGTGGCATTTGGATAGACATATTCTTACCACTTTTAAATGATCTGGGAGAGGCTTATTTGATAAACGTAAAATCACTATAATAAATAAAAATAATTATTATGATAATAAGTGAATTAAATATGAATTATTAATTGATGGATGGGTATGATTGCTATGATGAGGATTGAGGATATCACCTAGAAATTTCTAGGATTTAAATATGATATTGGTTATCGTAGCACGCCCTTGTGCCTGCGAAAAACAGTTCAGGAGTTCATGAACAGTTCATGAACAGTTTATGAACGTTGAATGGCTCCAATTTTCCTGAACCGTTCATGAACTGTTCATGAACTCCTGAACTGTTTTCGCAGGGAAGTCTCAATAATACATCTGCGTAAAGTGTTTCCCTGTGAATTCAGTTCATTAACAGTTCAGGAGTTCATGAACAGTTCATGAACGTTAGAAGGCTCCAATTTTCTTGAACTGTTCATGAACTGTTCATTAACTCCTGAACTGTTTTCTTAGGGGTAGTCTCAATAATACATCTGCGTAAAGTGTTTCCCAGTGAATTCAGTTCATTAACAGTTCAGGAGTTCATGAACAGTTCATGAACGTTAGAAGGCTCCATTTTTCTTGAACTGTTCATGAACTGTTCATAAACTCCTGAACTGTTTTCTTAGGGGTAGTCTCAATAATACATCTGCGTAAAGTGTTTCCCAGTGAATTCAGTTCATTAACAGTTCAGGAGTTCATGAACAGTTCATGAACGTTAGAAGGCTCCAATTTTCTTGAACTGTTGATGAACTGTTCATAAACTCCTGAACTGTTTTCTTAGGGGTAGTCTCAATAATACATCTGCGTAAAGTGTTTCCCTGTGAATTCAGTTCACCAAATTTTCACGAACAGTTCATTAGATGTTGTATTAACATTATAAAAGTATTTACATGAGATTACTCTGTGTTTTCTGCCTCCTCCATGCTGACTTTATAAGAATCTTAAACGATCAGGGTCCGACTTAAGCGGTC
This sequence comes from Haliclystus octoradiatus, assembly GCA_916610825.1. Classification (NCBI taxonomy): domain Eukaryota; kingdom Metazoa; phylum Cnidaria; class Staurozoa; order Stauromedusae; family Haliclystidae; genus Haliclystus; species Haliclystus octoradiatus. The sequence goes on along the minus strand of OU744453.1, from coordinate 18,060,449 downwards.
CAGCCTTCTAGAATCCTAGAGGTACTCTAACATTTTCTTCTTAATATCTTTGTTGAGGTTTGACCAATATATCATAAAAAATCAATTTTCTTCTGAATTTTCTCTAGCCTTCCGGAATCTAGGATTACGGGATCCCTACATTTGTCGAACCCTGTACACAATTATAATTATTTTTCAATAAAATGATCAAGAATCATTCCAATACCTCCACATAGAAAATCGAAGAAAGAAGCAAAGCATTTTTGATTGAGCGATACTGTTCTGGAATCAAGAAAATATGTAAATGCTTTAAGAACACATTTGAATTTACAAAGTATTCCCCTGCGAAAACAGTTCAGGAGTTCACGAACAGTTCATGAACAGTTCATAAACGTTAAATGGCCCTGAATTTTCATGAACTGATCATGAACTGTTCATGAACTGTCTGTGAGGTTCATGAAAATCAGAGCCATTTAACGTTCATGAACTGTTTATGAACTCCGGAACTGTTTTTCGCAGTGGTTATGTCAATTTAAATTGGACAGTATAAAAACTACCTTATGAATTCCCATATCTTCAAAACTACAGTGCCAGAAAGTTTGATGCAATCTGCAAGAGAACAAATGTATTCTAAAATATAGAGTTGTAATCGAACGTAATTCTGCAATTTGATTGGATAAACAAATTTCAAAAATTCCCGATTAATGCCAAATTCCAACAACTACAAACAACGGCTGTTTCGGTCCTTTGTGTCAGCTATTGTGGTTGTCCATGGTCCCTATGTGTTTCCTCGAAGTTTGTCAATGGAATCAGCAGTCTACGTGAATCTTATGTAACCAACTAAACAGCCACCTCAATGAAAAAATATACTAGCTTACCAGGTTTGTGGTAAAATAAAAATAAAATCCATGATGTTACTTATCAATCATTGACTTTATTTATGAGCCAAAAGTGCAAACTTATTTTAAAAACAGTGTTGTGATAACCTAAATAAACAGAATTTTTAAAGCATTTTCAACTTACCGTACCTCAACATTTTCTAGATACGGTACCCTTGCTGCCTTATATAATTGTTTTAACCTTGACCTTACAAAAAACTAAATCTATTTAAATCATTCTCAAACCTTCAATTTCATTTTCTCGAAGACCTAAGCAACCAAAACGAGATTTCCATCTTGCCATTCCACGCAATTCAACAAGATAATGATGTAAACATTCACATTGCCTGAATAAAACATAAATTGACACACGGATCAATGAAGAACAAAGAGAAAATTGCAAAGTACAGTCGAACTTGCTTAATATCCCCCCTCTGGTACAGATGAAAAGTGGGACATTGAGCGAGGTGGGATTATGAGAGTTTGTACCGAGAATGGTAAATAGAAATCAGTTTTATGTGGGGATATTAAGCAGGATGGAATATTAAAAGAGGATATATTAACCGAGTTCGACTGTATGTACTTCTTTAGAAAAGCATCGATTTTTTCAATTAACAGGGTAAGCCCATAGCATGTTACATCAGGATGGTTGGCTAATTGGTCAGTGTGGTTACGCTTAATGTCCATACTCTTTTGATGCCAACCAATAGTGCTCTTACAGGGATGAAACCCAACCAAGACCCTGCAGGCCGAAGTCCAATGCCCTGATCATTTACACAAAGGTTCCATTAGGACCACTCACATTGATGACAATCCCTTGTGAAAAACAGTTCAAGAGTTCATTAACTAGTTCATGGTCGTCAATTGACCGAATTTTCTTGTACTGTTTATGAACCCCTAAACTGTTTCTTGCAGGAAAAATGCCCTATCGAGAGATAGTAGATAAGACACAATCATGAATAGGACAATTCAGGATAATTTCACATTGAGTAGGACATACATTTGGAGGCCTCAATCTGAAAAAGACCTACAAATCATTCTCATTCTATCTTAGCTGCACAATCAACTCCTGTGAAAACACTTCATGAAAATCTTCAACGTTCATGATTGAACTGTTTATAAATTTTACAAACATTGATGAACAGTTCATGGAAATGTTTGTGAAAAATTAAGCAACTTAACTTTCGTAAAATAATCTGCTTCAAAGGTGTTTATGAATATTTTGAAATGGTTGATTACGCTTCTCGCTAATCCATTGATTGTACCTTAATAACTTTGTTATACCAAGTTCTTTTACCGTCTTATGAGAATTTGCAACACTTGCACCAAGACTAGTCAATCCCTAAAGATAAATGCAAAGACAAATAAATCCCTATGAAAAATATCCATGAGTTCATGAACAGTTTGTGAACAATTCATGAACCCTTTTTGTGTGTTCATGAACAGTCACAAAGAGTTAAAGAAGAACACGCCCTTAGAACAGCTAGTAAGTCAATCCATTTCATCATCACTCCGCAGATGGTTAGTTAATTCATGAATAGTTATTGAAATTTACAAACATTCATGAACTCTTCATGAACGTTAAATGGCCCAATTTTCATGGACTGAGACTTCACAAGCTGCTCGTGAAAATTGGGGCCATTCAACATTCAAGAACTGTTGATGAACTCCTGGAATGTTTTACGCAGGGGCTACTTTACATTATTTTTATCAATTTCATGTCATTCATACATGGGTCATAGATGTTGGCAATATATTGGACACAATGTAAAGTTCCCAAATAATATATCATTGTGTTTTATACATATAATATTATATTACATTGTGTTTTAGGCCTACCTTAACTGTTAAATCTCTCAATAGAAACGTTTCCAATTCAGGACTGTTGAGCAAATATAAATAAAAAACAATCTGGAGTTTATTCTCAATTCTAATCATAATTATCAATCACTCTCAATTCTAATTTTAATGTTGTTGAATGTAATTCCTGGTGATATTATCCCTGCGAAAAACAGTTTAGGAGTCAGTTTATGAACGTCAAACGGCCAAATTTTCATGAACCTTCACTGATAGTTATTTCAAGAACAGTTCATGAATTTAGGGCCATTTAACATTTATGAACTGATTATGAACTCCTGAGCAGTTTTATTTTGCAGGTGTAAACTTGGATGTATCGCAAAATCTCGGGTGATTGACATTAAAATGCCTGGCCAGGGAATAGATATCAAGTACGACGTCACATGCCATCTTGACATCTATTCCTGACACCCTCAATAGTTCATACAATTTGTTCAACTGTTACAGTTAACTTAACTGTTAACTTCTCATAAATGTTCATGAAATCCTGAATTGAGTTTCGCATACATAATCAATGAAGATGATAATATCATAATATAATTTTCACCTTGTTTTCAGACTAGCATACGTTTCCACAAATTCATCAGCTAGCGTTCGATCTTCAGGTAATAACTATAAAAAAGATGATACAATTTGAAGAAGACTTTTTACTGAGCTTCGGAAAATACATTCCTGTGAACAAGTGCCTGACAAAAGGTTAATAGCTTTCCTGAATCTGAATTTTTTGTTGAGATTTGATCTATAAATCAGAAAGTTATTAATTTTCTTTTGAATTTGATCTTAAACCTTCCAGGATCTAGGATCCCAGGATCCCCACTTTTGTCGAACAATGTTATGAACAATTTATGAACCTTGAAATCTCATCAATGTCCATAGATCAGGTCCATTCCTCAACACTTAATGAACAATTTATGGATTGGATTGTCCACGTCACGCATTCAATATCTCTCAAAGATTATGAGATTTTTTCTTCTGGCTTTGTCATTTATTCATTAACATAAGCTTGATGCTTTCTCCATCAGTGCTGTTGGTTAAATTGAATAGTATGTTTGAAGTGTGTGTTCGTTTCCAGATGCCTTTCAGATGCCACGTAATAATTATCCTGCCAGGGATATTGAACTTAAGACCCTGGAGGCCGAGATACACATGTGTTTTGAGTAATTCGTATGACAATGAACACATACATTCTACAAAGTAAGTTTCAAAGTTTCTGGACTCCCCTGCGAAAAACAGTTCAGGAGTTCATGAACAGTTCATGAACAGTTCATGAACAGTTCATGAACGCTAAATGGCTCCAATTTTCCTGAACTGTTCCTGAACTGTTCTTGAACTCCTAAACTGTTTTCGCAGGGGCTTTGTTGAACCTCAAGGTGTGTATAACATACCTTTTCTAGTTTTCCTAACTTCGTAATCACTTTGTTTACTCCATCTTGCCATGATTCAGACATTTTCTTCAACGTCGTTGATATATTCTGCAAATCAAAAAATATTGTCTTGACTTCAACACATATTTTGTCAGGGGATAGAACCGAATGCTTGTGTTTGCAAAGGTAGAAACAGCATTTCTTCTAAATTATTATTTTATTTACAACCAACTCTGTAATATCACTTCAAATTCATTTTTATGGCCTGCAAAAACACAGCGATATTGTAAAACTTTTGCAGTCAAACCCTTTGTAATATATACTTGATATAATCGCATATTTCAGATGATGAAAATCAAAGATGTTATGACATTACAGAGCTTACATAGACTGATAAGTAAGAAATGCTATTCGATCTTTACTTATGAAAATAATGTAATTTCCCGCTAACTATTTTGTTATTTTGTTTTATTATTTTTTACTTTCCAAGAGGCGATTTCTGCAGCCATGATTTTGAATTAAATGCCTTACAAAAATGTGTCTTCAAAATACAAATTATCAACAGCGTATTTATATCCCAGTGGAGAGAAATGGAGATTATTTTTGATGTTAATTGGCTGCAAATAATGATAAAACTGATTAATGGTACAGCTAAGTTCTAAATACCTCGATAACTGAAGAAACTTGTTGGTATTTCAAAGTCAAGAATGATAATTCATTAACAGCTGATGCTAACAAATCAGATTTGACCTAAGAAGAAAATAAAGATTAAAGATCAACAAATAAGAACCAAAAATAGGGATAAAACAATCAGAGCATATAAATGTATCACTCTTGCATAGTTATTGTGTTCATAAACTGTTCAGGAACCCCCCAAAAGTGTTCATAAACTGTTCATGGACTTTTAAGCAATTTCACATTTATGAACCAGTTCATGAACCTCTCCATGAAGTGTTTATGAACTCTTCGTGACTGTTCATGAACTGTTAAGGAACCCCCAAAAAGTGTTCTTGAACTGTACATGGACTTTTAAGCAATTTCACATTTATGAACCAGTTCATGAACCTCTCCATGAAGTGTTTATGAACTCTTCGTGACTGTTCATGAACTGTTAAGGAACCCCCAAAAAGTGTTCTTGAACTGTACATGGACTTTTAAGCAATTTCACATTTATGAACAAGTTCATGAACCTCTCCATGAAGTGTTTATGAACTCTTCGTGACTGTTCATGAACTGTTAAGGAACCCCCAAAAAGTGTTCTTGAACTGTACATGGACTTTTAAGCAATTTCACATTTATGAACCAGTTCATGAACCTCTCCATGAAGTGTTTATGAACTCTTCGTGACTGTTCATGAACTATTAAGGAACCCCCAAAAAGTGTTCTTGAACTGTACATGGACTTTTAAGCAATTTCACATTTATGAACCAGTTCATGAACCTCTTCATGAAGTGTTTATGAACTCTTCGTGACTGTTCATGAACTGTTAAGGAACCCCCAAAAAGTGTTCTTGAACTGTACATGGACTTTTAAGCAATTTCACATTTATGAACCAGTTCATGAACCTCTTCATGAAGTGTTTATGAACTCTTCGTGACTGTTCATGAACTGTTAAGGAACCCCCAAAAAGTGTTCTTGAACTGTACATGGACTTTTAAGCAATTTCACATTTATGAACCAGTTCATGAACCTCTTCATGAAGTGTTTATGAACTCTTCGTGACTGTTCATGAACTGTTAAGGAACCCCCAAAAAGTGTTCATGAACTGTTCATGAACTTTTAAGCAATTTCGCATTTACGAACCAGTTCATGAACCTCTTCGTGAAGTGTTTATGAACTCTTTGTGACTGTTCATGAACCGACAAAAACGTTTTCATGAACAGTTCATGTACTGATGGATATTTTTCACAGGGAATGGACTAAATTATAGACCACGCATAAACAAACATCTCTTGTTTACAAGAAGACAATTGTATGATCAGGTTGTCACAAGCTGTGCGGTCCTGGGAATTTGCCATTTAACATTCATATACTGTTTATGACTGTGCATATATGCCTCAAGGTACAGTCGCTGGACTTCAGGTTGGATGCCTGACGAGCCAAGGGATCAGTAAGCTTTCTGATGATTTCAATGACAGAGACAAAACACTTGATTGTCAAATTAGCCATAAAAATTGTTTATTTTTTGTGGAGGCATTTACATACCAGTGTAACAGATACGCTAGTTGTGTCATTGACAGATCCTGCTGTCACAATTGAAAAAGTACCAAGATCAGAAGACAAACACATATCTAAAATACTGTCAACCTTGAAAAAAAAAATTGGCATGAATCAATGCAAGGGCCATAGTGTAGTATAGTAGTTAGGGCGTTTGACCTAAACCCGCAGGGTCTTGAGGTTAGCCCCTAAAAGAAGGCTTTTGAGATATTCATAAATTTGAAGCTGATTTTATGAACACATAGTAATTTACACAAGTAGGGTTTAATTAAATAATATAATGAATCACTTTTCTGTTGTTATGAAAGTATTAAAATCAAATGCATGATCATGATGATATGAAAAATTAGTTGACAAAAAGTTGTTCCCAAATTTATGGGGCTATATGTGTCCATGATCAGTTCATAAACTCAATTATTTTTTGCAGGAGTAATAGACCATCATGCATTGCCCTTCATCATCACATTCACAAAACAGTGACTAACCAACGGAAAAAGTGATTATTAATTAAGCCCAAGACTTGAATAATCAACAGAAGCTGCGTGATTGAAATACATGGAAAAGTTCTGTGAAATACAGTAAATGAATGCCAGAGCAAAAACACATCATTAGAAAAAATATTATTAACGGAATTTATATAAACATTTTATGGACAGATCAATATCCCCTGCAAAAAAAATCCATGAGTTCATGAACAGTCACAAAGAGTTCATGAACACTTCATGAACCGGTTCATGAACTGTGCATGAATTTATTCAAATGAACTGCTTCATAAACGTGAAATTGCCCAAAACTTCATGAACAGTTCATGAACTTTTGGGCTGAACTTTTTTCGCAGGGGATGTATTTAAGCTTTATGAGCGTAATGAGATCATGTATTTAAGCATTTCATCATTTCACAATCAGAGAAAATACTATATTTCTAAGTTTAAACTCACCTTCTTTGTAGACGGGATTATATTTGTGATGTTCATTTTAGTGATAAGATAAAAACCATTTAAAAGAATGTTGACATTTCCATCCTAAAATTAGACAAATTATGAACTATAAGTCAAACGGTTCAATCCCTTGCGAAAAAGCTCATGAACGTTCATCAACTAGTTCATCAACGTTAAATGGAACGAAGTTCATGAACGTTCATGAACTCAAGCTCATGAAAGTTCAGCAAAGTTAATGAACTAGTTCATCAAAGTTAATGAATTAGTTCATCAAAGTTCATGAACTAATTCATCGAAGTTCACCAAAGTTCATGAGCATTTTTAAAAGTTCATGAACAGTTCATGAGCGTTCATGAGCATTCATAAAAGTTCATGAACAGTTCATGAACGTTCATGAACTCAAGCTCATGAAAGTTCAGCAAAGTTAATGAACTAGTTCATCAAAGTTAATGAATTAGTTCATCAAAGTTCATGAACTAATTCATCGAAGTTCACCAAAGTTCATGAGCATTTTTAAAAGTTCATGAACAGTTCATGAGCGTTCATGAGCATTCATAAAAGTTCATGAACAGTTCATGAACGTTCATCGATATTCATGAACTTGTTTAACAATTCATGGCAAGTCTTTCACAAATGTTTGTTATAAAGGTTTGCATAACATTATTTTATACAAAAGTTTATAAATAGCACAGGCCATTCAAGATCCATGAACTTTTTTATGAACTGTTAATAAAATTTAAACTTGAAGTAAATGTTGACTCAAATTTTCAAATGAAAATGAATTTTAATAAGATTCTATATTGACACAAGAATATAATCACAAGTAGGCCCTTGCAAAAACAGGCCCCGACTTTCATGAACTGTTCATGAACTCCTAATCTGTTTTTGCAGGGGGCCAACTATAAAATTTTACATCAAAAAATATCCCCAGCAGCTCACAAACATATTAGCCTTCCAGAAAACTGGAAAAAATTGGTGTCTATCAAAATATTTGAACACTGTGAAAAATTGTAACCAAAACAGTTGAAATTTGACTTGTTATGTAAGCTTCAGATCACACAATAAAGGCAAATTTGGATTTAGGCAAAATCACAATCAAAACTTTTAAAATCAAAACAAAATAATTGAAAACCTTTGTATTTTGTGCAGGTCTTCTGGGAATGAGGCTCCCAGGATTCCGCATTTTGTAATCAACCTGGTTTAATCCCTAGTGAAATCAGTTCGTAAATGGTAAACGGATCAATTTTTTTATGAATTGTTCATGATATTCTTCCAAGAAAATCAGGCAATTTAACTTTCATGAAATCATCATATCTTTTATTGGGGGTGTGAACTAACAGCAGGATTTTTTTTTGATTTATCATTTTACTACAAACGGGTATGCTAGTAGCTTTTTATCACAGCATGGTTCGTTAATTGGTTAATATTTTTTTAGCATGTGTGAGTTTAATAGCTCGATGCCCTTCCTGGCGCCAACCAATACCGGTACCCCTGTGAAAATAGTTCAGGAGTTCATGAACAGTTCATGAACAGTTCAGGAAAATTGGAGCCATTTAACGTTCATGAACTGTTCATGAACTCCTGAACTGATTTTCGTAGGGGTAGTCACCTTCTACTAGCGATTGAACCCAAGACCCTGCGGGCCAAGCTCCAACACCTTAACCATTACACGAAGGCCCACATCACGAGAGAGAATACAATATTAAAAAATCAAGTTAATCGTCATCAGTATATCGTTTTAATTACATACCTCTGTAGCTGCCAAAAGTACTGACAATGTACTGAGAAATAAAGCATATAACCCTATAAGTTCTAGATATACTGAATCGCTACTGAAGCCTACTAAAACATACTGAAATTTAATAGACATATAGCTATAATCCAGTAGTATAGATTGTAGATTCTCCTCAATCTACCGAAAAACTACTGAAATGCACCTTAAAAATTGAAAGCTACTGAGGAAATGATATAAAGACACTGATTGGCTGAGGCTATTGAGGGCTATTGTACATAAAAAAGCAAACAGAAAATATGTTCACGGTTTCTCACCAGGACAAATCTCGTTAGCTATAGAATAAAGCTGTTCAAGTATTAAATTTGTTGTCTGATGATTGTTTAATAACGAGAAACTTGAAATTACAACCAAAGAATATGTGTCTTCTTTGACCTTCTCATTATTAATAGTTAAGGCCTATTAAATTTATCGATTTCTCTTAGCTGGCTGTTATAACAGGCATGAGAGTAGAGCTCAGTAAGAAAAGAGGAAAATCCTTTGAAAAATGCTAAAACAATAGCAAAACCAATGTTTTAGGTGAATTTTCTTTGTTTCAGAGCTGATGGAAAACGAGGAAATCAGCTTTTCCGAGGAACTCTCTCATACCTGTATATACAAGTTTGATTGTACTTGATTTCAAACTTACCCTGTCTCGTCGTCATTAGATTTCAACCAATCAATTTCACTAGATAAAAACAATATACCAAATAGTAAACAATTAGAGGTCTGAAACTCCAGGGATTCGAGTATATTATACAATACAACCCCTGCGAAAACAGTTCAGGAGTTCATGGACAGTTCATGAACAGTTCATGAAAATTTGGGGCCACTTAACGTTCATGATCGGTTCATGAACTGTCCATGAACTCCTGAACTGTTTTCACAGGGGAATAAAAACAATCAATAGGGATCTAACCTTTTAATTTCAGAACCTTTTAGATTTAGAAACACTGAAGATTCATCAACATATTTACATTGGTTTGTTCTGTTGCTGTAAATATGAAAATATGATAAAACAATAAAGAAAAATCGATAAAAATTTGATAAAAAGTGATGCAGGTTCCAATTTTAATTAACATAGACAGTTTATAAATAGTAATAGGTTCAGTAAGGAATAAATTCACACACTGCTGATGTTTCTCAATGGTTTATATGAACTGTTCATAGTAGTTCGTAAAAATAGACTCATATAGTTCATGGACTCCCCTGCGAAAACAGTTCAGGAGTTCATGAACAGTTTATGGACAGTTCATGAACGTTAAATGGCCCCAAATTTTCATGAACTGTTTGTGAACTGTCTATGAGGGTTCATGAACAGTTCAGGAAAATCGGAGTCATTTAATGTTCATGAATTGTTCATGAACTCATGAACTGTTTTTCGCAGGGGCTCTTAGAGTTCATGAACATCCATCAAAATTGATGAACTATTTCTTGAACTTTACAATAAACAAATAAACTACTTTATGAACTTTGTTGAACTTGAGTTATATGAGTGTTGTGCCACTAAATGTCGATGAACTAGTTCATGAACATCCATGAACTTTTCACAAGGGTATGGATCATTTAGCGTTCCTGAACTGTTTATAAAGTCCATGAACAGTTCATAAACTCAGCATATAATTTTGCAGGGAGATTATAGCTAAGCAATTGGTCACTTTGTAACATAATGGTTTCGAAGAACAACAAGTGAAATTTTAGTGTACATTCTTACTTGGATATCCATTTTAAACAGTATATTTTTGATGGTAGTTTTGATTCAAATAAACATCTAGCCTTTTCTTTTGCAAGCATTCTTAAAGTGCCATCTTCGAAACCACAAGCAAATACTAAAATAAAAACATAATTGATATTTAACACCATCTTCATCAATGTCATCATCTTTATACTTACAGGGGGTAAACCTCGACTTGTGAGTAAGTATGTGACTTCAAATAGCCAGATGCCTTTCCTGTAAATGCTAACGAATACTACTTCTGCAGGGGATTAAATCTAATACTCTGCGGCCAGGGAAAACAGAGTTACAGTCGGTATAAGTTTGTGAAACTATTTATAAGGCGTTCATGAACAGTCCGTTCTGAAGTGATTGACTGTTTCCTAGCAATTTGATTAGTTAAGATGCGTGCACAAAGTTTCAGATGATTCTTAGTAAGGGGGAATGTTTATTGGTTGAGAACCATTGTTTCAACTAGACACAAAATAAATACCGTCGAAGCAACATATTTACAATTTTGGCTTAAAACATATACAGTAAAACCTATTATAACGGTCACCTCTATATAGAAACAACCTGCCCATAGTGGTCACTCTTGTATTGTATAAAATAGTATCTATTGAATCGACCCTGCATATAAAGGTCACCTGCGTATAATGGTCAATTTATCTACCTCTCATAGATGGATGTTATATACAGGTTTTACTGTACAATATCAAGTTTGCAAGAAACCTTTAATCACTCGTAGCCTACCATCGGTAATATGAACTTTTTACGAACAGACGTTGCAAAGCAATTAGCATTTTCGTTCAACAATGGTACGATCGGTTTGGATTCGTAATTGTAAATTATTATGACAAGCACAGGAGTTGTTATAGGCCTAAATTTGCAAGATGTCTGATGGTGGATGGAATGGTCAAGGGGGAATTTGCTGTAAGTTAGCTGCGGCATATTGTTGCGCATTGACAATCGAGGGTCAATATTCCATAAAATCTGTTGAAACTGATCTGATACTATCAGTAGATATGTTGGTAAATAAATGAAGCTATTAGTTTCACCTGATCCTTCAGGATTCCAACATAAAGATGTACATTTTGGACCTTTCTTATTATAGTTCCAAACTTTCTGTCCATAAAGACGTTGTAGACGAAGCTAAACAATATATAAAAACATATTACTGTATACAAATTACATTAAACAGTTTCCGTGCAGTATACATGGGTTATTCAAACATGAGTGTTGCGTCATGAGGCACTAGGAAATATCTTATACATTTTAACAAATCCTTCTCCTTGCATCTATGATCACGCGTATACTTTGCCGTAAATTATCACGCATATCGTTCAATATTGGCCGTAAATGATCCCACGAATGTACTGTAGGCCATTATGATAGCAGACATCACGTGACATCATCATTCGAGTTGTGAGTTGTTCAGTGTTGACAAATTATAAATAAATCATTAATTGCAAAAGGATTTATGAATTTATCAATCATCTCTATTAAGTACATCATTTTTCATTTACGACTTGTTCGAAAGGATGTTTCTGGACTTAATTCTAATCATAGTTTGTATAGGGTAACTATTTTCTTACCTCGCCATCTTTCATCAAAAATGTTATGAGATCACTTTTTGGATTCCATAAAAATGATGTTATTTCTGTGTTACTTGATTTATCGATGATCTCTCTGAATGAATCTTTTCTCTCCATCGCAGTATGAGTTTCAATATTATAATCACATATGTTTTTCAAGAGTCTAAATGATAGATTTTAGCACGACAATCAAATATTCCCGCGAGAGTCAAAGACAGAAATTTTTGAAGATCAACATGCGAAAGCCTCTACTTCGTACATACTCCATGAAACTGAGAGTCATTTCTCACATTCCGTTGATCCGTTCCGCAAATTACTAATTTCTGAGATTTCAAGACACAGTGTTTGTGATGATACTAACTTAAAAGTATAAAATTGGTTGAAAAATGGCAAACTGATCGATGAACAAATGGTTTTGGAAATTCTCTTTTTTATAGGTTAAGAAACAAATGAGTTTCTTGCCATCTGTTGGCTTGACATCTTTATTTTTATTTTCTTTGGTTTCACTTGAGTCAGCATCTGCCTCTAGTTTCTTAGACCTATGACGTGGTTTTTTATCAGAGTAGCAAACCATGAATTTTCTATTACTAAACATCACACTACCTTGAACTGCTTTATCAAAAACTGCTTTATATAAAGTCAAAAATCAGACAATTACATTTGCTACTCAAAGTTTCAAGCTAAGGCGATCATCAGGCAATCTATAAACCTTGAGTAGCAAACATGATTGTCTGATTTTTCCTTTATATTTGATATATTATAAAGTAGTAGAGATAGCTAGATTATCGTTATAATAGATTATTATGTCGATGATACTTTGAAAATTATGCCAATTTTGCGTGATGCTAATGACTCATGACTCCAATAGTTAAACAATGAACATCCCGCCCTGAAATTTACAATGCGGAGCAGAACAATTTGTCTTTCCTTGGCGTCTCAATGGAAGTGAATGAAACTAGTATTCATCACAAACCTGCCGATAGCGGCCAGTTACTAAATTGATACGATACTTGATCGTGCGAATCGGCTTTCATCAACTGATAAAAACTTTGACTGCGAATGTATTACAATACATACTAGATTTTTAGCTTTAAATTGTCGAATAACATTGACCGGATTTTAAGTTTATATCAAAAAATTTAATAGCAGAGTGTTGAGGGTACACCTGATCTGCCAGTCGCAAATAGGAGTAAAACTAATGATATATAACTTAAGGACCAGATTTCGGCAATTTATTAAAATAAAAAAACAATTCAGTATCGAATCCAAGTGGTAATATCGACATTCGCATGATATCAGACAGTCCGCGATTGCCATAAAAATTCCAGAGTTATCAAAAATGCAATAATCGCTTTGATTGCCTAACATTAATCGCTTTGATTAACATAAAATGCTTGCGTTTCTGCAGATCAAGTCTACACTCAATATGCAATTAGAGTCTATGAAATCCCGGCTCTTTGTTACATTGTTATAAAGAAATACAATGGAACACGGAACATCTATTGTTATTATATTTAGTTTGCAGGAAATATGAGTTTCATAATAAATGTTCGATGTACGCTATTACTTGTGTAGCGGGTGGAATGTACGAAGTATTGATTAATACCACCACACATACATAGGCGTTGATAAGATATATATTTGTGTAATAGTTGTAGCTGGCCACCAACAGGGAGAGGATGAATGAAGGGTTAATATTACCGTTGATAAACAGAGCCTCTATGAAGGTGGACCAGCTTTGCTAATGTAGATGTTGTCGCCACGAAGGGCAGACGTGAAGAGGGTTGATATATTACATACAGTGATTTACATTACAAGGTATACGTGATTACAAACGGAAGCTTTACAGTTAACAAAGGAAATACATTATGGATAAGACAATAGACATAAAACAATCCACTACATAACTTCCCCCCACGGAGACGGAGTCCCGTCTGTGAGTGAAAGATATGAAATAATATATACAGGACGAATGAATGAATAAAATACGTATAATAAAATAAAATATGATTTAAAATAAGTTAATAATAATGTTTTGATTGAGTTAGATGAATTAGATTGTTTGTTTTCTTTCATGTTGTATAGTTGGTTAAGTATGTGTTGTATGGTTGTAGCGACAAAATCTTGTAAATATTTAATAATTCTTTGTTGTGTGCCTTTGTGCAAGTCATGATTGTATATAGCCTATCTTTTTGACCTTCTGTTTTTGATGGTGTTATGTATCTATGTCGGTAATGTTGTTTTGTTGTTACAATTCTTTGTGCTCAAGCCTGGCAATCTTTATTTTCTTGTTGGGTTAAGCCCTAATAATTTTCGTGGTTCCTGCCAGAACTTGGCTTGTGACGGTGTGAGTGCATTCAATTATTTTCTTTTTTTTTCTTCGTGATAACACTCACCCAGGAGCGAATTTCAACCAAAATGTTACCAGATATAACCATATGCTAACCAGGGTTTACGACGCGTAATATTTGGCTGCGTTTTTCAGATCACGTCGGTAGTCACCAATATGTAGCGGGTGGAATGTACGAAGTATTGATTAATACCACCACACATACATAGGCGTTGATAAGATATATATTTGTGTAATAGTTGTAGCTGGCCACCAACAGGGAGAGGATGAATGAAGGGTTAATATTACCGTTGATAAACAGAGCCTCTATGAAGGTGGACCAGCTTTGCTAATGTAGATGTTGTCGCCACGAAGGGCAGACGTGAAGAGGGTTGATATATTACATACAGTGATTTACATTACAAGGTATACGTGATTACAAACGGAAGCTTTACAGTTAACAAAGGAAATACATTATGGATAAGACAATAGACATAAAACAATCCACTACACTTGTACTTATAACAATGCGTGACAGCATTTAGAACAAAGTAAGTATAACAAGCATCAATATAATCAACATTTATGCTAGCAGATGTTGGATCAAGGTTGCTTATAACTCAGTATAACACAAATAGAAGTGAAAGGAATATTTTGCGCACAGATTTAAATGTTTCATTTGCATATATACGGTAAATATTTTTTGGCGCTATGCTAAACAATATCTGTGATAACTTGATAACCTATATGGATTGCAGAAAATTCGCAAGAGTTATTAAATGCTGTATTGGTATAATATTAGTATTGCTTATTTATCTACGATGGGAAAATGGAAAAACTGAACTATACACAAAAAAATCAAATTTGAATATTGTAAACACAATGAATGGAGTTGAAACTAAGGAGAAACAACCCGTGGCAGTATTACACAATTTATTGTTAAACAGTGTTACACGTTTAGAAATGTTATCTAAGTTGGTACAAGATTCATTTCATCAAATACAATATACTGAAGATTGTAATAATACCAAAGTATTAATTTGTAATTTAGGAAATAATAAAGTTGGATTCGCAGCCAGACTTCATGAAATTGTATTTTGTCATTTTATTGCTTATGGATTACAAAGAACATTATTAATAACAAACACGCATTTTGGTTTCAAAAATGATGGCTGGCCAGAAGATTATTTTCAATCAATGAATTCATGTGCTTTTAAATTTGATGAAAATGAAATAATACATATTCAAGACAGAAGGCTTTGGAATGATTATACTCAGATTGATAATTCAATAAAAGTTATAAAATACAACCATAGCTGGGCTGGTGATATCAAGGGTCCTGTGCCCCAGTATTTGCCAGGAACAGTTCCAAAACAATTTTATGAAATTGTAAAACATTTACATAAAGATCCGCCACTTTGGTTTATCGGACAATCGATGGCTTTTATTTTGCGTTTACAGCCGGATTTCGCTAAAGAAATCACTGTAATCAAGCAAAAAATAAAATTTCAATCTCCAATTATCGGAATGCATATTCGTCATGGAAATAAATTTGGAACTAAACAGTTTGGTGCAGATGCTAATTACATTCCAGAAGATGTATTTATGAAACAAGCAAGTAAATATTTTGAGCTTTATTACCCAAAAATTGCAAAAAGAAATATATATTTAGCCACAGACGATCCAAATGTATTACAAAATTTCACAAAAACATATCCGAAATATAATTTTTTAACATCCCCAGGCGTGGCAAATTCAGCACAAAGTTACGACAGTAAAAGTTCGTACGCAACAAATGTTTTGAAAGGTATAATTTTAGATATGTTATTATTATCTAAGACGGATTTTGTGATTTGTACATTCTCGTCAAATGTTGGTCGTGCCGTGCATGAACTTCGTCAAGCTATTACACCGTTTGATGAGACAAAAACATCATTTTCTATGGATAGGAATTGGTATTACTCTAGTCCAGGATTTTCATATTCATTTGGAAGAAATCGTTTGGTAGCAACACGCAATTATAATAAGACATCAGCTAGTACAGTCAATAAAAAGCAAAATGCTGATTTGAAATCCATGGAATATTTATCTCATCGCCAAGGTGATATGATGTCACGTATCTCAGAAATATTTCAACATAAAGATGGAGAATTAGTTTTCAAAGGATATATTGATAGAAGCAAAGAAAGTGGTTTAATTATGATGAAAAATGTGATGAAATTGGAAGCAACACCTGAATATGAAGAGATAAAAAATAATAATTTATTAAAACTTTTATCAGTCTCACAAAATTAGAAGTTTTGTATTGTTAAAATTATATTCTATTGACATGTGTGACATCATATCACGGACATTGACTCCCTTCTGTCTTTGTGGCTTTGATCTCTTCAAGTTTACTTCACATATCACAAAATCATCTATTTTTATAGCATATATATGTAATCAAAGCCATGTTACAGCTTATTGAGTAATACAGGCTTTTAAGTAATTAATAATAAAGATTAATATATCCATTCAAATATTCAGTAATAATTAATTTGTGTGTATCCTTATTAGTAACTATTATTGGAATGTTCGTTCCGCTATATACAGTACTGCAGTTATAACTTTCAACGTCCCTCATGGGAATGGGCACCACAGTAACCCTTGATGCTGTAAATTGAGTGTGTCTGTAGAGAGTTTATATAAGGTGGTGTGAGTATTGGACTTATTATGGACTATAGTAATTATAATTATCGAGCTGGCAGAAAATCGGCAATTTAGCTTCTGGTGCGTCCAAATTTGGCAAGAGCCTCTATCCCGTTTTCCGCTCCATGATACTGAGAATCGCTACACTGCAGTCAAGAGCCGCTGTATGAAATCGAGTTCTGACGTAATGCACACAGGCTAACGGCGTTTGACTACGTCCAAGATCAACACCAAAATTTCTTAAACGAGGTTATAATTATCCGAACTCTACGAATTTAATATCAAAAGTTTGATCACGCCCTGATCATTACTGAAACAAGTTAAAAAAACGATGTACTGCCCGCTGGTCAATTCGCGGCACGGCATTGTAGATGTAAGGGAAATAAACGTATACTGTAAAGATATTAACTGGACGATTGTATGTGTTCGTAATAGACGATTTCTACTTCCAGCGACCTTGCGCTTTGTCTCCGAAATGCACTGATTCGCAACAATCTGCTCTTCATTAGCATTAACAACTTCATAGGCTACATTATCCTAATGATTTACATTTACTTGGTTATCGTGGCCCGTTCTTTACCTTGCAAACAACCAGAAAATAATGCAAGAAATTGCCCGTCGACAAACGGAGCAGGAGAGAGTTTGCTATGAAGTTAGATTCAGGAGAATAATGTCGCGTCGTGGGGTCGTAATTCGTGACTCCGAACTTTCATATGCCAATCTTTGCACTGCTTGTAAAAATTGCTTAAAGTGCGAATTAAACTCATCCACTGATGAGCTCTGGCCTAGGTGCTTGGTTGGTGGGATATCTATTATATACTTTATGCTCTATATATTTTATGCTTTCAACATGCTTTTATGCTCTATTGCTCTGTATGCTTTCATGCTTTTGTAATGCTTTTATGCTCTATAAGCTTTTATGCTCTATATGCTTTTATGCTCTATATGCTTTCTATATGCTTTTATGCTTTCTATATGCTTTTATGCTGCTATTGCTACTGGCGAACCTGTCACACTCCATATATGGATCCCTGTCCAACCAAGCACCTGTCACACTGATAACCAGTGGAATTAACTATCATTAATCAACTTACCAACACTTACCCATATGTGGACAAAAGAACTTACCAACCTGAAAACCTAAAACATTGCAAGGGAAAGGGAGGGTGGGGGAAATCGAGTTATGTGAATAATATATATAATAAGAAATTTAAGAATAATAATAACAGTAAAAATTGCTCTGCCAAAAAAATTTGCACACAAAAGGCTCAATCAAACTTTTGCTACCGCTAACAACGCTTTCCTCTAAAGGAGTGACTAACCCAAAACAAGGTGTGCCTAAAGTAGCACATTGTTTCATCCTTCTTACCCAGGCTCTTCCATCTGTGCTGCTTACCTTATTTGGTATAAAATAGCTTCCCACGCTGTTATCTAAACTTTGTTACTTACGTCCGTAATCTAACGGATGTGAACTAACTCCCACCTACGAAATGAAAGCTAGCCCCACTAGAAAGGAGGGGGTCTCATGCAATGGCAAACAACAGTGTCTGAGTCTAATTCAGCCTAAAATTGTAATTAAATTAAAATTGTAACCACCATTAAGAGGGTCTGCATCCCCATCACTTCTTGCCGCTTTTCGCAAACGAAAATGTTAAAAAAGCAAATAGCTTAATGTCACAGCCAAGTTGAACACAATTTGATAAGTCGTTTACATAAATAATAAATCATTTTACCCTCATAACATTTGGAGCCCAATGAGGGGATCGAACCCACGACCCTCTGATTAGCATAACACTATTACTGTTTTCCACATAGAAAAAACGTTTCCAACAGAAAGTGAAAGCTCATGAAGTATATTCATCAATGGAAAAGCGATTTCTTCGGAAATTGATTTTATAAAAAAAAGGAAGGATACCCATCAGATGATCACGATGTTTTTAGATGGTAAAGTTTGTAAAAGTCTTACAAAATGTTTAGGATATCAGTATTTTCTGGTGATAGGTTTACAATGTGAAACAATTATGGGATGTTACAAATTTCTGTCCAGTACAATTCAATGTCATCATTTCCATATTTTTTTAAGTGATCACCAATCAATAGACATGCATGAGAGATAAGTAATTGTAGATTTGTAATCCGATTAAATGATTAAAAGATTAATTATTAGAAATGATAATCCATCCAATGAAATAATGTTTACATTATCTATCATTAAAGATTTTGAAAATCTCAGTGCAAAACCTACTGAAAATCTACTGAATACACAGATTTAAGAGAAAAACGATATAAAACAAATTATATTGAATCTAATTGACATTGAATGCATTTTCACCACATCAAAAATCGGAAATGTTTTGCATCTTATCAATTGAATATTTATATATCAAATTACGTTTTATGTAATAATATTATTTCTTCTATATTTTCATTTGATTCAATTCTATTTTTATAAATATATGTTATAATATACCATGCATTGCCAATATATATTAAATATCTATTCAATTCAACTTCATATTTCTCATCCTGTTCCTGTACATTCCGATAAGAGCAATACTCTTTGCTGCAATAAATAGATTCCATAATATGAAGTAGATAAAATAAGCTGATGTATATAGATAGAATTGGAATGTCCAATGCCGTGCGATGAAATAATAATTATATCATATAACATAATTATATGTGTGATGTCTCAATATAACATGACCATTGATCATGTTTACGCTAGATACAAGGTGTTAGTTAACACATATATAACATCTCCCCCTTTTGGGAGTTTTGATTAAGAAACTAAAGATGTTTATCGATATGGGAATTTTAAGAATTCATTAAAATTGTACTGGTAATAAACGAACAAAAGCATGAATGAAAAATAAAGTAGAATTAACATAAAGAAGGTATATTGAATTTGAATGTCAACTACTAATAATGTTTTAGTATGGCAATATCATACTATCGTGGTATCAAAGCTGTAAACAGAACTATAGATACACACAACAACAAAAAAGTCATTAAACGTCAATAACAAATCATAATTATTATTAAGAAGTTAACTGTACCGATTTGGTACAACAGGAGTACGATGACTTCGTCTTGGTATTTGGATGTCTGATGAAATTGTTGCAGTTGGAGGAATATCTAATGTTGAATCAATACGTAAAAACTTTCGATTTCTGACCCACATTCGACCACTTGGCATTTGAATACGATATTTACGATGTGGCAAAGTTTCAATAATTGTTCCCACATGTGTCCATAGTTTAGAAGATGGGTCCTGTATTCGGACCTTGTTGCCAATAGCCAGTGTTGGTAGATCCTTTGCATGTTTATTATATTTAGATATTACAATGTCCATTTGCTTATTGTGGGCGTCAACTAATGCTGCAAGGGCTTGCCATTTAGGAGCGAATGCAGACTTATGAGCAGGAATAAGTGAACGTAATGGGAAACCATACAAGATTTCAGCAGGAGAATAACCATCAAATTTGGGAGTGTTACGCCACTCTAACAGGCCGGCATAATAATGATCTTCATTAAATTTGGCATTCTCAAAGGATTTTATTATTAAACTCTTCATAGCTTTTACCCCTGCCTCCGCGTGACCATTACTTTGAGGATAATGAGGTGAAGACGGATCGTAGGTAACATTCCAGTCTTTCAAAAATTTAGTAAATTCATGCGAACTATACTGAGGTCCATTGTCTGACCGCAAACGCACAGGTATACCAGTGTCAGAAA
This sequence comes from Haliclystus octoradiatus, assembly GCA_916610825.1. Classification (NCBI taxonomy): domain Eukaryota; kingdom Metazoa; phylum Cnidaria; class Staurozoa; order Stauromedusae; family Haliclystidae; genus Haliclystus; species Haliclystus octoradiatus. The sequence goes on along the minus strand of OU744453.1, from coordinate 18,039,381 downwards.
AGATCTTTTTAAAGTCTTTGATAATAAGATTAGAGGTTGGATCGGTTTTACCGTAACGGCAAACTACAGGCCAACCAGACAATCGATCAACGTAAACCATAAAATGATGACCAGAATGACTAAATAAATCAGAACTTACATCTTCAAAAGGACGATAAGGCATATAGCTAGGAATCAATGTTTCTTTTTGTTGACTCGGTAAATGAGATTGGCAAATTGCACATGATTCAACTAAATTTGTAATATCAGATGACATACCTGGCCAATAAACAGCATTGCGAGCACGTCGTTTGGTACGAACAACACCTTGATGAGAATCATGCAGGCGATGTAAAACTTCTTTTCGCATAGTTTTAGGAATTAAAAGCTGATGACCTCGTAGAATAAGTTGATCATTGATTGACAGCTCTTCACGTAGTTTCCAATAGTGACGAATAATTTGATGAAGTTTGTCACGCTGATTTGGAAAACCTTTTAAAATAATTTCTTTTAACATAATATATTCATCATCAATAGAGGCAGCATTCTGTAATTTTAAAAGCATAGCATCTTGAGGTTGATGACATTCTGACGTAATAGAAGCTGCATTGATACAAACAATAGAATTAATATGTTGCGTAATATCTTCTGCCAGTTGATCCTCATCTGTAGGATTTTTAACAGGTGCACGAGACAAAGCATCAGGTATTAAATGATCCTTACCTCGTTTCCATGTAGCAATGAGAGAGTAAGGCGCCAATTGTTCTTTTAGCCGTTGCAGGCGGGAATTTTCAACAGCTGCCAAAGTAAAGTCGTTAATAACTGGAACTAAAGGTTTATGATCCGTAATGACAATAAATTTATGTAATCCAAGTAAATATAACTTGCATTTAATAACAGCCCATGTAACGGCTAATAATTCCAGCTCAATAGTGGCATAGCGTGACTCAGCATCAGATAAATACCTTGATCCACAATCAACTAAGTGCCATTGATTATCATCATGCAATTGTAATAAACTCCAACCTAAACCGTAGGTACGGGAGGCATCAGTATGCAGTTCTGTTGGTAAATTAATATCAAACTGCTTGAGGACTGGAGGTGAAACTAGTGTCTTCTTGACACTGTCAAATGCATTTTGGTGAAGTTCAGTCCATATAAATTCGTTACGAATAGATAATAAATGCCGTAATGGCTCTGAACAATGAGCAACTTCTTTAGAGAAGTGTCCTAATTGATTAACCATTCCCATAAACGAACGTAGCTCAGAAATATTGGTAGGAGCTGGAAAGTCAGTAATCGCTTCAACTCGTCTGGGTGTAGCACTAATACCATCTTTGCTTAGAATAAATCCCACATAATCGACACTTTCTTGTCCAAATATAAATTTATTAGGATTTAAAGTAATACATTGTTGTCGGCACCGCTCTAAAACATTACGTACATTTGTAAGATGTGCTTCAAAAGAGTCATTATAAATTAAAATATCATCAACAACTTTTTCTAAATTAGGTAAGTTGGCCAATGCTTCGTCACCACGACGACAATACTCGTCGCCGGCACATACAAGACCCATAACGGCACGTTTATATTGGTATCGTCCCCAGGGTGTTAAAAAAGTAGTTAATGGACAGCTAACGTCATCTAAGGGTACCTGCCAATAACCAGAAGCTGCGTCTAACGTAGTAAATATCTTAGCTGTATGAGGTACGTTTGATACAGCATCCCATGGACTTTTGAAAGGGTGAACAGGACGACGGACATGTTGGTTGAGTTTAGTAAAATCAACACACAGACGTAATTTACCATTTGGTTTCTGTACTACCACTAGTGGGCTAACAAAGTCTGTTGGATGATCATCGGCAAGTTGTATAATACCCTTAGCTACCATACTGTCAAGTGTGCTTTTGACCTCAGCTTGCCAAGCAAAGGGAATTTTTCTAGGTGTAGAAAGTGCATATGGTGTAACATCATCTTTTAAATAAATGTGCATCGGTGGACCAGCCATTGGCTTAAGTTGATCAGTATCATTAAATACATCAGAAAATTCATCTAGTAGTTGAGAACGCATATTTTCAGATAAATTGTGAGGTTTGTGAGAAGAAACATGAGGAGTTTCTTGTACAACGGTGCGTAATATAGATGCCATAGGGGCGGGGAAAGTAGCAGGTATTATGCCAAGCTCAATTAGATTTTGAGTCGGAATAAGAAAGTCTGAGACCCCTTTACAAATATATATTTTCATCTTAGTGCTATATGTAGCTAGAATACCACGGCAATGTAAAACGCCAAGAACTTCTAAAGGTGAACCATTAGTAGCAGATAATTTGTCTGAGGTGTGGTTTAAACGAGACAAAGGAATATTATTGTCCGTCAATAGAGTGTCACTTGCAACACAAACTTCAGCGCCAGTATCAGGAATACCGCTAACAGTTATTTGCTTGCGATGTGTCAATGATAATGCTAGAGAGATGTGTTGACATTTTGATGTAACGTTAGGTGTGGTATGTGAAACAGCATTTAGCTTCACACTTTCAATTATGTGTGAAACATCATTTGTAACGTTGTTAATGTCCACTTTATCTGAACGACACACAGGTCTTATATGACCTTTCTTGTTACAATTATGACAAGTTTTATCCTTAGCCCAGCAAGATTGTGGATCATGATCATGATTGGATTTACCACAATGTTTGCAGGGGACAGTGTTAGATTTCGTATCTGAAGCTTTTTTACGAAGCTTATTATGAACATTAGTTACACGAGCAACCTGAGCCGTTCTAGAGACCTCTTCGTTTCGTGCATTTTCTTCGGATTCACATAATTTTTTGATAATATGAATAGATACGCCCTCATCGAGAGCACGACATTTTCGTCTGATTTCAGAGTCATAAAGTCCTTCTATAATGAAGTCCCCCAATGAGCGATCGTGACAATGGGGACAGGGGTCCGTAAGATGAAATAATTTCAGTTTTTCACGATAGAATGCACAAAACGGTTCATTCTCACCTTGTGAATAATGCATAAATGCTGCACGACGTATCCGCAGATTATCTTTTTGCTTAAAATATCCATCTAATTTAAGTAATAATGTGTCTGTAGTAATAGTTCTTTGATCTACATTTAATACCAATCGGACAGTGTCAAGTGTTTCTTGAGTCATACGAGAAATCAGAAATGAAACTTGCTGTTGGCTAGGGCAACGAGTAAGGCCCGTAAATAGTAAATAGTTATCTATTTGATGTCTCCAGTAAAGGTGTGCGTCGGATCGGATTTACCGAAAATTGACTACGGGTACGAACGATTAATTGATACAATCCGATCCGATCCGAACGAAAAAATATAAACTTAACCCGATCCGATCCGATCCGAATAAAAAATCTCGAATGTAATCCGATTTAATCCGAAAGTTCTGGTATAGAATCCGAAAAAATCCGAAATTTTACAGGGTATCAAACAGATGTTTCCATGGAATAGACCAACCTTTAGAGAGACTAATCAAAACAATAACGCTTATAAATATAACTTGAACAAAGATATATATGTATATATGTGGATTACAAATTTAAAGTGTCTAATAATAAATGTACATTTTGCAAATGTTACAGTAAAAGTAAAGTTTTCATACAATCATATCATCATCTTCAGATTCCGAAAATGTCAGTTCTTCGTCATCTGTTCCGAATGCACTCCATGCCCCACCTTTTAAAACACTTCGAATACAGAGTAGGGCATCTACATTTTTTGGCAATAGCCGTGTCCGTCTAACATTAATTGTCCAACCTGCATTGGAAAAGACACGCTCTGAAGGAGCACTGCTAGCAGGACACGACAACACAAACCTAGCTACTTCTGATATTTTCGGAAACATGTGTTGATGATCTTTCCAAAATTTAAGCACATCAAATTCTCGTTCTTTGGTAGACCCTGGTTGAGCTTTCTCATAGTATTTTTCTACATTAAAATCAGTATTACTAAACTGTCGTAGTTCATTTTCAATTGAAGAAACTTGTTGTGCTGGCTTTTTGTAAAAGCTGACTGCGATCTCTTCAATTTCGTCACATGGATTTCTTTTCTTTCTCGGTGGTTGAATGACATCGGTACTGGGAGTTGCTTCGATATTCTGTAAATGAGACAACTAGCTATTAAACAAGGCTCAACTAATACGTTTTATCCCCATAAATACAGCATTGGGAGTCGGGATTCTGGGATGATCACCACAGCGGGCACCACAGCTATGATTCTTAATACTACTTATAGTGAAGGACGTCCACTCACAAGTGAGAGGTATTTCTTCTCAAATAAGGCAATTGCATTTCAGGCATGACTACTAAAAATTGAAATGAAGACGATACTAACCTCAACCGGTTCCTCCTCTGAATTGATATCACTGTGATCTGGAGCTGAAGCAGCACTTGCTGTTTTAATTTTACTAAAGATTCTCTCGGTGCCAGTAACAATCGATATCCACTTGGATTCATCACTTGGTTTGCCCACACGAGGATCAAGTGATGATGCAATGTCATGGTATAAGCCAATTCTGCTCGAAAGTTTAGCTGTAATGGCATCTAAGCCGACTTTTCTCATCTTTTTGATAGCAGTTGAATCGTGAGAATTTTCTGTAAAAGCAGCAATTAATTTTGCTTCCCAGAATTTCACAAGATGTAGAGTGGGTTTACGATCTTGCTCTAATTGCAACCCACAATCATGCAATGGCTTCAAAACTCTGGAAGTCTGTATTAGTAAAAGCTTATTAATACTCTCAATGAAAGAGGCTTCATGTCGCCCCTCCAAAATAATTGCGAGCTCATCCCAATCCGCAACAACCGATGAAATCATTTCTCGATAGGTGTAGAATCGCGTTGCTATCGTTTGCTTCAGGGTCTTCGGTAAATCCTGCTGTATATCAATACGCTTACAGTGCTCTACAAGTTTTTTTGCCATCTCAATATTTGCCTTGACTTCTGGTGCTTCTTTGGATGTAACACATACTTTGGCAACTAACGAGCTTATGTGGGACATGCAGCCAATTTGATCATCACTTTGCAAAAATCTAAAGGCAGCAGGCATTGTGTTTGTATTATCTGTCGTTACTAATCTAAATGGTGCTTGCGGTACATTATCCAAGTAGCACCTAGAGATGCTGGCAGCAGTGTGATCGCTAAGGTTATAGTGAACAGTACACCAGATAAAATTTTGAAGCAGCCATTTCTTAGATATGTGATGAACTGTTATTGACATATAAGATTTCCCTGTATATTTTTCTTTCCATAGGTCGGTTGTAGTACAGAAAGCCTCGTCACTTAATTGTTCTTTGATCATATCTCGTACTTGTTGATGGCGTTTCGGTAGATACGTTCTTGTCAAGTTAGTTCTATTGACAATGTGATCTACAAAGTTTAATTCCTCGCCATATTTTATTGCCAGTTTTGCTGCCCTCTTGTACATTATTTTCATTCCCTCTTTATTATAACTCGAAAGAGGGGCAAAATCTAATGCAGCGGCATTAATAACATCTAATTGCAACTCCTGGCGTTCTCCCTCTGTCAATTCGATCTTTTGTTCTGTCTGTTTGGTACCAGATGCAAAATTTAACGTGCATTGACCCTTCTCTATAACACGAATAGCTTCGACGCTACATACATGCTTATTCAATTGATTGTTGCCTTTCGTCGAGCTATATTTGTACGTTGTAAAACATGTACAGCAGGATGCAAAGTTGTCGAATAAAATACCATCTACCTTTGGAAAACCAAACTTTTTCCAACAATCTGCACGCCGTTTGTTTGATACTTCAATTGAAGCACGGTCAGACTTTTTCTGTAACAAATTTTCTATATACTCCTTTGTAAAAGCTGGGCGTTCTGTCGAGCTAGACATATCGTTACAATAAATATACCGATAAATTTTCAAAACTACCACACTCGAATACTAACAACTGACTAATAACGATATGCAAAACTTGTATATCACTGTACTGAAGAGCATGAGACACATTCGAAATTATCATAATTATAATAGCTGAAATATTGGTATGATAATCATTTCCTTTTTAAAGGTTTTTATTTACTTAACATCAATTAAGTCAATTGAACAGATTTTATGAATTGATCTAGCAAACACATTAATGTGGCAGTATTTACATTAGTTACAAGGTATTTCCGTTCAGAGGAACACGAAAACAGCAACTATATAAAAATTACGAAATATACGTAATAATCGGCTTTCTTTCAAAATCCGAAATAGTCCGGTTAAGTTAAGGCCTCTACAAATCCGATCCGATCCGATCCGGAGAACTATAATATCAACCCGAATCCGAAATAATCCGATCGGATCGGATCGGATCGGATTCGGACTCGGATTCGGGTCGGATTCGCACATCTTTAGTCTCCAGTCCACAAACTGACCATATGTAAGGTTATCAGACAATTTATCTGGAGGTGGGTAAGCGCTCGATAGGCGTAACCCGGAAGCCGAGTTTTCAATATTACTCACTGGCACACTTTCAACAACAAGAGAATCGTCGTCGCTCGCATTAGGCAAAACAGATGCCACGGTTTCAGTAGTCGTATTAAGGCCAGTAAGTTGTTCCATAAATGCAGATAACGATCTCTCCATACGTTTTTCGAACGAATCCATACGGGCAGCGAGATTGACATTATCGTCAATAACGGACGGCTCAACATCAGCATTGCCCTTCTTTCGTGCCTTCGATTTTGGAGTTTTATTAGGCATAACGTTTAATGTAAACGATATACGATAAACAGAATGATAATAAATAACATATCAAACTAAACAAGATAAACAATGGTAAGTTCAAAAATATCAACTGCGCCATGTGATGTCTCAATATAACATGACCATTGATCATGTTTACGCTAGATACAAGGTGTTAGTTAACACATATATAACAATATGGAATAAGTTGGCGCTTTTATATTATTTCTCCTGCAAAAACATTTATTGTGTCATGACCTGTCCATGAACTTTACAAACATTTATGAATTGATTTTCGTAGGGTCATTCTAAAATAAATGCAGTTATAGAGTTCATATAAGGGCCTTATAAATTCTACAGTATCATGAGACATTACTATTATCCTTACAGAGACAAATGTAGGATTCACACAAACACGTATATAAAAGCAGTACAGTAAACTAAATTATAGGACGATATAAACTCTTCACATAGAGTTTCATTATTTTTATCATATGTATTTCCTTTTCACATGTTTTCAAGATTTGAAAATATCCAATGACGGGTTTTATACGTTTTTCAGATGAAGTTAAGAGTCCTAAGAGTTTGATAGTCAAATTTTTAACATCAAATGTTTTTAAGATGTTTTGCCATTTTCAGATGATTTTCAGTAAATGTTCATATGGATTTTTTCCAGTAGTCTCAAGTAGCTTTCAAATTTTAAGGTTCGTTTCAGTAGTTTATCAGTAGATTTGTGGAAAGATTCTAGATTATATTTTAGTGTCTGATGAACTTTAGTATGGCTTCGGTACCCAATCCCATTCTATGTATTCAGTAGGTTTCCAAAAGCGTTTAGTATATTCAAGATTCATAGATTGAGTATACATATTTTATCGCCATGTTTGATTGTTTTGATTAAATTGGATAGTTTGGTTGAAATTATCATGTTGCTAGTTGATTGGTGTCGATATATTATTATATGGTATATTATACATATCGACGTGGGATAAAATTGTCCAGCCTTTAAGAATAATTGAATGGATATATTAATCTTTATTATTCATTACTTAAAAACCTGTATTACTCAAAAAGCTGTAACATGGCTTTGATTACATATATATGCTATAAAAATAGATGATTTTGTTAATATGTGAAGTAAACTTGAATTTATCAAAGCCACAAAGACAGAAGGGAGTCAATGTCCGTGATATGATGTCACACATGTCAATAGAATATAATTTTAACAATATAAAACTTCTAATTTTGTGAGACTGATAAAAGTTTTAATAAATTATTATTTTTTATCTCTTCATATTCAGGTGTTGCTTCCAATTTCATCACATTTTTCATCATAATTAAACCACTTTCTTTGCTTCTATCAATATATCCTTTGAAAACTAATCCTCCATCTTTATGTTGAAATATTTCTGAGATACGTGACATCATATCACCTTGGCGATGAGATAAATATTCCATGGATTTCAAATCAGCATTTTGCTTTTTATTGACCGTACTAGCTGATGTCTTATTATAATTGCGTGTTGCTACCAGACGATTTCTTGCAATTGAATATGAAAATCCTGGACTAGAGTAATACCAATTCCTATCCATAGAAAATGTTGTTTTTGTCTCATCAAACGGTGTAATAGCTTGACGAAGTTCATGCACGGCACGACCAACATTTGATGAGAAAGTACAAATCACAAAATCCGTCTTAGATAATAATAACATATCTAAAATTATACCTTTCAAAACATTTGTTGCGTACGAACTTTTACTGTCGTAACTTTGTGCTGAATTTGCTACGCCTGGGGATGTTAAAAAATTATATTTCGGATATGTTTTTGTGAAATTTTGTAATACATTTGGATCGTCTGTGGCTAAATATATATTTCTTTTTGCAATTTTTGGGTAATAAAGCTCAAAATATTTACTTGCTTGTTTCATAAATACATCTTCTGGAATGTAATTAGCCTCTGCACCAAACTGTTTAGTTCCAAATTTATTTCCATGACGAATATGCATTCCGATAATTGGAGATTGAAATTTTATTTTTTGCTTGATTACAGTGATTTCTTTAGCGAAATCCGGCTGTAAACGCAAAATAAAAGCCATCGACTGTCCGATAAACCAAAGTGGCGGATCTTTATGTAAATGTCTTACAATTTCATAAAATTGTTTTGGAACTGTTCCTGGCAGATACTGGGGCACAGGACCCTTGATATCACCAGCCCAGCTATGGTTGTATTTTATAACTTTTATTGAATTATCAATCTGAGTAAAATCATTCCAAAGCCTTCTGTCTTGCATATGTATTATTTCATTTTCATCAAATTTAAAAGCACATGAATTCATTGATTGAAAATATTCTTCTGGCCAGCCATCATTTTTGAAACCAAAATGCGTGTTTGTTATTAATAATGTTCTTTGTAATCCATAAGCAATAAAATGACAAAATACAATTTCATGAAGTCTGGCTGCGAATCCAACTTTATTATTTCCTAAATTACAAATTAATACTTTGGTATTATTACAATCTTCTGTATATTGTATTTGATGAAATGAATCTTGTACCAACTGAGATAACATTTCTAAACGTGTAACACTGTTTAACAATAAATTGTGTAATACTGCCACGGGTTGTTTCTCTTTAGTTTCAACTCCATTCACGGTGTTTACAATGTTCTGATAGATATTTGTGCATGGTTTCACATTTGATTTCTTCCCCCCTATATATTCTCCTCCTTCCAATTGCATATAAAATAATATGAATATTGTAATCACAATACAGTATTTAATAAGTGTTGATAATTGTCGGCGATCCATAGTTTATCACAATAGAACAAGAAAATTCTGTCCGTATCGTGTAAAATTTTTTTTGTGTAACATAGGACCTTGGTTGAGTACATCTGTCAGGTTTCGAATCTCTGTGACGTTTCAGTAAACTTTCGACAACATTATCCATCGGATAAGTAAATTCGTTTTGTTGATCAGCGACAACAAGACGATTGTCAGTTTCTCAATCGATTTGTGTATAGGAAATCATATACAACTGAAGAATAAATCCGTTTATAAGAAAATTCGCACTAAACTTTCAAGAATGCTAAAACCCCGGCCAAATGAAGCCAACAGTTTCACAACATTTGATAAAATTTCGCATCGATATCGATGTTGTGAAAATGCTGGCAAAATGTTGGCTAGTGGCCAAATCATAATGAAGCCAGCATTTTCACAACATCAATCACCGGTGCTGGCTAAATGATGGCAAAATGCTGACTGGGGTTGCCAAATGAAGCCAGCATTTTCACAACATCGATGTTGTTAAAAAGCTGGCAAAATGTTGGCTTCATTTGGCCGGGGCTTAAGAAACTTTACTGCTCCATCAAAATTAATTACCAAATCGAAATATTTTTTACTATAATAATAATATAGAAATAATTTCAGTTGAGTTATTCTATTTGCACATGAATATTACAAAGACGGCAATGTTTTTCATTCGTGTAATTGTTTGCAAGGCTAGCATTAAAACCATATAGTTTAATTACAAAGTGCTGTAGGTTATTGATAAGTATATTGTTGATCAAATGTTATATTTTAAGATTTGTCTGCCTATTCTACAGCTTTGAACATTTGACATTTGAAGAAACCCTGTTTTTTGCTGGTAAGTAATACATTACGTTGATTTTGACGTGCTGATACATTGCGAGCAGGCGCATCAACTGCTACTTTCTCTGATGGGACATTCTGTTGATTATCCCAAAATATTAAATGCCCAAATAGAAAACAAAACCGCTAGTCAATCGGAACGAGCTTGTTTGCTTGGAAATTTACTTAAAAGCCATTACATCAAGATAGCATGCAGTCTATACAAGACCGCAATTGATTCTCTTCACGTCTGTCCTTCGTGGCGACAACACATTGTGTTAACAAAGCTGGTCCATCTTCATAGAGGCTCTTTTTATCAACGGTCATATTAACCCTTAATTCATTCTATCCTTGTTGGTGGCCCCGGGGGGTATAGCTTCCATACTTTGGGTATACGGGACGTTCAAATATTATTGTGTACCTTTTTCAAAATCCTTAAAAAATTTTTGGGGTATGCTTAGTCATAATTTTTTTTGAGGTATCCTTTTGACGACTTTGCAATTTTTTCATGGTGAAAAACAAAAAACAAAATTTTCCTATGAAATGTTTTTTATTTTTTTTTATCTTTTTCGGAGTTGAATCTGCCATTTATAAAATTATATTTGGCCGGGGTATCTTTTTCATTATGTGAAAATTTTTTATGGTCATTCTGCCAAAGTTCCATTTGAACAACCCCATCGATGCGCAATGGAAGTTACCCCCCGGTTGGTGACCAGCTACAGTTGTTAATACAACATTTATATCATCTAATCAACCTCCATGTATGTGTTATGATATCTATCAATACGTCATATATTCCATCCACAATTAATTTTTTAACGAACTTTTAAACCCAGTCTATCGATGAAAGCTTTACTTTCTGGGCTAAGGGTATATGCCCCATTGTCTTTGGACATTGGATGAGGGTAACTGTTGATTACTTGAAGGTGCTTTATCTATAGCTTTCTGCAGACCTTTCAGGGGACCCAATTCCAACTCATCGAGCCATTCTCGAATTAAATCTTCACAACCCAAGATAGATGAAATAAAACGAGGCAGGGCGATATCAATTGAGAAGACCTGGTATCAAGCCACCTTTATTTTATTATTTAATAGAGTCATAAAGTACAAATAAGAACATTTGTCATTTTAATTGCAATTTCTCTCCGTTACCAGATGTTGTGAATTGTAGGCTTCATGTGGCCACCCAGCCAGCATGCTTCCAGCATTTTCACAACATTTTGATGCGAAAATTGATTAAATGCTGTAAAAATATTGGCTTCCAGGTTCAAGTTTAGAGCAGCAATTTGCATAAAGCATCCTTGATGATGGAATTTACGCCATGATGCCTTGCAAATCGCCCGGAACTCTGCCGAGATGTCCATTTCCAGTCCCAAACGGAATTAAATTACTATTCGTAGCTCGTTGTTATTCAGTATTAAATTCACGGAGGGTGACGGGAGTATATTCAGCCCTGCTCTAGAATCTTTTGTTTGTGTGGCATAAGATCCTGGAAAAATTTCTTTGATACACAGCAGATGTGATGACCTTGGTTTGTGCTATGTGAATCAAAGGCTTGTCCTCATGAATTCTGTCGATGGTATTCTGGAAGACTTTCCCTATTTGTCTTTATTATCCAGGCTTCAATTGCTGGTGTTCACTATTTTCATGATTTACATCATGTTTTGCCAAGATATCTTTTGCCAAAGTAAAGGAATCGCAAAAAGAGGCAATGAATGCCACGGGCCTTACTTTCAAAAGTTCTGCTGGAGTCGCTAAGCGGACTAATTTTCTCTCGGGCTCCTGTTTACGTACTTGCAACTCTTTTATGTGAATTTCAAGTTGCCCAGTGAAATCTGCTCTTATAGATATGTGGCGCTCGGTCTAAAAGTACTTTCCCTCATATATTTCAATTCGCCTTCGATTTACCAAATTTCCTGCCATTTCTTATACAAAAATATTGAGCTTTCAATATCTCCAAATTTGTTAGTGCAACGATGAACTTCAAGAATTCATGATCTTAAAGCACACACGCTTTTTTATTTTAAGAAAAATTATCACGACACAAATGTTTGCATAGTTTTCCGATAACGAGGTATCTAATCATTTCGCCATTGAGATTTACATTAGTCGCGGACAAAACATAAACAGACAGTAGTATTGAATAAGAGGATAGTCATCAAGTGCTATATAATCTAACCTTTTTTGGCTTTCGACATTCTTTCCCGTGTATAAAGCTAGGGCCAAACGGGAGAACATTTGAAAAAAAATTAAATTCAATGATAAACATGGTCTTGTTCAAGCTGTTTCTATATATGTTGTCGATGTCATCAGAAATTCGTTAGTCAATAGAATTATGCTTGAAATAAGGGAAATATTGAGGGTTTTTTTCAAGTGATGTCCTCGGCGATGGGTCTAGATATAGTTTTAGTACTTCTAGGGGACGAGAACAGCATGAGACACTTCAAGTTCAATATTCCATTGTTGCCGCAGAGCATCCAAACAAATTTATCAAAAAAACATTGCCCAGTACACATGTTGTTCTATTGGGTAAAAACTTGGCTAAACAACGGCAACAATTTGCTCTACACGCGGTCAACACTGTTGAGCTGTGTAGAACACTTGCTGGGGCTCATTTAGCGACCCCACCCAACATCCGTTCTACAAATGCTCCACATTGTTGAGCTCGCGTAGAGCACTTGTGGAGAAGATGTTGAGTAAGGTGGCTAAATGAACCCAACAAGTCTTCTACACGAGCTCTGCATCGATGTCGAGCAAATGTTACATGTATTTAGACGGGAAGGTTGAAGATGATCTTCGCAAAGAAAGAAATACCACTCAATAATTAAACTATAAGATGCCAGCATTTATCAATTAAATAGTTATCACTGTTCAAATGTTACATGTATTTAGACGGGAAGGTTGAAGATGATCTTCGCAAAGAAAGACATACCACTCAATAATTAAACTATAAGATGCCAGCATTTATCAATTAAATAGTTATCATTGTTCAAATGTCTTGAATTCACTATATATTATTATATTATATTCTAGTAGAAACAATACGTTAATATTATGTTGCTGCACATCATTTGGTTGTATATAGCCCTCGGGGTGACTTTTTCATGGAATTTTCACAAAAAGTTCATGAAAATTGACGTATTTAAGAATGATCTAAATGCATGCATGAAGTATTTAGCAAATATATCAATTCATGAAATCATATTTAGTATGAATGAAATGCCATTATTTATATCTTTCCATTGCTTTGCTCTCTTTTGTCAAATTCTTTTTGAAGTTCAGCAGCGCGTTTCTTTACCTTATCACAAAATATGATGTAATCCTTCTTGGTACTGCATAGCTGAGCAGAAACACGTAGCCATATCCCACCATCAAAAAGTGATGTCATACAAATAACCTTATGTGTTCGATATAAGTCTTGCTTAAGATCAACACCAGAAATAAACATTTTATCGTAAATATCAGGCATCTTAACCATCCCCATAAAAGGTGCTCGCATAGAATCTGGCATCTGTAGAAAACGTGTTCCGAATTCAGTTTTCAAATAATTCATTGCCCAAGTCACTAATGGTTGTATGTACCACATCAAATGTTCCTAAAATTATAAAACAAAAGAAAATTTGAAAAATTAGGCTTTGAGAAGTTACAATATTTCATTCTGTGCACCGTTACCCCAGTAGTATAGAATGTCATGCAGTAGACCCGCCACAAACGGTATTTTCTGTTGTAATTTTGATTGTAATCATTCAAGTTAATTAATGTTCAAATAGATTTAATATTCATTTATTTTTAGTTTGAATAATAATAATAATAATAATAATAATAATAATAATAATAATAATAATAATAATAATAATAATAATAATAATAATAATAATAATAATAATAATAATAATAATAATAATAATAATAATAATAATAATAATAATAATAATAATAATAATAATAATAATAATAATAATAATAATAATAATATAATATAATTATAAAGATAGATTTATCTATCGTCAGATGTGATAGTGCTCAATACCGATTAAACATTGGCAGAGCTGTAATACATAAGGATGGTGACTGAGTCAAAGAAAACACATTCTTAATTTCTGTTACTATAGTTTCACGCAGTGTGCGATCATCAGACAGTTGATACTCAATGAGTATCAACTGTCTGATGATCGCACACTGCGTGAAACTATAGTAACAGAAATTAAGAATGTGTTTTCTTTGACTCAGTCACCATCCTTATGTAATAATAATAATAATAATAACAAGCCTTCGGCTTGCGGCCTGCGCCCGGGGCCAGTCAGCCTTCGGCTTCCTCAAAGAGGTCGCTTCGCTCCCGTTAGTAGCCTGCAGTATGTCTTGTCAAAGAGTATGTCAATGAAACAAAATAGTCATGAGAAGGAATTAAAAATGCAGAACAACACTGATAATTCATTTCAGTTTTGATAATTAATCGTTACTTACATGTAAAGCATAGTGAAAAGGAGATAATTGATACTCTATTGTACTACATGTTTCAAATCAAATATATTTATAAATATGGGTCATCCATAAGTACATTTTATGTTGATTACATAGTTCAAATGAAATAAATATGGATTGTAAGTTAGGTATTGCAGTTAATGAACTTGTTTTCACAATGAAAGGCATTGGTATGTAAATATTATTTCTGTGTCGGTTGAGTTAATCTCAGCATGAGTCATTGAGTGATATTGGTAATAACAACAGGTGATTCTGAAATTTGATACAGTAAATTACATAAATGAGAGACCCAAACTCTAATATTTTATCAACTTTAGCCAACTTCTCACAGAGAGGACACATGTCTATAATGGTCACCATTCACATACCTTATATAATAATGATTAAAGTAAACAATGTGTGGACACAGTGGACGTTGTCAATGTATGGCACATTATAAATGTACATTTCGACAAAGGGATAAAAGGCAGCTAAAATTCTAAATTACAACTCCAATTTTGGATTTGTAGGCCTACAACTTACAACTGCTTGACGACTGAAAAGTACCACACTAATTCTCTGAATTTGTTTATTTGTTATGGGTCAAATCTCTGTGTGCTGTGTGGATAACACTAACAGAACAGAACTGCTGACATGAAACGGTGACACAGTAAATCTTTTCTTGCAACGAAGAACAGTTCATAACAAATCAAGCTAATATTGGCGATTCAGTGACACAGTAATCTCTTCTGCCAACGATGACTTGATAACAAAGTAGGCTATTTGGGATTATGATACTTAAAAGAAAACTAAAAGTAACAATTGCCATCAGAGTCCTGTAAGCCCTCATGCAACAGGGTAAAAACCACGGTAAAAGTGACTTCGACAGACTTCACATGAAGCATTTAAACATTTAAGTTGTAAAAGACTTACCGAGAATTGTGTCTTCTGTTTGTGATGTAAAATGGAGTATTGTTGGACCTCATCTCCTTCTAGGCATATTGGAATACTTTTGCAAAGTATGAAACACTTTTACGAAATATTGGCAGCCATTAAAATAAAGCATGCTCTAAAATTCGTGATGTTGCTAGGCATGACGGGATACACCAAGGAAAGCAGTTTATTTTCACATAACTTCCGTCGAAATATCACGATTTTTGAAATTTTAATCGCAATTTATGAGCAATTTATAGCATTTTAAACTGTAAAAACAAAACGTCGGATAGCCAAAGGCCTATAGATGACCCAGAACCGTATAAGAAGTTTGGAAAGTGCTCTGCGGAAAAGGAGTTTAACAATAATGAAACAATGGTGATTTGATCACCGACACGGTTTGCGTATTATTATTATTAATAATAATAATAATAATAATAATAATAATAATAATAATAATAATAATAATAATAATAATAATAATAATAATAATAATAATAATAATAATAATAATAATAATCCAGCGCTTTACCAAGGATTGAATTGAAAATACATATGATTATCCTAGATTAAATATCATCTTTTCAAATAAATATGTTTGTATTTTTTTAAACTGTTCAATTGTCATGTAAGGATGTTGTGACTGGTTGGCATTTTTTTCATGAACTGTTTATCAAAATCGAGCCATTTAAAGTTCATGAACTGTTTCACGAGGGGGACTTGTTATTTCGAAATAACAATGAATTGGATTTAGAATAATGAGAAATAGAACCATGGTTTCCTGCATGTAATACATGCACTGTATCACTGAGCTACCAGTACACTGATTACAAAAGTATTTAAAAGATAACAATTAAAATTATCTATAACTTACTAATCCGCCAATGTCTTCGTAGTATTCAATCGCTTTTTTTACAGTTAGTAAAGCAGTGTAATCTTTACTTCCTTGTCTGAAGAATCGGTCGTGGAAATCCAAATTACAAAAATGAGACACAACAATAGGGTCCGTCCAACTTTGGTGTTTAGGGTGAACCCATATGATAGCTGAACCTCTTGGTGCAAAATGCCATTTGTGAAGATTTCCTAAACAAGTCATTTGAACAAAATCTACATATTTAGCGTTATTCATAATTCAGAATAATTTTCATTCTGTACCCGAAGTTACTTGAAATCACGGGCCCCCTTACCCCTGGAAAGCACCGAAGGAAAAAAATTAAGTCAAAATCGATAAATTTCCTCAGTACAGTGGAAGCTGTTTATAATAACGTCACCTCTTATAATAGATTACTGTTCATAACGTACTGTCAATCAAACTGATGTTTTAGATGCGATTCACCAAAGATGCAGCTATTAGGAAATTTGACGCAAAAATGATCTATTTAGCACATACTGAGATTGATCATAGCATTACACTTTAAAGGAGCGAAAATGACCGGCAGGCGCTACGCATTTAGGATCACTTATGTGCATGTTTATTGTTTATAACAAGATGTTCATTGTTGACATGAATTTATAACAAAAATTAGGCCTGCACCCCTGCGAAAACAGTTCAGGAGTTCATGAACAGTTCATGAACGTTAAATGGTCCCAAATTTTTATGAACTGTTCATGAACTATTCATGAACTGTTCATGAACTGTCTGTGAGGGTTCATGAACTCCTGAACTGTTTTTCGCAGGGGCATATAACCATAGTTTCAAAGCAAGACGATGGAATTACGCTAAGCATAAATTAAACTTGAGCTCGCAGCGGTCGCAGGTCAATTTTGCCCCTTTAAAAGTTAGGCCGAAGGGTAATAGCTTACCAACATAAAAATCTGGCTCCAATTCTTCAAGGTTCAATTTCAATTGACCAGGCGCATGCGCTCCATCAACAATGGTCAATACATCATATTTACGGCAGATACCAATAAGCCTGTCAACAGGTAATACCATGGCAGTCGCACTGGTAATATGATCGATGATTGCAACTTTGATATTTTTGTTTTTTATCAATTTTTGTTCATATAAATCACAAATTTGATCACTGCCAAGAAAAGGTTCGTTAATTTCAACATAGATTGGCTCATTGTGAAATTTCTTTGAAAAATGAACCCCTGCTTTAATGACAGCTCCGTAATTGAGATTGCAAAGTAAAATCCTTTCATCACCATCCAATGTCATTGAATTTAAGATAGCTGACATGCCTTCAGTGACGTTTGTGACAAATGCAAGGTTTTCATATTTACTACCCACTTTTTCTGCAACAGCTTGTAGATTTTCATTCCATAATTGACGGAGGGGAAAGTTAAACCAGCGATCTTGATTCATTTCAGTTTCTACCTGAAGAAGAAATCATAGAAAATCTAGCTATTTGAGGTAGGCCCAGACTATGACAGGGGCGGTTTAAAGGCGTGGAAATTGTGTGAATAGGGTCCTAGAGAAGGTTTTACCCTTCCTGAGTCTTTCCTAGAATTATCTTTGGAATTTCACCCCACTTTTATTGTAGCCTACCGTCAATAAATATCATTATAAATAAGGCTGCAATAAATATCTTCATTAAACAAAATCCAATTTTCAACTCCAAGAGACATCAACTGAGACAGAAACTTTAACTTTTGTTTAAAAGCTAAGAAGTATTTTATCAAATGGTTACTGCATTAAGATGTGCGTTGTTCGCTAATAGTAATTTCCGTAACGTACACAAGATCAGACGCTGATAAAGTAGGAGAAGCTACGTTCATGATAAGTAACTTCTTAATATTGTTTCCCTGAGGGGCATCTCTCCTAGGAGGGTGGGGCTTTGCCCCTTTTCACCAATACTTTGGTGTCTTGCTTGCACATATCAATATGAAGGCTACATTCACTCCTGTCGCTGAGAACAGGGTTAACAAATTATGATGAAGCCAGCATTTTCACATCATCGATGATTTAAAAATGCTGGCAAAATGTTGGCTTCATTTGTAGCGACCAGGGCTTTGTGTATTTGATTAAAAATTTGTTTTAAAATATTTCACAGGAAGCGCCAGATGGCAACATGGTTCTGGTTTTATTATGCTCAACGTACCTTAATTCTCATGCGGGCTCAATCATCGCTGTATTCTCTTACTCTGTCTTTTATATTTAATTCGCAGCTCGATTAATTACAAATAATTTTAATTATTTTAATAAAAATTTGCAAATTATTTGAAACCTGTCTTTATACTCTTATAAAAGATATCAGAAATGTTAAGCAAAATAAAATTAGCAAACCATTGTCTCTGATTTGTGCTATCTAATAATATATTAATAATATATTATCATGTTGTTAAAACATATTTAAAATAAGAGATATAGGCCTACCAACCCTCAGTTGTTCTTGATATTCAAAGACTGGGCGTGGAACCATTCCATAAGAGCCATAATTTACTGTGCTTTCAACAACAGAAGATGGGAAATAAAATGTATCTCTTTTCTTATAAATCCATCCACAATTCAAATATCTTCGAAGTATTTTATGCAGTGATTGAATTCTTTCTGATTCTGATCTCCCAGCTCTTGAAAGACTATCCACAGCATTGTATGTTATATAAGAGCCAGCAACACAGCCTAAAATGACACAAGCACTTTTCTCAATGCTTCCTAAATCCTTTAAACGAAGAAGAACATCTTTTTTAATCGCTGAAAGATTGTCATGGACAATTGCAAGAGACATGTTATTTTGTATCACTATTCAGTTTCAGTAACAAGTCACAGAAATTTCAGACATTAGACATACATTAGACACTCCCACCATTATGAATTGAAGGAGCGAGGCTACACTCACGTGTCCAGGGGGCGGGAACTTTATTATTTGATTTGATTTGATTTTATTATTTGAAATATTTTAATCAATTTCTACTTTTATATAGTGTTTTATACATTGTATTTGGGCGAAAACCGCATTTATTATAAGTAACTATTTACAACATTTCAAATAGCCTCATTTAGTAAGAAGTCAGTCTCCTTTTATGTAAGCAAGTGTAATATTGTAATAATTAACCTTTTGTAGTGACGTAATGATGTAGTATAAATAGTTCGATTTTGTATTAGTTAGTCAGGTGTGCCAAGCTACGCCTTGTTATGCGTTAGTTATGTTGGAGTGTTGTGCTAACTCCTCAATAGAAAGAAAGCAAAATAAGAAATATCATTTGGGTTGTGTTCATTTACGTGGTTCATCCAATGCTTGATCTTTTGAGTTTAAATACCCTCTTATATCATAAATACAGTCCTCATTCGTAAGAACAAATGATTGGATGATGAGCCACATAAATGAACAATATAATCATGACTACAAAATCTACATATTTAACCTTCTTCATAATTCAGAACAATCTTCTGCAGTGGTTAGTTGAAATCCCAGGCCCCATTGCCCAGGGACACGTCTGATTCACGGAAAACAGAAAAAAGATTTACGGAAGAATTTTCAACAATGTCTATTGAAGTGTTTGATTAAATCGATTATTACGATGATTGGTCATTTGGGATTCAAATTGATTCCATAAGAAATTGACCTTCGCAGCTGTGACCCTATTGTCTTGAGAGTGAATACAGAATTTTTTTTTGTAAAGTATTTTATGATAATTAAAGCCGACATGTACTCACTACGTAGTAGCCATCTTTTTTAAATATGATATAAGTCCTGTTTTCTGTTCAAACTAATGTCAATAATTAACGAAGTGTTGGAATCTCGATGGACACTATATGAAAAGAAAACTTCAAAGTGTATATTTCACCATCTGGGACACAGCGGATTGGGATAGAACCTTTTTTCTATCCGTGCATGTCACTGTTTCGTTTCTGCATATAGTGCAGCTCTTTCCTCGTCAAAATTCTTCGAAATAATTAACGAAAAAAAAACGCAACAGTGTCAGAGACATGTACGGATAGAAAAACTTATATCCGAACCGTTGTTTGAAAAGGCGCAGGTGAATAACACAGAATGTAGAATGTGTTTCTATGTAGACTTTTCTTACATAGTTCAATGACGTTAATCGAATAAATAGCCGTGAAATTGTACGATAACGTTGGCTTCAACCAGTTTTCCTATAGCATCATTCTGTTTTATGCGATCAACGCTTTAAAAACTGTTACGCATCACCAAAGTTGACATTTGTTTCAAGATGCTCGCCATGTTTTCAGAGCAACAAATTGTGTATTTGGGATTCTATTATAAAGGACATTTTGTAAGATATTACCAATGCAAACCTACATCCAAATGCTTGGGCACAAACTACATTATCAGTGCATTCTTTGGTGGTCTAGGTTTAAGATCGGCAAATCATCTTGCACTATCGGCCTTGGGCCTTTCTTTCATCTGTGAGAAACACTGCAGACATGTTATCCCGTGGGGGGGGGTGTAACTCCAGCTCTTCAGGGACGGGCAGGTGCCACTTTGGAAAAAGTTTAAGTACCCCAAAAGTTCCAAAATTCTGTTGATGCTACCCAAAAAGTTCTAGCAGGTTGATTGATTTTAAGTAAATACACAAAAATAATGCAAAATATTTTCAAAAATTCCTAAAAAGTCAAAAATAGGATACCCAATTGCTCCAAAATTTGAAATCTCATACCCAAAGAGTTCTTTCTCAGCTGGAATATGGACCCATAAAAGTGGCACGTCCCCGTATAGCCGTCACAGTGGAGTTATTCCCCCGGGCATGGTACAATCAAACTCCCTGCATCCTTTACTGGATGTATCGTACAAGGTTTTGCTGAAGCAGCTACCAAACAATGGACAGACATCACAGAAGAACAAGGCACAACATCACCAGGCTAGCAAAAAGAATGGGACATTCCTCTTTGTGGAAAAAGAAAAACAATTTTATTCGAACAAAATCCAGAACACCAATGAAGCTCGTCGACTACTTGCAAACTTTAAGACAGATTTCATCCGTTCCACTCAGTTCCACTCGGTCTTCATCTGCAAGATGATCAAATATCTGCATGCGTCTTGGTTTAGATATATATATCAATGTCATCCATGTCAACACTGTGAAATACAAGCGCGAACCAACGGTCATCATGACCTTAGTGTGTAAACTTTCAGCTGGTCGATGGCTGCGTCACAGTCAATGCAATAATATATTTCAAAAGGCGCTATGATCTGCAAATATTCCTTGCATATTGAACCACCTGGGTTGCCAAAGGGAGTTTGTAAAACACCAGACGGTTTGTCCCAGACGGCTTGTCCCAGATCCCATAGAAAAAGCCAAATATCTTGTATGGGATTTTACTTGCACGGACACATCCAGTTCAGTGGGTTCAGGGTTCAGCCACTCTGAATGCAGACACTCCCGCAGGCACTAGAACATATTTTTATATTTGCGAATGCTAAATGCTGAAAAAAAAAATGACAGAGCAGTCTGATTGGTTTATCGTCTATTTCACATGTGAGAAAAATCATATATAGACTCTGATTGGCTGAGGCAATTGTACGTCAAAAAAAGAGAAACATTTTTCACTGACAAATCTCGCTGGCTATATATAATAAAACAATTCACAGTCTGCCACATTTTTATCGAGCTTTTATTTTAGCTTGTAGATTCTTTTGATTTGATCATGTGGAAAGTGGAATATAAAATGCCTTCTTACTGTGAATAATTTTCTACATTATATACGCTCGGATTACACTTTATTCCCATGTAATATCATAAAAAGCTTTGATTTGTTTACAACTATATCAACAACAAAGAATGGTAGACATGGAGAGGAATAGCACAGCGGCATGATAATACATTTGTCCGCTTGGATACGCCACTTTCATTTTGTGCTGTGAAAAGTTCAATGATGGGCCACCATACAAGTCCCTATAATGCAACCTATCTTGCTTGTCACTTCTGTTTGATCAAAGTTGAAAGTCCTATATTGCGTTTATTCACCGCCATTATCAATAATAATAAATATTTTTAATGAAGGAAGAAATCAGGCAATTAATATAAAATTATCCATAGAAGTAAAATCGTATTAATTAAATTACAAGAAAAAGTTACGAATGATGATCAAATGTATTGGATAGAAGATATTATTGACAATCTTGGGCATGGCAGACTTCAAAATATTATCATTATATTATGCGGAATATTCCTGTTGGCTGAAGGATGGAAACAGCAGTAATGGCTGTATTGGGTCCTGTTCTTTAATGTGAATGGTTATTAAGCGATTTTCAAGTCAGTATAATAAGTAATTGTTCCTTGATAGGCATGCTTACGTTTATTCAAATTTATGGGTTTATTTCTGATTTGTATGGCAGAAAAAAACATGTGCATTACTTGCCGTAAGTTTAGTGGCATTTTATTCAATCTCAAGTTCATTTTCTCCCACTTTTATCTGGTTTCTAATTTATCAGTTTTTGATTGGTGGAGGAATTTCATCTCAACTGCAATTATTAACATTATTATCTGAATTTTTGCCTAAATCTAAAGAATATATTTTGCATTTTATCTTTGTATTGTATCATGGTCTGTAGGTGGTGTGTTTTGTACAAGCATAGCATATATGTTCTTGGATTTGATAGGTTGGCGTTGGTTTACGCTTATTATTGCATTACCTGCTTTAGTTTCTACATTTACAACATTATTAATACCAGAAACACCCAGAAAGCTATTTAGGAATAATAAGAACTCCTACGAATAAAAGAGGAAATTTAAAAGAATTGTTTACGAAAAATAATTTCCGATACACATTTTTAATAATGCTAATAATGTTTTTTGTTGGTATATATTTTTATGGTTTAATTTTCATAACAGTAATGGATATGGAAGGATTATTAACACAAACAACAATTGAACCAAATAATTTCACAATAAAATTAAATTGTCAACAATGTCACAAATTTATAAAACAAGATTATGTAAGCATATTTTTAGGATCTGCAGGGGATTTTACTGGAGTTTTACTTTTGTTATTATTATATTTTTATTGTGGTAGTTTCTCATCGATATCTATTTTATGTTTTATAAGTAGTATAGCTAATTTAACATTAATATCTCCTAGATTTTATTACACATATAAACTGGCGATTATGAGAATTGCGTCTAGTGCATCAGCAGTAATTGTTTGTGCATTGCCCTCAAGATGTTTTCCATCTCACATACGAGGTGTGGCCAATGGATCAGCACAAACATCATATCGAATTGGAGCATTATTTGCACCTATCATCGCACAAGTTTTAGCTGTTACAGAACCTAGACTTGCTATTTTATTAATATCATTATCATTTGCGTCTGCTGGATTGATAGCCTTTCTGTTACGTAGTAAAACATTCGATAACGAACGCAATTATGTAGTAGATTAAATATATATAGTGTTTAGATCATTACGAGTTATTTAATTGGTTACTATTTTTTTTCTTTTATCATTTATCCACAAACCGGGTAAGCTTGCAGCTTTTTTTCACCGGGGTGGTTGGTTAATTTGTTAGTATTTTGAAGCTTGTGTGCGTTTAATAGCCGGATGCTCTTCCTGACGCCAACCTATAGTGCTTCGGACAGGGATTGAACCCGGGGACCCTGCGGGCCGTGGTCCAACACCCTAGCCACTTCACCATGGCCGCACTCGTTTTTTACTTTATGTTATCAGTGTATGATTCTCGTAAATTAACAGAAAGTCATCCGAAAACTTGAAATATTCTTGAGAAATGTCAATTAACCTTTATCAAGTAAAATTTTCGTGCAAGGTATCTTGTAACAAACAAATTCAAGATATGATATAAACAAGAATTATTTTTTCAGAAACTATATTTTTTTCTTAAAACAACAGAAGCAGACCTCCTTAAGTAAAACATTTTCTTATAATAGGCCTTTCAATGATTCTACTTGAATTAAGATTTGATGTAAGCAAGAATTTTTTTCTTAGAAACAAAAATCAAAAACCATTTAATTAAGTAATTACGTCTTACTTCAAAACAATCATCTACAAGATAAAATCTAGCAAGAATCAAATTGAAGATTTTATGACAATAATTTTTTGTCTTCTCAAAAACAATTAAAATACAATTTTCATATTCGTTGCTTAAAAAGATCTAGTTTTGCTATTTACCTATAGTTTTGATTGTTGTTTGCTTCCAAAAGAATACCAATCCGATTAATTATTTTTCGCATCAGTTTAATCTGATATCAAGTTTTCTATTATACCAATATGGAAAATCCCTCTGCGAAAAACAGTTCATGAACAGTTCTTGAAAAGCGGGGCCATTTAATGTTCATGAACTGTTTTCGCAGGGGATAAGCCAGTCAATTGTATGCCTTAAAACAAGATGATTAAATTTAAATTTGTTATATTGACCTTCTTCGTATTATTATTAAGCGTACCATCTATTTCGTTTTTATTGAGACTATCTGTTATGTCAGTTTCTGTGATTATTCTTTCGTTTCTTCTTTATTCTTATCTTCTTCATTTTCATCATCATTATCTGATGGTGGGTCATCCTCTGATTTTTCATGTAAAATAACATATTCCCTTGTGCTGAAGCCAAATTTTAAGACATCCTAAATGGAGACAAAAGAAACCATTATCAATGTTGTTAGATGAATATATACTGCCCCTGCAAAAAATAGTTCAGGAGTTCATGATCAGTTCTTGAACAGTTAAAGAATGTGAAATGGCCCAATTTTTATGGACGTTTTCATGAACAAATTATGAACAGTTCATAAAAGTTGGGGTCACGTAACGTTCATGAACAGTTGATGAACTCCTGAAATGTTTATCGAAGGGGCGGGACCCAGTATTACTAATCAACATCAGTTTAATATTATGCAAGTAGTAAACACTTTCTTAATTTTTCGAACAACAGAAATTCCACAGATTACGTACTACAGTCAAACCTGTTATAGCGGTCACCTCTATACAGCGGCCACCTGTCTATAGTGGTCACTCTTTTAATGTCTAACTAGTATTTTCTATTGAATCAAACCTGTATATAAAGGCTACCTGTCTATAGTGGTCAATTTATCTACCTCCTTAGCTGGCCGTTATATACAGGTTTCACTGTACCTTGTAATCATTTGTGAGTCTGTGACAACTGCTAACTTATGACATGTTAGGCAAAGAATAATGGTTTTCTTACAATGTGCAAGTAAATGAAGTTAATCACCACATTCTGCTCAGGTGTAATTACCGCTGTATAGTAAACTACACATTGATTAACACATCTTACTGAAGAAATTTGAGGCACGTCCTTAAATCTTGGGGAGTGTTAGGGTGGAATCCCTTCAGAGTTCCGAATTAAATTTGAGTCAACTTCCGGGCAATTTTGAGACAAAAAATTATCACAGTGCTAGAATGTTGAAAAGGTATCACATTGTTAAAGCTCTCAAATATGCAAATGTCACACATTTGTTGGGCAAAATTGATAAACCCCCTCATTGAGGATTGTGGGCCCTCAAAGCTAAAAGCATGCAGCTACAAGCATGCACAGGATCCGACAAAAGGCTCAGCTTCCAGGAATCCTAGAAGCATTTCAACATTTTCTTCGGAATTTTTTTGTTGATGTTTGACCAGAAAATCATAAGTTATCAAGTTTCTTCTGAATTAGCCTTCCAGAATCTAGGATTCCAGGATTCCTACTTTTGTCGGACCCTGGCCATGCATGTACGCATGCTGACGTAATCGTAGTTATATCAAACATAGTAGGAGAGTATGAGTAAAAATGACTTACAGTATTGTATGGTGTATGAAAAACTAAAGTGAACAGAACAACATAAGCTATTACATGGTAACATACCTGTTCCTTGAGTTCGTAGTATCTTCTTGCATCGATTCGTTGATTATTTACATAAGTGCCATTGGGTGCGTCCAAGTCAATAATATAGGGTCTGGAAATAATGAAAATAAAAATGCTACACAAAATATCTCATTATATCTATGTTGATTTGACAATATACCTTAGCAGATAAGATCATGGATTCATGAGCGCGAATACGGGAAATTCCCCTGAAACAGTCCAGGAGTTCAGGAAGAGTTCATGAACAGTTTCTGAACGTTAAATGGCTCCGACTTTCCTGAACTGTTCATGACAAGTTCATGAACCCTCCATGAAAAATTCTTGAACCCTCACAAACAGTTTATGTACAGTTCACGAGCAGCTCATGAAAATTTGGGGCCATTTAATGTTCATGAACTGTTCATGAACTGTTCATGAACTCCTGAACTGTTTTCGCAGGGGGTTTTTACACCCTTTTCAAAAAACTTCATGATGAGAGATAATACACCATAATACTATTGTATAGTTCATGAACTCGTAGATATTTCATGATCAAGTCCTGGTCAGTCAACAAGAAGTTCATGAACATCTCAGTAGCTAATAATTTAAAAGAATGTGAATTGGCATAATTGATCATGAAAGATTAGGTAATAAAAGTTTTTGAAAAGTGTAACAAGCATTCAAAGTTCATAAACATATTTCGTAGTGGTGGACGGTGGTAAACTATCATGGTTTCATGGGAAATTTGCACATCATCAAAGCCCTTTACTTGAGGGTAACTAAGATCATGATTAGCAAACTTGAAACTATCGAAGACAGAAAATTTCTGATTTGGTTCCTTAATTAGTTTCGTTGGTTATAAATATATTTACACATTTAGGTTAAACACAGCTTTTCTTCTTACTTGACTTTGCGTACCGTTACTCCATCGTCTCTCTTGTGGTTAACAAGACGGTATTGTAACGCAGCATGCTGTTTAGAACATGAAGGATGGTCAACAGGAATATCCGCTACATGTCTGTCTCGACCAATCAGGAAAGCACTTTGACGATGAATATGCATGACCTCTATTAGAAAAAGAACAACTAACAGTTACTGATCGAAGGCAAGGTAAATATCGACTGATAATGACCGAGGTCGTTTTATTCAATGACAAATAGGACAATTTTATAATATTATAATCATGACATGAATTTTTAATGTATTGTAACGCTACGCCATCGGAGCTGTCAACTCAGGTTTGGAATTGACTGCTGTTTGACCAATTGAATTGCTCGATTTTTATATTGACCTGTTAGTCGATGACTAAAATATATTGTCAATAAAGATGAATAAATTTGGTCTGATAGAATTCTATTTTGATGTTATTGAAATTCTACAGATCAGATTTTAACTGCCAATGATAATTTTATGAACAGTTCATTACCATATCATAAGAAGTTCACAAGAAATTCATGAATATTTCATAAACAATTGATTAGAAATTCATGAACAGGAAGTGACACATTTTCTGTTCATGAGAACATTCATCGGAAATCTATTCAATCGGTTTAATAAATCGAAAATCATTTTACTTTCATGGACTTTTTCACAGTTGATGGATGTAGAACTGTACTCTGTTTGTTGTTCGTATTGTTTCTGTGCCTGAAACGATGCTGAAACCAACATTTGAAGCCATGCTGAAGCCATGACTGACGTTGATCGTTAAATTTACTCTAAGCACAATTCAAATTGAGCTTATAGCGACCGCCAGTCAATTTCACTCCTTCAACAGACAAATACAAACATGTGTGCACCAACGAGGAATCGAATTGCAGCCTCCCGTACAAAGTGCAAACACTCAGTCAATGAGCTACAACTACAAGTGTATCATATTTACTTGACCTTCACACTCACATTTCACTATGAACTTACTTAAACTTTCTTCTCCTTTAAATGGATACAGACGCCATCTTGCTTTGGGTTTTCTAGCCTCAGGTGGTTCATTGTATATTATGACGACACCCTGTAGACATCAGACGAGAAATACACTGAAATTAATTTCCAGAAAATGAAATCAAAGACAAAATGGCTGATACATCTGGACCTAGTAGCAAATGAAGTGACACACTAGCTACGTGTCACCTATAATATAAGCAGAATACAAAAGACCACTTGAGACATGTACAGTTTAATTGACATATGACAACCACCATATGACAATACGGCACAAATAATTCAATTATATTTGCATAATATAGACCTATCATCACCTAAGGAGGTGCTAAGCTGTATTTAGTCATTCTTATACTTTGTTTTTATCACATTACTTCATTCGCTAAAAGAAAAAATGTCCCCTATACAAAAGATCTCCTTGTAAAGTGGGCTACAGGGGCATAATAGCACAAGTCTATCAATAATGACTCTTACAATTGATAACAGAAAATGCAATATTTTCTTCTTTAGAGGAAATTTTCATTTTGCCAAAAACAAGTGTGGCAAGATATAATTGATATAACATGGTCGCCTATTCATTATTGACAGATTGTAGCCTACATTGTCTCCACCTTTCAAAATATCCTCTTCAGTGAATAAATGTCATTTTTTCAAAGTACCCTTTTGGAGACTGCGGCAATAGAGATATGTTAATCAAAACGGTTATACAATATGATAAAATATAAAGTCTCCAACAAGCGTAGGCTATCACAAAATGGTACAAATATTAAAAAATAACAACTTAGATCAAAAGGATTCTGCGTACCAATAGGCTAGTACTATCCCTGTAAAAATGATATTGAGTTAATGAACGTGAAATTGCTCAAAAGTTCATGAAGAATTTTGACAATTTCACAATTATGATATGAAACGAGAAAATGCAATTTTTTTTTTTTAATCATTTTTCCACGAACCGGGTAAGCTTACAGCTTTTTTCACCGGGGTGGTTGGTTAATTTGTTAGTATTTTGAAGCTTGTGTGCGTTTAATAGCCGGATGCCCTTCCTGACGCCAACCTATAGTGCTCCGGACAGGGATTGAACCTGAGACCCTGCGGGCCGTGGTCCAACACCCTAGCCACTACACCAAGGCCACACTATTTAGTTAATGAACGTGAAATTGCTCAAAAGTTCATGAACAAATTGACAATTTTACAATTATGAAACAGTTCATGAACTGTTCAAGACTGTCCATGGATCCACTAGGAGAATGACACATATCTTTCTAACCTTGTATGTATTTGTGAATTCTGTAAGTTTTCCAGATAATTCAAAGTTAGGTTTTTCTTTATCAATTGGCGCTTCTGAATCTTTATCTTCTTTGGAATCTTTGGGAGCAGTTCTATCATTATTTTGACCAAATCTTATTAAAAACATATGTATGATTAACAGTCAATAATTACGGTGAAAGCTTGGCTAATAGCCCCACCTGTACAATCCTACCTTGTAGAAACCGATAAACAAATAACAGTAATAATATAATATTACATTTTCGATTAATTACATAATGTAACTGATAGTCACCATGTTAGAACCAGAGACATCTATTTACAAGCGTTGCGACCAGGGTCTGACAAATAGGGATGCGAATCGAATATCGATTAATCGATAAATAATCGAATATCAAGGAAATCGATTATTCGAATAGTAGGCTAAAATGAATAATCGATTATTTGAATTAATTTTAAATATGCTTGTTTCCAAATATAAAGCAACTTTTCTTAGATAAACATTTCTTCAAAATCAGATGCTTTTTTCGCCAATATAAAATTCGAAACAAACAACGCGACAAATCACTCAAAGCGACGTCTCTTGCGTGTTTGAATGGTCTACGGAACTCCCCCTAATTACCGTAACAAAGAAAATCTCAAGTTACGCGCCATTAGTTCTATTTCAGACTCTGTTGCTATGACAAAATTAATTGAACGAACAGACGTGATGAAACATGAAGCGCGTTGAATAACATGAATTCTGTAAACTAATGTCGAAGCAAACTGAGTGAACAAACTGTTATATCTATGTATTCAAAATCTTTAAAAATCTATGTAAAGATAGTTAAGTAAAATTTGATGTTTTCAACACATTTCTTGCAGTCGTGGAAAAGGTTTTGTTTGTGTTTTTCATTGTCTACTTGAATGGTAACAATAGAACAAAATATTTCGATTAATATTCGATTCGAATCGAATAGTTCATTGTCAAATATTCAATTAATGTTTTACTGTCGATTCGCATCCCTACCGAATAAGTCTGGAAACTTGGAAACCTAGTTTGTGGAAGGTTAGCAAAATTCAGAAGTAAAAGGCAAAATGCTGGATATAAAGCTTACATACATACATACATACATACATACATACATACATACATACATACATAGGCCTACATATACATATGCATTGCCCACTACTTCGGTAGTTTGAGCACTCTGGTATGGCACAGATGTTTTTTCATGTGATGAATTTTTTCACCACATTGATAAGTTGACCTAGGTATATACCGAAGTCAGTCCCTTGTTCACTCACTGAGCAGTACTGATGAAGGCTAATGGCCAGAAACATGTACTTGTCTGCTGCTATATATGTAGATACACATACAAACAACATGTGTGCAACGGTAAGGAATTAAATCTGGCCTCTCTTGTTCAGGGTTCAGATCCTCTGCCACTGAGCTACTAGTGTACAAATAGATATTTCAAAAGATATTCACCACACACATGGTTCAACAAAATCTACCTATCTTTCAACTACTAACTAGGTTTCTGGAAGGCTGGCATTAATTCGGAACAAAATCTATTCATTGCTTTGGTATTTTGAAAATTAGAAAAGTTTACATTAATTATAAGGACCATTTGATTTGGTGTAAATTTAAAAGAGATGTAAAATATTTCTGTAGGGAATAATCATTCGTGGGACCATGATCACATACGAAAAAAGAACAAGGACTTACTGATAATTAATGAGATCCTCCTCTTTCTCTTGCATTTTGCGTTGTTTCCGTTCTCGTTGTCTATCCCTTGATCTAGAGTATGCATCATCTCTTCTCCTTCCGTTGTCGCTATCAGGTGAGCGAGTTCGTTGTTTTCTGTCTCTTTCATTATTTGTAGAGTCACCGTGACGCCTACGGTCAAGCGATTCTCTGTCCTGTTGTCTTTCACTGTTTTTACTGGGAGAGCGATGACGGTGCCGCCTGTCATTTGAAGTTGATGGAGATTCATGACGCCTACGGTCCATCGGGCGCTCTTTACGTCTTTCTTCTCGATCTTTACTTGAACGCACCATATCTTCCCTATTATCTTTTCTGTTTTCTCTAGAATCAAATTGTTCATGCCTCTGGTCCCTACGATGCCTTTCTTCGTTGCTTCCATGGCGATATGTCTCCCTATAATTTTCCTTAGAATCTCTATCATCCTCATTCCGATATGATCTTTTCTCAGACCTCTTTGAATCTAATTCATTCTTCTCATTTTTAGCTGATCTAGCATGAGATGACTTATCTTTTTTTGAGCGACTGTTAAGAGGGCTCAAGGATCTTCTAATTTTAGTTGGTCTCTCACTATCAGGACTTGCAGGTTCTCGTTTAATTTTCAAAACTGGTTTTGTATCTCTTTTTCTTTTAACATTAGGGGATGACTTCGAGCTGATTGAATGATCACTATTGTTGCCGTCAGATGAGGATACCGATGATGATGAGCTTGATTCTCTACTTTCAGACTCTATTTCTTCTTTGACTTTTATTTGATCTCGCTTACTAAATTGTAATGGAAAGAAACAAAGTGAAATACAAATATGATTCATGGTAAAATTGTGCAGTTTGTATTATATTTTTATGATAATAATCATAATAATATAATATAATATGAGGTGAACACATGCATGAGAGAGTGCTCAATGTTTGTTATACACAGAGCATAAAATATAGAATAGATATACAGATGAAGCAAAAGTCTTTTAGTGAACCGTCTGATGAATGAAAAGCAAACATACCAAACTCTGAGTAACAGAAAAGGCTTTCGCTTCACCTTTGTTTCTATTATATGACAATAACCATAAAATAAAATAAAAGATGTGAAAAATTTGCATGATGAAATCGCCCAAAAAGTTTGGAAGGAAAAATATTTTATCAGATCATGGCGCCTTGTGCCAAACTGTGTTTGATAAATGGATTTTATGAACGCGCTTGGTGGTTGACTACTGGACTTAATGCTACAGGTCTAAGGAACTTGTGTGAGAAATTGCCTGAGTATATACAGCTAGTAAAACACATGATGTAGCCCTAACATATGACAGTTAAATCATATAAATGTGATGGCATTGGTGAGCATGACAATAGCAAACACGTTTTTAAAGTATGTCAGCTGCAGAGCTGAAATAAAACCTCCATCTTTGACTGATGCACATAGAGCTGCAAATTTTGTTAGAAACCAACAGTATTAAAGTATTTTCTCCTTTTCTTTATCTAATAATCTTCTCAACTTTATTGTGTGCTGTAAAGTGGCAAGTGCTGTATTGTTGATTTTAGGTGAAACAATAACATACATTTGTCCGCAGGCCTTCGGCTTCACTATTCCACTGTTTCCACAGTTGAGTCCACTACACTACACTAACCTCTTGCGTGACTTTGATTTCGTTCTGTATTCATCGTTCTTGTCCCTATAGTCGGACATTGTATTGTATAATAAATAATATATTTAATCATAAATTATTAACAAATAAACCAAGCCATGATTTTTGTGGGACTCAAAAATATAAATCACCAGGTTTGAATTCAAACTTTCAAGATGATTTCAAGTTTTGAAGCTGGATACTTGGATGAGCCTCACTGTGGTATCGCCTTGTTTGAGTGTTACTTCCCTGGTATAGCGACCGGTCGAAGATTTGAGGGTTCTTGGGTTATAAAGTTATCACTCATCGCACTACAATATTGTGTTTTTATTTTAAATAAAAATGATTCCATTGATTGCTTGATTGGCTGTGAATTAAGTGAATGGTAAAATATGGATGAAATTGTTAGAAACAATTAGTTTAATTATCGAAACTGTAACAGTTTTGGCCTACTAATTGCTAAATGACAAACACACAAAATAACAAAGATAAACATTTAAAAGGATGTTATAATAAATGTTATCTGTTTGCTCTAACTATCTAGTCCATGGTCCATGGTCCTATTTCCTTCAAGATGAAAGTATTTATCATTTTTCAAATTCTTCAATAATACGTGGCATTACGCAATGAACTGTCAGCCTCATGTGTCAAATTTCTGAAAACGAGTTACAAGAACTGAAACAGCCAATCAGAAGTCGACAAATCGCCACCATTTAGTTTATCTTTGAGAAAACACAAAATTTAGAAACACGTTCAAAACTGTGCAGTAACTGTAAAGATATTTACCGAGAAAATTAAGCATTTAATGGCCTTGTGTTACCAAAACTTCAAAATGAATACGTCGATCTTATTGCTAGGAATATTCTTCATTCAAATGTGTGCCGCAAAGCTGAGAGAGGGAGAGTGTGAAGGTAAATATATGAATTTAAAAACGCTATGAAATGTTTGCCATCCAGAAATCTTTAGAAGTTATAACAACTAGTCAATTTCTCAAAGTAACTAAAATTTATTATAATCATTTGGCTGGAAATTCATCCCATAATTTACCTGCTTATAGCTTAGTTTAGATGAGCTGAAGCAGGCTAATTCCTATATTCCTAATTATACTATCAGTAACTAGAACTATTTTGGCAATCCAATCTTGCATTGCTTGCTAATTATTAAATTTTTCCTTGTGATCAAAGCAAGTTTTTATGAGTAAAATACTTACAGAAAGTTGTAGGTCTTTATGGACTAAAGTTGCATCGTTTATATTGGCTAAAGTTGCATCGTTTATAGTTCCCTTTAAACTAATCAAGGTATATTCAGACGGTGA
This sequence comes from Haliclystus octoradiatus, assembly GCA_916610825.1. Lineage (NCBI taxonomy): Eukaryota > Metazoa > Cnidaria > Staurozoa > Stauromedusae > Haliclystidae > Haliclystus > Haliclystus octoradiatus. The sequence goes on along the minus strand of OU744453.1, from coordinate 18,005,088 downwards.
TAAATAACTAAACTTGAAGTCTTTAACATAGAAACGTAAACAAATTTGAATTTTAGCAAGCCAAATTATATGGTTAACCAATTATATAGATATAAGTGTTGATAAGTAGGACTCTATTACAGACTCGATATGCCAGATATGCTCTCCGCGCAAGATGTCCTTTCCTCAGGGTCCGACAAAGTCCGGAAACTTGGAAACCTAGTTTGCGGAAGGCTAGAAAAATTCAGAAGGTTGGCCAAAATGTTGGATATAAAGCTAACATAAAGCTTCGATTTTATGCTTTTATGTCAGTAAAATTACTTGAAGATTTTTCTAATGTTTATCTAACAATATAAGGTTTGCGGAAGGTAAAACATTTTGTCGGACCCTGCCTCTCCTCATCTACAGCTGTACAATCTTGTAAAATTGTGACATTACTTAAAGGACTACAGGGATTCCTTATTGTGTTTTTGATTTGTTGCAAAATTTCTCCTATGACCGTTTAGGTTCAAAAATTTGGAACTTGAAGAAATCGAAGTTTATTGCAGAACAAATTTAATTTCAGAAAATTCTCAATTTAATTATATTTTTTCCATCAACTTTTCTCGTTTTATCAAAAACTTTGAAATACGAATAATTGTGAATATTCCAGTTTAATGCATCAAATTTTTTGCTGTCTAAAGTCAATTGCCGTCTACCCAGGCATGCAAATGGTGCAATAGCGTTCGACTTTTGCATCTGACAAAATCGATACAACATAATTTAATTGTTTGCTCGAAGCCTCGAATCGAGGATCCGACAAAAGTAAGAATCCTCGAATGCAAGATTTCAGAAAGTTAGACCAAATTCAGCAGATAACTGATATTTTTAATGATGTATTGGTCAAACATCAACAACAAAGAAGTTCTGAAGAAATTGTTGAAATGCCTCTAGTATTCCAGTTAAGGCTTAATCTTTTGTCGGACCCTGTTCGTGCTTACATTATGTAACTGCTAATTTATACTTATATAACTTACTAGGAAAATGTTATCCTGCTTCCTGTAATAAATATTCTTGTTTCGTTTTAGTTTGTATCAAATTCCTTACAAAATATGAAAAGACTTTAAATGACGAAGATAGAAAATCACCAGCGGTTCTTACAGAGAAATTGAAACAGATTTGCAGGAAAGCCAAAGGAAAAGAAAACCGTTTCGTAAGTTAAAAGGCTGGTGGACCAAATTGACTATTCAACAATAGACAACTCTGTCTTAGTGTGTAATTCGCAAGGTGCAGTAGAGGTGTTGAACCGATCAAACAATAGAATCACAGCAGGACAGCTTTTACAAGGGCAGTAATTTTACGGTCAAACCCTTCTTAATTCAAATGCATATAAAATGGTCATAGAGACGGGAAAAAGATTACAGAATTGCTTTATGATATCTGAATTTTTATATATCACGATTCCATTCTCAAAATATGAATTGGACTTTCAGCGAAGTCTTAAATGAGATTAGAATGTGCTATATTTAGCAAAGGTTTGTACCAGTAGTGTCTGGTGCTTCACCAAGACTTCCAACTGTGTGTTGATATTTGTCGCGTGACTGCATCTTGCGAATTGATTAATAGGAAATTTATAAATTGTTTCAAATCATCAAACATTCCTTGTTATTTGTTCTTCTTATAAAATTCATTTTGAAGTGTATACATTGCGTCCCATTGCGTCTTTGCCGCAACAGATTTAGATCAAATAGAACTTACTTTCCTGTTTGTACATTTTATTTGAGTTTTTGCGTAGCGCAACCACGATTGTACAAGCAAAATAGAAGATGGAAAGCTTCCCAATGTTTCCCAATGATTTTTTGCAATAAAATAATGATAGGCCTACAGTAAGATACAGTGAAACCTGTATATAATGGCCAGCTACGAGAGGTAGATAAATGGACCATTATAGACAGGTGGCCTTTATATACAGGTTTGATTCCATAGAAAATACTATTTTAGACATTGCAAGAGTGACCACTATAGACAGGTGGCCGCTTTATAGAGGTGACTGTTATAACAGGTTTGACTGTAGGTTGATTTTAAATGTCTTTTTATTTATATAGAAAATGTAGTCGGTAAATTTCAAAATCATCTCACCCTTAATTCTGTCGATGTTAATTGCACTAAATCGACTGCTTGTTAAAACGAAGAAAAAAAAAACAGGGTATGCTATCAATATATCATGGGTAATATTTTTATTATTTTGAATTTTGTTTCAGTGCTACTACGTTGGAGGAACCGATGATGCAGCTACTTACATTTTGAACGAAATCACCAAACCTATTGCTTACTTCAAAGATGTAGCAAAAATCTGTGAAGGATTGAAACCTAAAGACAGCCAAATTTGCCAACTTGAATATGGTAAGTTTGAGTCATCCTTGACACATAATATTAACAGTTATTTATGAAAGGCAAGATGCATGTCGACTGATATAGGGGATTCTACTGATGAAAAATATTTTTCAAAGTATGTGTGATATATTGATATGTAGTAATATGTGATCTTGAGATCAGGGGGGCGTGTAGGATTTAGTTATGATATTGTTTATGGTAACACGCCTTCCTGGTCTCAGTTGTATATCTGTGTGAAGTGTTGTAGTGACGATGTTTTGAATATGTGATGTCATGTAGTATTTTAGGTATTGTGCATGTTGTTCGCGTGATTGTATTGTTTGAGTGCATGTGATGCCATGTGATAATTGGTAATGTGTTGTGATTGGTGCTTCGCATTGTCATGTGATTAGGAACTGTTATATGTGTTTTGAATGCCTGTTGTTTCGCCCTCTTGCTTGTTGATCGTCGTCGAATAAAGACGTGTTTATATTTTGAAGTTACTTGCGTGTTTTTCTGTCTTCTCCATGCCGACCCCGTAAGAATCTTACAAAGTACTGATCCATTCTGATGTACTACACTATCACTATATCAACTGAAAAATTCAATGAGGAAGCCAGTCCGATAAGAATTGACAGAGAAATCAATGTTTAACAAGTCTATTCCTGCCGCGCATTTATTTTCCTGTTATAGATATTCAATTTTGTCTCAAACTAATTCAAAATAACATTGAATATTGAAAACGTTGAATATTTACATCGCAAAAATAGACAAGCGGCAGAAATAGAACAATCTCTATCTAAAACATCAATATCTCCGTCATTTCTTATTGAATCTGCTTCAAACTTTTTCCAATCAATTTTTTCAGTTAATGACTTAATCTACGTTTGATCTCACTAGAAAATCCCGAATAAATTGATATTTTCTGATGTTTTGGTCAATTCTCAACAAAAATATCCAGAAAAAGTTAGAAATGCTTTAGGGATCAGGAAAACTCAATCTTAGGCCTATACCATACTTTGATTAATCTAATCAGTAGGAGAAGTTGTCTACATCTGAATCCCAGTTAAGTAAGAGATTCTCAGTTGACTTTTAGGAATTGTTTTGACATATTTACAATTGATCTGCGTGTTGTCAGACAGCCAGTATTTTTTGTAATCACTTCTTTAGAGTGAGAAATAATCAGAACCAGGGTCCGACAAAATGTTTTACCTTCTGCAAACTAAAACTTTTTAGATAAACTTTTGAATAATTTTACTGACATAAAAACGTAAAATCGAAATTATATTTTTCGTATTATTCTAATTATTTTAGCTTTATATCCAGCATTTTGCCTTTTACTTCTGAATTTTACTAGCCTTCCGCAAACTAGGTTTCCAAGTTTCCAGACTTTGTCGGACCCTGATCGGAACTTCGATTAATCGGCCGACTGCCATAGCTAATCTTCTAATAACTAATGGGCTTTAAACATTGGTAATTTTGGTAGGCCTAATAGTCTCATCTCTGATTGTTTTTGCGTTATCCATTTTCAGAAAAGGAACTTGATTGGAATAACATCAACTTGAAGAAAATGAGAGTACGAGAATTGAAAAATATTCTTAGCGGTTGGGATGAAACTTGTGATGGATGTCTTGAGAAAAGTGATTACATCAAAAGAATTGAAAAATTACGCGCAGAAAAAACTGAATTATAGAAAGTAAACACTCAATTAGGAATCTTTTTTCATTATTCTCTGATTATTTAACAACATTTCAAAGTGCAATTATTACGTGATAAAGGGTAGCACTGAAGATTATATAACAATTTAGGTTTTCAAATTTTCCTACATTTTAATTAGCATATATAGTATTTGCACATTCAAGTAATTTCTATCTGCAAAAATTTATGAGCATGCTAAAATTACTTAAAAAGTTATGTCATTTAATGTGGCATAATATGACAGACAACTTCTTTCTTGAAGAGAACGTAATTTATTGATGTTGTATCGATAAGAATGTTTTGCGGAAAAATATTTTAATATAGTTCCAAATAGGCTTATAATTCAATATCTTAAATGCATAATATAATGTTTAAAATGTATAAATATATTATTATGTTGTAATATAAAGATGTCTTGTACAATTGTCCATCTTCGTCGTCCAGTGTGTGATATAAAAAGGATGCAAAAGAGTATTTGTTTTACAACAAGCGAACTTGTATTTTATGTAGTGGTTGTGGTTTCATATATTCTTTTTTTCCTAGTACATACAGTTGAAACCGTTAAAATCCCCCTCACGCCTTGTTTAAGTGTAATGTAGCTGAATAGTGGAGTGAGGTCCCATAATCGGATAAGCCACACCTACGTTTAACCCTCCCCTAGCTAAGTAAAGACCCTTAAGACATTGCAACACTTGAAAAAAGGGCAACGCCCCTTTACCAAAGATATTTGCTCGCGTTGTTTAAACAGTTCTACTATCTTGAATTGTCCTACCAAAATGGTCTCACGAACTTGGATCTTGCTAGCCTGCTTGCAGACTCACTGTCAAAATGTAAACTCAGTTACAAATCTACCAGGTTTAAATTGGACAGTGAGTCGATCTGCGACTCTGCAAACAGGCTAGGATCTAGGCTCTCAGTAATTGCGTCGCAATATAACGGAAGTATTATCTTTACATTCCATCAGAAAATAAAATCGGAAAATAAACCAACAACATACTTTAAATTACACAGCTGTGACTGGAGCAGGACAGAAACAGGACGATGTGTAATCAGCTTCATCCAGTTTAGTTGGAATCCTGGTCATCAGCTTAATTTTGCGTTTTGAAATAATCGACCCAAAAAGTTTCAAATATCTAAACAAATTTCTTCGAATTTTTCTTTCTTTTTCGAAGTAGTCACAAATTTTAATGTTCTCTAGAAAATCAAAAAGAATACCTACAAGTTCTAGAACCTGAAATTTCCTACAGAAAAAGGAGTTTTTCTCAATTGGAATACAAACCTCAAAAAGTGGCAAGTCCCCTTATAGCGTCTAGCCCTCATATGGTTATCATGTGATATTTTGGTAGGAATTCTTAGTTTTGTCATATATGGTTTTGTCCAATCATTGTGGACCGAGTCATATCTCATTAGCACCCAGACCCACAATTGTTCCTGTTAAGCCAAAACGGTATATTCCCTTTTGTTTATATAATCGAACGGTGTAAAATTTACGAGCAAATAATGGGAAGTACAACTTCCATTTGAATAGAGGCCTACAAATGCTTTATGCATGATTAAGAAAATGAATAATTAACTATATCGATTTATTGTTCAACGTTGTACAAAATGAAAATTTCCTCCAATGAAAAGCTGCAATATCGCGATAAATCAATATTTGGTAATCTATTGCTAAAAATGATAGGATGTTTAGTAATCACAATATGTGCAACAATGTATTAAGTTATAATATCAGTTACTTAATTCAATGAATTTATACTTTAAATTCCCTTTAAATTGCATCATCTATTACCACTAAATCTGTACATCTTCAAACAAATTGAAACCGCCCCCAAAACTAGACAAGGGGCCGTAATCAAACACAGACCCTAGCGTTTTTAAATGTTTTGGTCTGTGACGCAGGCTCATATATTGCACGCGGCAGAAATAATTTTAACACAACCTACGAATACGTATTTCATGTTAAAATATATGTTTGAATATGAATTCATTTATAATGTTTTTGTTTGGAATTTTATTGGTTCAAATTTGTGAACCGAAATTGCAAGAGGGAGAATGCGAAGGTAATTAGATATTATTAGAAGACGTTTATCTAGGACCATTAAATTATTTTCCTGATCGTTTTTTATTCAGGTATCAAAGAAAGCATTCACGAATTATTTACTTTCCCATTTTGAATTTTACACATCGTAGGCTCAATATTCATTGCATATATCTTTAGATTACAGTAATTAATTAAGTGACTTTCGCTTGCTTGCAACTTTCTACTTTAGACATGTAAATTGCCAAAGAGATAGGGCATCACAGCATTATGTATATTGTACAAACACGGCAGTATATATAATATCTTTTAAGCTTTTCATGCATTAAGAGGGTATTATGAAAAGTATCTCTGTACAAAAATATGCAATAAATTTGTGATGTGATAAACTTTGATTGGAATTTTACATCGTGATGAAAAAGCGATGAGAGCTCCCGGGATGGGGGAAGGTGGTACTTTGATAATTTTTTGACGGGGGTATGCCATTTCAGAAATCGAGGAAAACCGAAAAATTACACAGCAAGGTACCTTAAAATCTCATGTTTCATGAGAAAAACAAGGGAAAAGTTCTTAATTGACACCGTAAAGTTTCACTAGAATTAGGGAAAAAGTCACGTTTTCAAAATGTAGTTAAAAATGGCAGGTCCCCGTACACAAATCTTCAATCTGTGTAGTAGTATAGTCCCATAGAAAATAATCAAACAATCGTATGGGCACTTTGACTACCAGATAGTTATTGCAAATAATGTAGAATTATTCACCATGTTATTCTGAATTAATTACAGTCTCAAAATATATCTTAAAATTTGCACCAAAACTAGTTCCAGTCTCTTATTGTTACTAACCTAGGATAGCGATGAAAAAGCCGGGAACTAGTTATGGTGCACATTTTAAAATAGTTTTTGATTCTAATTGGTTCATAATATCATGATAAATCATTCTAGACCATTTCCAGTAACTATCTCATGGTCAAAATGTCCATTTGATTGTTTGATTTTTCTATGGGACTATACTACTACACAGATTGTAGAGTTCTCGGTCCCCGTACAGCCGATGTATGGAAGTCATCCCCCCGGGGGAGAGTTCAGGATAATTGTTTTAAAAGCAGTGGAGAAGAATAGTTTGATATACTATTCAAGGGAATAATATCAACACGTCGAGTTTTAACAAATGAGAGTTGTGTTTATAAGATCATCCGAATTACACATGCAGTTTCCCTGCCAGTTAGATATGTTTCAGTTTAGAGTATATTTAAATAATGTAATACAATGTGGCTAAGTATAATTTTCTATTTTTATTTCTCTATCTTCATTGTTAGTTTGTATCAAGTTCTTGAAAAAATTTGAAAAAAAAATAAATCCTGAAGACAGAAAAGACGAAAGTACTATCTCGAATAAACTGAAAAAAGCCTGCAAGAAAGCCAAGGATGAAGAAAATCGCTTTGTGAGTTTGACAGGCAGCCTTTAATGTAGTATTACTATATATAGGCTATCTAGTCAACAAATATATATCAATTATTTGTGATTGTGAAACATATATATATATAACTTCAGGCTTCAAAGTTGTTATAAGTTTACAATCGTTATTGTATTGTCATAAATCATCGTAATTATAATTAAATCTGTAGAAACTTGAACTAGCAGAGTAGCAGAGTCTAATACATCAAATCTAAGAAGACTGACGAAGTGTGTATTTTACCCGGAAAAAGTCGTGACATTTTCATATTGGGAGTTTCAGTATACTGTCTAGTATACCTTCAAAATTGCACGATTTTGCCTTCTTTTTTTTTTAAATTGCCCGAAATTTGACTCAAAATTTTGAATATGTGTCAACCTATGGTCAGACAATTTACAATTACAAATTACAGTTGGAGCTTTCATTAATTCTTCTTTATTACCGTAGAGTATACTGTGTATTAAGGTGTATTAATAAGTTGATAGAATATTTTTGACTTTGTGTCATTATAGTGTTACTATATTGGTGGATTAGATGATTCCGCTGCTAATAACTGGCTAAAAGATATCACTAAATCACTCAGCTTTTATAAACCAGTTGAAAATATATGCGAAGCATTGAAGAAAAAAGATCGGCAGATGTGTGATTTAAGTTACGGTAAGAACCGGGTTCAGACCAATAAAAACCAGAGCCATCTATTTACAAGAGTTGGACACTTCTGCCATTTTTGTATCTTTTTGCCTGGACCCGAGCACGTTTTTAACAGTGCGCATGTGCAGGAGAATGTTGTGTGTTTTTTCAGCCATATTGTATTGCATTTTTTCGCGCGTTTCACTTGAAATGATTGAGAACCTGTTTCCAAAAGAACAAAGATGGCATCCAAAAATCACGTGACTGGCATCTGTCCAATTGGAGACGATAGCGGCACATGAAAGCGTGTCCCAACTCTTGTAAATAGGTGGCTCTGATATAAACGCTTTATGAATCTCAATTGACACTATCCAATTCCCCTATTCCATTTTCACTTGACTTTTTTCACAACTTTTACAACAAAAGTGTTAGCGCTTTCCCAACCTTGTCCCAACCTACTTTGAAACAAGAAGTTGCATCCTTTATCGGACTAATTCCATTTTTTTTGTTGACTTGCTCAAGTCTCACTTTTACTATGACGATTTTGATATATTGGTAAGTGACCGCTTACCGCTCGTCAAATTGCGATACATCAAAGTGGGACTTATAGATCAGTCAATTCATTTTGTAGATTGACCCCAAATTTTGCAACTAAAATAGCTCGATCCTTTAAATGTCTTGCGCAAACATGATGTCTTTTCAAATGGACCGACCTTGCACAGGCATCATTCAAAAATCTCAAAAGTGAACTTTCTTCGTCACCTCTTGTTCAACCTATCTGAACTTTTTGGAAGTGGACCTTTGAAAGACTTTTGGAAACCCGGGTTTCTGCTCTCGTGTAAACGTGGCATTTGAGCAAGCCTGTAAACCTTGAAGTCCTACAGACGCACCTGGCAAGGCATTCGCTAGTATATATTAAATACAGGACGATCAACCAATCATTTATGTTTCAAAAACTCCTGACTCCTGTGGGGGAAAAACTTTCAGCAACTGAGCGAGAAGCATTTGCTGTTGTTTGGTGTGTTGAACGTTTACGGCAATGTCTCCTTGGTCGTTGGTTTCCCTTGATTACCGATCATCAGGTAATGTTATTTTTATACTGTGAAAACCATGCATAGTCCCTAATGCCGCCCCTGCATGTATTTCGAGATGGGCTATCAAATCATAGCTCATGTTGACGCACTTTCTCGCTTGTCAAAGACGGCAAATCTACTATCTGTGTAGTAGTATAGTCCCATAGAAAAACAAATTAGATTCAAAAAATATATTAAAATGTGCATCGGAGATAATTATTTGTTGACTTAAATTTGTTCAGAATTTCATGTTAAATAATTCTAGACTATTTCCAATAACTATCTTGTAGTCAAAGTGCCCATATAATTGGTTTGTTTTTTCTATGGGACTATACTACTACACAGGTTGTAGATTTGCCGTCTGTGACGACAGTCACACGTGAAGATTCTGTTGCCAATATTTTTACTGCCACAAATGTGGCATTTTCATCTCCCGTACTTGATGCAGCTGAACTAGCCACTGCCACAATTACAGATTATGTGGCAAAAAGCATCACAAATCGCACCATTTCAGATAATCCAGGTCAGGATAATTAATGTCAGGATTATCCCAAGCTGAACATGCTTTTTACAGGTATCAGTAATCATTAACCGTTGAAAACAATATTATTTATTATCGTTTTGCTCCTTTCATCCCGTGCCAACTCACTCCGTCGCATTGTTTTAGAAAAAGCTCATTCCACCTGAAATTTTTTTATCAACTTGCCAAAAATGCTGTTCAATTCGGCCACGACTTGGTAATTCTGTGCAGAGATGACCCTCTCCCAGCCAAGGGAAAGGTTGCATATGGATTTTGCCCACCTAACGAACGTTGGTCTTGTTTTAATAATTGCAAATGCGGGCAATGGGTGGATTGATGCCTTTGGTTGCTCTCTTCTCCCGTTTTGGCATTCCAAAAACTCTCAATAGACAGCTTACAGTATTTACAGTATTACGCAGTAATAGCGAGTATATATAGTACCTAGTACATGTAGTAATCCACGTGGATTAGTGAAGGAAGAATACATTTTATTTTTTAGAGAAAGGGCTCGATTGGAAAAACATTAATTTAAAAAAGATGAGTATGAAAAAATTGAAAAAAATTCTCAAGGGTTGGAATGAAACTTGCCCAGGATGTGCAGATAAATCTGATTACATCAAAAGAATCGAAGAAGTGAAGTCAAATTATATTGAGATATAATCAATTTTACAATAAACTGTGCTCTATGATCTTCAGAAATGATTTCAATTGAAGAAGTCAGAAGACGAAATATGAGATTTTGTGTTTCTCTGAAATGATTTCAATATCGATTATATACCTTGGATAAAATTCTAATTTAAAAAATACAAATGTATATGCTATCTTTATAGAATTACTCAATTATGACATTTCAAACTCTAATTCTATACAAACTATAAAATAGCAATTTTATATGTTATTAAATTTACTGTTCATGCTATATTGATTATCTTATATTACGAGTTCATTATAGGTAATGAGTTGTAATAAATAATCTTCTTGAATATGCAAATTAAGAGGGTGTAATATTTAGTAAATTGATTTTCCTTTGGGTAAATTTATATAAATAAATTAGATGCTGATCTCATCTAATTGATTATTGTAATAGATTCCTCTTTGGTCGTTCTAAACAGTTATTATGTCACTAACCTGGTCGCAAACACAGGTAGTTAGATATACACCCCGATGGAGAAGTATTAACACTATTATATAATGTCTGTCATAATACATAGCATATCAATGATAAGGCAAATCCTCTTACCGTATCTCGGAGTTAAACACGTTTAATTCACTATCATCGGACAGTACCTCTTTATTTGATCATCAGAGAAGTGACAGTTTGAGAATTGCAAATTTAACGCCGGCGAAACTCTGTTCGTAAAGGGCTTTTCCCAGCCATTTTTTCCAATCTATATAACTATATATTTCGAATATTCAAATAAATGATTGTGATTCAGCATCAATTTCCTTATTCTCCATATAATTGTTTGGCAATTTCGCGATTTTATTCAACTTTGTTTTTTAAAATAATTTGTGTATCGTGAAATGTTTCGACTTTATAAAACGGTATTAATGCATTTAAATAGAATTTATCATTGTATATTGAACCTGCAATTACATAATTGCCATCGACAATTTTGCTCCCACAGTCACATTTCGTTGAATGAATGTTTATATTTTGTGTATATGGATCTACTTTTTCCTTTGCGTCCTTTAAAATTGTCATTAATAATAATTCGTTGTTTAATTGATTCTTGCCAGCCAAGATAACTAAAATGGAAAACATATTCATTTCATTTTCATAATGTACAATCGGAAAATGGAACAGTAATAATTGAACTGAGCTTGGGAGAAATTAATAAGTTCCTCAAATCTATTGTTCCTCCAGAGAAATAATTAAATAACATTTTAGTATTTTACTTGAAAACATATGCAGATTTTACTCCCCCGTTTTTTGTGGGGAAATTTAAGACAATACCGAAGAAAAACCATAGCGGAGCTTATTGGACGTGAATCTCTAACTACGGTGTTCAGCATCGAACCCTTAAGTTTAGACCAACTGCCCTAGGGTAAGGAACCACTGCAACCAGGAACGCATATTTTGCCACACCTATGAAATTTGAAATTGCAATTCTATATCAATGACACCACATAACTCATATAAATATCGTTAATATCGAAGTGGACATAAAGTTGGAAATATCTTCTCGGAATTTGTAAAAATTGTCCATCCTTCGTAAATTTTTATCAACCTTTCTCGGAATTTTTTTTTCAGTATTGTTTAATATGATGGAGAAGGAAAAGAGAGGGAAGAATCTGCATAATTATGTTTTCAAGTAAAATGTTGTTTATCCCCTTGGAGAACAATAGATATGAGAACTCCGCTGGAGCTTATTCAAAATCAACTATAATTACATATATGACTTTATTAGCAGCAAATATATGAATATTTACTAAAATCAATACAAGCGTATATAGAAGGTCTTTATGGAAAAGATACTAATACTACACGGTTAATTGGTAAGTAGGAAAATTAGGCTAAATAAATATAGTTAACATTAAGATGATGTAATTAATTTGGTTCTAAATTCGTAAATGGAATCAGCGAAGGTGGACTGGGAAGAACAGGAGGAATCAGCTGTCGTGCCTCATTTTCATGTAAGGTGCCGCCTCTCTTCTATGTATATAAATAGCTTGGTAATCCGTAATGTAGACAGTCTTACTCTTGTATGTACGCTAACGCTATCAATTGAATGATAATGAATTACTGTTAATAGTTTGTTGTCACAACATCAGCATTGACGCCCTGACGGTATCACATGGTGAATTATTCCAAATAGGATTGTCTGATAAAATTAAAGATTATATGACGGACTGTGGATTTCACAGTGTCATTCCACTTCATATATTTTACATTGTGACTTCTACCTGTTATTGATGTACTGAGGTGTGGCAACATGCAATAGTCAGCTACTTATAATTATAATACTTACCAAAGTCAAACATCTTCAATGCGTTTAAATAAGCCATTTGCTTCATCTTATCTTCTTTAACATTTGCTCGGCAGGATTCACAGCTACCCAGATAATCTGAAATTATATTGAGACTAATATTTAAATTATAAAATTTGCCTAAAACATACCTGGATGTTACTAAAAACAGGATAGCTTACCTTGGCGTATTTTAAGGGAGTTAAAACCGGGATCAGACGTTACAGGTCAAATGCTATGCATTTTATATTTCTATCATCCCTTGCGCAGAAGAAAATTTTAAGACCATTACCCTACGGTCCCTGGCATCTGGCAATAAAACGCAGACACGTTTCAAATCATGAAAAATTAATCAGACAATTCACAATTAATCAGACACTCATATGAAAAAAAAAATTCTAGATTATTACCCGCGGTGGCTTGTGGATACATTAAAACCCCTAAAACAAAAGCAGCAAATTGAAAGATGAAAAAAAATCGCTTACACATTTCAAGTGATTTCTTTCCTTGAGGTCGATTTCTTCTCTCCTCCTTTTTTTGTTTTTCGTCACCTTCGTCATGGCTGGCGATTCCTTCAACAGGCTCCCCACTAGAAGTTAATTCTATATCAGAAGATGTGCGTTTTTCATTCGATTGAATTCTCTCATTTTCTAATTTAGTATTTTCTGCGAATGCTTTCAGTTCATGATATATATTCTCTGTTTCCTGTTGAATTGCTCCGCTTGCAGTATCACCGGATTCCGTATCAATTGATAGTCCTTTACTTGTCTCTCCAGAAAGTTCAATATAATCTTTACCATATCCGCTTGAGATATCACCAGATTCTTGATCTACGTCCGATGTACTACCTGATCCACTAATGTCAGCCTGATTAATATCTCCTGAAGAATATTCAGCACTTCCAAGCTCAAATACATCCTTCTCTTCAGACTCTGTTGCAGACTCTGTATACGATGACGAGGTACTTGTATCAACCTGTAACGTCGACGTGGGCCAGATCAATTCTTTTAAATCATTTAATACCATAGTAGATAATCTTACAATTCCATCTGTGGTGGCTATTTCTGGAAATTCGTATAAGCTGCTTGTTGGCAGAAGAGCATGTTCTGTATTGACTTCACCGTGGATATTCTTATTATCAACTATTGTGATCTCATTTCTATTAACGTTTGAAAAGTTCGAAGATGTAAATTGTAATGATTTCAGATTTGTAGGTTGTATGCTTTGAGATAAATTATTCATATAAATATGTCCCGCATATATAGTATTGGATAAGAGTATGCTATTTGTTAATGAGCTCGCTGATTTAATATTGTTATAATGGATAGATGTCTGACTGCTTGATGTAGATAGTTTTGATTTTGAAATCGATATACTTCTTTGTTTTTCTGATAGCGATTGTTTATGAATTGATGAATATAATCGAAGATGTACAAGTGTATTTGTTTCAGGAAATTTTTCAGTTGACTTTTTATGACGTAAAAATGGTGTAGTATTGTAGATTGATGGAATATTGATTGCCGTAGTTCTATTTTGTTTAAATATTTTGTACAATGTTTGTGTTGATCTAATCCTTGATGGTTTTTCAGAAATGGATAATAAATTACTAATTGTTTTATTTTGATTTTGAACGTCTTTATTGGATGTGACCATGTGACCACGACATGATGTTGGTCGATCTTCGTATTTCTTGATTATAGAAGTAGATAAAAAATTGGTAATTTGTTTACGTTGTTTGTGAACCTCTATAGAAGTAAACAATATATTGTGATCATGTGATGATATAGGATTTATTTGGAATTGATTAATAGATGATCGTTCAAAGGTCAATACCTCAGATGTTTCACTTGTATAATAATATTTGGACCACTCCTTGTGAATTCTACTATCAGAAGATGTTGGTGAATTTATTCTTAATTTTAAACGTGATGACATAAACTTTGATATTGACTGTATATACTCGGATGTGTATTCTTCAATATGTTTCAAATTCTCAATCGGATAATCAGCCTTAGTTGCAGTTTGAATATTATTAATTATTGTTGGAGTTGCAGATAACATTAATCGGATAGTTGATAATCCGGTATCCTGAATCTTATCTTTGAAACTATTTGTAACGGTATATACGGTGTAAGAATGCAATGCGATTATTGATTCTTGAATAGATTGTACATTTTGATCATCATAAACTCTAATAGAAACAACAGCAGATGAATTATTTGAAGTTGTGATACTTGAATCTGACCTTGTAGAATCAATTAGCGATTTATTCGCTATCGTTGATGATTCTACATCACTCAGGTTCTCTGACAATGAGGTAATACGTGAGATCATTGATGATTCTACCTCACTCATGTTCTTTGACTCTGAAGTGCTACGTGAGACGTGTTTTTCGAAATGATGTAAATCTTTATTTGTCCCACGAGTAGTCAATGATAAAATATTAATTCTACTTCTCTTTAATATTCTATCTTGGATAACACTGGAAATTTTAATAGATGAATTTGTTAATGAAGTTTGATAATGATTTGCCTCATTTGTTACCGTCCTGATGACCGTCGATCTTTGATAAGATGACATAAGAGTTGGTTGATCACTAGATAGTGGTATGGATTTTAAAAGTGGTGTCGTACCTAAAATAAATAGAACATATTCAAAGCAAATCGTTACACATTGGGTAAACATGTTGAAGTTTGCAATGAATATGCGCTCGAATTTTTCAAAGTTGGTTGTTAGGTATATTTTTTGCCCGTTATGAAGTTGATATTGAGATATACATTTGAGATTTTGAGATGAGACAAATTATTCATTATTGAATAGGAATAAACCGTCTGAAGAGTGCCTGTACGTGAAACTCAGAGTAACGGACTAAGCTCATAACCTTTGAGTCAACCTTAATTCTAAATCACTCTGCATTGAGTACTTTTTATTGATTTTTTTTCTAATATATTTATAATTATATCATACATACATATATTTCATGCGATTAATACAGTTTTGAGATTTGATAATTATATTTCCATATACATTAATTTTACGTTTTGGTATTCGTATATAGTTTTTCTCTCTAGATTAGCTATATTGCTATGTAGTTCATTGCTTAATTCTGATCTGTCATTCTGGCGTAACATTTGATTATAGTGTGCTATTCTACAAACTATGTTATCAAGATATTTACCTTGTAAAATGCTGTGCAGGTTGACATCATTCAAAGTTATAGAAAATCCATTCTCTACTGAGTCATTCCCTTCCGATAAATGTGGTATTCCGGTTACCATCACAACCAGGTAACCAATTATATAGCCAAGATAAATTAGTAACTTCATTCTATAGCAATTAAAGTTATAATTTATTTTATTGTAACAAAATAATTTCTTAGTAAAAAAAACACATAGATTGATCAAAGACAATATGTAAATAAATGTTAGTTGTTTTGATGTTTTGATAATTAACAACAACGGGAAATGATTACTATAGCTTTCATATGGTTTTACATAGAGAGCGAAACAGTTTTTCACGCTGAGCAAAAACGTCATTTCTTGATAACTGCCCTAAAGCTGATGATAAATTTCGATATTGATCCATTTTATAAAGAACATGTTATAATTCACCGACTGCTTGTAGCTAACTTGATTAAACAAGGGTGTGTCATATAATTTTTTTTATAATTTTCAAGTTTCCGTTAATTATTATTTCTGATTTTAATAATTATATATGTATTAATTACACTGTAAACTGCATCTTATGATAGCATATTGAAGTAATTGATTGTAATTATAATTATAATTGTTCTGTTGATGTTTATATATACAGTTAGTATTACATATTCTATGATGACTTGTAATTTATGTAATTAATTTATAATGATCTTGAATTTTTTTCGCTAAATCGTGTTGTTGATTAAGGTATTACAATGTTCCAAAACTGTCACGGTATAAAGCAGTTACAAATTACTTACTATTCCAAGTTACAATGAAGACTCAGAGCCATCTATTTATAAGAGTTAGAAAACATTGAATATTCCATTGAAAACGAGGTTTTGAACAAAAATTTCTTCAATTTCATGCTTTCATTTTCGCGCGCTTATTTTAAATTTCACGAGCCTGGGTTTGACCATGGTGGACAGAACGAAAATGGCGTTCATAAAATCATGTGACTGGCATCTGTCCAATGAAAGCGGAGAGAAGCACATGAAAGAGTGTCCGAACTCTTGTAAACAGATAGCTCTGTGATGACTATAGTGCCCTTGCTCTGATCATAATCAGCTCTTCAAAATTGTAAGTGGAAAAACGAAAATAGATGTTAGTATTGATAAATGATGATATAAGATTGCTTTGCTATAATTATATTTCCATGTCTATAATAATTTTAGCAGGATTTCCCGCACGCACCCGGGCCACGCACAGTTCTTGCTACATTGTAGGAGGGAAATATCGAGAGCGTTTATAGAATGAGAGATATATACTAAAGATATGCTAGATACGACGCTACTCCAAGTTTCGCTGATTAGTCGATTCATGTGTCTAGAAATGCTAGGATAACATTGTTCAACATATTCCGCTTCGAAATTTGTTGCTATAAAACCGTGTAAGAGGCCTGAAAAAACCGAAGGATAGGAAACTCCAACGTATTATCGAAGAGAAATTATCAATAAGTGTCATAAGCTGTCTCTGTTTATGAGAAAATCTAAAATTTAAGGACTCTATATTTAGAAGAAACTCTTGACATATAAAGCCTGGGACCAGTTCCGATGTGCAATTTTTCATAAATTTTGGCATGATATTGGCTTTGAAAAAGCTAACCTTTTGGGCAAACAATTTGATGACTATATGCTAAAACAATGAAGGTATGCTGTAAGTATTATTTTAGTTATACATTGAGCAATACAAAATCAAAAAAGATTGCAGGCTGACAATTCTAGCAATTGAATTACGAACATTCGTATATATCAATTCGATTTTGATTGCATTTTTATCTATTATGCCAAATATATCAATCAATCAAGCAATGTTGAGAAAATGCTCAAGAATAATGAAATTCTAACTGATAGATGAAGTAAATTTACTCAGTATTTATTCTACTTTCTATAATCAACACTGTCTTTCAATTTATATACCTCAAATAGAGGGTATACGTTCAATATCATCAGTCTGAAATACAGGCTGTTTAATATATTACAGACTAGTTACTTGTTCGTATATACATGTTGTATCCTGTTGCAAAATATATGAATTATATATTTTACTTTTATCTCTTATATATTTGTTATCAATATTTAAATTCTTGTGTGATTTTGTATAATATTTATTATAAAATAACATAACAATTATAACCAACAATGCAGCAAATATTGTTCCACTGGATACGTAAAACATTGCCTTGAATGTTCCATTGCTATCAACAATAGCACCTATAATAAGAAAAATAAAAAAATAAAATGCTGGTTACAGATTTCCAATGAGTAGATGAGCCCTCCCTTGTAGATGTGGATGTGACCGTAACCATAACTAACCGTAACTGTGACCGTAACGGTGATCACGCACTGGATGCATTGTTCAGGACCTCCTTTATGGCAGTTTTGAGAAGGCCCTACTAGATCAAATCATGCCTAGCGAATCAAAGCTAAGATTTTGTTTCATTGCTAATCAATAACAATTTTACAATTATACGAAATGTTTCAAGATATGTGAGTATCAGATTAATGATTTGAGTGATTTCTTCACAGATGTTAAATGCGACAATAATACTGGAGAATACGCACCCAATAATATTTGATAACGAGCCATACGTAGCAATTTGAACTGCTTCTGATCTAGTCATTCTCATTTCAATTGCATATTGAACCTATATGAGTATATAAAAATATTTTTTACAATAATGTTTTAATTAGTAGAAAAAGAATTAATTAATAGAAATATTATTATTAAAAATTATTTGTAATTATGTTTTAACACTGAGCGGTAAGGTAAAAACGGGAAGGCACCAGGAAATTACGAGCCGCCTCGGCGAGTGATTTTTGCCTTCGAGCTTTCTCCTGAAGTGACTCTATTGCACCAAATATCAATAGCTCATAGGAAACTGTGCGCCAATTGCTTTGTATTATAACTAGCCCATTCGTGATATCAAGTTCGAATTGTAAGATCGATTGTGTTTTCTAACCTAGTTTTGCGTCAAAATCTAAACCAATCAAATTGATTGAATCATTTTCTTTATAATGCAATAAATAATAGTGAGTCTGTTATTGTCTGTTTTACATTAGATTTCGTGTAATGGTTATATGGGGCGTTGGTCCTCGACACGGGCCTTTCTTTCATCGTGTAAACATGTAATTTAAATCTATGTATCAATTCAAACAGTTGAGAAATATCTCATCTGCAATGAAATCATCACTTTAACAAAACAGTGTTCTGGTTGATGGAGTTGTACCACGTGATACCCAGCTATGTCATCTGACACGCCCTTATGACATTCCATAACATCAACTAAAACTATACACAGGGCTTCGTTGCTCGGTCAGGTATATACTATATAACTACAGTAGACGAGAAAATGTTATATAATCCCTTACTAAATAATAATCTTACTTGATGTGTTGAGATCAGCCCAAATTGACAAGCTATTGACATTATTGCTAACAACCATAATGTTACAGTTGGATTTTTAAATACAGCTTTATATTCTGTCAATGTTTTCTCAATTGTAAATGTTTCGCTCTTCGATTGAATTTGTGATGACATATTTTTATGGGGAACGAATAATATTGAAGAAAGTACAGTTGTGATGCATATAATTAATTCAAGTATTCGAAATGTCCCAATTAATGTAAATTGTTTTAATAATTCAGATGAGATTATAGGAAAGAGGCATATACCAAATGAATTACCAAGGGTAACCAACACTACTAATAACAAAATGAATAACAAACAATAACTAACAATATGTAGAACAACATTTTTTGAAACAACCAAAACACTCTTTGAACGCTATCAACAGGTTGGTCTTTAGGAGAGGATCAGCTCCATCTAAAACAATAGGTATATACCTTGAAAAGTTATATGGAATGAGAAACGAAGATGTGGAGAAAAACCTGTGGCCGTTCTCGGAGAGTTTAACAGGGTCGACTTATAAAAACTTCGAATTAAAAATGCTTACGTGAACATGCTGTATCAATCTAGTGCCTTGATTGTTTTACCAAGCTTTTACAAAAATATACTCCTTTGAAAATGCGACCGTTTCAAATCTTGAAAAACGGAGATTCAAAGTTAATTGACTTCAACAGCGTCTGATTTTTTATCACAATGAGTGTTATCTCTGTTTTAACCAACATTGAGCTCATCATTTTTATATATAAATGTATAAATATACACTTTTATATACAACTCGGAGGACCTCTTTCAGTATAATGTAGTTCTCGTTATTAATTTGTTTTAATAGAACTCGTGTGTATAAATCTCTTCCACAGACTTATCATTTTTGATAATATATAATTCTGAATAATTACCTGTGGCTGAACTGAAATATTTTTCAAAGTAAACCATTTCAATATATGTCAATGAGACGTATTATAAACTTGATGCCAATCCGCCAATTACACCATATGATGTTATAATCATGAGATTAACATCATGTAATAAAGAAGTTAACCAGAATGAGTAATGAACCAAGTAGTACTAAGTAGTAAGTAACCAAGTAGTAACCAAGTAGTAACCAAGTAGTAAGTAATGAACCAAGCCATACTATATTACGATAACCAAAACGGTTAAGAAAATGACTGATGATTGGTACAAATGCACATGTAGGTGTTAAAGGGATTGCGCTGAAAATAAATCATGATATTAAGAACACATATTAAACAAGCCATAATCGAAACGACCAAGAAATTTAAAATAAAAGGTCCAAGTAATTGATACGGCATTCGCCCCAACGAAAGTGCCTGTATCAGCCCTCTATGGCTCTTTCAATGCGAGCTATATGATTTATTTTTATTTTTAATGAAATTTATTATCAATTTGAATGCCGATATTTAGTTGTGCATACCCGGAGGGTATCTCCGATACTTTTGTTATACGCCAGGATGTTCAAATATTAAAGGATATTTTTTGACGCCTTTTGAGTTTTACCCATGAAGATTTTTATTTAATTTTGTATTATTAAAAAGATTTATGGTGACATTTTTGCTGCAACAGCAATTAGACTATAGATTGAATAAAAATAACCATATTTGCCTAATATCCAGCATGATTTCTCATTGTTTACCTACCACTATATTTCTCGCTTGCTTTTTATTTTAGCTAATCAGTTAAGCGAATCACTTTCTCGCACGTGAAGAAAATGGTACTTCCAATCAAATGCCGCGTACGATGTTGCTCACTTGTGAGAAAAATGATTGATACTTCCAAAGTGCAATCACCAGTCACATCTTGTAAGGCGAAAAGGTATAGTAAAAAATGCCAGAGAATAAGTAATTTGGTGTAAAATTAAAATTGAAATTTGCATAAGAAAATTTCAAGTTTTTGCAAGAATTGCGGCTTGTTTCAAAGTTTGTCACTGATTTTGATCCAAAACAATTGTCCTTCTTAAATCCGAAATTTCCTGTTTTAAGCAAAAATTGTAGGATTGTTCATGCCTGATTTGCAATAAGCGATTTAAACTTGCAAGACAAACGCGCTTGGTAATTGGTCACATACAGTATTGCTTGAAACAATTAAGTAAAAAATAACTTGGATCAAGTGAAATAGTCCTGCATTTACAGTGAATAAAGCTAAAATTCTTGCAATCTTCCTGTGTGCTTTAATTTATGTGTGCCCTTTTACATTGTAGACATTATGACATATACCATTTATGTACATAATTTAGGATATTTATAACTTCATACCATATACCATTATCATCGATTAATCAGTTTAAACATTAAGATTTGCAAATTATTCAAGCTGATAAAACAAAGTATAATACCAAACTTACCTGCTTTTTGTCGCGAGACATCATACACTTCAATAATTTGATTATAAATCACACTAAAACTCATGTGAAAACCAAGTGAACACATTACGTTCCATATTGATGAAATACAGACAATCCACGAATAAAATGTAACTACGTCATTATAAGGGCCTTGTAAAAATTTATAGATAATTGCCATCACCATTTTGAAAAATCTACAATGATGACGACTGACGATCAAAATATTATATATTTTGCCAATTTCATTAATAACGTTTCAGAAGCTATTTTTGAATTTATACGTTATGTAAACACTAAATATATTACATTAAGTAATAATGTGATATTGTACTTGGTGAGCTGCTGACCTAATAATGTAACTTTCAAGGTGAATCGAGGCTGAATTCATTCACTATACATGAATGATGTAAAAATGAATTTAAAGATCACATTTTAGAAAATAAAACGTCATTTAACATAGGTGTAAATTGTACAAATCATACCAGTGTTTTGAAAAAATATAGTGGCTTGAAATTGATGAGGAAATGACCAAGCAAGAATGTTACTTTCTCTCGAAACTTGGCTAAGACGAAATCGGTTACACTAATGTTGCTACGACATATAGTTCGTACACCATTTTATTAGACACATGCCGCATATGCTCCTGTACTCCACTCTATCAATGGGTGTTTCGTATAGGCTAGTTATATATGTTTATATAATAAGATGGCACAACGGAGCTAAATAGATCACTTCATTCATTGGGATTTTACAAGATAGAGATAGTATGCTATAGTAATTGTGTTACCGTTATCGATCCTATTCCGGTCGAAACACCTTCAGATCGAATACACAAATAATTTGGTTTGAAACCATTATAGTATAAAATAGTACTTGATAGACAATACAATAGGGAGGTTTAGATTCAGAGCCGCTACCGGTTCGAGTTCATGTTTCTGGTTGCGCATCGCTTCTGCGCATCGTTCTGAAACCTGTACTGATATGCTCGTTTCGGAATACATTTTGGTGCGGAACATAAACTACGGAGTACATGTTTTGATTTCGTTTCCTAGGTTTGTTTTGGTTTTAAGCCAGATTTTCAATAAAATTATATTGTCGCTATAAAATTTTTACTGAAAAACAAAATGAATGCAGAAATTTTCTATTTTCCTGGAGAAACTGATGTTTTGTCTTCTTAAATCTAAACGTCTTGGTTTGAAAGAACGAGTACCGGTGTAACTATGACAACTATCGACTAAACATGAACTAAAATCTGTAGCGGTTCTGAATGTAAACCTCGACCTAATGATAATAGTGAACACTACAAGATGAAGGATGACACATCTTCTTTATTTAATCAACGCGATTGCAAACTCTAATATCGCATAACTTACAACTGCAAACCTAAATTGAGTAGAGTTTACTGCAACGTATATGTATAGTATACCTATCTAATTGCCACATTTATGATGTATCTATTTTAAATTCGTGGATTTTTAGATTTTCAGCACTTCAATTAATGACTGAGTTTTATACAGTGTTTTATGAGATTATATGTCTTATATATATGTGTAAGAGGATCAGCTCAGGTAGCAGCGCAACCGAACTTCAGACCGGATCATATCTGATCGACTGTGGTTCAAATCCCCTGAAGGTCAACTCAGCCTTGACTTTATCTGAAACATCAAATGAGTACCATCTAAGGATGGCGGATCGAATGGTTCTGAAGGAATTGCATCGTGAGTAGCTGCGGCGCATCGTTGGGCATTGACAATCGAGAACTATCTGCAATGAAATCTATTGAAATTGATCTGCAGTGTTGCGGCTGAGATCAGTAAAGAGCGTTTAAAACCATTGCTCTTACCATTTGCTCTTTTTATATATGTGTATTTATTAGGCATGACCTGCTAACCAAATTACCACAACAAAAAACAATAGCCAGCAAATGTAGGAAATTAAAACTTGCATTTAAGTGAACTAGATTACGTATTAAGTACGAATAAATTATGTATACATTAAAATACAGTTTCGTCTTATATGTTTCTAGACAATAAAATGAAGACAGAAAAATAGACTGAAGAAGATGATTTTTTTTTAACTTCAAACATTTGAGCGTCAATATCTATTATCTAATTATTTATCTATTATCTAATTATCTAGTTATTATCTATATATTATCTAGTTCAAAAGTAAGAATGCACACAAACGAACCTCGGTCAAAGAGTTTCCTGTACCAAAAAATTGGCATTGCAATACAGAGAGGCAATGCCATTAGTGCAATGGGAACTTTTAACACATTAGCTCAGTAATACCTGAATTTTTTATAAGGAATTTTATTTATTTTTTTGGTTTAATTTAAAATTTAAATATGGATTAGATTTTTATTATAATGTTATTTTATATATGTAGATAGATAGTATAATATACAAGTATTTACAATTGTTTGAAAGTAAAATTAAACAGTTATGTGAGGTTTCTGGGCATAGTGCAAATTTTTAAGAGTTGGTATAACACTAATTAGCAACTCAAGTTTTAGTATTCCCTGTCGATTTATATATCTGTAGGTACATTTTAATTGGTCTCTTCTTCTAAAATGATCATACTGCAATGATTTTGTCTTCGATCATTATAATTTGAGAGTCATTACTAGCACCCCAAAATTGCCGGTTCTGCTGGATATAATACCTTTAATTTGCCATAAATGGAATTGTTGAATAGTTTATAAGCCAATTGGGCACCTTACAGCATCATTCTGGGCACCTCTAACCATGGAACAAGCCAGATTCACAGCAGGCTTATTCAACAGTAAAAATTCAATACCACAAAATTGGCTGCACATTTCCCATATAGTGCCTATTTATATTTATCCCCCAGGACAAAATAAATGAGTAAATTTTTTTCTTAAAGTTGCTAAATATTTATGTAGATAAATTATATAGTTAAGTCTTCATGATATTTTGGCATTTAGTAAATTAAGTGAAGAAAACCGTACTTATTCGCACTTATTAAAACATTTCAAATGGCCTCGTTTAGTAAGAATTTAGCCTCCTTTTATGTAAGCACGCGTAATATTGTAATAATTAACCTTTTGTAGTGACGTAATAATGTAGTATAAATAGTTCGATTTTGTATTAGTTAGTCAGGTGTGCCAAGCTATGCCTTGTTATGCGTTAGTTATGTTGGAGTGTTGAGCTAACTCCTCATTAGAAAGAAAGTAAAGTAAGATTGGTTGTGTTCATTTGTGTGGTTCATCCAATGCTTGATCTTTTGAGTTTAAATACACTCTTATATTATAAATACAGTCCTCATTCGTAAGAACAATGATCTCGTTTTGAATAATTTCAAATTGAGTTAAAACAGAAGTAGTATAGTTTGATTCATCTCAAACATTTTATTTTCTATCCATTGGTATATTTACCATTCTTAGCTAATGAAGATTTTTTAAGAGTTGGCATCCCTCACTGAGTGACAACATAAGTTTTTCTCGGTCCACTTATACTTCTGTCCGTACGTTTGCATTGATCAACTCTTCATCGAATGTAATATTGAAGTGACTTTGTCTTCGCTCATCTGTTGTGTTGACATATATTGTATTATTACTTTGTATTTGCGAATAATATGGATTTGTAAGATATAAAAACAATGTTGATAATAAACCAATTATTATTGCACCACTTGAGACGTAAAACAAAACTTTATAATTTCCAGTAGTATCAACAATAGTACCTATAATAAATAAAGTAGAACAAATTAGAACAAATCTCAGAGGTATCTCTCTGGATATTGTTCAAGACATCAAAGATCTTGGAATAACACTCTCGCCTGATTTTAAACCAAGTAAGCATTGCTCAATAATAGCATCCAAGGCTTATCAACGCTCCTTTCAATTATTTAAAAGTTTCTATACCAACAATCCTCAAACTCTTATCTTGGCCTATACGACATACATCAGGCCTATAATGGAGTCATCAACACCAGTTTGGAGTCCAACACTGATCAAAGACATCAAAGTCGTTGAAAGAGTTCAAAGATTCTTCACAAGATGGTTATGTAAAAGAGCCCGGATAGAATATAATTCGTACGAACACCGTCTAATCATATTAAACTTAGAATCGTTAGAGTATCGTCGTCTTTATTTTGATCTTTGCATGTGCTACAAACTATTGAACAATCTTGTCGACATGCCATTTGAAACATTTTTTATTATTGATAACAACCCTTACAACACTCGCGGACACTCTAAAAAGCTTAAACATTTAACACCAAACCCATTGTACCAATTTAAACGTAATTTTTTTTCATTTCGTGTTGTAAATATGTGGAATGTATTACCAGAAATGTTGTAAATTCAATGTCTCTAAATCTATTTAAATGTCGTTTAAAAGAGGTAGATCTAAGCAAATTTTGTAAATGTTTTAAAAAAGGTTTTATGTAGGTGCTTTTCGAAGCCATTATTAGCCTAATTTCATAACTACATATAAATTGAAATGGAGAAAAAAAAAAAAAAAAAAAAAAAATTACAAGCCTCTTCTGAGTTTAAAAGCTTCATTGTTCTGAGGTGGGAAAAACGAAGTGAATTCAATAGAATTATCCCGCGTTTTTTGCCTATGGACTGGAATATGACAACTAGAAATATGAAATCGACAAGCAACTCCGAAGAGGCTTATTGCACATGCATAGTACTCATTTGTGGTTATACTGTGTTGCAAAAACATTTTTAGTTTCCATAAAAGATTTCAAACTTTAGACCCTAATAGTTGTCGATTTCCTGCGTGTTGAAATGCATTTCAACGACGATATTTCATCAATTTCACAAATATTTGATCTTTATATAACTTAATAATAGCTGTATGGTAAGCAGGGAGCTGTGGAGATAGCAAACCTACAATCTGTGTAGTAGTATAGTCCCATAGAAAAAATTAATCAATCATATGGACACTTTGACTAGAAGATTGTTATTGGAAATAGTCTAGAATTATTCAACATGATATTCTAAACAAATTAGAGTCAAAAAAATCTTAAAATGTGCACCGGAACTAGCTCCAGGCTCTTTTCATTTGTATCCGAGTTTAACAATAAGAGCCTGGAACTAGTTCTGGTGCACATTTTAAAATATTTTTTGATTTTAAATTGTTCAGAATAACATGTTGAATAGTTCTAGACTATTTCCAATGACTATCTTCTAGTCAATGTGTCGATATGATTGATTGATTTTTTCTATGGGACTATACTACTACTCAGATTGTAGATTTGCTGTGGAGACACAAGTCAAGATTAAGATTAAATTTCATGTGAAATCGGGGATCGATGAATTAAGCCTTGGTCAAAAACCGTAGAACATTTTGACAGAACATTCACATCGATTATTTCACGCATAGTCAGCCATAGTATTAACTGTGCCCAATTGGTTATACAATTTCTAACGAATATCATTTGCACATTTGTCAGCAACAAATATTTGATTGATATATTACCCCAGGGGGGTAACTTTCATACTTTGGGTATACGGGGACGTTCAAATATTGAAGGGTACCTTTTTCAAATTCCATAAAAATTTTTTGGGGTATGCTTAGTCAGAATTTTTTTTTGAGGTATCCTTTTGACGCCGTTGCAAGTTTTTTATGGTGCAAAAGAAATTTTGCATATGAAACTTTTTTCTTTACACTTTTTTGGCCATTCATAAAAATATATTTGGGGAATCTTCTTCATCATGTGCAATTTTTTTATGGTCATTCTGCCAAAGTTCCATTTGAACGACCCCGTCGAAGCGCAATGGAAGTTACCCCCGGGTATATTACTATCTTGAGAAGTGAAAGGATATTGTTCAATCTTTAAAGTTTTGTAATATGATTTTACGCAATTTAAAATGTATTTAATTTTTTTATTGTGATTTAGAGATATAGAGAGCACATAATAATGTATAGAAATATGAGTATTTAAAATCTTTAGTATCTCAAATGATTATCTTAATAAACTTACTGATTAACGGTGAAGTGATAAGAAATGGAATAATCCTCGTTACGAAACCAAATGAAAACGCGGCTCTCAAATCATCAGGTCCAACCAAACACATTGTAACACAATAAACAGCACTTTGAGCTGCACCATCAAATATAGAATAAAGAACTAATGATATAACGAGGCCAATGAAAGATGTTACTATTGATGCTATAATTCCTGTTATCGCGGCGATGAATAAAAATAATTGAAATAAACTCAATTCATTAACAAAATGAAAGGCAAAAATAACACTGCAGGCAATCCGACCAATGATATTTCCGACAGCCGTATATGTAGGAATTTCTAACGCCTTTGATTTTGGAATACCCAATTCAACAACGTAACGCACCTTGAATGAGAAAAGAAGATTAAGCTTTTATTTATACCTATATAGATGTATGCAAGCCACACGGGAGGCTATTATAGCATCACTACGCATTGACAATCAAGACCTATATAAAGTATGGGGCCATAAAATTTGTTGAAATATAGGTATACAGTGACGTGGCTGGATTCTTAGCTAAAGGGCCACTCCTTTAGCGATAGAAGATGTGTACTGGTGCCTTTTGCAGAGGGCTACTGTATCGGTTATTTACTTTACTTTACTTTAGATGCGGTCTGCGCCAAAAGAATATATCAATTTTGAACTGAGAAAGCAAAAATATCAACAACGGAAAATGAGAAAACAGTGATATAATAAAATTGATGATAGAATCGAAAGTCAATCAGATAAACTGTTAGTCGTAATATCAAGTTCGAATTGTAAGATTGATTATATTTTCGGACCTAGCTATGCTATGGCATGATCACTGATTTCGTGTCATTTAACTCTAAACAATCAGATACAGCGAATCAAATTTGTTATTTATTCAATCTTATTTATAGCATGATTGCAGACATTTTGAGTGGAAACTTAATGAAATTAGGCTAACTTACTTGATGTGTAAACACTGTGCCATATTCACAACTGATAATAGTAATGGCAATTAACCAAACCAAAAATGTTTTATTTTGTAAAACTTTTCTAAAATCTTTCATAAAATTATGTTGTGATTGTTCCCTTCTTACGACCATATTTGAATGTGGAATGTATACAATTGAAGAAATGACTGATAAACCAAATACAAAGAAGCCAATAATACGAAACGTCCATGGAAGAGAATAATATTTCAATGTTTGACCAGAGACAAATGAGAAGAAACCAATACCAATAGGGATACCTAAAGTGGCACAAACTGAAAAAAGAAATAATTAAAAATATAAACCCGATGTGGAAGGAATGAGCCTCAACTGGTTTATCAAGGAAAAGAGACTTTCCCATAAAGAGACTTTCCCATAAAGAGACTTTCCCATAAATAAATATACAGTATAATTAACGTCAACTTGAGTTCAAGGGCAAAAATGCAGCAAATACTAAGATTCTATTTATCGATATGATGAGAATAATAATAATTAAAGTGTATCGGGAAGTGTATATATCACCTTTGATGACAGAACGTATTTGGATTTAACTTTTTTTCTATCCTTACATGTTACTGTTGCGTTTTTGCATAGCGTGACCCTTTCCCCACCAAAATTGACCTTGGACATAGTATTTTGGAGATTCTGGTGTCCCACTTTTTGAAAGCAAAAAGTGGAACGATATTATTTCCACAAGAGATTTTGACCGTGATTTCCGACCAACATTCTACTTTTTGATTACTATATACAGGCAAAACCACAGCCAGAATCGTTTAGTGACATGTACGGATAGAAGAAAATTTTCTATCCGAATCCGTTGTGTCCCAAAAGGTGACATATATGCTTTAAGCAAACAGAACATGATGGATTGATGCACAACGGTAGTATTATAGTTCTGGTACGCTATAAAAATAGGTTTTGACTTGCATCGTCGTCGTGAAAACTTCGTAATTATAGCTTTTGCATTTTGAGTTGTGAGCAACTTTTCATAATCACACCACATACATTGATAAAGATTGGACAGGCTATTTGTTGCTGGGTGATTTTAGATTTTGTCTTTACTTTTTATTTTTTTCACAAGTTATTCAATAAACTGACGCAGCTATACAGCATTTTTACTGTATATAACGTCTTCCGTAAACAACAATAAAAAAGTCTAAAAAGTGCCTGGGTCCTCTCTACATGGTCCTGGTACCTATGATCGATCAATCAAATTCGATAACAACGTTTCAGAAATGTTACAAGGTGATCTATTCATACAATCTGTTGTCTTACCTGTTGCAGTACTAAAATATCGTTTGAAGTAAAACTGCTGAACATCAACTGCTGTAACATATAATAAGCTCCCACCAAAGCCACCAATCACACCATACGTAATAAACATATAGTCTATTTTATCCACAAACGACGTTAATAGTAGAGATAATAGAATTATTGTTGCGCCACATAAAGCAATACGATGTCCATAACGACCGATTAACTGCGTCACAAGTGGTGCTAACGTAAATAGAAATGTCAATGCTATTGTACCAAGCCATGCTAGAAATAAATATAGTATACACGTGAATATCTAATAGCTGTGGGAGCTACATAAGAGTACGCCTAAAATGAGCCTTCTCAAATAGCGTTTAATTACTATTATTTCATTACTCATTTACATAAACAGACGGCAATATTATATTAGAGGACAAATGACATAAATAGAATGTGGTTCAGAGTCAAAGTGTTACATAGGAGGTCATGGATATACAGTTAAGCTGTGTATCTCAAAATTAACATATTGAACTGATCTGGGTAATTCCCAAATTGACTTCTCAAACATTTGAGTCAACACACTCCAAGTCATGTGACAGTCAAAAATTCTTTACATGCCTATTATTGAATATATAAGTTTGCTATTCAGACAAAATGTGATGATAATTTCATTCAGAAAATGGTTGAATTCAAAATGCATTGCTTTTATATTTAAGCTGGATACAAGACATACAGTATTTATTTTGCATATAATTAATACGTTGACAGACATAACCAATCATCATAGCCAGAGCCATCTATTTACAAGAGTTGGGACACTTATGCCATTTTTGTATCTTTTTGCCTGGACCCGAGCACGTTTTTAACAGTGCGCATGTGCAGGAGAATGTTGTGTGTTTTTTCAGCCATATTGTATTGTATTTTTTCGCGCGTTTCACTTGAAATGATTGAGAATCTGTTTCTGAAAGAACAAAGATGGCGTCCAAAAATCACGTGACTAGCATCTGTCCAATTGGATAGGATTACGGCATATGAAAGCGTGTCTCAACTCTTGTAAATAGATGGCTCTGATCATAGCTCTTTATCCTTTCAGATCAATAATTTATTCATCGTTTGGGTTATCATATTCGATGCATTCATGGTCTCGTGACGTTATTTTGTAATCACGCGTTCACGTGAATTAAAATTAAAACATTTGATTAAATGAACAATCACATGCCGTCTTTCAGAAAGTAGGAAATCTCTCTAGCTTATTTAGCTTTAGCCGTTATTTAAAACTTGAAAGCGATTTTTGGCTTTGAAAAAGCGACCATTTATTCAGCAGTCGCAATTCCTCCGGCAAATTATTCAATGCCTTACCTAATTAGTCGGGGAATTATATGTCTCCTCAAAAACTTAATTAAATTACCAGTTTCATTGCATGAACTTTAGAAGATTGAAACAAATCAAAAGTAGTAAATAATATAATGTATATGGATAATGGTTCTTCTGCTGGCTAATTGACGGAATGAAGTTCTTTAATTTCAATTCAAAGTAGCCATTCAAAATACGAGCTATTTCACATAGTATATGGTTTTAAACATTTATTATGGGTCATGGGCTCGATCCCCTCGCCAGGCTCCAAATCTTTTGTGGATAAATTCCCAATTAAATGAAGAAAGCACATGACCTCTAAATTAGTAAAAATATCAAATAAAATCAATGTATTATCAAATAACAACTTTGAAGGCTTATACACAAGAGTGATGGCAGTTCAAAATATTACAGAAACATGCTGTGTGCATAATTGGCATAGAAATATTGATAGGATTTTTCAAACCTGTTTTTGCTCTTTGTATACTTCTAATAACTCATTAAAGATAACACCAAAACTCAACTGTAGACCAATAGAACACATTCCATGTATCACACATGCCACGCAAACAATCCATGAAAATTGAGAATCGACTTTCTCGTAAGGTCCCTTTAACAGACTTGTAATTTTACCAAACATCATCATTTGCAAATTTTATTCTATATTATAACCAATTATCTAATGTAATCTTTAGTTTTCTCTGCATCCCTCAGATAATATATACATTGTTTTGAATTTGATGAGGTTTTGTATTGTAGAGCAGGTTACATTATTACGGTAATATGGGCATGTGTCACATGATTTATACCCAGAAGCATTCTGGACAGGTGGTAGACTATGACCAAATAAATTGTTTACATTTGATAATAATACTCATGTTTAATATTAATGAAAATGAGCATATGGTAAGTGGATATTACCTATAGGGAAACGTTCGTTAATG
The DNA here is from genome assembly GCA_916610825.1 of Haliclystus octoradiatus. Classification (NCBI taxonomy): domain Eukaryota; kingdom Metazoa; phylum Cnidaria; class Staurozoa; order Stauromedusae; family Haliclystidae; genus Haliclystus; species Haliclystus octoradiatus. The sequence goes on along the minus strand of OU744453.1, from coordinate 17,972,920 downwards.
TGCTTCGACGGGGTTCGCCTAAATATAGCATTCTGGGAGGAACGATCAAAAAACGCTAATTTATATCAAAGAAAGGGTACCCCAAATAATGTTTCACAAAGGACATATATGACATTAGAAGGGAAAGGACCAAAAAAAAGTATCAAAAATTGGAATATTAAAAAGAAAAATTTGAGGAAAAACTTGAAAATCGGGCAAACAAGTCAAAAAGGTGTGTCTCAAAAAATGTTCATGGCAGAGAAAATTCCTCACGTTTTGAATTATTTTTGAAAAGTCACCCTTTATATAGTATTTGAACATCCCTGTATACCAAAAGTATTGGAATAGCAACCTTCAAAACCAACAAAGCATGCGTTATACAATATTTTCAAAAGCATCAAACGACAGTGTTGGCTAAAAGAACAACCCTATTAGTCACAAATGAAGAAATCTTAATGTTTTCAAGCCATGTCTGTGGCCAGCTGGTTAAAGGAGTTTCGTAATTGTGGTTAATTTTCCTGAGAAAATATTCGATTAAGCTATATGTTTCTGAAGGCCTATCACAATATGTTAGATATACATAATTGAATGCTTGATTAATGATAAATGTGTTTATGCAACTCCGGAACCAGCTACTATTGCTTATAATCAAGACGTCCATTCATTTCAATAAGAGTTTTCTTTAACAATAATTGGAAGCAACAGCTATTAACAGCAAATAAATGTATGAAGAATGAACAACATTTCGGGTTCTCAACTGAGCCCATTTCCAAGTTAAATACAAGGTTAAATATATATCTAACTTATAGTTTTAAATAAAAAGCAAACTATAAATTAGATAATCTTTTAACCTTGTATTTAACATGAAAATGGGCTCAGTTGAGAACCCTAAAAGTTGTTCATTTTTAATAAATTTATTTATTCACTAAATCCATTACTTTTATATGTTATTAACAATTTCAACTGTATACTATATTTGGATAATCACATGACGTTTTTCTGTTGTTGATAATTCACTATGATTTTACATGGATATCATTTTTACTCGCATAGAAATTGCCTGTATACGCGGTCAAAATTGCATTTGCTCCCGCGGGATGAATTGTATTATATTGCGTGGGGTATTCTCATTCTCAAACGCTCTCGTTGACCTGGCAAGATGGCGGTCGAACTTCAACAACAATCTGGTGAAGAGGAGAACTTTGCGTTAGCTTTGCTTGAAAAAGACGGTTAGAATAACACTTCAAAATAAATATTATACTATGTCTAAGACGATATAAGGATACTTTCTAGGTTTTATATTAAAAATTTAGTAATAGGCTGCTTCAAAATCAAATTGATTATCCAATAACTGAAAATGAACCACGATTAAAATTAAATTTGTCCCGAAATTTGTTCCAATGTTTCGACATCATTGCTGTTGTCATTATCAAGGTTAAAATAAACATTTTATGAAATTACAACATAGATATAAATAAAATGTGGTAAGATATAAATTGAACTTTCTATGACTATTGTTTACAAGGAGAGAATAATGAAAATCAACTGATAGATATAAAAATGTATAGAACGATGTGACGAAGTAAGTTTTCTGTTGCTAATTCTAATGACATAGATTTATCGCCTAGAGATAATAACACCACAAATATTGTATTTCCTTTAAAGACCAAGTATCTGCTACTCTGTAAGGTATCAATTGAACGGTTTAAGTGCTAGAGTCAGTCAATGCTGACGATTTGAGAGTTTGTGAGCTGAGACCGACCCTTCTGTTTCGCCAATGCCAATGCGTTGTGTATCATTTTAAATATAGTTCGTGCAATGCGTGTGATTATTTCGGTTATAACAGTCGGTGAAACCAGGACCTGATTCCATACCTGCTAAATATCAATGGCCATCAATATGTTCTCAAATATGTTATTTTTATATTTCTAGAAACGTTGATAGATTTTACCACTGCTGATTTCGATGCAAAAAAATATGCCAATGCCGTAATTGAAGGACAGCAAATTAGTGAGGCACTTGCAAGATTGTCAAGTGGTGTTGATATATTAAATAAACAGTTACAAGAACAGGTAAGCTATAACCTTGTTTGCATTTAATTGTAGGGGAGACCGGGTACACATCGGACGCTTTTTGGTTTCTTACTTGTAATTATTTTATTTTTCGCTTGAAACAAATAAATCGTATATCATTTAATAGCTATTGTGCCATGTTTAAAAGGGTAAATTGTTGGGAAATGAAATATATTTGAGTGCCGAGTATTTAATCATTCTTTTACCCCTAGTTGAGCGGGGTGACTTCGGCCAGACTGGGGTGACTCTGGACAATGAATTTAAACTCTCAGCAATGAACGAAACAAATGTTTATTGACATCAATCGAAAGCTTTATCATTCATCTACTCAGAGAAATCGATGAAATTATTCATAAATTACAAACCATGTTAATATTTATAATTTCTTTAGCGCGTCGAAATAGTCATCGAAAGCCGTAGATTCAAGTCATAACACAGCGTCTCCAAACGAAAACAAAACATGCTCGTAAATCAACAAGAGTATACCAAACTCTTCGACAGATATAAATTGAGACATATCTGTAATTAAATGCACTTCATACTTGATTTTTCATCCACAATTTGATATTATATTTAACTAGACCATATTATTTCCACATATCCTAAGCCGACGGCTCACGCGTGCTCTGAAATGTTTACACAACATCACAGCTGGAGCGTGTCAAACTTGAATGGAATGGGAAACATGACACCCACTTAATTTCGGATTTACCATTGTTTCACAGCTTGATATTTTACTTCTTCATCGCTTTGCTATGTTATGACGCTCTGACCGTAGTCACCCCGTTTATAAACAGTGAAGAATATCATTCCTGCAGTTGAATTTTCAAAGCGCACGTGCATGAGACTTCAGTATGAGGTACACAACGCCACTGGCTTCAAAATGGTACCAAATATCAACATGTTGGTTGCGTGGATTTTCTTCGTCGAACTTTTTCTTCGAGAACAAATAATACACAAAAGCGGGACAAAGTTTCAAACCATAATAACTTTTTTATTACTTGATGAAATTATCTAAAATTTTGGCAATAGGTATGTTTTACCTTTGTATTTAACATACTGAGAGGTTGTATTTTTATTTAAACTAAAACCGTTCTGTCCGAAGTCACCCGCGTCCGAAGTGACCCCTGTCTCCCCTAACGACAGGGAGTATATTTTGTATTCTCTCAAAGCTGATAATGAGGATGACCTTGAGATCGAGTCAGGTCCTCTCTGGCTCCAAGCAGTAGTATTCTGACAGCGGATTGAACCCAAGACCTTAAAAGCCAAGGTCCAACACCATTGCCATTACACCAAGGCCAACTAGAACAAAGTGTAAAGACTACTTTGTCGGAAATACGCGTTCAATATGCGTTAAGAATAGAGAAACAATAGACAACCAAGCACAATCACCCAGCAAATATGTGAAGGTCAACATACTCAAAAGCCTACACTTGGTGTCAACACAAAGATTGCATCATAACTATTTTTTACTTTTAGGTTGCAAACAACCATGGTGATCTGCTTGCCCAAGCAACTGGTATTGAAACACTGGAAGGTGAAATTAATATGTTATGTATTTCTGATTTTTTGAAAATTTTCATGAACTGTTCATGAAAATCGGGGCCATTTAACGTTCATGAACTGTTCATGAAATCCTCAACTGTTTTTCGGTGGGGAATACACCTGCTAATTAAGGAGGTGTATTGCCATGTTTACATTTACATTTATATATGTAAAAAGCTTAGTAGGCCTAAATGTAAAACTGTGGAAGTTAAATAATTCAGATTCAAATGAAATGTCAATGAAATTAAAAAATGTAAATTATTAAATTAGGCTGAAAACATTATATAAAGTGACTTTTTATGGACATTTGGCAATTTGCAAATTGGAATCTTTATGTCTAATCTTTTAATCCTTATAGAAATCAAAAGAAATTTGAATTCTAAATGCTACCGGGCAATAGGACTATTAAATAAAAGTTGCAATCTGTAGACCCTAGGCTATATGTTCTTTGTTTTCTCTACTAAAGTCGGGGTCTGATCAAATATTTTTGCCTCCGGGAATCAAATAATTGCTTTCAAAGTTTTTTTTTAAGTGATTGTATCTTTTTATTTATGGGTCATACTCATAAAATAATGATAAAACTATAACTTTTTACATATCTTCCAAAGAAAGAAAGTTTTTTTTTCTGAGAAAGTTTTTTTTTCTGATTTTAAAAGTTTGAATACAACTATTTCCTACTCTTCGTTCTGGATTTGGGTGATGCTTCCAGGACTGAAATCCCCTATTTTACCGGATTCCCTTTTTTACTGGATTCCCCTGTTTTACCCGCAAATAGCATTTATACTGAAAAGTTTAATACCTAAAAGTTTTATACCGAAAAGTGTAATACCAAAAAAGTTTTATACCGAAAAGTTTAACACCGGAAAAAAGCCGCATATTACAAAAGTTTAATAGCAAAAATCATTGAGAAATCGCAAATCGGCGTTTTAGTTTAAAATGTTGGGCAAACAACTCAAAACAAAGCAGTACGTAAAATGTACTCTCTATCAGTTTGATATAGAACATCAAAAACTGGTATATATATATATATATATATCGGCTATTTAGTCCGGAATAGGTATCCTTCAAATGGCGTTTATAAGGAAAACATAGAAAACAACAACAGTATGCAATATTATGGGTCGCCTAGGACAGATGGCATTAAAATACACTGACAAATGTACCTTCGATAATTATAATATGTTTAGCTAACTTGATGTATTACACATCAAAAACTGGTAGGCCTACAGATATATCGGCATTTTTAGTCGGATATAGCTATTCTTAAAATTGTTCAGCTAGTTTTTCAAATTCACTTTAATGCATGTCTGAGTATGACATCTAAAGATGAACAGTGAATTGTATATGTTTAGTGTACTAGACATTTAGAGTCGATAAACATAAAAATCAGCTTTTTTAAAAATCTGAAAAGTCGTGAAAACACTTAGGTCAACCTTGATGGCCTTTACTAAATATGTACTCCATATTTTTTTATCTAGTTTTTTAATTCACTTCGATACATATCTAAGTATGACGTACTAAGATAAACAGTGAATGGTACTGCCCGTTCTATTGTGAGAGACTTTAAAGTCTAGAAACATATAAACCGGACTGTATAGAAGTCACGGTTACCAATTCCAACTTTTCGTCAATAACGCCATTTAAAAATCGCGCGTGGCATTATATATTACCGCGCGGTTGAAAAAATGTTTAATGCCGAAAATTTCTCAAAATGGCGGTTTTCCAAAAAAGTTTAATACCGAAAATATATTTTTGATATTAAACTTTTCGGTATAAACACATACAACCGTTTTACCGGATTCCCCTGTTTAAAATGATTTGTACTAATTATTTGGTGTCTTCTTACAGGCTTATTATAGATAAAATGTAATGTGGACGGTGTCGCCCTACCGAAGGCACCCGTACCACTCCTCTATTTCTAGAAGAGTGGCTCTTTTCGCTAAGAGCAATGATGTTAAACGCTCCTTAGATCTCAGCCGCGACACTGCAGATCAATTTCAACAGATTTCATGGCAGATAGGCCTTGATTGTCAATGCGCAACGATGCGCCGCAGCTACTCACAATGCATTGCCTTCTGAACCATTCCATCCGCCATCCTTAGATGGTACTCATTTGATGTTTCAGATAAAGTTAAGGCTGAGTTGACCTGAGGGGGATTTGAACCACAGTCGATCAGATATGATACGATCTGAAGTTCGGTTGCTCTGCCAACTGAGCTAATCACCCCTAATCACATTATAGATAGAGATATTGAAAGAAATCAATCGCTAAAACAAAGCAAGTTAGCATACCGGTCAACATCTGTATTAGCCTTGCGAAAACAGTTCAGGGGTTCATGAACAGTTCATGAACGTTAAATGACCTTAAATTTTCATGAACTGTTTGTGAACTGTCTGTGAGGGTTCATGAACTGTTCATGAACAGTTTATGAACAGTTCATAAACAATTCAGGAAAAATCGGAGCCATTTAATGTTCATGAACTGTTCATGAACTGCTGAATTGTTTTTCACAGGGGCATCCTTTAAGTAGCGTATCTTGCTTACTAGACAATTCATTATTTACAATAATATTTTACTCATTTAAATAAGGATAATAAATGATAAATGATGAATAATTATTAGAAATTGAAAAATAAAAATCATTAATATTATAAGTTGTTTTACGTTTTTGAATCATCAGGTGTTTTGCAAAGTATTCAAGCCAGGATACAATCTCTTTGTAAATCAATGGACAGGTAAATAAAAGTAGATGTAATCGAAGTTTTCAAATCTACTGAAAGCTACTGAAAACAAATTGGAAACTTACTAGATTTGTTACTACTAGGCTACGGAATTTGGCACTTTTCTATCAAATTTTAGGGTGTGATTCAGTAAATGGTAACCACACGTAACCCTTTTATAAAATAAAACAAACAGACAATGACGGTTTGTTTACGCAGGAGCTGATTTAGCACATTTTCTCCTAAAAGGCGTCAGATATTTGTGGATTGAAAATCAAATTGAATGAACTTTGAGCTAAACCAATCATGAGCATGTGTTACGCGATAGAATTCCAAACAATGTAACAGACCGATCAAATTGCAAGATGATATTCGATTGTGACGTCAAATTTTATATTGGTTTTTCAGTAGAATGAGAAGAATCTAGATTTAAATGTCTGATGAATTTCAGTATGGTTTTTAAAAGTTAGTTGCATTATTTACAATGGTTAATAATATTTAATTCAATACTTGGATGGACATTTCTCTTTCCTCCAGAAAGCAATCCATTTGTTGCAGTTGCCCAAGAAATATTCGAAACAGCGCACCTCTAGAAATAGTTGTTGTGGACTATGCGGATGGAGATAGCGATATTGAGATTGATTGATGGATGTCAATCAAGAAACAGAGATGATGTGCTCTAATATCATCATTATACACAAAAGTTACAATAATTTAATAAGTCTTCCTCTCAAACTGCCCTCGGGTGCTCCCCTGCGAAAAACAGTTCAGGAGTTCATGAGCTGTCTGTGAGGGTTCATGAACTGTTCATAAACAGTTCATGAACAGTTCAGGAAAATTGCAGCAACTTAACGTTCATGAACTGTTCATGAACTCCTGCATTGTTTTTCGCAGGGGCTTACTCGACTATTTACATTATTTGTTGTATTTTATCAATACTTAGAATAAAAAATCAAGTCAATGAGCCCTACAAAAGGATTTCATCAAGAACTGTTCAACTGCATCATCTACAGGTAGTGTCGATGTAGACTATAGTTTTTTTTTGCTTGAAGATAACAGACAAAATATATATCAAAATAATTTTTAAGCAAATTAATTTTTGCTATTTTGTAAAGTTCTCCCATGAAAACAAAATTCTTACTGATAATTTATCAATTATTGAGGTTTATATAATATTTACCAATATTAAAAAAAAAAAATAACAGTTGTTGATCAAAGTCGAGGCGAATATCGACTGTATGAATCCATGATCGAGAGGTCAATTTTGAAAAATATAATCATAACATGAACTTCAATGTATTTTAACATACCAAGATTACAATTTACTATTGCGTCTTCCCACCATAACAGTAAACATGGAGTGGTCAATACAGTTCAAAATTGACCGCTGTTATGCCATACTCGGCAAATCGATGTTTGCTGAGAAATGACACATCTTTGCGGTATATCAACAACAACCCGCGTTTCCATGGTGACCTGCAAATTATAGCCTAGAGACTCTGAGTTATCGGTCTATAATGTTGACCATTCATTGCACTGATTCTTGTATGAGCCATTCCTTATCGAGTTTGGAATGATTGATAATCTACAGTTATGCAAGCAGTCATGCATTGAAATTTATTCTTCGAATAGGGGGGCCCACTCACATACGGGATTTTCAATGGGGCACTATGATAATGGAATAGTATAAATATATAATGTAAATGCGGTGAATATAACTGCAACTAATACTAAAAAAACTGTTAGTGTGATGACTAACTAATTGGACCAATTGCCTAGGCTCACGTTGGAAGGCCTCTGTACTGGCCAGTTGCGATATTCCGATTAATCGGTCATGGACAACCTTTTTATACAAGCAATCAATTCTTTGATTTTTGTTAGAGTGCATGTGATCTACTGAGAAGAACAATCAGAGTGTTGTATCTCAGCAAACGCTTACAAGTTCAACTAAAGGCTGGAACGAGAGAACTAGCAAAAGCTGCACAGAGTTTAAATGAATTAGGTAAGTTTATAGGTACAGTCAAGCCTGCTATAACGGTCACCTCTATAGAGCGGCCACCTGTCTATAATGGTCACTCTTGCAATGCTGGCCTTTATATACAGGTTTCACTGTATCAGTATTTTATGTGTAATTATTTTCCTTATAGTTTATTCTGTTGCAAAAAAGGAAGGGCAAGACAAATAACCATATTTCAAAATGGCTTATCTACCATTTATATTTTTGCAATGAAAATTAAAAACCTGATCTTGAGATTTTTAAAGTATTGTCAAAGCTACATTATTTTGTTGGTTTGACATTAATAACCTGTAAACGAGATAATTCCTTGATTAAAATTCATTAAAATGTCTATTCTTCTTTCATAGGCTATGTAGTAGAAGGCGCTAATCTAACTGGAATAAAGGTTTGTACAGTGAAACCTGTATATAACGGTCACACACTAGAGGTAGATAAATTGACCACTATAGACAGGTGACCTTTATATACAGGTTCGATTCAATAGAGAATGCTATTTTAGACATTACAAAAGTGACCACTATAGACAGGTGGCCGCTGTATAGAGGTTATAACAGGTTTGACTGTATGCTATTAAGTTTGCAAAAAGTGTTGCATTATATTACATAATAATGAAGTAAGTCTTTGTCGGCATTCCATGCATGAGAGATCACGCGTAATGAGACAAGAAAAAGGTATCAGAAATCATCTACCTCATCTTGGAATGATACCAGAATGTCTCATTACATCTCAAGGGCATTAAATTCTGCCAAAGAACATAATTCCATAACAGCATTTCATAATTGGTTTATAAAATAGCTAAATTATGTTTCTCTTCATTAAAAGACTGCTACTATTCAGATTCAGATCATTCACATATTTCCATATTATCAAGGCGTAATTTCTGGTTTTATGAAAATTTGTTTACTAAAATAGAATATGTATCATAAGTGAGTTCTATACTACAGTAAAATCTGGCAATAACGGTACCGGATTTAGCGGTATTCTGTGAATAGCAGTATGCCAAAAAAGTCTAGGAATGAGTAATTTACGGTCAAACTTTGCTAAATATTTAACGCTACGGATTCTGCCATAGCCTTTAGAATTGTTTGTCTCCCTAGCATATCGTTATTGCCGGATTCAACTGTATATTAACTATTATTTTCTTCATATTCAAAAACATGTTTCAAAGCTACCATTCAGGGCACAATGTTCTTGAATGATATAATGAGGAGGATAGCTCAGATGGTAGAGTAACCGAACTTCAGATCGATCATATCTGATCGACTGTGGTTCAAATCCCCCAAAGGTCAACTCAGCCTTGACGTTATATGAAACATCAAAGGAGTACCATCTGAGGATGGCGGATGGAATGGTCCAGAAGGTATTGCATTGTGAGTAGCTGTGGCGCATCGTTGCGCATTGAAAATCAAGACCTATTTGCCATGAATTCTGTTGAAATTGATCAGCAGTCTCGCGGCTGAGATCAACAAAGAGCGTTTAATATCATTGTTATCAGCAAAAAAAGCCACTCATCTAGAAATAGAGGAGTGGTACGGGTGCCTTAGGTAGGGCGACACCGTCTACATTACATTTTTAATGATATAATTATCTTGTGGATCTTGAAGGTTGTTCTTTTAAATTGAATCAAATAATAAAAGAATTTATGTAATAACGTTTTTGCAGATTATTGAAGATGATCTACAGAGAGCACAACGTGCCAAGACTGTTGTTATTCAACAAGCAGAACAGATGTTAACGAATGCTCTTGACAATCAGGTGGGTTGATAAACACTAACCAATTAACCAGCCCCAATCAATTAACCGCTGTGAAAAAAAAGCTTCAATCCTATCCGGTTTGTAGGTAAATGAAAAATACAAAAAATATAGTAATTTACTTTCCAGATCGTGAAGATTAATCTGAATGAGAGCATACAAATGTTCTCATTATAATTAGCCAGACACTTTGCATTCGCATTCTTTTATGGCAAACCTGTTATAATGACCACCTCTATATAACGACCACCTGTCTATAGTGGTCACTTTTGCAATATCTGGGTTGATAAATTGTTATACCTTTCAAATTCAAAGCAGTGCATCCTTAGTATAGTGGGTAGGGCTTTGGACCTCGGCACACAGGGTCTTGGGTTCCATTCCTTGCAGAAACACCAAGTTTAGTCATTGAGTTTTTAATAGAACATTGCGGGGAACAGCCTATGTGCAGTGGTTAGGATGTTAGACCTCGGCACGCATGTTAGACCGGCACGCGGGGTCTTCAATTCAATTCCTGGCAGAAGAACTATTTATTGGCTGGCGTTAGGAAGGGCAACTGGCTATGAAATGCAGAAAAGCTTCAAAACACTAATCAATTAACCAGCCAACCCTGGTGAAAACAAAGCTTCAAGCTTTCCCCGGTTTGTAGGTAAATGGAAAATACAAAAAAAATAGTAATCTACTTTCCAGATCGTGAAGATCAATCTGAATGTGAGCATGCAAATGTTCTCATTATAATTAGCCAGACACTTTGCATTTGCATTCTGCTATGACAATTTTATAAGACATTTTCATGTATGTTACAGAAACGCTTTCCGGGTACGGTAACATTAGTAGATCTGGTCCTGAGTTTATTGGAATGTGCTGTTATATATAATAAATTTTGTTCTAATCGTGGTCCAAGAAAAAAGTTTTACTAAATTTTCCTATAATTTTTCCCTACAATGTACTAGAAGTAGCAATAAATATTTTCATTAAAACAATATCTAATTTCAGTGAAATGCTAGAACTTCAACTGAGACAGAAACTTTCACTATTGCTTTGAAACCAAAAAAGTAGACATAAATCCAGATTTATTTCGCCAATATTAATTGTAAATATGCCATGGCATTGTTCCATTATTCCATGTTTTTGAATTGAGAACGTCGAACGAAGACAATAAAATCCAATTCACATCAAAAACAAAATACAGTCAAACCTGTTATAATGACCACCTCTATATAGCGACCACCTGTCTATAGTGGTCACTTTTGCAATATCTGAAATAATTGTATCTATTGAATCAAACCTATATATAAAGGCCACCTGTCTATAGTGGTCAATTTATCTACCTCTCTTATCTGGCTGTTATATACAGGTTTCACTGTATTGGGATCTAGCTTTGGAATCACCAAGCACCATTTAACATTTCCTGTACAAACCTTTGCTAAATATTGCATTTCTAATCTCATTTTTGACTTTAGCTGAAATTCTATTTCGTATCTTGAGGATAGGATCGTATAAAAATCCAGGCCTCGTTTAGTGTTTTCCTAATCTTGCTACTCATTTCTATGACCATTTTATATGCATTTGAGCTAAGAAGGGTTTGATTGTAAAATCATCGCCCTTGTAAAAGTTATCCTGCTGTGATTCTATTGTTTCATCGGTTCAACACCTCCACTGCACCTTGCGAATTGTCTAAATTTGAGAAAGCTTGTCATTAATAATAACCGTCTTTGTTTTTTCAATAGAATTTGACTCAAGTGGGTACAGCTTTACAGGTATTTCATAACCTTGATTGCCTACGTGATCAAGTCAACCAAAACCTTGCAAAGCATATTTACTCAATTCAAGAACATTTAAGTATGGCATTGACAGTTGAAAATCAGAATGGGCAAGGTAAATTTGTTATACAGCCAAACCTGTTATAACGATCACTTGTATACAGCGGCCACCTGTCTATAGTGGTCACTCTTGCAATTTCTAAAATGGTATTTTCAATTGAATCAAACCTGTATATAAAGGCCACCTGTCTATAGTGGTCAATTCATCTACCTCTGATAGCTGGCCGTTATATGTGATGATAAACTTTATTTAATGTTTTATTGAATAACGAAATATCTTCAAAGTTAATAATTTATGTATTGACGTCAACCTTTTTCTTTAATATTTATTTATTTGATTCTAGGACCTGGCTCACAGACAGCTTGGAGAGCGTCATTATGGACAAATCTAGATAAATTAATGAATCAAATGCATATGACGATGGAAAAGGTATTTTGTACACTTCTGCTGAGAAAATGTAGTTGAGTTCATGAACTGTTCACAAACTTTAAAAACATTGATGAACTACAGTTCATGAACACCTTAAACAAATATTTTTTAGAAATAGATTTTGAACATTAATTGGCTTTTTTCATGGAGTTTTTGACGAACAGACAAAGATATAGTCATATTTACTCATTGTTCATGAGAGGGCATAAAATCTTTCAATTTTTCTTTTTTACTAACTAAACTATATAGATCAATTAAAAGTAATAATATACAGTCAAACCTGTTATAAAGGTCACTTATATACAGTGGCACCTGTCTTTAGTGGTCACTCTTGCAATGTCTAAAATAGTATTTTCTATTGAATCAAACCTGTATATAAAAGTCACCTGTCTATAGTGGTCAATTTATCTACCTCCAGTGTCTGGCTGTCATATAAAGGTTCCACTGTAATAATTGGTTATTCTGCAGCAGATAAATAGTGCTCAATGTCATTTGACAGGGCGGTATATAATAATATGATAATTGAAGCAAGGACTACGCATTCATTTCTGTCACTTGAAGTTTCTCGCTTCATGCATCAGTTCAGTATTTCAAAAATCAAGTCACTCAAGGGCAATACCACCCTTGATTGAGGACCCAATTGCAAGTCAGAGAGTTTTTTCTTCCAGGACTTCAACATTACTTTAACATTTGGCTTCATTTTTTGTTAACAGTTGTTTAGATTGATAACAGGAACATTATTATTCAAAATAATTTAACAGATATGAAAAATTAAGTAAGTTAGAGTGAGTTGAAGAGCCGTGACCCACTTACCGCACTCCACCATGTTCCCCAAGCAGACACAAATAACATAAACTGTGAATTCTTAGAGAAAATTAACAAAACTTCCCTGCATTCGTTTTCTTTAGACATGATATCTTAGGTAAAAAATCGAATTTATTAATTTCCTTTATTCAACTTGGAAAAAGTAATGAAGTTACGATGTGACCCTCTTACACGCCTTTTGTGATCCATTTACAGCTACGAGGCAGCATATTGTGAACTTCGACATTTTCTTGTTAAACACAAATATTACGCAGTAATCTGAATTTTTCTGAGTGTATTTAAAATCTCTACTCATCATTTAATGTGAATTGACTGATATAACTGTTCAAAACAACAACAATAACTTTCGTTTTCCTTCCACATCATAAGCGACAAATATTATGGCTGATTTCAACAACAGCAACTTTAATATTAGACGTCTTGTTAAGGTGTCCTCGGCCCTCAACTCCACGCAAATGCTAAGATGTATATACCAGATTAATGCTTCAGGCCAAACAAAATGGAAACAACCCTACATTCATGAACAGTTCATGAGAAAGTTCATGTTTTTCACAGGGGAGTTCATAATTTATGAAAGTTTGAATGCAACCATCTGTTATATTTGTTTGTGATATTTTCAGGTTTGTTTACTTGAGAAAGTGTTGGGTAAAAAGCGTGATCCTAGTACACATATTTGTTTCATCAATCAGTTCTCAAAGGTACTTATCGTTTTTATTAACTAGTTACCCCTGCGAAAAACAGTCCAGGAATTTAATAAACCGTTCATGAATATTGGGGCCATTTAATGTTCATATATTGTTCATGAACTGTTCATAAACTCCTGAACTGTTTTAGAGGAGGATTAGCTCAGATGGCAGAGCAACCGAACTTCAGATCGGATCATATCTGATCGACCGTGGTTCAAATCCCCTAAGGTCAACTCAGCCTTGACTTTATCTGAAACATCAAATGAGTACCATCTGAGGATGGCGGATGGAATGGTCCAGAGGGAATTGCATTGTGAGTAGCTGCGGCGCATCGTTGCGCATTGACAATCGAGACCTATCTGCCATGAAATCTGTTGAAATTGATCTGCAGTATTGCGGCTGAGATCAACAAAGAGCGTTTAAAATCATTGCTCTCAGCGAAAAATGCCACTCATCTAGAAATAGAGGAGTGGTACGGGTGCCTTCGGTAGGGCGACACCGTCTACATTACTTACTTTAACTGTTTTTCAATTCCTGATGATAGAATTCCCCTTGAACCATTCCACCCACCATCACAAAATGGTACTCATTTGATGATTTAGATGAAGTCAAGGCTGCTGAGTTAAATTTCAGGGGGATTTGAACCGGAGTTAATCAAACATGGCCAAGTCCTAATTGTTCTGCCATCTGATATAACCCTCTCATTTGCAACACAACTTTAGCAGATTAACATGCCGCAATATATAAAGGCTGTTATGGTATTAAAATTTTGCTTTTGTTTTCCAGGATGGTGTTTGTTTATTTGTAAATGATTTATGGGAGACAGCTGTTAATATTTTGAAAAATGAATTCCAGAAAGCAACGGAAGGTAATACTACGATATTGTAGGTATGGTGTATATATTTATCAATAAATGATGAATTTAAATAGAAGCACAATGGTACAGAATTGCTTATGATATTTCGTAGACTGACTATCGCTTGCTTTTTTTCGTACTTTAAAACTTGCTCGTTCAGTTCATAAAGTTCACAAACATAATAATAAGCTTTTTATGCAGAACTAGTGTCATATATTTAGCTCTACACAGACAAAGAGGCATTTAATTCATTTTTTCTCTTCTTAGGGTCTGCATTTCTCAAGCAAGCTCTTGAAGGAGAATATCCAAAACTATTACGAATGTTTAATGATTTATGGGAACGGCTACATCAACATCATGTTAGTTTAAATTCCAATTCCACATCTATCACTGGCAAACCTGATATCTTGATTGGTTTAATTATTGATCATATTGTAGAGGGTAAAACGTAAGTATGATTTGATCGTATTTTTAATTGTTATACATCAGATAATTAATATATTGCGAATAATAAATTTAGAATTCCATTTAAGTGTTAAGGCTCTTATTCACTCATTCCTGCAAAAATATTTACTGAGTTCAGCAATTTGATATCAATTCTCAAGAAGTTTAAAAATCTTTCTTTGAAAATCAGCACCCCCACTATCCAAATCAAATGCAAGTTACCCTCTTAAAGTTAAATGTTTTAATCGTATCACATTTTTTCTTATTTAGACCATTGCAGTTATTGAAAAGCGCGATACATCCCTTTGAGACAGCCTACCTGAGTAAATCATTGTCCCGTTTATTTGATCCAATCAATCTCGTATTTCCATCCGCTGCTACTCATACCCCTACAAATGATGACGTCAATAGTATTGTCAAAGCAATGGCTAGGTAAGTTGATCCTTCAAATCACCAATCGAGTTCATAGTAGTAGTATAGACAGTCACATTATAGGAATGTGCCGTCCCTCTTACGCCTTACATATTTGCTACATAAAGAACGCCACAAAACACGGTCAGACATAGCTGACAAAGAAACTTTTAAATAACACAATTCACGATACAAAACATTATGAAAAGATACTACTCTACCATAGCCCCGTCGAAGCATCTCCTTCGGTTGCCAATGAAGGATGTCATGCAGCGGTTGAGGGGCATACGTCTTTGATCTTTCGATGTGACCTAAAAAAGACATCTGACGTTGGTGAGCAATAGCAGAGGCAGAAGGGGAAAGTTTCCTAAGTTTAGCAGTAGACAGTAAGTTGGGCCAATGTACTCCTAAAGCATGCCGAAGCATGGCGTCATAAGCTGAGTCAAGTCGGGTCAATAGTGAGGTTGATAGAACCCACGTTTCAGAAGCATATAATAGAACAGGTTCTATCGTGTGTCTGAACAGTCTTAACTTAACGTCAGTGTTGACATCGGACGCCCAGAATTTATTCAGACCTCTAATGGCTGCCCAAGCCTGGCCTCTACGTTGTGTTAAATCATCTGAAGAAGATGGAAGTACAGAACCTAGGTACTTGAACGAATCTACACGTTCTATGTCACCATTAGATGTAGCAAGGTGTGCCTGTTTTATGCCTAAAGCAATAAATTTCGTCTTAGTTCGAGTTCGAGTTCATGAATTTATCATGAAAACTACTGTATGTTGAGATTTCTAGGCTAGCGTCAATCTAGTCCCCATTTGAATGTTACTAATCAACAGTGCTAATTTTGATGAGAAATCGTTTAGATTAGTGCATTGAGAGCTACTTTTTTTATCAGGTTTCAATAAAATGCTGGATCTGCTGGAACTGCCAGTCGCATGCTCATATCAAGAACAGTCGAATTGCTACAGGCACAACTTTCAAAATTGATTAAACTTCAGTATTTGGAGGGTTTCCCATGCGAAAAACAGTTTAGGAGTTCATGAACAATTCATAAATGTTGAATGGCCCCAAATTTTCATGAACTGTTCCTGAACTGTCCATGAGGATTCATGAACTGTTCATGAACTCCCAAACTATTTTTCGCAGGTGTATCTTAGAATTTCCTGAATGGCTGTAGTCTATTTTCAACATCATTTCGAGCAATGTCATTTTCTCTAAAATTGTGTTCTTTTTAAAGTCAGTTGAACAATTGAGCTTGAACAAATTTGCCGAACTTTGCATAAAAAATTTGTCGCATGAAAAAAGGTATGTTGTACTTTCGTTTCAACGCAAACAAGCATGTAGGTTACGAAGTAAAAATAAATTACCCACACACATTCAGAAATACTCAAACACTTTCATGAACTTTATAAACAGTTGATGAACTGTTGATAAACGTCTTATAAACAGTTCATGAACATCTTATAAACAGTTCATGAACTGTTCATGAAAATTTGGCCATTTAGAGTTCATTAACTATTTTCTAAGAGATTAATTACTTTCCTAAACTATTTGTTTTCTTATTGTTGTTATTGTTTATACTAGTGAAATGAGTGTTGCAAACGTTGACAATGATCTGTTGTTGTTGGTTTGTAATAATATTGCAAAAACAATCAGAATGTATGTTGCGAAATGTGAACAATTGGTAAGTGATTCTAAAGCAATACATTTAGTTTATTCTATTACTTATGACAGTATTTCTGTCTGTTACAATGTATAAAAGATAAGGTAGATTTTATAAACATTGTGGTAAAGCAATTGCTATTAATCACTGCAAAAAACAGTTTAGGAGTACCGGATATGTATTGCGCCATCAGATTGAATATTATACCGGATTGATTGTTGGAAAACACTAGCTCCAATGATGAATACACAAGTCAAATCACTTCACGTTTGATATTTTTCTACCTACTGGTTGGCTTCCTCGTAGCAAAAAATTATATGAATGAGAACGTGATTGCATTGTTATATATATTGGACAACAAAATATCACACATCCATATATATATAATATAACAGAAGATCAGATATATTTTTAAACAAAGCTCTCTCAAATGAACTCTAAAACTCTACAAAGCACATGGTTGTATCATGTTTCTGTCTGGGCTCCCTGTGATACTGGTTGGCTTCCTCGTAAAATGGCAACGTGACGGCATCAACAGTGTATTCAATCGATTACATCACGCTCAGCAGCAAAGACCACCAGATCAATTTCTACCCCCCCCTCTTCCGTAGCAGAATGGATTTTGCTCGGCAAACGAAACCCTCGCATACCAGATTACTGTCGTATAGTGTAATTCGAATGTCTAACCGGTACGAAAATCATTATGCTCGGATTACTATCCGGTATAATGAATTCCAGCCTTAAATCATTCTAAAATCCTTGTCTTTTAGCCACTCTTTCGATTTTGTCTGAAATGTTGGATTGTGTATTTTATTTGTCACATTGTGTTCATCAGACATTTAAAGGATTTTTTTAATCAAACGTCTTCGTTATCCTTTTTGAACCTTCTAGTACTGAATTTATTGAAGCCTTTCAATGTTGCGGCATTCTCGCGTCTTTCCTTTAAGCGCAGTGAAGACCCTCCGAGTTGTTCTAGAAATTTCTTAAGAAAGTTGGGTTCGTTTAACCGCTCTTGAAAAGACGAAAAACGCAAGTCAGACAAAAACAGAATTGTTGTGTGAAAGTTGCCGTTGTTTGCTAAAGGCTTAGAAAATATAATTTTGGAAAGAAATATATAATTATTTACATAGATTAAATAGCTAGATCATTTTTAAAAATTAATAAAGATATATACTAAATTCAATGGAAGTAGATTACTGTATTAACAATAGATAATGAAGTAGATACGACATATTAACAATAGGTATTGCTCATGGATCAGAAAAAGGTTAGGACATTCTAAATAGTAGACAAATTGGAATTTCTTTATGATTTATTCAGGAAAGCTTCACTTATAACCTACTTACTTATAAACTATTTTGCTACATAGCAGCATATATAATTAATTAAAAAATCAATATTTGGAAATTGTACATTTAAAATTCAAATTTTCAAATTTTATATTCCTACTGTTGAATATTTTATATTTTTTCATATCGTAATATGGAGAAAGGTTTCTTAATTAATAACAAACATATACGATAGCAATATTGGTTTTCTTCTCTTTTATCATGAACAACATCTCTGCTGTCATCTGTTAGTCATTTTCAATTTTCTCATTTCTGATATTTCGGTTTTAAATAATTGTTAATAAATTTTTAATAACTTTTTATAATATTAACATAACAACAAATTAAGACCATAGCTGAAACGTTGTACGCAGAATATTTATTGTCAATTAGTGTGTTATGTGTTGTATAGGTTGATGAGTGATCTAGTGATTTGTTTTTGATAAACTTCTATATTGATCGGTGAAAATATATCTGCGCATAGCAACATTATACGATAGTATATAATACGATAGCTCGCGAACTAATAGCAATAATTTTGATGTGAATAAATTCAGCATGATTTTTTTCCTTTGATGTTCAAGATGATGATATGATTATCAATTAGATTGTTTGTGATCTTGAGAGATCATTCCACAAATCAGCACCATCAGGATCCTTCCTTTGATCTGTAGGCAATGATTTGTTTCTTTTAAACCAATGTTCTCCTTCATTCATTTCTCGTATACCTTGTTTGCGTTTTCGTTTTTCCCGCCAAAAACACTTTTTAGTTCTACAAATTTCTCTTTTATTTATCGGTCTATCTACAAAAGATTTTTCTTCTTCTGCATTTATTACATGTGGTGTTATTGTTGTTGTTGTTACATAAGTTAATGGTCTTCCTGTTGTTGGATGGCGTATAATTGTCATCGGAGGATTCGTACATAGTTCTTCATCCGGGATAGTTTCAATATTCGTTATTGTTGTTTTCCGAGACTTTCCACCTGAAATAGCAGATAAAAACAATTTGACTACCTGGCATGAAATAACCCTCTCTAATGAAAGAATGCCAATTCCGCTAAATGCAGATAAAGTTGTAATTCAGCTTGAAATCATGGGATCTATAGTTTCATGGTGATATAGGCTTGCAAGCCAGGTCATAGGCTACTTAATAAACTAGGTTGATAGCCAGGTCATACGTTACTTAAGAAGCTAGGTTGCAAGCATAGAGGTATAAGATATAGAACGCTAACCACGTGACCTCCCCTGTCGCCGACTTCTGTCATTTTCTTGGAGGGAAAAACAATGGCGTCGTGACGTGTAGGCAGCTTTGGCGGGAAAATAAATCAAACAAAAGATCAGCTGTTTTGAGTGGAAAAAGTTTTACTCCTTTCGAAAACTGGTTAACAACGGTTGAATCCCCCATGGAAATTATTTTTAACTGATTATTTGAAACATAAATATGTTTGGACAGCATTTTACATGGTATTGTCGTGTGAACAAAAGCTGAAGGTAAATAAAATCACCGATAATAATTCGTAATAATCCTACTTTCAACAATTTGATTGTTCAAACTTGTCAACAAATAGTTGTCACCCAAAACAACCAAGAAACAATTGTTTATGCTTGATTCAACACTATCTGTTGTTGAAAATTTACGGAATAATATTCCTGTTTCTTCGTCGTGTGAGTAACATTTCCACAAAAACACTGATCAAAATTACTTGTGCTTCAAAAAGTTAAAAATCTTTCCCGTAGAAAAATCAATTCATGTCACATGCCAATGGTACAGTGTCTCAATTTTTCCAAAATTAGACCACGTTCCCTAGGATAGCATAAACGTAAAAAAAATTCGGAAAACTCCATTGACTTGTGCATTGAATTCGAAGATTTTATCCTCCAACAAAATGGCCGCCGTGGAGACATCTGCCTCCAAAGAGAAGTCACATGGTTCGCGCTCTAGTACTTATACCTCTATGGTTGAAAGCCAGGTTATATGCTACTTAATGCACTAGGCTGCAAGCCAGGTTATTGGTTTCTCAATGACTAGATTGCAAGCCAGGTCATAGGCTACTTGATTGACTAGATTGCGGGCCAGGTCATAGGGTTACTTGATTGACTAAATTGCAAGCAAGGTCATAGGTTACTTGATTAACGAGATTGCAAGCCAGGTCATAGGTTACTTAATGGACTGGGTTGCAACTGCATAGTAATGTGTATTGACACGCACATGGACTGTAATTCAATCCCTGTCAGGAAATGCCATTCATTATGAGGGGGCAGGAAGTCAATAACTATCGGTATTATAACTTCGATTCTGTCTCGGTCAATATCGCCCGATACGTTAACGTTGACTCTTTCCCGGTCACTATCAGCCGATATTCAAGCTCGATTCTATTTTCTTCATTATCATCCGATCTGTTGATCTCGATTCAGAATTGGCCAGCTGATACTCACCCTTCCTTCTGTGGATGAAATTTAAATGTATTTTTAACTTTAGTTTAATTGTATGTATATGCTGTATACCTTTTCTTTTTTTCTTCAGACAAGCAACAACAGCTTGTATCTCCTCCATAGCATTTGACATGGCAGTGAACACTGTTGATACCAATGATAATCCAATTGATATATACAATACTTTAACAAACCATAATGCTTTCTCACTCCCAGTATCAGGGGGCTGTCCCCTATTAGGTACCATATCTCCAAAGCCAATTGTTGCCAGTGCAACAAAACAATAATACATACTATCTATAAAAGTCCATTCTTCTGTTGCTTCATATAAACAACCACCAAGTAATAACATTATTAATTTCATTGCTATAGATACAAACATTACTTTAATATTTATATTTGTTAGTTTACTTGTACGACAGCATCTATTACTTATCCATTTTAACATATAAAATATACCAATTGTTATGTGTTCACCAACTGATGCTAATGCTAAAATGTTTAATGGTATACCAACAACTGCAAAGATCATTAGGAATAAACGGCCTTCTTGTGTCTGTGGAGTAATATGACCATAGCCTAAAGAATAAACAGATATGGAAATACTAACAATGAGTAGTTACCCACGTTGCTGGGTTAATCTAGATGACAAACACTAGGGAAACAATGATAAATATGTAATCATTATATAATAAAATTTATGTTTATCTAATAGCAGATAATATAGGGCTCTATGTCTTCATTTGACAGAGCGGTAAATAATAATAATATATGGCGATCGCTGTGAAATGCGTGAAACTTAAGTAACAGTAAAGAATGTGTATTCTTTGACTCTTTCGCCATATATTATTATTATGTAATCATTATATATAATCCTCTTATTTAATACTAATGTCTGTTTGTATATAAAACTGGCAATGAGCTACCAGCGTTGCTAGGTTATTTCAAATAATGCACAGTAGGTAAACAAATGATAATTATGTGATGACTATATATATAATCCTCTTGTTTAATACTGATGTCTGTTTGTATATAATACTAGCAATGAGATATCCGCGTTGCTGGGTTAATTTAAATGACACACTGTAGGTAAACAAATTATGAATATGTGATGACTATATAAAATCCTCTTATTTAATAATAATTTCTGTTTGTATAAAATATTGTCTAATTGTATTGGATTGGAAGTTATTAAATAAAGGGGTATCGGATTCGGATTCCCGATCAAATTGATAGAAGTGAAGCCTGTCCAAATGCTGTGTTAATGGGTCAGCAAAAGTTTCTTGTAACGTTCTATGACTTAATCATGTCTATATTAAAATATGTTTTTTTCAAATAGTTCCACCGGTAGTCATCTACGAAAGATTTAACCTTCCATACTCCTAGAAAATTTTTAATTTGTTTTTTTGACTTTTTGTAAAGGCCTGGCTTATAAATCAGAAACATTTAAATTTAGTCTGAATTTTCTCAAGCCTTTTGAAATGTAGGATTACTGTTGGCAGTGTCTGAGTGTATACTTTGCAATATATATATCTATCAGACGTATGTCCCCCTTATGGGCATGTCTGCTTTGACCAGAATTAAGACATACACCTAAACACCTGCGTATAGGGAAAGGGATATATCTGACCAGTATTTGAAAATTGACATCGTACTTTTAAAAAATAGCATTTAAGATGAATCGAAGAGATATCAGATTATTAAGTCAATTTACTGCTATCAGGAATTCAACAATCAATTTGAGCTTCATTTCTTAAATGTTTGACAAGTTTACGAGACGTGATACGTAAAAATGCTTTGATTTCAATTCTGTTTATATTTCACGTTCTCTTTTACGGTTTTTTTATTTTTCTATTCTTTAATTTATTTTTTAGTTTTCTAAATTATACTTTAACTTTGTAGGCATAGGAGAGAATAAATTGAGGGATTAATATTTTTTTTACAAATAAACCCTCTAGGGTTCGTCTTCACAATCATTTTAACTCACCTATAGTTGTAGTTACTGTACTTGCAAAATAAAGTGATTGGTAAAAATCCCATTTTTTATCTTGTCTTAGTCTTTCAATTTCGCGTTGTTTTACCAAATACTCATATTCATCCAATACTGTATACGAGACATTTTTCATTGTGTTCAACTCAATTCTTAATGCCATGATTGTACGCTGTAATACTGCAGTTGAGGATTGATTCTCGCAATGTTCAATTTGATAGAAAACAAGTGCACCAAATATTAAATAGGCAATAATAGCAACACCTCTTTTAACCATGACTGAAAAGGCTGCTCTACTACCTTTTCGTTCGTAACGTTGTACAAATTTTGGTACGCCATTGATATCGCTTACTTGAGATACACCTGAAGGGATAAAGAAGTTTTAAAACATTTATTTTTATGAGATCTATTAATTAGATCATGGAGCGTAGGTCTTACATGCTGTGGGGACTTGGTATATGAATTTTACATGCAGTTGGACCTTGGTGTAGTGGGTGTGAAGTTAAGCCTTGGCTTGCAGAGTCTTGGGCTAAATCCCTGGCAGAAGCACTATTGATTGGCGTTTTGAAGGGCATCCTGCCATTAAACTCACAGATGCTCTAAAAAAACACTAACCAACTAGCCAAACACAAGGATGATGATGATGATTGTTGTTATTGTTGTTGTTGTTGTTGCTTTTGTTGTTGCTGTTGTTGTCGTTGTTTTAATAATGTTGATATTGGTATTGGTGTTGTTGTTGATGTTTGTTGTTGTTGTTGCTGTTGTTTGTTGTTATTGTTCTGGTTTTTGGTGTTGTTTTTGTTCTTATTGTTCTCATCAATAGTGTTGTTATGATGATGGTATTTTTATTGCTGATTTTGTTATTATTTTCTTCCATGATTTGTTGTAGTTGTTTTCCGGTTATGTTTTCCAATATATCAAGAATTATGAGCTATTACTGTGCATTACAAGTTTCTAAAATTAACCTGCTGTACAAGGTAATTCCTAACTGCTGGTCAATAATGATTTGCGTGTGCGTTACATTATTACGTCGTTTCTGTCAATAATGTATGAGACGATTTCAAAGTATCAATATATTCTATTGTGGACTTTTTAAAGCTGGTGGCAAGCTTAATTTTTGAATTCATAAAATAAATCAACACCAAACTTAACATTCGATATTTATTTGCTTATTGGATTTCATTCAGTAAACTAGGCAGTAATATCGAGCCTATTTCTTTCATGCGAATAACTTTTGCTATTTAGTTTCATCTTTTGTATTTATAAAAGTCATAAAACAGAAAAATTATTATTTTGAAATAAATATACATTTTAATCAACCTTTTCTTTCCCTTTTTCTAATAAGTTGTTCAACTTCAATAACACTTGTTCCATCTTGTTCCAACGATACCATGTCTTCTCACACAAATTTTCATTACTCTCCATAATAAACTTTCAAAATGATCATTTCACCGTTTCATAATTATAATGAGCTATTTTTTCCATGCGATTTTTATTCGCTAATTATTAATCTGATATCTTTTGTTTTATTTTTCAATATGTCTGCACACTTTTCATCTTTATCATTGCATTCATTAAGCCGTTGGATTAAGATAAGTTTTTAACGTATGGACTATGGAAACACTGATATAACCATACAAATACGATAGCTTATATAAGATAGCGTTGTTAGCATTTAGACTCAAACAGAGTAGTATTTACACGACTTTTTAAATCACTATAGATAGTCTAATATAATATCAAAAGTCACGCAATGAATCACGCAGAATGTTAGGCTAAAATCTGTATGTAGACCATACTTTCAAGCCTTAATAACATATGTTGCTTTATTAGGCTTTGCAAATTCCATTTCGGATCGCAGAAATTTTAAAGGCTTGTAGACATTGCCTGACAATTGGTTTAGCCTTCCGGAATCCTGGAGCCTTTTGGCCTATAAATTATAGAGGACAATCAATTTATTTTCTAGCCTTCTGGAATCTAGGACTGCATCGAATATAACTTTGCGGGGACGACTATAAAAATGTTTTATATCATGAAAACATTTTCTATAAAAAGGATATATTTCCCTAATATTTTTTTAAAAGGACATCAATTATCCTTAAAAAATAAGAAGTAAAAAATCTACCCGGAACCATCTATTTGCAAGAGTTGAGACACGCAACTTTTGGAGCTCGAAAATCGCCATTTTCATTCTATTGTAAACGAGGTTTTGCTTTTGAACAAAAGGTTTTCAAATTCATAATATTATTTTCGCGGGCTTTGTTCAAATTTCTCGAGCCTGGGTTTGATGACGAAACGGAAATGGCGTTCATAATATCATGTGACTGGCATCTGTCTAATAAGAGCCGAGAGCGGCATATGAAGAGTGTCCTATAGCTCTTGTAAATAGATGACTCTGACTGTACCGCAATGGAAGAAACATCATACTACGTTAGACGTTGTAATATATTTCAAGTTTAACTACCTTTGACGAAATCATACAAAACTTCTTAATAACGAGTTGAAAATCACTTCAGTCATTTCTGATCGCATTATACCTAAAAGGTGTAGTTTTACTCCAAATATGCTTCTGTATTTGTAAATTTCTCAGAATTTCATAGTGTACTTTCATTAATTTTAGTTTAACGATAGCTAAATGTTCGTTAAAATCATGACTAGCACCTTGCAAAATCGTATTTTATTCGTGTACACTGTGTATAACCGCATTATTGTATTGCGTGAAATTATCATCCACATATTTATACATGTGAATTTTAGTGACAATATTGCTAGTACCAACATTCTATTTGATAGGTAACTCTCAAATCCTGTCTCAGCGAATGTGCAATAATTTACGTATACAGCTGTATATATATAAGCCAGATTCTAGCTTGGTTAAACAGACTATATTGCTTAAAATATACTGTTTTATCACTTTTGCTAGAAAGAAGTCATTTTCAACTTTTCTTCAATGTTTCCTTTTCACAAGACCTGCATTACAGAAGTTAAATTCAAGGGCTTGAAGAAGAACAATTGCTTTTCTTGGAAATCAGTAAACTTTTACCATGTTTTTTTTTGCTACAAAGCCGTCTATTTGGCGCATGCATAATATGAATAGTAATTTTGGCGTATTTTACAGATATTTTACAAGAAGCTCAGATGCTATGTAATTTTTTTTTGTGTGTGGCTGATAACATGTCGCATTATAATTATATCCCATTCTTTATACGCAATAATTTATGCGATTTTAATTTATGTATTTATAACTCACTAGTAAAGTGAACCCGCTCCGCTGGGTGAAGTTTGAATATAAAAAATTGAAAATCTAATTGCTAGAAGTTAGCACAAATGATAAATAAACAATCGAACTGAAGGTCAGTCGGGTGCGTGACGAACATGAGAATGTAGTTCGTTCTTTCTATGGAGCCGCAAGAGAAGTCCTACGAAAAAATACGCTTCAAGCCGTCAATCAATTGAAGGAATATAAAGATATGAACATAAAACATGGCCTATGTTGTCGCAAAAAATTATAAGATACACCCCACTGATAGTATGGATTTGATACGTTTGCCATGAGAAGCGTGAATCTCGAATACAGTATAGATACAAACAGACATACATCGACGTTTATATAGTAGACTATAAAGTTGCTGAAAGTTATAGAATCGAGTACTTCAATATTATATTAATTATAATATTTCGATATGTAATGATTATATATGATAAACAATTAAAAGTATCATTTCAATGTTACCATAAAGTCACTGCATATTCATCGTCTAAGTTTTTTATTTTATTTACACAAACCTTCATGAATTTCACCATTAACTCTCCATTGGCTATTGTCAATTTCTGCTGTTGCTAGAAACATCTTTACATATGAATATATTATCAATTAATATTTTTACAATAAATTCCCTCTCAAGCAATCAAGATAATAGCGTGTATTCTAATAGGTAAAATCTTCATAATATCGATACCTTATTACCTAATTTAGTTTGTTTCAAATTTTCAAAGATATATTTAATCATATATTTTTCAATTTAAGTAGTTTATCCTTCCTTTGTTAACCATAACATATGATTCCACGCAACTTCATGTCGAGTGTAATTGTGGTTATCAAGTTTGTTTCAAACTTTTCTATATCCAACCATGATGTATTATTATTCTTATGAATTTTATGACAGTATTTTCAAAATTAATTATTTGATTAATCGATCCGCGCTGTTATGAACTTTGCTATTCATGATTCGATAAAGTAGCTGGACGTTGTATATTCTTTTTTCTTCGTAACATTTGAAAACAGTTTTGGAACAATAATCTTGTAAGTCTTTTTATAATTATGTCCATGTTTCGAATTTAATTATTTCTCTATGGCAAGTGTTTTACTAGGGTAAAGATTGTCGTTCCAAATTTCTTAATTGCAAGTTTAATTACTGTATATATATATACTAGTACATAAGCAAGGGATATACTTGTTTCTGCCCATTATAGACACCGTTAGTACTTATATATACTCAGAGAATATAAGATTTGATTTCCCAATCACAGCTAAGACAAAGTTGATGAGTTAGCAAGGAAGAAAAAATTACCAAAATATCATATAACTGTTTTATAAAATATGTCTGCTTTACCAGACTGCTATAAATGCCGAAGTAGCAAGCTATGCGTAAGGCTAAATATAGTAAACACATAACGTTGTATGCTAGAAAAACATGTTAGATTGTGGGTTAGATATACAGTATATCTAATACTATTCTTTTGTTTTACATTATACCTATTTGTTAATTGTTTGTATATATTACACTTTCTTTGTTTTAGTAGAACACGTAACATTGAGTTGAGGCTCAAATGTTCTGAAATTCCTAAAATTAACAGCCTTTGAATGTTACCTAATTGTTCATAATTTTTGTTGAAAATACATGTATAACTCAATAATTTTATTAACAGATCTTATATCTTAAAAAGGAATACCTGCAAAACTAATCCTCGGAATGTTGCTAATTTGTTCCTACATTTCACATAATCTGAGCCTACATCTACTAGAGAGTGTGTTCTTACATATAAAATACTTTAATTTTCGAAGTATGGAGTACAAGTTTCATATTCGCCACAGTATTGAGAAAATCGTCATTTCAGTATTCAAACAAATACTTTCTTGTTATGCAAATAGCAAAGAGACATTCAATTTCTACGTAATTCTACTGGATAAATACAATTGAAGCATCTATATTATAGTAAATGTAAAAGTTTAATCAAAATCATCGCTCTTGTACAAATATTCATGAAAATAGAAACACAGCAAATTAAACTGATAAAAGTTGAAAAAATTAGAAGATCAAATTATTAACTTTCTTAGATCTACAAATCCGAATCCGGGATCCGAATATAGAACTTTCTTAGCAATTGGGAGGTTGAGTCCTAACTGCGTGTATATAGTTTCAAAGATTCATGAACAAACCCCTATAGTTATACGAAAGAAAAAAAATAGTTTATTTTGCTTTATACCTATATGAGTAATTTTCTAAAAGTTGTTTCCCTTCAAAATGATTAATCTTCTCATAGAAATCGCAGTTTAACTTTCTATGAATCATTTAAACCATATGTACACAGATGTTTCGTGTTTTTTAATTTTAATTTTAACATATAATCCTTCTAATTCTTCAATTTATTACTTTTTTTTCTTTCTATAATAAAATCTAAATTCCTTATTATCGGCTTTGTCTATCATATATACTCTTCCTTCCAATCTACAATGCTTTTAATCGTGTAGGTCCTTGTGACCTGGCCAAATATCAAGCCAACATTCTACCAGTAATTTGCCAGCATTTTCACAACATCGATGCTAAATTCTCGTCAAGTGCTGGCCAGATTTTGGCTTATTTGGCAAGCAATACTAGCTCACTCACTCCAAAATGGAACATATAGATGCCAAATTTTTATTGATATAGTTAGATGTGTTTATTTATGGATTTTGTAAAATATTCACCCGTCAATGTTCTTTACCATTCTTTGCATTAGTACATTTTCGTTTTATAAATTGGAAAAAAATGAATTACTGGTTCTTCCTTGG
Organism: Haliclystus octoradiatus; assembly: GCA_916610825.1. Classification (NCBI taxonomy): domain Eukaryota; kingdom Metazoa; phylum Cnidaria; class Staurozoa; order Stauromedusae; family Haliclystidae; genus Haliclystus; species Haliclystus octoradiatus. The sequence continues at coordinate 17,943,895 of OU744453.1, read as the reverse complement.
ATCTTCTTTGATACTGTCTCTCGTTGTTTGTTGATAAAAGTTTTCACCGCTGTTTAAGGAAACCTTCCTGCAGTGGAACGGAAGCCTATAAACATCAATTATGAAATATGGAAATTGACTACTACATAATTAACATTTGACCTTTGTAATTGATTTATATGAATGCTGCAATTTCTTTGTCAATACGTTTTATGATTTTATACAGTACACGGCGTACAGAGGTGTACAGAATCAGAATTTCCAGACATTCCAAATCCAAAAAAAGTCCATATATATAAGCATTTGCATCCGAGTCCGGCTGCAACTTCATCCTTTAAATTATTCCATATTGGAATTATGCGATGAGTAAAAAGTACTTGTGGCACTCAATTTAACGCTACTTAGCGGTTGACTATGAACCCGGAGGACGTATTTGGAATGTTTTTTAATAAAAATTGTTGCAGGTTGAAGGTCAAGACAGCATGGTTGAGGATTTTAAGTACCATGACAATGTCATTAAATATTTGCCTATATTCTATAGTGATTGCAGATTAGAATTATTGGTAAGATTTATATACTTTAAGCATGATAATAATGTTAAGGATGAGATGATGATGATGATGATGATGATGATGAGCATGTTGTCAGGGCCGTCCCGAGGAAATTTTTTTCAAGGGGGTGTCGAGCAATAATTTTGCCGACTTTACCGGAGTCTGATCCGGATATTTAACCGTAAATTGGACAAATTAAGGTGCGGTTATCCTGAGTTAAATCCGCCACAAAAAGGCTGGCCATGCGTGTTTAAATTGTACATCGACCTAGAGTTATCATCGGAATACTTTCCAAACATAGTGATAAAAAGTTTTCAGGCCATATTTTCAAGAAATCCCATCGGGCCCAGAATTTCTCTCGTCTGTCCTGATCAAACACCAAAGGTTGAATATCATTGTCTCCATATACAGTATTTATGATTTGTGTGGACATGAACAGATGGACACGAATTAAAAGAACTCTCTTTCTACTCTTAGAAAGCGAACATCACAATATTCTTTTGCCATTTCTTCCCTCTTTTGCCGACTGGAGACATTTCAAGGAAGATTATTTTTTAAATATTTTTGTACAAATGTCGTAACCTTTAAATTTTATCTTATAACCTTTTTAATTTAGCTAGATAGTTCTAGATGCCTTGTAAATAATTTAGTAGCAAGTCTTTTTGTAAAAATTTTTATCTTAATAACCTATTTTAACTTTTTAACTGCTTTTCGTAAGTGGTAGCCACAAGTTTCCCTGTATTTGCATGTCACCATTGTTGACAAAATAAAATACATACATACATACATACAAGATTTGCTGACTGACCAAGTCGCCAGGGGGTGTCACGCCCCTGTTACCCCCAGATTAGGGACGGCCCTGCATGTTGTTAAATTCTTATTAAGTTCAACTTTCAAGGTGTTTCAGATTTACAAGATTATTTTTGTCCCAATTGACACAGGACACTGGACACACAAAATCATTTTGCTCAAAACAAGATCTACATATTATCTATCAATTATGCTAGTATCAATGGTTCTGTATCCCCTACAGTATATATGTACACCTTCAAATAACTTGTAATATTATAATTAAAAAATTATCAAGCATTTTGATTGGTTAATTCTCAATACTACGCGTAGCCATCCAATAATTGTAAGTAAGGTTTGATAAATTCTAAAAACGTTCACGGATTCTATTCCTGTTTTGTTATCCAAACAAGATTAATTATCGGTTAACCAGTGGAGACATTTTTTAATTAGTTTGGAATATTATGTAAAAGCTGCTCAATACATACATATATTATATAGTAGATATATAACCTACTGCATTGCCCACTACTTCCGTAGTTTGAGCACTCTGGTATGGCACAGATGAATTTTTTTCATGTGATGATTTTTTTCACCACATTGATAACTTATCTTGACTTATTTATATACCAAAGTCAGTTCCTTGTTCGCTCACTGAGCAGTACTGATGAAAACTAATGGCCAGAAACATGTACTTGTCTGCTGCTATGTGTGTCTCAATTGCGCATTTTGAGCACTATCGACTTGGGATGTGTCTATACTATTTGCGATATGCATTGCCCACTCCTTCGGTAGTTTGAGCACTCTGGTATGGCACAGATGATGTTTTTCATGTGATGAAGTTTTTCACCACATTGATAACTTATCTTGACTTAGGTATATACCAAAGTCAGTTCCTTGTTCGCTCAATGATCAGTACTGATGAAGGCTAATGGCCAGAAGCATGTACATGTCTGCTGCTATATATAGCCTATAAGTAGATTGTTCATGAATTTCTTCTATAGTAAATGTTGGTATAATATTATTCAACATTAAATTGATTTTTTATTTTTTAAATTCAATTTGCATTGATTTTCTCAGATTCAACATCATAAAAAAATTAAGGCTAATTAGTTATATAACCCTATAGCTATCATTAAACTAGTTATATAACCCTATAGCTATCATTAAACTAGTTATATAACCCTATAGCTATCATTAAACTAGTTATATAACCCTATAGCTATCATTAAACTAGTTATATAACCCTATAGCTATCATTAAACTACAGTATAATCTAGTAGATTAATTACATTTAGAAGAATTTTGTAAATTCAATAGAACTAAATATTCGATGCTGGGTAACTCCACTCCTTAAAGTTACAACTGACAAATGTATCTGGTTGGCTAAATATCAGCAAATACCAATTTATCTATCGAGTAATTCCATAGTGGAGCAGTTTAGCAGAGAGTGTGGTAACCTCCAAAACATCAATTTCCTTCAAATCAAAATTGAACACTGTTGATCTAAATGCCTTCTGTAAAGTTAATTAACAATCTATATGAACTACTAGTATAGTTAACACAGTAACACATTTTAATTTTATGCCTTCTTTATGTATTTGAAGGATATATATGTAAGTGGAAGTTTTAATTTCCTTTAAAATCCGGTCAGTATTTTATACAAACAAACAACTACCTTCCTCTGACTTATGAAGGAACCTTGTAGTAAAATAATTAATGTGGAGAAATTTTTGCTAATTGGAAGGATTTTGGAGGGTGAAACTTTTTATCAGACTGTATACACTTGATGTTCAGAGCATCACCCCGTCTGAATTTCCATGCTGATTTGTTGGAGAAGTTTCTATAGCATATGCAATATACAATAGTTATTTCAATAAATCTTAGTCAGACAAACACCTTTACCATCGAGTGCAGTTTCAATGTCGTATAAATTTTTCATTTATCATTTTATTTAAAATTATCATGGTAGATTTGTAGTAAATCTACAAAGGTACAAATGTACAAAATTTTGAAAATCGGTTGAAACAGAATTTACACGTTGTGTTCATTACTTTGCTACGACACTAGTTCCGGTGCACATTTTTCTTATTTTTTTTCTTAATTTATTTTTTTTCTTAATTTATTTTTTTTATTAATTTGATTTTTTTATTAATTTATTTTTTTTATTTTTTTTATTAATTCATTTTTTTTATTAATTTATTATTTTTATTTTTATTTATTTTTTGCTCGGGATTGGCTCTAAGCTCTAGCAACCAACCAACCAGCTTACCCGGTTTGTTGTGAAGTGATCAATCAACAATAAAAAATGTCGTTATCTTTAAAATGACTAAAGAAAAATCCGAAACGTTTCACGTAATAATAATTATTATAGATAAACGCTGGCATTGACTTTTGCTATATTGGAGGCATATATGCTATGACGTTATGAGTGTTCTCTTTGCTATGTTTTGTGATTTTGTTCATAACACATAATATATGATCATAGACTTGTATGTGATGCTCCGTAAAGTAAATTTCTTTATTTTTATTTTTATTTTTTTGTTACTAGATAAATTCAAACATTATCAATACTTATGTGTTACAATGAATACTTCATTAACTTTAAAACTAACAAATAAAACTCAAATCAATGAACACATAATGCCTATAGCATTTCTTTAGTTTTTCAATATTATCAAGGTATTATTGTGATAAATTTCCAATAATTTTATTGAAGTAATTATACTTATGTAATTATGTGTTATTAGTAATGATTATTCTCGTATTATTATTATTATGTTATTTGCCATTGTGTTTAATCAATTTATTGTTTAAGTTTTTATTGTTATTGAAATATTTTTCTCTTTAATAATTAAATTTTGAAATCTATATTTAATGATAAATTCGGATATTAATAACAAGTCTCCTACGCTAAGAATTAACTCAACATATATATTACGTAACAGAAAATCATTATGCTTGAATCAAGAGAAGAATTCTTAAAATAAAGAAAAATTACTTGGAACAAGAATATTTGATCTTGTCAATATTACTATAGAATTTTTTCTAAATTTCTTAAAATAAGCATAAGATTTAACATGACTAAAAAATGTTTTAAACTTCTAATCCATATTTTCTGAAAGTTTCTTAGTTTCTCGTGTATGTATTTCTTGGATTAATAAAAATACAAATGAAGCTTGATATGAATTTTCTTGTGCTGGAATGTATAATTAATGCCTTTTATATTGAATAATATAGATGTGTGAGGCTATTTTATTTATTATAATTATAATTTACTTTCATTACCTGTTAATCTTGATGAAAATATAACGGTTCCAACAAATATTGCTCCTAGCATTTTCTTATTATAAATTACTTGGTTCTTCTATTTCTTTTTCATTTCTGCAAAAGTTCTATGTTGAAATATTTACTGCCAATAAAAATCAAATATAATAAACGTATACATATGAGATCCATCCTCTATACTTTTATTTACGTGGTTAATGTGGTTTAGTGTCGTTCTTTGTATTCATTGAGGGTGTGTATTCAACATTTCTTTCTTTCAATTAATTTATCTTGTGGTTTGAATTCGTATTGAAAACTTAGTGTGATATGTAATGTCTACCAGCGTTTCACCAATTATCAACACAAAAATTGAACTAAATGAGTGTTTTCTTATCGTATTTACGGTGGATTTCCATTAGATAAATAATCGTTTTGCATACCATTTATTTTCATTGTAAAAATATCTCCTATTTATAAGTATATGTGTCGTACTGCTTTGTGTTAAGTTACTTGAGATATTCGTATGTCTCTAGTTAGTTTTCATAATGAGGTCATTTGAAAATGGTTTGACAGCTGTTTCTATGTCGGTATATATACAACAACAAAACATAGATCAATCTCGATCATTGTAATACTTAAAACACTCATGCGCGAGTCTGACTTGACTGGCTTGCTTGCTCTGTTATGCCGCAATTGGATAAGTGTATGGCTAGCTGCAAAAAGCGGACAAAAGAATTTGTATAGCAAAAGTAAAACAGGACAAGTCAGGCGTCTGGCGTGATACTTTAATGGCACCTGTTATATATATTATCTCGCGATTGCTAAATTATATACACGAGTAACATTTATTTATAATTGTAAACTAATGAATATAACCATAAATAAGTATCAAAATTCACATTTGATAGTTATGCAATTCAAATTACCTTCATCATCATCATCATCAACATCATCGTATATATTCAAAAAACTTTCAAGTTACAAACAATTACAGATACAGATAATGAACAGATTGTTCATCTCATTTAAAATTATCAGACGGCTCAACTTCATCTAATTGTTGCATAGTTTTCATTTTCAAAAAATTTAATATTCATGAGATTTACTTGTTGAGCGAAAAGACAAATTCATGAATGAAAACAAGTTTTGGAATTCAAATCGCCCGAAGGTCAACTCAACCTTGACTTAAACTTTTATTCTAATCATAAATATCATAATGTAAAACATAAGACGAGGACGATCTTCTGATGGCGGATGGGATTATCCACGAGGAGTTCCATTATGAGTAGCATCAACTTCATATTAAGTAAAAATAAATAGAATAAAAAAGTAATATAAATATAACTTGTAAACCTCTCCTTTGTATGTTCTCCATAAAAATTTGTTTTGAAATATATCTTATTGTTATAAAAAAAAAGTAGCTGCGGCGTACCACTGCATGGTGTCACGGCTAGGATCAGCAGAGAGCATTCACAATCATAGATCTTGGTCACCATTCTAGAAATAGAAGAGTGATACGGCAACGGCAGCTTTTAGTAGTCTGGTACTGTAAGGTGATATAGTCTCAATATCGTATACTGTTCTTTTTTCTCAATCATGATTTGAGCGAATCGACAATCGATAGATTTGTGTTTGAGCCTAGAACAAGCACATTCATACTACTTATTTACATTTTTCTTTCCAAAACGCTAATTGTAAATAGAAATTTTAGTCAATATAAAACAAGCTGGACGAAATGATAAATGAAACCATTATAGCTAAAAAATGTCGAAATATTTACAAGTTATTTTAGATTAAAAAGAAAGCATTGTTCGTAGTTTGAGTGAAGCAAAACCTATGAACATGAAGGATAGAATCGGCAGGCGAGAAGCAGTAATATGATACCTATGGAGATACGTTTTATCCTTTACATCGGAAGATTATACTCAGAAATTAAACAACGAGTACGGAAGAGCAGACTAAGCTTTTGAGGAGTACAAAGCCTTTCGACTTATCTGAATGGGATATGAAATTTTGTTAAATCTTTTTTGCAAACAGCCTCCGTGTTTTCATTAATATGAGAAATTTGTAATTTTATAATACAAAAACAATTGAACAAATTTCTGATTCTTTCAACCTGCAGTTAAGATGAGGTATTGTTTTAATTGAATCTAGAAGCTGGGTATGGAATTTATAGGAACAAATTTAGTGGGTGATAAAATGTTCAAGATATTTGAAAAGTTAGTCCGCCCCCTCTCCATCGCTAATATTGACTGACCCCTAATGTTTTTTAGTAGAACATGGCTAATATAGTACTGACAACGCTAATTACAAATAACATTTTGCTTCTTGACAAAATGTCAACATGTGAAATATCAATCAAATGCTGCCAGGTCTATCGGTGTAAATAGTGAACGATTAAGCAAGCATAATGCAGATCATCAAATAACAAACAATCACTTTTTTACATTTTCATTGTGTTTTCACAACACTTTCGTGCCATTTTCATGGTTTTGGTGTTGGTAGTGAGTTCAGCTTATTTTTTATCGTATCTGAACACCACGAAGTATATCACTATGACGGCAGATAATGGCCCAGCAGAATTAAGGTGTGTTAAATGGTGTGGTGTGAGCTGCTGTTAGTTGACAATGAAAGACGCTATGTCGAGCAATCTGTTCATTTTTGATCAGCAAAATCGCGTTAGTGAATTATGTTCAAAAGTTCCATTTTATACCAGATGGAGTTTCTTTTATGGTTGTGATGATCATCTGGTCAACTTCAATGCATATTCCAGACTTATAATTCATTTGTGGTTTATGATTAGTTCAATTGATAATTATATTTTTATGTGTTTACGATTCTAACTGGCGCTATCGGTTGTGTTTCCAAATATATATAAATTGTATTGTTACAAGCATGAAACAAATTTAGACTTTGTGGTTTTACAAAATTAAATTATAAAAAATAAACATGTCCAAACACCTGCAGCTGTACTAATAAAATTATTTTTATTTTTATTACAAAAATATTTTTATATAATTCTTATTAATTTAAACTATTCAATAACTTATACTCTTTCATTCTCAAACAATGGCAATATTATTTTAAACGAACTACATGCACTGACCAGCATGCATTGCTTAAGTAAGAATGATTAGATTCATTGTGACCCTGCGGAGACGTGTGACATTTACAATACCTTAATATGATTTACTTTTCAAATTTGTGATTTTTTGTTGTTGTCGGAGGATGGCTTGCATAATATGGTTAAATCATTATCCTAAATAATGAGAGAAAAAAAATTTGGGTTGAATAACCAAAGTGAGAGACAAAGTATAAAATTGCCAACAGTATAAAGCATATCGCAAGTATATCACAAAAAAATTTCATAGCAAAATATACCCTAGCATTTTGGGGGGGATTTTAAAAATATACCCTTTAATATTTGAACAACCCGTATACTACAGGAGAAATATACCCGTAGCCCCGCCCCCAGGCTCCAAATTCTAAGGAAATTGGAAACTTTGAGGCCACAGCTTTTTAGTCTTGATACTTTGTCATATATATGCATATACTTTGCTATACAAGTGAAATGAAAATCGTTATGAAATTTACATGTCATAGGTTTGTGTAGGATTTTATGAAATCGTGTAATTTCCCAAAGTGGCACATCCCCGTCAACCTATAGGAAGTTACTCGCCGGGATCCAATATCTTTTAAGCTAAGTTGTATATGCAAGTTTAAAAGCAGTGCAAGCCAAGGACCGGTCAACTCCAAGATCATTGACATCAAGTCACATGAATTTAATGATTTGCGCTGTATAGGAAGAACTGCTCTCGAGTGCTGAATCCAGGCATATTATACTGTCTACTAGGAAAACAAGAGTTTATAAAATATGAGTTGAATACGGTTTCTGAATTTTATGTTTCAATTGACAGCTTTATTTGCATACTAGAGTCAAACCTGTTATAACGGTCACCTCTATACAATGGCCGTTATAGTGAACTACGTTACTGAATAATGATCGTTTTGTAAATAAGTTATGTTCTATAGGTGCACTGGTATCTCAATGTCAGGATGTACGCACGTCGTGTGGGAGACTATAGGGTTCGGCTCGTGTACATCCGTTTATGTCCCCCAACCAGAAAACAATCGTGTATTGTCAATCACAATTGTTCACGATTGATAATATAGCATTTTATGCATGGTGAGCTATGTTCCCATGCGCATAAAACACGACCTTTACTTCGCCACCCACGATCTCAGCTAAGCACAGCTACACTCTGGGTTCCTTCTAATGCTTGGAACGAGCCCGCGGAGTATTGAATACCACTAATTTGTTTCTTAACTGATCCTTCGAGTATCTCTCAAATCTATTTTCAAATTCGTGTGTATCTTATAGTTCTATTCGATGCTATGATCTTGGAACCGATCCGAGTCGGTTTAATACCCATGTTTTTTTTATTATTCTTTTACACTCGATCGATTGTATAGATGCATATACTATTACTTGTGATATTGAAAGAGTTGAAGTACGTGGGAAAATATTCAAAATTCGAAATTCACTCTTCTTCCTTTCTCAGGTCTCATCTGGAAGTGGTGCAAGTCAGTTGAGTGGCGGGCTAACGAATGCACAAACTCAAAATGCGTCAATTGTTAATTCGCTGTGTTATTTGCACGAAGGAGCAACGAAGGTACCAGAAAATCTGAAACTTTTACAAGTGAATGCTATTGACTGCAATGTTATAATCTAATACTATTATATAGCTACAATTGAACAAACTCGATGTAGATAGATTGACAAATATATGCATATTGCGGGATTATGACCTTTACTGGATTAATTCAATAGAGTAATGCTTATTGTTTATGACTAAAACGGGGACTGAATTGGCTACTGAAGACAGATGACCTTAAATAAAGGGTCGATTCATTAGGATATTGATGTCCGTATGCTAATAAAGTGGCCAATATAGAAAGGTTTTATTCAATAGAATAATGACGAAGTTCCCACTAGAAACAGATGAATGCTGTATAGAGGTGGCTGCTGTAAAAGGTTTGACTGTACATTGAATCGACCCTTTATTTAAGGTCACCTGTCTTCAGTAGCCAATTCAGTCCCTGTTTTAGTCATAAACAATAAGCATTACTCTATTGAATTAATCCAGTAAAGGTCATAATCCCGCAATATGCATATATTTGTCAATGTATAGTGTCATATTCATGAGAAAGTTATCTATTGTTATGGCAAAAATACAATGAAACCTGTATATAACAGCCAGCTATTACAGATAAATAATTTAACCAGTATTCAATATAATCATGATGTCCGTGTGCTGACGATGTGACCACTATAGAAAGGTGGCTGCTGCATACAAATGACCGTTCTAACAGGTTTTACTGTATGTGTTGAAGTTGATTCTGATTCTCAAATATTCAGCATAAAAATATGCACACGAAGGTCGCTGCTTGTCCTTTAAAGGTATTTTATTCATGTGTTACTTGTATAGGTTTCAATTAATTATTGTTTCAGATTTTGTCAACTCTGACAGATCCTCCTATTGATGCTGTTCGTGCAATAGAGACTGCATGCCAGGTAAATCCTGTTCTGATTAATGCATAATGAAAATGGTGCATTCTATATCATCTAATATTTGGAGGCTTGTTTTCATTTTTTCTATATGCGTAAGTCAGTTTCACGCATGCCCAGGATGGTATCTCAAGTTCGAAATGTTGTACGTGCGAAATTTTATTCCCAAAGTAGAAATCATTCCCAATTCAATTCGCTCTATGGACCATCAAATGAGAGTATAGACCGGTAATTACTTAAAGATTTTCCTTCTGATAACCTTTTTCGAATCATTTTTCTTATTCATTTATTTTAAATCAAACCTTTCCAGCAAACCTAAGTTTCAAGTTGCCAGACTTTAACAACCCCGTCATAGGACAATAATGATAAATGCTCTACTTTAATATAAATTAAGATAAAAAATTATAATCTAACCAAAACTGTAACTCAATTGTTCTCATCCTTTTTGATTTATTTTTCATGTTTTTCAATATTTTTATCGCTTTTTGTTTTTCTCATTATTTTAGGATTTACTTGATGTCGTAAGCACAACCCTTGATTTCCTTCTTATCGCCGTTCAACAATCACTTGATAATAAAGTAATGCGAATTCACACGGAGAATTTTGCAGTGTAAGTTGATTGAAAATAAAAGACTGGATAGAGCGTTCCAGTAGACAAATTAACGTGAAGGTTCGATGGTGACCGTTTCAAAACGCACAAAATGCACTCAGTAATTGTTCTCAGTTTGACCGACGTTTCGATGATTTTCTGTCATTTTCATGTTAGTGAGTTATACATACTGTATCAACCATTGTGTTTTAATTTTAGATCATTGCCTTTACAAGCTGATAATGATCATAGTGGTCCTCCATGTTCACCTTACATCAACGTTATAAAGGTGTGTCATTACTTCAAACCTTTTCAGGTTTTGATTGAAAACATCTGTGATAACCCTGATTGTTAATACCAATAATTCCTTGATTAGAGCATATAGTGACCTTTAGAATATTATATATGTTGTAGTGACTACGATTACAAAAGGAGTTTATAAGCTTTCGAATTCCAAATTTCATATGAATTTTATTACGGTATCAAAAAAATTATCAGCTCAATAACTGAAACTAATTAATTTTCTGATTTACTGAAATAGGCGACGGTTGACAGTATCATGCCACCGGATTCACCCGAAATTGCAATTCCCTCTGGACCATTCCGTCCGTCGTCAGAAGATGATACTCAATTAATGTTTAATGTTCTAGGTAAAGCCAAGGCGGAGTAAATTTGGGGAATATGAACGACAGTCGACCAAAGCCCTATTGCTCTGCCATCTTAGCGAACTCTTCCTGTAATTGTATAATGACTGCCGCTTAATACCAGATGAAATTGTACAAGGACAGAAGTAGTCAGAGAAAAAAACTAGAGATTTTGATTATATGATTATATAAGATATTTTTATAACTAATCAGTCTGGCCTCAGGAAGAACAATGGCTAGAAAGTGTAAAAAGGTCAACTCAGAAAATTTGGCAATCACTTCTTTAAGGTCTTCAAGGTCTTTAGTTTTTGCGACATACTTTTTCATGTCAGTTCATTCATTATCCTCAGCAGACCAGAGGACATATGTTGAATATTCTTAACTCCAGTTAACCCAAAAGCAGAAAACATTTTTGTGTGAGCCTCACAGTGGTTATGTCAGCATCCTCGTTTCGTCCATATAGGCCACTTTATTTAATCCAACCGTGCTACCATATTGCCTTACAGATTAAATTTACATGTCATAGGTTTGCAGTGTAAGATTTATGGGGTCATGTAATCCCCAAAGTGGCACCTTCCCATCAACCTATAGGGAGGTACTCCCTGGGATCCAATATCTTTTCAGTCGAGTTGTGCATGCATACACGTTTGAAAACTGCTTGCCAGCTTCAAATCAGTCCAAGCAAAATACCGGTCAGCTCCAAGATCATTGCCATCTAGTCACATGAATTTAATGATTTGAGGTGCATATAGAGAATTGCGCTTGAGTGCTGACTCTGGGCGTATTATACTGTCTACTAGGAACTGCTCTCTGTAGTCAGCAATAGATTGAAAAAGCCTATGCCGTAATTCGATGGTTTCTTTTCCCATGTTTAATTGCGAAAGAATGGACTTGTTTTTCAATTCAACAAATCTTATGTCATTTCTTTTTACTTTTATTCTCGAACTGAATTATTATCTACCCACTTTTTCTATCCCTCATTCTCTATACATTGGTGTCAATCTCGCTGCGCTAGTTTTTTCACGGAATCGTTTTGCCAGGAAATATAAAAACAGGTCCATTGTGCTCCAATCATAATGACGAAGTATTATATTAATAGTATGACTTGATATTGCTAATCACAGCTCTATTTTTGCGAGAGCAATATACAATATATTTTGACTACTGAGCAATTGTGACCTATAAATGCTTATATACAACAACAAAAAAACAGAATTCCGATAGTGGGCCAGCTTGACAAACGTAATTAAAATGCCAACTTGGAACGCCAAACATTTCTGTCTATTCTGCGTCAGAATATTCTCCATCTATATCTGTAATGCAATTTCATTTTTATTTTCACTGTAGAATTTTATCTCTCACATGGAAACAGATTACTTTTCATTATACGAGTGTAAATCAGTCTTATTAAAAAGGTGCGTATTGTATTATGTATATATACATACGCCAAATCTTCATCTATCGAAGGTAACTTAATTAAAACCTGATTCGAATTTGGAGTCATCATCATCATCATCATCATCATCATCATCATCATTATCATCATCATTATCATCATCGTTTATTCATTTATATCATTATTCAGAAAACTTTAAGTTTACATCAAACTTTTTTTCAAAGGACTGATTAGGCTATACATTACAACATACATATATATATAAGCAGGAAATAAAACACTAACACAATGTAAGAGGTATTTAGTATTTACTTACATTAGAAACTAGAGAGCTAAATATAGTTTTAATCATTTCATCATATGGTTCTTGAGGAAGCATTTGAAACAGGTCCTTGTTTAGACTTCTTTCATTGCATACGGCAGATCATTCCATTTGTGAGCAACATTTGTGAGTCGAGATGCATCAAGAAAAGTCGGCAACGTTCGATCAAAGACCATTGACGAATTCGAATAGAAAACATACCATGAGGACATCAAGTTTCATGTCCCGTGAGACCCTAGAATTGAAGAGTGTGTGGGTTCGACTGGATACTCGTACTGATTCCAGATTCTGCTCAAGCGTCAAGGGTATATTCGAATGAACCACCATCCGGTACATTTCAGGCAATAAGTACTGCAGCTGTGCTACACAAATCATTTCGGTATTTACACTGGGTTCGACTGGATGGAATGTTTGTTGTGTGCTATGTTCAATTCTTTCAAAAGGTTCTTCCGTATAACTAAAATTATGGACCTAACCACTGCCCTATATATATACGGCTAATTTTCATTACACTGTATACACGTAGCGTTTACACGTAGCGTTTACACATAGCGTTTACATACACGTTTACATTTATATTGGCCCTCGTTTCCTCTTCATTGACGTGCCATTGGAAACTGTGGGATGAGATAGAGTCAGACTAACCAATATATACTCTGGATTCATTTTCAGATTGGTTCCAATTGCTGGTCGTCTCTTCGAGATGTTTATACGCCACAGCTGTCTTCTGCGGGATATTTCTGAAGCTGGACGATTGAGACTTGCCACAGATATAGCACAGGTATAGTGATATCCAATTACTATTTTCCTAATAGAAAACATATTTTTATATTCAACGAGACGCACCAATATACGACGCTAATGTATGTTAATGTTAAAGGGGGTGTTTATCAAAGCTACAAAGCGTGTGGTCGACTACTATTTATTGATCCTGGGTTTTGTTTATCTGATAATGTGTGTAGATTCTGTAAATAAAGTAAAAAGCTTGGAGGACCGCATATGGATTTTCGTAACCAGCACCGGCGTTTCTATGGAGCTTTACGGTTATGTCAGGTGGGAATTCACGATATCGGATAGAAATCGTACCGGATTAGTATTGCGCACTGATCTATCAATCTTAGTACCCCCCGCCGCAGTAGTCGAAATGCAGCAAGACCTATGGCATGAAAAATTATTTTAGCAGTATCTTGAGGGATAAATTTGCCAAAAAAATTCAACACGGCCAGACCGTGAATAATTTTTTTCACCATTCGTTAATGTTTTAATAATACAATGGAACTGTTTGGCACGTTGAAGGACAACACACCCGTCACCATGCTGACCGAATACCATGAGATACAAAATACGTACAGTTTTCAGCTTCAGCTCAGACAGTCTATGAAGGTACAAACTCGCATAGTACATTAGTGCATTGGGTTAGCCGGCCCACAAGCTTTATACTGGATTGCTTTTTATCTCATCGGAGTGAAAAAAATACGTACATATGTTGGTAGATGCACATTCCATTTGATTGTTGGAGCACTGTTCAGATGGTATTTCCTATTTTAAATTACTTTCTGTCAATGATAAAGAGAAATGACAGAAATAAAACAATAATAAATGCGGAGACAAAATAAACAAATATCTTCGTGCAGATATGAAGCTACCCGTGCAGTTCGGCCCGACTTCATTTGTGTTTGAGAATACTCCACATAGGATTTAAATTTTAAACCTATATGTAAATTTAGCACAAGCAACTAACCACCAACCTTTCACCAAGTAATTAACAACGCACCCATACAAAACGTCAAACTTATTAATTAGGAATAATAAGGGATTCAAATTGATCAAACGTTAACGAATGGTGAAAAAAATTATTATGTCCCGTGAAAAAGTTCCAAGCTTATCGGGTGCTGAATAAATGATGATGATGATGATGACGATTATTCCGCATTTTAATTTCTGCCAATTCACGGTTGCATATCCGGATCAGACTCCGGTGAAGTCAGCAAATTTATTGCTCGATACCCCCCCCCCCTCTCTCCCGAAAGGAAAATGTTATCTTGTAGTTCTTCTCGGGTTCGACTGACCAAATGAACTAACGAATTTTACTTGGATTTCAGAGGACTGTAATGATGTGATGATTTGATACCCGATAGTTCAGAAATGAACGACGTTCGATGTATAACAACAATTTATATGTATTCTCAATATCGCGTGCTCTGTCTGGCGCTGCAGAACAGATCTAAGGTTTTTTACTACACAGATCACATCACATTAACAATAACATTTACAATTCGCTACAGTGGTATAGATTACATAAAATCATACAATTTCCGCCGGAACAACCCCCTCTCCCCCGAAAGGAAAATTTCTCGAGACGACCCTGATTGATTTTTGAGTCTGATGCCGCTTTGCTATGAAGTACCGCGATTCCACAAATATTATCATATATGTATTAAGTTCAGATATGTTCATACGAATGACGTAAGATCAAAGAAAGGAAATTAGTTAAGTCATTATACTACCCCAGTCATCCAAGCATCTCTTAGAAATACTTTAAACTATTATGACGCCCAAATATCTTGGTGTCGAATCACAGCCTTGGAGAAACAATCGTTTTACGCCTGTTAACGCCCCGTATCCAATCAATGAAAATAGCTTTCGTTCACTGCTTGTAGCAGACTGTAGTACCGCACAGAATTTACAATTTATCAAGATTCAGTGAGCTTATCAATAGCTTTGTGCAATGGCTGATTGTCCTAATTGTGATTCGTTATCCACCAATAATAGAGATGAAGATGTTAAAGAATTTAGAGCAATTTAAAAAAGACTACTTCGTCCTTATTGATATCACACAAGAAAGAGCTGGTGTGACCACCAAATATAATCAAGTCTTCCATGGTGGTACCGATTAAAATGAGTTTTGGAAGGTATGCAGAACCTTTGATGTGATATATTTTGAAGATATGGTAAAACAGATACTTCCAGCGTCTGTATGCAAACAGGGTTCATTATTAATGGAGCAAATAAATATTTGAATGGTGAGAATAATTATAACGAGCTTTCTACTACAAGCCATTGGGGTAAAGCTGTAACTCCATCTACAATCAGCAAACACGAAATAACACAGGCCCGTCAGAAGCAAATTTGGAATTAGGGTGGGGCTCTTGTCGTAACGAACAATAAGGCATGCTGCCTGGAACGTTTTTTAATCTGGAACTCAAAGGAATATATATTTTTAGAAGTAGATAGAAACACATATCTAGGAATATATGCAAATGGTCTGTTCGGGTTACACAGCTCTGACATTATAAATGCGCATGAGGATTTTTTCTTGTCTAGTTTCGCACGCATACTTGCTCATTATTGGCCCATCATATAAGCGTAATTGTTACTCTTCACAAAGTAGTTTCTATTGATTTACCACCAGTACAGAAAGTTGATCAACCAATGATTGGGCCTGATTGGGACGGCAAGGCTCCGACGAGCCTGAAAGAACATCGAAGGCTACGTCAGTCGCTGTTCAAGAATTACTGATTTGAAATTGATGAACATAGATAAAGCTTTTTAAATATTTTTGAAGAAGGACTAAAGTACATTAAAATTTTCTTGAAGTTTTAGTGCTAATTTTTTTATAAACGAGTTCCTTATAAGAAAATACTTGTATAGAAGTTGTCATGATTTGACAGCTCTCATAGATAAATGTAATTTATGTAATTTATTAATGCTGTTGTTCTACAGATCATTATTTCTATCTTTTTCTAGCTTGAATTTGCTGTGGCTCCATTATGTGCCAAACTAACTGATGTTGGAAATTCATATAAGATGATTAGAGCTTTCAGGTCGGTATAAAATGAAACAAATCGATTGTACCATTTCAATTTTAAATTAAGAATGATATGTTTATATGTTTGGGAATATTGTATCATTCAAATTTATACCATGATAATAATAATAATAATAATAATAAATAATAATAATAATAATAATAAAATTAATAATAATAATAATAATAATAATAATAATAATAATAATAATAATAATAATAATAATAATAATAATAATAATAATAATAATAATAATAATAATAATAATAATAATAATAATAATAATAATAATAATAATAATAATAATAATAATAATAATAATAATAATAATAATAATAATAATAATAATAATAATAATAATAATAATAATAATAATAATAATAATAATAATAATAATAATAATAATAACAATAACAATAACAATAACAATAACAATAACAATAACAATAACAATAACAATAACAATAACAATAACAATAACAATAACAATAACAATAACAATAACAATAACAATAACAATAACAATAACAATAACAATAACAATAACAATAACAATAACAATAACAATAACAATAACAATAACAATAACAATAACAATAACAATAACAATAACAATAACAATAACAATAACAATAACAATAACAATAACAATAACAATAACAATAACAATAACAATAACAATAACAATAACAATAACAATAACAATAACAATAACAATAACAATAACAATAACAATAACAATAACAATAACAATAACAATAACAATAACAATAATAATAATAATAATATTATTATCCAATAGCAGTAAAACAGTGCTCAATGTCTGTTGACAGAGCTGTAAATATAAATAGAGCAGTCAAAGACTACACATTTTGTTACTGTAACTTGAAGTTTCACGCTTTATTGCGATCATCAGACAGTTAAAACTGGATAATAAAAAACATACATGGTACCTCTGATATAAACTTACATAAATCGGAGCTATTGACGGACGCAGACTATTATGACGGAGCAGAGATTTGCGAATTGGTAGGTTTATTTATACTAGATAAACTTACGAAAGTTCTGGGTGACAACTCTATTGGACTTTACCGAGATGATGGTTTGGCAGTAATGCGAAAGAAATCCGGCTCACAGACTGAGAGATTCAGGAAAAAAATAACAAACATTTTCAAAGAGATGGGATTAAAAATTACGTCAAAAACCAACCTTAAATCAGTAGACTTCTTAGACATAACCTTCGACCTAAACAATGGCACATTCCAGCACCTACAGAAAGACGAAAGACTAACGACCAACCTATATATATATAGACACTAATTCTAATCATTCACCTACAATTCTAAAACATATACCTATAGCAATTTACCAAAGACTCTCCGATTTATCATCTAATAACACTATTTATGAAAGCAGCAAAAATACTTACGAAGACGCCTTAACAGCGAGTGGCCACACTACTACTAATTTAAAATACGAGCCAAGGCCAGCAACATCAAGCCGTAGAAAAGGGAAAAGGAGGAGAAATGTCACATGGTTTAACCCACCGTTCAACAAAAGTGTGAAAAGCAACATTGGCCGAACATTCCTCAACCTAGTCAAAAAGCACTTTCCGAAGACAAGCAAGCTACACAAGATTTTCAATCAAAACACGCTAAAAGTAAGTTACAGTTGTACTTCCAATATGAAAACAATCATTACTAACCACAACAAGAATTTAACAAATACAGAAATGGAAGTAACAGAAAATGCGCAATTATGCAACTGCCGCACAAAGGAAAATTGTCCATTAAACAATAGATGCCTTATGGAAGGATTAATCTACAACGCCAAAGTGACTACCCCGGAAGACCAAGAGGGTAAAAATTACATCGGTCTAACGGAAAACTCTTTCAAGACACGCTACACACAGCACACAAGCACATTCCGGCTTGATAAACATACACACAACACGCAACTATCAAAATATATTTGGGAACAGAAGGACAAAGCCACCGACTACAACATCGAATGGACAGCTCTATCGAGAGCAAAGCCATACAATATTATAACGAAAAGATGCCAGCTATGCCTGGCAGAAAAATATCATATCATTTGTTCCAAAAAAGCATTACTTAACAAAAGATCTGAGTTAATTTCAAAATGTAGGCACG
This sequence comes from Haliclystus octoradiatus, assembly GCA_916610825.1. NCBI lineage: Eukaryota > Metazoa > Cnidaria > Staurozoa > Stauromedusae > Haliclystidae > Haliclystus > Haliclystus octoradiatus. The sequence continues at coordinate 17,924,827 of OU744453.1, read as the reverse complement.
AGAATAAATTTTATTTTACTAATTATAAATCGACTAAAACATAACCTGTAACAATTAAATGCCGCATAGGAAACGATCACAAAGAAAACACGCACATTGCGATACAATAGGCTTTATCCCATTTAACAATAGCTGCGATTTATGTAAGTTTATATCAGAGGTACCATGTATGTTTTTTATTATCCAGTTTTAACTGTCTGATGATCGCAATAAAGCGTGAAACTTCAAGTTACAGTAACAAAATGTGTAGTCTTTGACTCCTCTATTTATAATATTTATAATAATAATAATAATAATAATAATAATAATAATAATAATAATAATAATAATAATAATAATAATAATAATAATAATAATAATAATAATAGTAATAGTAATAGTAATAGTAATAGTAATAGTAATAGTAATAGTAATAGTAATAGTAATAGTAATAGTAATAGTAATAGTAATAGTAATAGTAATAGTAATAGTAATAGTAATAGTAATAGTAATAGTAATAGTAATAGTAATAGTAATAGTAATAGTAATAGTAATAGTAATAGTAATAGTAATAGTAATAATAATAATAATAATAATAATAATAATAATAATAATAATAATAATAATAATAATAATAATAATAATAATAATAATAATAATAATAATAATAATAATAATAATAATAATAATAATAATAATAATAATAATAATAATAATAATAATAATAATAATAATAATAATAATAATAATAATAATAATAATAATAATAATAATAATAATAATAATAATAATAATAATAATAATAATAATAATAATAATAATAATGATAATAATAATAATAATAATAATAATAATAATAATAATAATAATAATAGCATAGCTGCGTGTGGTATGGATGCGATTTATTTATATTATTTATTTTTCATTGGGTGTATACTTTAAATTAATTGGGTTCGAGTTCTATATAAGCATCAGACAGAAGAATTAAGAAGGGGCTTAAGCGGGGTAATTTCCCGGGGCATGAGCAAATTATAGGGCCGGTGAGATTTTGTTATTACATTTTGATTGTGAATATATCTGTAATCAAATAGAGGTATATTTTCAGAAATCCCTAGCGCCCGAAATTATTCTCGCCGGTCTTGGTTTTTCGTATGGAACTCAAGGGTGACACCAAGTTTGATGTAAAAGTGTCTTGAATATACACCATTTTGCTTATAGTCTCCGCTTTATTTTATTTTTTTCCTACTTTCTTGTCTTCATAAAGATGATATAAATGGACAAAATGTTATTTCTTGAAAATATTCAACTGTCGTAACAAAAGATGTAGTTCTCGGAATTTACAATTCTACGAGTTTGAGTGTTCCAACGCATCGTAATTCTTCCTGGTTTGAAATGAAACATTTCATTATTGGTTTATAAGATAGCTAGCCCATTATTCTCGTGTCTATAAATGATTGAGTTGAGATTGAGTGTACATTCCTCCCTTATCATGACAAGACTATGGTATAAAAAAGTAATTCAGCAGTATCTTAATTGCAAGACGGCGATTACGTACAGTTTGCAATTTTATAAAAGTATGCAATCAGGAAATAATTCCGAATGTTTTGAGAGAATCTGAAAGAAGTTTGAATGCTAATTCGAGCCTTATATAGGAATGTATGCTGCTACCTGTAAACTGCAAAATTAAAATTCGAAATGAAATCTGGAAATTTGATACCAAAGTTTTTCTTTAAATGGGATGGAAGTATAATTGCAGAAATTGTTCTTTATATGAATGACAACCCTTATCCATTTGGTGCAAATAGACTGACACTTTTTTCCCTCTGTGAATAGGTCCCTGCTATTTATGGATCTCAACGATATTCCTGGAAATCATGCGATTGTATCGCTTCCACGAAGTCTCGTTCTTCATTTTCTGTTTACTCAAGCTCCGCCTGATTTTCGATCGCCTCATACTGTAAGTTAATTAATATCTAATGCTACCGTAATGCCGTAATGATAATGATAGTTATACCAATAGGTTTACGGAAAATCAATGATTCATTTCGGTCATTGAAAATATTTTAGTTTTTGATTAGAAAGATATCTTTCATCGTTCATGTACGACTGTACAAGTGTATACATAGTATAATGCTTCGTTTTCTAACAATATTCTGACCGGATATATTTTGACAACATATCTCTATATTGTATTTATAGCGTCTATTTGAATTATTTTAGATTGCTGGCTGGACGATTTCTGAATATTCAGAATGGCTAGATGGTCAATTTAATGAAGACGAACAGCTAAGATTAATACGGTATGTACGTCATAATTATGCAGTTGGAAAGTCTGATTCTCCACTGCTCAGAGTTTGCTCAGAGTTTGCTCATATCGACTATCGTAATACTTATATCGTGATATTGAATCTACCTAACTCTTTTTGTCGAATAATAATATTATTATAATTATCCGCCAAATACAATAAGTTTCACTACTTAAAACGTATTTTTAAATAGATAAATATTTTATCTACTATATCGTAAAAGCAGCGTGTAACACCCATGACCGTTCTTTATTCTTCTTTTTGATTTACAGAGACGCAGTTGAATCTTATAAGAAAGCATTATGTGAAAGAGGGCAGAAAAATGAACCCGATGTTGTAGAAATTATGACCAAAATACTTGATATAAATTGATTACTTTGTATTTATAAAAATTGAATAAAATATCGCTGAACCACAAAAATGAAAATTTTCATAAGTAGTTTTTGTTGTCGTTATGGTTACGCATTCAAAAGGGCGGCAACAGCGGGTCAAACACATGGCCGATGGCCGAATAACACCATCGTAAAATTGATAAACAAATAGCTTCACAGTTCATTTCTGCCTTTCAAATAAAAAACTATGAATTATACTGTACGGAGACCATTGATTATTATCTTTTATTTTGTAACGGCATGAATTACGCTGCGACTTCGCCGCAATACTCAAGAACACCATCAACATGCAGCTGGAAATCCATTCAAGAAACGAAAACAAGTCTTGATAAACACTCTTCAAAGAATCAAAGTATCAAATCAGAGACAATTGAAAGTCAACGATTTAGTTTTGAAGAAGAACTAACATTTTCACCAATGTTAAATTGTCGAAGTAAAAAACTTGCAAGATCAAAGGAGAAGGTAGAAAATAAAATGAAATTAGGCTCACAACATCGAGTGGAATTATTACTTGAAGAGATGGATAAAAATTTTACATTCAAACCAAAATTAAGTTACGGTAGTCATAGAATTGCAAAGAATTTAAAGCATGACTTCTGGACAAGACAGGCAATCCATTTTAACAAGCAAAAGGTATGATATAAAATAGTTATAGATTTCTATGCAAATGATAGGCTTATTATCGAATTATTATTGAATTCTTAAAGCTATATATTATCTTGTGAATGGCTAGGATATAATTTCAAAATTGAAAATGATCTACAGGCCTTCTATTTAGTATTCTAATTTGGTCATCTGTTCATGAATTTAACTTTATTATTGGATTATAGTAGCTATATAAGATGTTGAGCTAGAGGATTATTTTCTATTGTATTGATTGGTCTTTCTAATTTTAAAGGAATTAATAATTTATTTGTATTAGATTACTTTTTTATTCATATTTGTTCATTCTCCATCTGGCTAGAGGCTATGTCATGATTATATCCTACCTACGAAATAGCAACATGTAGAATGATAGCATGTAACATTCAGCAATGTTTAATGAATTATTCACATCGGCACATGTTTTTGCAGGGGTAGCACCAGGATCCCCCAACAAGGGCTAACTCCCCCGGTGAGGAGGCTATTTATGAAAAATTACCAGGAATTTCCTCAACAGCCAAAACTTTATCCAAACAAGGTTGCAGAGTATCCCCAACAGAGAGCTGTAGCTCACTGTCCCCCTCTTGCATCACCCCTTTCTTTTGGGACATGCAGTTTTAAAGGGACTAAGGAAACATCAATGCCACGTTGATGAAATTCATATAAATGTATTTTTTCCTACTTGGCCTACTTGCCTGTATAAAAACTAATTTCCATGCAAGTTTTTCTTCAAATAAAATAAATAGTCTTCATCATCATTTATTGAGAATACCCTTTGAACCAACTTTATGGTGACTTTTTTTCAAAAGGCTCATATATAGTTCTGTAGTTATAAATATAAAATTATAATTATAATACGTACCAGATAGATTGTTACTGATCAATTTTACATTTTAAATTTTCTTTGAATATGATTGTAAGAGTATGAGAATACTGTGTGAGCAGGAGTGAGATATAGGACACAACATGGCTTCTGGAAAACTTTACTTAGTGTCAATGATAACTTTCATCAGGGATGGCAGAATTCATTCCAATGTGAGCAGCAACTGACTGGAAAGAGTGAGCATGGCTTTGTTTTATTTGGATATAATTGCTAATGGTTGTTGATGGTTAGCCTGCATACCTGGAGCCCCAAGGTTTTTCCTGAAACCATAGGATCTGTGAAGTAATGGATTACATGTTTTAATGAAGAAAAGTATTATGTAGAAAATTTTATTTTTGCGATTTTCTACGTTAACTTTCCACGATAACCGCCATTTTGTAAATATTTCTACGTTAAACTTAGAATTTTCCCGCGCGAGAACAATGAATAACATGCGCGATTTTTTAAATTTTTGATTTTTAGCCCATCGAAAATAACACCTATATATTATTGGTAAATTATTCACACTGCGATTCACACTCTATCACAAAAGATCAATCGTCATAAAATCACAACTCTTCATCAATCACGTCATACCCATTAGCAACAACAATGATCTTAATGATAATACGACGTAATGCATAATTATATCCCAAACTCATAAGAACTTGCTGGGCTAAAAGTCACGCTTTGGTTCACAGACCCTATGTATGGTTTCAGAAAAGACCTTGGGGCTGGTACGCAGGCTAGTTGATAGTTAGGAGAAATTATAATTAGACTGTCATTCAAAACTGTGTTGATTAATTTCAAAAATTGAACTTCAATCAATCAAACTAACATAAAATAATTATTTTTCAGATTTTGAGCATGTAGTGCTGTTGCTATTTTATAACCTACTGGTATTTATTTATTATTAGATAACACAACTTAATCAAGTAGAATTCACAACAGCATCTCGTAAAGCAAAGCCGAAGCAAACTGTATCAGAAGAAATACGTTCAATGAAACAACTATCGTCATGCCCAAATTTAAATCAACAAAAAACAAACGAAACGCTAGCTGGCAAATATGTCCGCAAGAAACAAAGAACTGTTATCCAACAAGAACATCAAAGTGTAAAAACCCAATCAAATGAAAAAGAATCACTAAATAAAACAGAAGAACATTCAATTTTGTTACGTGAGAATGTATCATTAACAATGGCTCTTCATAGGAAAAGAGCATTAATTAAACAACCAACCGTCATGCCCAAACCACAGGATATTAATCCTGATCGCTTATATCGAACAAAAATTGAAGCTGAAAAAGTTTTACGAGTATGTTTGACTCAATGACATGATGTATTCATATGTGTAGTGATAGAGCTATAAACAAATGTGACACGGCAAATCGCCAGTAAATGTAATCATTTATAAGCAGTATTACCCCTGTGAAAAACAGTTCAGGAGTTCATGAATAGTTCATGAACAGTTCTTGGTCGTTAAATTTCTCCAAATTTTCATGAACTGTTCATGAACTGTCCTTGAAGATTTATGAACTGTTAATGAACAGTTCATTGAAGCTGGGGTCATTTAACATTCATGAACTGTCCATGAACATTCCATGAACTGTTTTTTGAAGGGGTATGACATAACACATTGTAGCTGGAATTTACTTGAAATACTGATTGACTTATTGTAATACAGCTCCCCTTGATAAACAGTATATTAGCTTGAATTTCTCTAATGAATTTGCATGAACAGTGTTAGGTTTTGTAATAATTTTTTAGGATGACTTCACCCCTGCGAAAAAATTTAGGAGTTTGTAAACAGTTTATGTATGCTAAATTGCTGAATTGTTTTTCGCAGAGGCAGACTCAACCCTCTATAGCCCTACAGTGTGAATAGGTCAGCACTGCTCCTGCAATAGCCGTTCTTCATTTCATGAACAACCCATGCCAAAAACAGTTAAGGAGTTCATGAGAAGTTCATGAACGTTAAATGGCTCCGATTTTCCTGCACTGTTCATGAACACTTCATGGACAGTTCATGGAAAGTTTTGGGCAATTTAACGTTCATGAGCTGTTCATTAACTCCTGAACTGCTTATGCAGGGAAATCCGTAAACTCCACGAATAACTCTTGAATGGTTCATGATTATTGCCAGGGCTGTCATTATTGTTCATGAGCCAGTCTATAAACATGATTTTGGTCAAATTTTCATGAACATTTCATGAACTGTTGTTCATATAATTGTTATGAACAATCAGACAATTTAATGTTCATGAACTCATGAACAGCGTTCATGAACTCAAAATCTTTTTTGAAAGCTTCATTACTAATAATTACAATTTTGCTTTGTTATATAGGCAAAGAAAGTGTTTGTGTGCCATGGTCCTTATGCTTTACTTCGTTATTATATGAGGCAAAGAGGATGGATTGAAAAGAATTTTAAAGCAGCGCCAACAGTTCATGGCATTGAAAAAGATACAAAACAATATAAAGACGTCAGCTGTCGTGATGAAAGCCTGTCTTATTCATCTGCATGTTTAGAATTATCAGAAAAAAATGATTTGAATAAGAAGGATTTAACAACGGCATTCATTCATCAAAGTTTTCAAGATGATGATCAATACGGGATCATGGTAAGATCATCCGTCATTATATAATTGTACCCATTACTCTTGACAAACACAGTGTGTGAACATGTTTATAGACTTTTGAACGGTTTTATACACATAACACCAACAGTTTATGAGTGTTTTATGAACAATTACGTAAAAATTTGCAACCGGAACATGACATATATTTTCATGAACTTTTCATGGATATTTCATAAACATAACATGATTAATTCACTAAACTCGAGCAGCTGTGTTAAAAAAATGTTCCCGGACATATTTTATGAATAATTTAGTGCAAATTCATTTTCAATTTATTCAAGTGCAGACTTTCCCCTGCGAAAACAGTTCAGGAGTTTGTGAACAGTTGATGAACGTTAAATGGCCACAAATTTTCATTAATTGTCCATGAGCTGTCTGTGAGGGTTCATGAATTGTTCATGAACTGTTCATGAACGGTTCATGAACAGTTCAGGAAAATTGGAGCCATCTAACGTTCATGAACGTTCATGAACTCCTGAACTGTTTTTCGCAGGGGTTGGCTTAATGCTATAGAGACTAAAAAGACAACAATTATGTAGATTTCACATTTTAATTTTCAGAATCAAAAGTTTGTTAGTTATTACATTTGACAATGTGTGACTAATGTATAAAACATAAATAATTATGCATGAGATACGGAAGCGAGCGATTCAAAACAATACAATAACAGAGCCATCAACAGAATGTAAATATGATGTTGCATAATCAAATACTTATCAACAGCACCTATTATTATGCAATCTCAATGCTACACTTTTCGTGTATAGTCCATGAACTTTCTTTGTGATCATTTCATTAATAGATAGTTCACAAAAGGTTTATGAACTTTTTATAAACAATAATGATGATAACGGTTACTGAAAGGGTTGGTCTTCGAAAAACATCTTCATGAACATTTGAATGGCCCCAATTTTCATGAACATTTCATAAACCTTCACGGACAGTTCATGACCAGTTCATGGAAATTTTGGGGCATTTAACGTTTATGAACGGTTTACCGCAGGGATTGATCTGTGATGCAAGCCAGAATTGAAGAAGTTTTTGATGTTATTTAAAGTTAAATAACATCTTATATTTGTTTTTCAGTCTCGAATGGCACGAAACTCTCTACCAACATTTACGTGGACGTGTAAACGAGACAATATTGATTTCAAGTTTCTCAAAAAGGTATTGACCTTCAATAGATCATCATGTCTACCCAATCTCATCTGAAATTTGATAAAATGTTGAAAGATTTTCCCGCTACTCCTAAACGATACAAGAATATATATTCATTCTAAAATTTCCAGTCAAATAAATCAGCCAATCAGATTTCAGTAATCTACTGTGATATTTTATAATTTGCCTTGAACTCATTAATTCATTTTGTTGATAATAATTTTCCAAATAGGACCAAATTGTTAATCACTACCTTCAAGCTGCATCATTCACAACAAAGGTTAGATAATGGTTAATTAACTATTTGATAAAAATATCTTAAAAATTATCTTGCTGTAACCCTCAGTGAAAATAGTCAATGAACAATATAGGGTCTAATTTCCACGAAAAGTTCATGAAAAAGTATATGAGAAACAGATCATTTATCGTTCATCAACTCAACAATCTTTTCCGCAATGCCCCTGCAAAAAACAGCTCATCAGTTCATGAGCAGTTTATTGACTGATCATTAACAGTTCATAAACATTAAATGGCCCCAGCTTCTCATGAGCTGTTCATGAGCTGTCTATGACGGTTCATGGACTGTTCATGAAACCTGAGTCCATTCAATGTTCATGATGATGATGATATTGGAGATAATATTGATTTCAAAATAGAGCACAACAACAACAACAACAACATCTCTCATGTTTTCCTTTAGGCTGGCCTGTGTGTGAATTTGAGAAAATTGCCATGGTTTGAACCAACAAGATCACAAGAATTTTTTCCTAGATGCCACCGTCTCAGTTCAGAGGAAGAACAGCTTGAATTTATTGGTATAATCTATAAAAATTTTGCATGAATAAGTAATAATGTAATAAGTAATTGAGGCGATATCGCCCTACCAAAGACACCTATACCACCCTTCTATTTCTAGAGGAGTTGCTCTTTCCGCTAAGAGCAGTGATTGTAAATTTTCTTTTACTGATATCAGTCGCAGTCGCAGTGTTTCAGACCGTCCTCGGTTGTCAATGCACAACGATGCACCGCAGCTACTCACAGTACAATTCCTTCTAGACCATTCCATCCTCCATCAGAAATTGTACTCATTTGATGTTTTAGTTGAAGTCAAGGCTGAGTTAACCTTCTGGGGATTTGAACCACAGTCGATCAGATATGATCAGATCTAAAATATGTTATCAAAGTAGCAATGTATTTTTCTATGACACTACGGGGGGCAGAGATGCAAGCTCAATCATCAGCTTAGTCAAGATTATTAAAGTATTCATTTTTCCGATCGTGTAGCAAATTTGACGTGAATTTATTATCTCAAATAAAATGTTTCTTTTGACCCTGTGAAAAAAGTTCATAAACAGTTCATCGGGTGTTCATGAACCCAGCAAGAAATATTCCAGAACTGTCTCTAAACTGTTCATGGAAGTCGTGAATTCTTTTCAGGTGGTAGTTGTGTGGATATATCCAAGCTTTGCCCCTGTGAAACACAGTTCAGGAATTCATGAACATCAACTGGCCCCAATGTTCATGAACTGTTCATGAACCACTGGATTTCACTGGACTGTTTTCGCAGGTTAACTTCAGCTGATTGTCAGTGTCCTTGATTGCTAATTGTGCATCACTTAATTGTTTGTTTGTTTATCTTGTATAGATGATTATAGAATTACGGCTGCAATATGTATCCTGAAGTGGATTGTCGCAAAATATCATGAAGATGAATCAGCAATCAAGGATAAAATTAATATTTCCAAAACCCAGAAGAAGTTAATAATCCCTATTCAAGCTGTTGAACTGGCTCTAGAAGCATGTGAATGCTATTTATCAAAAATACAGCATGAAGATATTGAACCAACAAAGGTAGATCAATTCAAATATACCGACATGATATTAATATAAGCTGTAATCAATTTATAAACATGATATATTTATGAAAATATTATCTAATACAGTAGCAATTAACGAAATTGTCCCTCACTGTCCCCCATGTCAGTATTTCACAGATCTAATAGATAATGAAAGGCTGTTCTCTAATATGTTCTATTAAAAACTCAATCATTCAACTTTGTGCTTAGACAGTTACAAATAGACCCAAATAATTTATTTACAAACAGACGCTTCTATTAATGCGGAGAAATTGAATAATGAAAAATGTTCAGCTTTGTTGTTGTTGTTGTTGTGTTTATCATTTTTCTGCAAACGTGTAATTTTCATTTTTTTTTTAACCGTGGTGGGCTGTTCAATTGGTTAGTATTTGAAACGTGTGTGCGCTTAATAGCCTGATGCCCTTGCCGATGCCAACCAATAGGTCTTCTGCCAGTTTGAACCCAAAATCCCGTGGGCAAAGTTCTAATGCCCTAACCATTACATTAAGTTTGTACACTTTATATTTCTGTCAACAACATTTTGAATGACCCTTTGATTTAACGAATAACTTTTCATAAAATTTTCAAATAATTCCTCATTCAAATTTGATGTTGGACTATTTATTTTGCTGTTCTCAATTGCTAATCAGAAAATGGATTTGAAATAAAATATTACATTATTTTATATTATCAATATGAACAGATATAATTGTAGCTTCATTTCTTGTATTACAGGATTTTGAATTCTCAAATGGAAGCTGGGCTAAACTTATTGAATATCATTATCAGCTTAGCAAGTATGCAACTATAATTATTCATCCAATAATTGATAAAAGTCGTTTCCGAATCATTTCACCGATAGATTCATAAACAGCTCATTAGAGAAAACCCAGTTATTAGACAAAAGGCACGATGAATTCAGTGAATATTTGATGAAAATGACCCTTATCCCCATATCGAAACGCCCTACTATTGGTGGCCCCAGATTAGATATAGTGCAATACCAAGTAGTAATATAATATCTCTATTTTTTATTTAGTGATAACGTTATTATGGAAAATGGTGGCGAATTCGTAAATGTATGTCTTGAAACTCTTACAAAGGTTAGCAGCTTTATAGATACATCTGTAGTGGTTTGTATATATTGTAACTTCCGTTTGTATCAGTCTTTCTCTACATGTAAATAATCACTGTAATATGTAATCGCCCTCTTTCTATGTCAACCTTTGTATAGTCAACATCTATTAAATATAATCTCATACAAAACTCTACACATCCATAGAATTTTACATTTTGATTTTTTGATTTCCAAATGCACGGTATCAAATTAAACAACGTAATTAATCGGTTTTCGGATCACTTATTAAATCAGTTTCGTATCCGATTTATCCAAACGCTGTTGTAACAAAGTCTGAAGGACTGTACTGCCAATGGTACAGACTATAACAAATAAATATCTATTTCCCAAATACTTTTGGATATTTCAATAATAAGCCTGATAAAGAAAACAATAAATGATATATGATAATCTCAGGTAATTATCTATTGCAAGGAAGGTATAGTTCCATACATGTAAAATACGACTAAAAAAAGACACTTCTGCGATTAGCTAACAAGAATATATCCATTTCAATATTATAATCAAAAAGATGTTATATTCGCAAACCATAGCTACAGAACACTGAGTGAGTTGGTTCAGTATCTTTCGTAATTTCCATTTGCACCTCACTTTACAAAGAAAAACAATCATAAAACGCCGCTTCATTCATAGTTATAATCTAGCAACAATCATAAAAAGACATTCATAGTTATAATCTAGCGTGTAATCAATTTTTTGTAATCAATTTCATACTAATTATAATCAATGTAAAGTAATTAGTGCTAAATTGCTAAATAATCAATTTCATTTTTTTTGAAAAATGATTATGTTGTCATCAGCAGTCATTAGGTTCTAAGAAATTATAATAGTTAACTATATCATATTCAAATTTTCATTTTCATATTTTAATGAAGATTGTTCGATGCATTTTATTAACTTTAATTTTTGGTTTAGAGTCAAAATTACCTTTTGCTGGATTTATTGCGCCCTCATTTGAACAATTAAATTGCAAGAATTACTAACGTCATTTGAAGTTATATTACAAGAGAGTATAATTAGAGAGCGTAAAATAATCAACATTATTTGTGTAATGTATATTAATTTCCTGTTGTCATGGAGGAAGCTTTGATAGAGTACAAAGGACTATGTATAGTTTCCGTGCCTAAACCAAACATTTATTTCACTTCCCTCTTCCAACATCACTCGTGCAATAATTTTGCAATAAAGCACGGTAATCCGATCGCGAACACGTTATCCAAACAAAACAATGTTACTAGTGATTCTAGATTCTTTAGAGAATGATTAAATTTTCATTTTCGAATTTCCATAATTTTAGATGAAAACTCATTTGCCACAATTAGATGTTGATGGTTTGAAGAATATATGGATCGTTAAACCAGGAGCTAAATCACGTGGTCGTGGAATTATTATTTTGAATCGATTAGATGAAATGTTGGCTATGGTCAGTAATAATGTATTCAGCAAAGAAAATCGTCTCATTGTACAGAAATATGTAGGTGAGCACTTGATATGTGTAGTTTCCTAATTTAGCTGCAAAAATGGCTGATGGTATAGCATGGCTGACTTGTATTTATATTTTGTTCACCTTACTACTTTAATATATCATTTATTTTATATATCTGCGTTTAAATTATGAATGGAAAAACAAAAAATATTTTTAGATTGTAGATTTGACTTTAGAAAAATAAATATTATAATTTATTTAAGTATTTAACATAAATGCGGACACTTCATCATATTATAATTTGCAGATTGTTAAAAAACATTATAAAAAGGTTTGAGTTATTAGTAGTATTACTACTTGATAATATTAAACTGATTACAACACTTTTCCTCGGATTTATTCTTCAAATTCTTGGGAATAGCAAAGTCAAATGCAACAGTTTGCTAATGTTGTTATGCTCAACATTTTGGCTATCTTACGTATAGCCATTTCGTAGCGAATGTTTATTATTTAATAAAAATAAACTGGAATAATGTTTTTGTATGCTCAGATATATTAATTTGAAAATAGTATAAAGTGAATTGGATCCACTTGGATATTGAGTCTACTGGTCTTACATATCTTTTTCTTACGTGTGTCCGTTTCTCAAAATTCTTATGTTACTTTAGTTTATAATCAGGCAGTAGTATTAAATAAGAGGATTTATTATTTCTTTTCAGAGGTACCTCTTTTAATATTCAACACCAAATTTGATATTCGTCAATGGTTTCTAGTTACTGATTGGAACCCTTTGACTATATGGTTTTACAAGGTAACTAACTAGTACATGCTCTGTAACTTTACCTTTAACTTTTATCCTGCATCCTTATTAATAATTTTCGTGTTTTGCTACTCTACCCAGTTGAGCTATAATTGAAAAACAAATGTTTTTGTTTATTTTGAAGGATTGTTATTTGAGATTTTGTGGACAAGAATTTACTCTAGAAGATTTTGAATTGTAAGTTGTTGATTGTCACATATCACTTATTGGATGTCAATGCCAATTTTGCTGGTTTTTATATCAGGGTTTCATAATCAGAAAAGTTGAGAATAAAACCAAATTAAGCAGCATAGAATATCAAGAAAATGCTCTTATATCAAGAAGAATCTTTCTAACATTGCGATTTGATTATTTTCAGCTTATGTGAGTGTAACTTCCAGGTTCAACTTCTCAAAATATGTAGCTCCTCCTGCAACTCTATTAATCATGACTTTCGATACTACATCGTAAAATTTATGCCTTTTATGAGATTACCAAGGAAGCAATTGTAGAATGAATCTTTTTGATCTCTAACATGGTCGAATGTTCAGATTCAACTCCTAATCAACCCTTTTGTGTCAGACTATTAACACTCAGGACAACCATTAACATTAATGTTATTCGTTTATTTTTAAGACAAGTTCACCTTGCAAATAATTCAATTCAAAAAGATTTTCAGAATGGTGTTAGATCCCATCGTCTTCCAGATGAAAATATGTGGTCATCAGCAGAATTTAAAGATTATTTGAAGTAAGAGTGACCACTCTACCCCATTAATGAATCAATTATCTTGAATGTAAACTCGAGTAGTGTTTACCGTCAGTACTGAACTAGGCTTAACATGTCCATTTTGGCCAACATCAGCAGATTGTGGAACTTCAAAGGAGATAATAAAACCTTTTCTGATGCTCTGCAGATATACGAAGAGGGATATTTGTTTCTATATTCTATAATGTATATAATGCCTATCATTCTATATGCTTGATATCAAATAATTTCAGTAATTGGATTTTGATAGAGTGAAACTAATCGAAGGAAAGGAGCAAGTAAATGCTATCGAAAATATAGAAATGGAAATAGAAAGTTTTCTCCGTTACTCAGAGCAATCGAATATTATATATATTCAGGAAAAAATACCTTCCGAGCTTTTGTTTTGCCATTGCTTCCAACTGCCATGCCTACCAACTTGTCAGATGCAAGTATACGTATGCCTGGTATATTGAACGCGATTGTCGGAGTCGCTGTTGGTAGGAAATATATCTGTATACAGCGAGCCGTCCTCAGAAAAAGGTTTCTAAATCATGTAGGAGTTGCGCAACATCAAATAAACCAATTTTCACAATATGACGATTGGAAAGCTGTTGAAAAAAGTTCCTTATTTCGGGTTAATTCTTGTTGTAAAGTGACTGTACTCTACAGATATATTATGGAGTGTGGTTCAATTCCCCGCACGTCAACTCATGCTTGACTGGATATGAGTTCTGAACTTGAAATGATTGCAATTTTGCCCGGGGGTAACTCCAGCTCTTTACGGATGGGGAGGTGCCACTTTGGAAAAAGGTAAAGTACCCAAAAAGTTCCAAAAATTTTGTTGATGCTACCCAAAAAGTTCCAAAAATTTTGTTGATGCTACCCAAAAAGTTCTAGCAGGTTGATTGAATTTAGATAAATAGGCCTACACAAAAATGATGCAAATTTTTTCCAAAATTCTTGAAAAAGTCAAAAATAGGATGCCCTGATGCTCCAAAATTTGAAATCTCATACCCAAAAGTTTTTCTCAGCTGGAATATGGACCCAAAAAAGTGGCACGTCCCCGTATAGCCGTCCTAGTGGAGTAACCCCCGGGGGCAATTTTGTGATGGTGGATGGAATGGTTCAGAGAGAACCCCGTAATATAGAGCTACGCGCCCTGATAAGCAAGATCTATCTGCCATAAAGATGATCAAATAATTGATCTGCAATGTTATACCTGAGATTGTTAGTAAACAGTTACCATTCTTAATAATTCGAAGCACTTTTCTTTTAGTTATTTCAATATTTTATGAATTATATGATGATTATATATATAGATCGGAACAACAAGAGGAGATTTGGGAATCATTGATATATCCTGGTATGAAACAAAGTATATTATATGCTCTTGAATCGTGTCAGGATAAATTGGAATATCGCAAGGTAAATATTATACCACGATTAAATTTGAACAAACAAAGTAAAACGCATTGGAATAATAATCGTGCTTCTTGTTGTTTTTAACGTTCCATAGCGACGATCTAACAACATTCCTATATCTGGTTTTAGATACAAAATAGCAACAAAGCTAGGAATGCACAACGTTTTTGCTGATTGATTACATCATAAAGCACGACATGCGATCAGCTGGTATACGTTCTATTTTTGAACCCCAGGGCTTATGTCCATCTGATTTGAAACGTCCTGATGGTCTCAGACAAATTACCTGGTCCCATGGCAAATTTTCGGTGTGGGACTTCAAATGCCCAGATCCCATGGTTCCCCTTTGGCTTTACTTCACACTCAAGGGGCAAACAATCTTTATGTATAAATATCTCTTCTTCTTTATTTTTATTAATAAACTGTTCACTTGAGAATGGCTGAAATCAATCACACAAAACGTTGTGCAATCCTATTTGTGTATCATTTTGTACTAAAATTATAACCAAACAAATTCTCATAAATATATTGTTTTGTTTGTAGAATTCGTTTGAGTTATACGGTGCTGATTTCTTGCTTGATACCAATTACAAGCCATGGTTGGTAAGTTGTGAACATTTTGTTTGCATTTGCCTTGTTTTGGATGCCTTGTAATAAATTACCAAGCCTTAAAGATCGTCAAGAACACAAGAGATATAACAGAATAGTCTCCTCAATGTCACTTCTGCTGCGCATTTAAAGAACAACAATACTGCTAAAGCCCTAGGCTAACGAAGACAACATTTGCGCGATTTTCAAATCCTTCAAAAGTCTTTGTCGTATAGCCACACTTTCGATTTTGTCTAACGTGTTGCATTGTGTATCTTATTTTTCGCATTGTGTTTTGATAGCAACTTGTTTTAATATATGAAAATACAGGTTATACAGGAAAATCTATGTGTCAATGTAGCCTTCCTTTCAAGCTCAGCCTGAGTTGTTCTAGAAAAGTCTTAAGAAAGTCGGGTCCGTTTAGCCACTCTTGACAAGACTGCTCAAGAACACGAAAAACACACGTCAGACAAAAACAGATCTCTTGTGCAAAAGTTGCCGTCGTTTGCCCAGGGCTAAATGATGCGCATATAGAGTATGTTACTTCTCGGATTGACACATTCAACCCAGCTTAGGATGCTTAATAGAACCCGAGCAAAGTTTCATCCATAAAGTATATGACCTATTAATAATCACTTGAAAAAAACTCGAGTAACGATTGGTGGATTTGTACCACGTGTTTAGCAGTTATATCAAGACAACCCACGAGATTCCATGGCAACCACTTAAAGCGTGCAGGTATAGGTCTACACCCGCACGTGTGCGGTTATAGACCTATACCTGCACGGTTTTATGTGCTTTGAAAATGGCGACAAGCTGCGACAGATGGAATATTTTTCAAAATCAAATTAAATGTATACTCCGTAATTAAAAATTCAACTTGAGAAATTCAAAAAGTAGCAACTTGGGACTTGCTATATTCAAATGTAACTCTTATTTTATTTTAAAATTGCACACATGTTTGAAAAACAATTTTGCTGAAATCTTTGCGTCATATTTTGAAATGATATTCGTAAGAATTTCATTCCAATTGTATATAATGAAAAATCAATGACCCATTAAATTAGAAAACAAATCATTGTTGTAGTGAAATTGACGAGAGATAATTGATGTTCCAGACAAAGGTTCTGTTACATGATTATTAAAATGATTACATCACTCACAAGAGTGATGTAATCCCTCATTATATATGAGCCAATATACGATCCGCCGATGTCCGTTCCACTGTAGACATTCATTTCGCGTGCGTGCTTCATAAATCTATAAACTCTAATTCCTCGCAGACCGTTTCGAGTTTTCATAGCTAAATACTACAAGTATCAAACGCCTTCGGAAAATATCAGTTCAATCGATTATTCTGTGCTTTTGTGCACAGTAGATCTATTATATTAACAATGAAAGATTCGTGCATACTAATATACTATGATAATTAACACTCCTCTCTCCTGTACGAAGTTGTACACTTTTATGGATTTCCTTTTCTCCGGACTGAGCACCTAAACTTATGGATGGCCTTGGACTGATTTTTCATGAGCTTTTATAAAAACCAGTTTTGAAACAAAATTATATATTCTTTCGTGATAAGAGAAATTTGATTAGAACGACTTCCATATAATCCCGTCTTTAATTTTTTGATATTCTTGTACTTCAGATTGAAATCAATTGTAGTCCTGCTATTGGCCCAAGTACACTTGTGACGAAAAAACTATGCGCTCAAATGATCGATGATATGTTGAAAGGTAAACAATGTTAATCTAATTTCACAAACTTTTTAATTTGATCTCCCTTTCTGTTTGCCTCCTCATTCCATGCCCTCCCTTGCATGAACAGTTCATGAAAATTTCGGCCATTTAACGTTCATGGACTGTTCATGAACTCCTGAAATATTTTTCGCAGAGGCTGTTGTGCTCTATATCCTTCTGATTGATGTGGTTGTCTCTTGTAGTTGTAATCGATCGAAGAGAAAATAAATCCGCTGATACGGGAAAATTTGAATTAGCTTACAAACAGGTAAGTTTGCAACATTTTATCAACTTCCCTCCAATATGAAAGCAATACTGCTCAAGTGGTGACGTCAACAATGTTAGTAAACGCACTATGTAATGCTTCATGGGTTGAAATAAAGCTCTAATTATTTATCTATCTTGACTGGCAGACGTGAGGTCTTGAGCCACGGTGTGCCACGCGGGATCACGTCTGGACATGCAGGCAAGCTAAAGTTTCTGTTCTGATGCAATCATAACATATTAGTGTCCAATTTCGGCAATTTCCGGTAAAGTGATTATCTATCTGAAATTGATTTGGACTTTGCTGAACTCGATAAGGAAATTATGATTTGGACATGTAAATTTCTGGAATTGAATTGGAAATTTCTAAACTTCTTATACTCTATAGAAAGAATTTCACAATAAATGATCAGTAGGATTGAGTCTGAAATTTTTCAAGAGCATAGAAGATAGTTTCAAATATTGACATCGCTAAATGAAAAATAATATGATTTACCGACAAAATCACTACAATTAATTGCGAAAGTTGACTAGATGTGTTCAATAATACTGCAACGATGCTGACGAAATGTTGATAAAGTCTTTCAGACAGTATGAAGACACAAGCAGAGTTGTTACTAATAATTTATTCCAATCAAGCCTAGACAACTCCGCGTGGTTGATGGAAATAAAAAAATATCAGGCTAACCCTATACCAACTTTCTCCAACAATTTAACTTGACGACAAATGATGCATATATTATTAAATATTTAATTTTTTAGCCTCAAGTTGCTTCTCCGTGTTATATCGGGAATTGTTTATCCGTTGAAGGAATCGGAATTCCGAAACCATTTGCAGCCACGACAAGATCTATTTCGTTGAGT
The DNA here is from genome assembly GCA_916610825.1 of Haliclystus octoradiatus. Lineage (NCBI taxonomy): Eukaryota > Metazoa > Cnidaria > Staurozoa > Stauromedusae > Haliclystidae > Haliclystus > Haliclystus octoradiatus. Next base: position 17,905,999 of record OU744453.1, on the reverse strand, counting down.
CCAAGCAAATTAATTCCAAAATCACCAACGAAAATCCAACCAAAGGAAGCAATAATAAAACAAGAAAAAAGTGAAAAAACAAAAGTAGAAAACCAATCATCATCATCATCATCAGAAGTCACAGAAGAATCTTATATCAAAGAGAATAACGAAATTAATAACTCAACGGAGAAGTCACAATTATTTACAAAGAAAACCCATTTATTAGCTCATCAGTCGATAATTGATATACCTTTTATGTGTGATAATAATTCAAGATTAAATATTGGTTATGAAAAATTATTAGAAAGAACAAATACACAACCTTCGATTGGATTTAGAACTAAATTTTATCGATGTAGACAATTATCAACAAGAAAATCTCCACCTATTCCGACATCTCCACCAGATCGAGAAGGTTTAGCTGTAGACACTAGAGTTCAACTCAAAGAATCTCCAATTCGTAGCTAACAGTAAATAAATTGATAATTATTATTACAAATCATTATAAATATTATTTATACATTTTTACTTTAGAGTTTTATGTAGCATAGTGTACAGTTCATGAAATAGATTTTCAGTTAAATATTATTTTGTATAAAAAGTAGAAGAAATAGCTGTATATGGACACTTTCGTGCTTTATACGTATATTGTTATTAGAATGAGACTTGAGTCTTGAAGGATTTCATTAAAATAAATCCTTTTTCTATACTTCTATCTCTTGGTTACGGTTAAAGGTTGTGATTCTTTCATTAGCAACCAAGTTTTGTGCCACTTAATTTAATTAATTGTTCCATATATATACTGCATGTGCTTCATCAAATTAAAGTTATACCCTTATCTTATAATGAATGGCCACCTTATTATATAACAACCATAAAATAAATGCAAGTTTAGACATTGGTTTAATAACGATTTACAGATGTAACTCGACTGAACTGAGCTGAATTCGAAAAAGAACCATTCAGCTCGACTGCTTCCAATCCGGACTGGAGGACTCAATCGACAATCGTCGAAACAGATCGAGTCAGACAAATTCAAAATTTCTCTCAAGAAAGTCGAAAACATTTTCAATTCCTTGTTGAATTATGCAATTTGATGTGTGATAGTGCTTACTTCACTAATAATTATTGTCTTGATTCTTTTTCTATTGAAATCCGTCTATAAATACTAAAAATAATGCAGATCATTGAATCTTTCAATTCAATAATTGACAATAGTAAATAGATTTTGCCTCTGTCCGTTGGGAATTGCAACTTAATCGCATGTAATTCATTCTCAACGCGTTGATCCATAACTAAGACATTTAAAGAAAAAAATATCCATGTTTTCGTTAATGATATTGGAAACGAAGCAAAGGTATGATGTATAATACTATTTTAAATATATTGACTATAAATGTTATCATGTGATAGAAATGTAATTTTAAATTTCAAGAACTGATAAACTTCTATCTGATAGGCCAATTATTATATACAAACACCAAATCATTTGGCGTGGTCTCAAAAGTTGCTTCGTAAAACATATTGTTCTTCAAATCAAAACTAAACAAAGAATAAATGGAGGCTTTTTGTAAAAGAAAACTATTTACTGTTATAGAACGAGCGCCACAGAACTAAAACGGCAGGTTTCTCTCGGCAACTTGAAAATCACACAAAAGTATTCATAAAAATATCCTAAACAATTACCTATTTTCTTGTTTTAATTAAATTCTATTGTAAACCCTTCAAAGATCCAATTTATATTTCATGATTCACGGTCAAAACCTTTTTATCATTTTGAGAAAATGCTGCATGTGAGCTTCATTGTCTTTGATTCTTTTGTTCTCCCAAGATTTAGCGAATCCATGCTTGACGAAAACACAAAATGTATGAATTAAGAGGTCTCTGACCGTGAAATGATTTATAAATTCATCTCTGGTGAGCTCCACATTAAAATTTGACTAAAACAAGAACGGGAAAGTATTTATTGTATTTTTATGAACATTCTATTTGAATTCAAGTGTCCCGTTTTAGTCCTGTGGCGCTCGGTCTATTAGGACGGGGATTTACCTTTTTCCAAAATCGAGGTAAAATTCCACAGAACATTGAGACTCTGTAAATTACCGGATTTTACTGTAGTATATATCTGCATCATGATATTATAAGAACATTAATGTGAGCCTTGATACTCTTTCCTGATAGTATTATTGAAGACTTCATTAAATCGTAACTAAATCTAATTGGCATGGATTTGTTTTTGATTTGTTGGTGATGGTACTTACATGAATCATAGTTTGAATAAAGACATTAATTTCCCTTTCAAGCTTAATGAAGGACAGTGCAATAAAATAGCTGCATTTAAAATTAAAAGCTAATTTCAATTTCAATGATGCATCTTGAAGAATATTAATTAGAACATTCAACATCATATGAAAGAAACTCAGTGATGTGAATTAGAAAGTTTCACAAATGTGGTGTTTTTGATTTTAGTAAATCAGCAGCATTCTTTCATTTTATTCTTTTGTCGAATCATCTGCAGATAATCATCGATAGAAATGTTTATTGATCGACATTAATGTCTTATTCAACCATCCAATTACATCTATACTGCATGACATTCACGTCCTCTAAATTTCCAAATTTTTCTAGTGCGAGACAATTAATCATTAGACAGGGGGAGACTTTTGTTTATAAAATGAAGGACGGATTCCTGTTATTCTCATATGTAAGCTAATAATTATGTGATATATTTTTGTTTGAATATAAAAAAAGATAATAACGATAAAGTAAAATCTAATTAAAATTTATAACAAAAATAAAAATTACAGATAAATTTACTAATAAAAATACTAGTAAAAATAACTAGATCAATTTTACAATACAAGATGCTATATAGCTATATAGCTATTAGTTATCATATTTAAATTTGGATTTGCGTATTTATATGCTCATTTGTCATTTCATTCACGAGGTGAAATATTTCATTGTGAGCTGTCCTTTATTATCATTTTCTCACGGTATAGCCTATTATTTTCTTCTCGAATTATACTTATTAATAATACCGTTCACAATCAACGTAATTTATAGGTGTTATAGTTCATCCACCGTGCAAATCTCTTTATGGAATGACTTTCATTGATGTAGACAATCAATTTCATTGTGCAGGCTTTGGCAAGTTACCGTTTACTACAATTTCTAGATTGTTGGTATTATATTTTCTCGAGAAAGCCAATTATTCGGCTATTAAGATCTTGGATGGATTATAAGAATCAGTTCGATTTGTCGAACACTTATCAAACATTTGAATAGCTAATTACCCATATAACCAGTTGAAAATGACCATATTATTTGTTGATTACATGATTTGTCTTTTTCAATAAATTAAAAATGGAAACTCGCAATGTTTCTCCTGCAATTTCCCGAGCGTGAAAACAATAGAAATTTCCAATGATAAGCCTATATGTACAACTATAATCGATCTGGGTCAAAAGTTCAAAATGACTAATGACTAATGATCTCTAGAAAAGCGATGATAGAACGGCCGTTCTGTAGACAAATGTGAGTCAAATTTGCTAGATATTTATCATTGTATATGCATATATGTATATAGGTTTTTATCTTCGGTCATGTTCGTGTTACATAACAATACATCACGAGGTAATCGTCTTTTCAAAATTCACAACCAGGATTATCAATCTTTTCTTCAAATAATTCTCGAGGGACTCATTATAGGAACCTATGAAAAAGCTTTCTAAAATATCACGAAGGTTTTCTGCGATCTGATTGGTCGAAAGAGCGTGCATGAAATCCTAGGGTAAAACATGGCATTTCCAATTCAATCAGAAAGCTATGGAGAACAACTTGATGTACCCTCTCCAAGTGTCAATTTTGTTCAAGATGCGTTGGTTACAGCTATCGAACCTTCACAACAAAAGCTTAACCTGATGAGTACAGCCTTGAAAAAATGTATCAACATTCTGGAAACTGAGAATAAAAACGTGGGCATTGCAAGGAAGAAACTAGCAAGAAACTCAAAGAAAGGAGATTTAGCCGATTTATGTTTGTATTTTTATGGAATTATAAGCCGAGATAAAAAATATAAAAATGTCATCGAAAAAGATTTACCAGACATTTGGGCAGATGAAACACATTCACCGAGTGTTCTCCAATTACCTTTGAATTCTCTCGCCGCCGCTGATTCAAATATTTACACACCGGATCTATCAGGAGATCAATTGCCATGTATTGACGCCATTTTGGACCGCACAAATGATTCGATTGTCTCAAATGGAAGCATTGTGAATAATAGCGACAATACTAATATAGATTACATCACCGTTCCATCACAATCGTGCGAAAACCTAGATAAAAGTAATATAAACGAGGAAACTATGACGTCATCTCCCGTATGCATTGATCTAAATTCTGAAGGGAACATATTAGACAGTACACCTGTTTCAAACAAATTGAAAGAAATAAGATACGAAAGCCTGATGACGAAATACAAGAAACAACAAGAACAAATACAACTATTGTTAGACAAAAAAACTCAATTGCAAAATAAGATACGTGGAATCGAAAAACAAGCGTTAGACATGAAGCATGATGCTGAAAACACATTAAAAAATGAGAAACTAAATAGTGATGCAAAGACAAAACAAATCCGTGAATTAAGTAAACAGACAATTGCCCTGAAGTCAAAGATAACCAAAGATAATCAAACAAAAAATGATAACTCTACAAATAATTGTACTGAAATCCAATTGACTACTGCAACAGAAACAATTCTAAGCAAAATTGATGAAATCAAAAGCCTTGTAACTGAAAAATCCCTTTGCTCCCAAACTGAAATGAATACCTTACTGGATATTGGAACTACAAACCCACCTAACAAATCGTTTTCTACTATATTAAAAGTACAAACTGAGCAACGTCTGCATGAAAAGGCAATTAAGCAGACACAAGAAAAAGACAAACGGAAATTAAATGTAATTATCCGAGGACTAAATATAAACCCAGATTATGAAAATGACACTGATTACCTCAAAAGTTTAACTGTTAACATCTTGGGTGAAGATGTGGAGATTGAGTCCTGCCATCGCCTTGGAAAACCATCAGATGTGCGCTCGCAACCATTATTAGTAAAATGCTGTGATATGCGAAGCAAACTTATGCTGCTTACAAATGGTAGACGTCTACGTGAAGATGATGGTCTGGAAAGTGTCTATATCTCACCAGATTACACCAGAGACGAACAAAAATTCCAAACTGAACTCAGAACGGAATGCAGAGAGAGAAATGAGGGGTGTAAAAACTCGACAGATCGATGGGTCATACGTAATTTCGGTTTAATCCAAGTGAAAAATATCAGAAAGAAGACAATACCCCAGCCCCGGACTCAACCGAGTAGTAATTGACTCAATATGAATAGCAGCACAAACAAGAAAAGAGTAAGTACAACCATAAACACAATAAATAAAATAACTAAAACAAAAGAGATAAAAATCTTAACAATTAATGCTCAATGTCTAACATCTGAGCGATTAACAGAATTACAGACATACGCTGTTGATGATGATATAGACCTAATAATTATACAAGAGACATGGCTACATCCAGAATCAATAGGATGTTCTATTCCTGGTTATTGTCTATATAGAAATGACCGAAATGGCAGGCATGGTGGCACTGCTATATTTTACAAAAATATCATGAAAGTTTATTTAGATCCAACCCTGACAAGAAAGGCCCAGGGGATTGAATACGAACAATTAGTAGTAAAACTACAAATACCAAATAATAAAATTATATACATCATAAATTTATACAATCCTCGCTATGAAAATTACCGCCAAGCCCTTGACATCATTCGTGAAACCACAGAGACTTTAACTGAAAGAAATTGTGACTTCATATTTGCAGGAGATTTGAACATTGACTACCATAAAAACACTCCTGCAAAAAAACTGCTTTCAGAGTTGATGTCCCAATTTAAACTACACATTCTTAACACTAAATCGACTCGAATCACAGAAACATCTCAAACGGAAATAGATTATATGATATCATCTACTTCATTAAAACATACAATAACTACATGTATTCCAAAAACTGTCTGTAATTCAGACCACCTTGGGCTGTATTCTGTTATGAAATATGATGCCACAGAACAACCTAGAAAAACAACCAGAACTGTAAGAACATACAAAAACTTTGACAGAGTAGCATTTTGTGAAGAACTCTTGAACGTTGATCTGACTAAATTTGAAGAAGCAATAATGGATGAAGATGTAAACAAAGCAGCCATGATATTACAAACAATATTGCAGGACACTCTGAACAAATATGCACCAGAAAAAACAATTGTAATGTATCCAAATTACGCACCATGGGTAACTGTTGAACTAAGAGATCAATTAAAGAAACGCAACAAAATGCGCTATACGGCTATGAAGACGACATCATCAAAAGATTGGGAACTGTATAAACATCAGCGCAATCAAGTAACATATAAACTCAGACAGGCAAAAATAAATTACAACAAAGAAAAATTTATTGAATGTGGTGACAATGTAAAAGAAGTATGGAACCTTGTCAAAAAGCTGACGAGAAAAACTAATTATAAATGTACAGCAAAAACGAAATCAGAATTAAATGAAATCAACAAATTTTTCAGCGAGGTTGGATCAACCATTAAGAACCAAACTCACACAAAAACCAACTATGAAACAATACAACAACATTCACAAACATTCGAATTCACAAATGTCACAACCATTGACACAATTAAAGCTGTGAAAATCTTGTCTTCATTTGGCCGGGGTTTAAGCACCAGTGCTTGTTTATTTTTGGGACATTAATCGATTTACATAAAATTGAACGATTAACATTATAGTTAACCGTCAAGGTATCGAATCCGGTCTTCCGTACAGAGTGCAGACAACCTGCCATCGACTACGATCATACAAGTACACAAAATTACAAAATATGTTTTTATATTTGTTAATCGTTTTTATCATTTTAAGAGTGCTGCATGCCATGGGGCTGCTGGAGTGAATGCATTGGATTGTGTGGTGAGCTAGCTGGAACAAAAAATCGAGAACGAGTGTGTGTGACACCTAATGAAGATCCACAACAAACATCTTCTGTCACTACAGAGCTTGATTCAAAAGACTGCATTACATCACTGTGTTTCTGGAGTCAATGGTCTGATGTTGATTGTCCTCATGACCCTGATGCAGTACGTACAAGGACATGCAGTGAAGGGGGAACATGCGCAGGTGATGCTACTGAGCCATGTGCAATTCCTACTGGTGAGTAACAATGGAATTATTAAATCTTTTATAATTTTGTATGGTTATCAACAGAAACCAAATGCATATGTGATTAACTGGAATGATTGCATGCAGATTTGGTTCCTGGTACATTCATGCTAGCTGTTAAGCAACAGCTATACACACATCGATCCGTGTCAGGCACAGAGATATATCATTTTGGGCGTTTTATTAACTTGGTTTGTCATTAGAATTTCTAACTTCCAGTATTTATCAACATGATGTAATAATTCGAATAGTAACTGACATATAACTCAAACAAACACCTTATTGAAGTGTGAAATGAAGCTATTCTGCTCTGTCATTTTTTCTCAATTTTTCATTTTTGATTGATTCTTACAGTATCAAGAGAGCATTGTAAACATTCCCAAGAAAAATGATTTCAGACATGAGCCACACAACCCACTCTACCAACTGCTGTTTTGTATAGGTGACTTGAAAATACATCAAAATCAGATTGACTAATCATAGCATAGCGTGTTCGACCTTAGGTGGCGATCGGTCTATCTGCTAAGTTGTGGCATTATTTGTGACGATTTTGTGAATTGAAACAACGTTTCTCATGCAAATTACAGCCACGCTTCTGAAGTGTACGATCTATTGCATTCTGTTTATTAAATATATGACACAACGTATGCTAAGGCAACATGCACATCATTCGCTTGAATTTTACGAGTCAAGATGTAAAGTATCGGAATAGTGAACTGTGTGGAGTTTATGTATACTGATCTTGACGTCCATCTTATGTCTACACAGTTATCTCTATGAAACCTTATGCGTCTTCATAATCAAAATTAAACAGTAGCCTCTAACTTGCATTTAATCAAAATCTGCATTGAGCTTTTTGTTCTACCTACGTTAATTGTGTGCCATGATGATAGCAGTTCTTACCTCAAATAAACACAATTATATCAATCTTTGATTGCTAAATAATTTTGTCTTGCAGAGCCATCTTTGTGTTACGAAAGACCTTGTCAAAACGATGGAGCATGTACAGTGAACCCAGACAACGCAAATGGGTATACCTGCGCCTGTACTTCAGGTTTCAGAGGAGGAAATTGTCAATTTGAAGGTAAGTGTTACGAATCATTCTGGTTTTGTACAATAAATTAAACACTTTCAAATATAATTAAAACCCTAATTTAAACAACAATAAACTATGTAAGTTAGGGTATAGAACTCTCCTATATAATTACATATACATAATACAAAATACAATAGATTAATAATAAAACAGTTGATTGTTACATTCATGATTCCTCCAACAATTTTGAGCTGATGTCAAAAGACAAGCGAATGTCATTCGGTATGATTTGGTATCCTGGAAGCTTCAAATCAATCTTCAAAATGTAGGTTTGTACACAAATGCTATTCTGCTTTCCATTTCCATTAATGTGTTGTAATCATGAAATTGTAGTTTGTCCATCTGGAGCTTGTTTAAATGCTGGAACATGTAATTACCCAGAAGTCGACTCAGAAGAATACATTTGTAAATGTGCCAATGGCTACACAGGACCGAATTGCGGAACAGGTAACGAAGAACAGAACTTGAATAATATCTGTGTTTTCAATGCTAATATGATAACAATTCGGAACTGATGACAGTCGTGAGATAGCAGGTCAATTCTTAACTGATTCACTTGCACATAGGAAATTATTTGAAAGCGCAACAGATTGCTGCAGATTCTGAAAAGGAAGTCTTATACTTCTCTTCTATCAGCAATCCAAATATGTTGTTTTATTAATCGTTCGTGTAATCTCAATTCCGAACTCATGTCTAGCGGGATTTTAACCTTCTACTGAGCCAATAAAATACCTATGGAACTTGTTTTGTCTCAATACTGCAATGTTTCCCATGATGAATAAATACCCGTTACGTTATGATAAATTTCAGAGCTTCACTGTTTGAAAATTACAATAGTACAATAGGAGAAGTTGTCGTACCTTTTCTCGAAAAGTGCAGGTTGTTACTATTGAAAATCCGCGCTCAGTTTCGTCTCTATGATAACGCCATTTTAGAAGGATATACATGCGATGATTCTTTTGAGGTTTATAATGTCAAAATTTAACAGTTCATCTATTTTATAAAACAAATAAAAAACGGTTATCCGAGTAGAGCACTCTGATACGAACACTTTGGGTGCTATGAGATGCGCAGGAAGCCACAATCACTCGCATGGTGGCTTGTGAGTTTTTAAGCATATTTCATGTCTCATTATATGCACCCAGCGTGTTCGTATCAGAGTACATTATAGACTAAGCACCGTTTTCCATCTGTTAAATATGACTTCTCCAAACAATGTTGTCTTGCAGAACCAGATTTGTGTTATGTAATGCCTTGTTTGAACGGTGGAACATGCACAGACGATACTGGCAGTGGCGGTGGCAGTGGAAGTGGCAGTGGAAGTGGCAGTGGAAGTGGCAGTGATGATGATTCAATTTTTAAGAGTGGCTATAATTGTGCCTGTGCTTCATCTTACGGAGGAGCAAATTGTCAATTGGGAGGTAAGTTTGAACAAATTATGAAAAATTGAGAAATCATTCAATATCCTTGAAGCTACAAATATTCCTATGATGTTACAATATGAAATTTGGAACTATTCATAAAATGGAAAGAAAATATTGCTTGATTTCATCCTTCCATAATTAATACAGATAATTTTTTCATTTCATTTATTTTGTCAAAATTGACAGGCAAAACAAAGGAGAGTCACATAATATGATCTCTCACTAAAATGAAGCCTAGTTACAACTGATGTTAAAAAAATTGATATAAAATTAAGCATGCAAAATTATTGTTTGATTTAAATTGTTTGATAATTACCAAGTGCCGTAAATTACGAAAATACCTTGCAAAAAGATGAGAGTCTTGTCTCATCAAGACCCCTTTTAAAGGTAGATAAACTGGCTGAGGTTACAAGTTTTTCTGATAGAGAATTCCACCAAGGTATTACTCTACAACAAAACTGGTACCGAACACAGTCAGTTTTAGCAATACATATTGATTTTAATGTTAATGAAAGTGACCTCAAGGAAAATTTTGATGATTCAAATTTAAACAATTGATCAAATAGAACATCCGCAATTCCATGTAAAATTTTGTAAATATGGGAAAGATCAGCTTTGATACGCCGAACCCGGCCTCTAGCGATTCAATGTCTAATTTATTTAAAGTGGGAATAAACCCCCAGACTGTCTTTACGTATGTAGGTGTTTTGACCCAAATGTCGCTGAGAGAAAAAAGGGATTGGATCTAGCTTTATGACGACAAAGTCACAAGTTGTGCGGTTTGTCTAACAGACTTAAGAGTGGGCTGATCACGCGACGTTATCTTTGAGACCTAGCTCTGAGAAGTCACACAAAAAAAATTTCTGACAAGGCTGAGCCATGAACAAACATATAAACTCGCGAATTACGTAAAAAAGATACAATTTGTGATTTCAGGAGCAGAATAAAATATATTGAAACGCTCAGTCGAAATAATTTCTCGTAGCGTCATTAAGCGCGATGAATCTGATATAGATTGCGGATTAACACAAATGTCAGGCGGTGCGAGTGTTCCTTTGTGACTAGTCTAGTGACACGTATTAGTTACGTATTCTGGGTGACCGCAGTGCTTCTCAAATCTTAATTAGTAGACACGTGCCCTTCGAAATAGTTTCATCCTACGCTATATAAGTTCTAACTGTTTTTAACTCTATCTGCAAGTTGTTCTTGAGTAAATTTTTCTTCAAGATATCCTTTTCATGATCTAGATGCGAATGTAAACTGACTCGATTTGAACAGGCATGCACAGACGACTTTTCCTCGAGATAGTTGGTACTGCAAAGTATTAATTGTACTTTTTCGGATTTATTTAAGTATTACTAAATTATTAAATAGACATTTTTCAATTATCAGTTCAAAGTATAAGTTTGAAATTGATGTTTGTCTAGTAAAACTTAAACCATGTAATCGTATAGTTTATATACGACTGTTCTAGATAGATACATTATACTCAATAGTCTAACAAAGTGTTCATCATTCATTCACCAAGCATTCAATTATTATAAAACCATCGAAAATTCTTCAGTACATTACCCTATAAATTCTATAAAATATCTTGCAAACCGTTGAGAACGCTCTGCGCCGGTTCGCTTTTCGGAAAATAGTACAAAAATGATATGAGGGCTTATTCAAGTTTACAGCCGTATACTAGAACTACAGTAATGCATCTTCTATCATTTTTCTGCGGTATATCTTCATTGCATAAATTGTTACCCTCTCCATCAACGTTATCTGATTAACAAAATTAGGGTTTTGCAATGTGAAGTCTCGTTCCTGATTATACATACGCCACCAATTTTTTTTACCATACTAGCTAGTATTCATTCTTTTTGCTAGAAAGTAGAACATGTTAGCATCATGTCACAATCCGTAGTTTATAGGATGCGGTAATACAGTGCAGAAGCTACTTTGCACAAAATACCTTTCTACAGAGACGACAAATCAGATGGACAGATTTCGTTTCTGTGAAAAGAGGACTATAAACAAACGGTTAATAGCGTTTCCCACCATACATTTTGATTTTTACCCTCAAAAGAATACTCCATTTTCAGTTCAGACATATGCTTACAACAATAAATTCTACTTAGGTGGCTATTGTGGTCACCAGAGAATCTTTTGATATGTGTTAAATATGCGTGGGAATGATATGTCAAAATATAATCTGTATAACGCGCGCTACGAATGAAACATTTTCTGATTTTTATTTTCTTCAAATTCGTGAATTTTAAAATCATTAAATCATCTGGAATTTTGCTACTCTTGAGTTTATATGTTCTTCCTTACCTCAGTTTTGTGGGAGAGAAAAATAGATTGCCGTTACAGAGCTACGCCATCTCAAACGAAATATCGCGTGATTAATCCGATCTAAAGTCTATTAGAAAAACCGCACGACTTGTGACTTTGTCGTCATAAAGCTAGATCCAATCCCTTTTTTTTCCTCAGCGACATTTGGGTCAAAACACCACTTTGAAAGCATTTTTCACCAAGAAATAATTTCCAGATCGAAAAAACAATTACGCCATTGGTTTTTTCACGTCGGGTTCTACTACATATGTAAAGATAGTCTGGGGGTTTATTCCCACTTTAATCGATCTGCATAGTCAACATAATTGATATTTGCAAAACCGCAAACCAATTAGATTTAATCATTTTTTCAAGTCTGTAGACATATACTGTTTTGCTTTCCATATAAAATTGATGTGTTGTAATCTTGACATTGTAGTTTGTCCATCTGGAACTTGTTTAAATGGTGGAACATGTGAATACCCAGAAGATGAATCAGAGGAATACATTTGTGAATGTGGCAATGGCTACACAGGACTGAATTGTGAAATAGGTAACGAAGTAGAAACATTGAAGAATAACTGTTCTCCTTTAATGCTATTTGTGCCAAACATTTTTACCCAACCTTAAATATCCGTGTTTCATGGTTGAAAAATGTCCCTCTTTCAGATGACCACTACTGAAAAGCTAGGGAGTCACGCGGTGAAAATGTATCACTCGAACATCTAAAAGCCTAGCTAGTTAATATAGCATATCAGCAAAAAAAGGTTTTGTCTATGTTGCTGCTACGTCTAACACCAAATCAATTTTTATTTTTATCAATATCTTATATCCTGCAGACACTCTACGTGATGTATCAGATGTAATGCATTCTTTATTTACATTATTTTTTATATTACAGAACCATAGTGGAATCCTTGCATTTGGAAAGCCGGATATTTACGCCAAATTTACGCCATGCTAACCCAGCAGGCACACTACGTAGCAACAACGTTGTTCAATAGTTGTTTTGAGGTTGCAAGTTGTGCAACGTCTTTGCTACCATATGCTACCTTTTCACAACGTTGCACGGATGTTGCGAAATAGGTAGCTCTTCCGACGTTACTTTGTCCGTAGTTGCAACGCTGCTGCAATGTAATAATTTTAATGAGAGTAGATCTCATTCGCAACGCTGTCGCAACGCTGAAGCAACGTTGATGAAACATTTTAAATATCGACTTTTGCTTCATATATCGCAACGTATTTAAAAATCCGGTTGCTCAGTTGCTCTTCGAAGCCTTAAAATGCTTCTGCCGCATGTCACATGCAATTACATTGACAAACTGACAACATATGGATAGTCTTAATATAGTTTAATGGCATCATCTAATACTACCTAGTTAAAAAAGGCTAGATTAAGGTTAATGTTCAAGTTTGAATTTTATCTTCAAAACCTTATGTTATTACCTTAGACTTATTACTAATAGCGGCACATCATATTCATATTTCATATTACTTAGTTGTCCTTATAGCAATGATATTTCCTATTCATGTTCAGCAAATAATTCTGTAATTTTTTTGCGCGGCGCCAACAATATGTTTTGCAAATCTCAATTTCACAAAATAGAATTCAGGAGAGAGGCTATTTCAGATTCTCCATCTTGGCGTCCATTTTAGTTTTATTCCTTCGATATAAATTTGTATAATTTGTCAAAACAATTTGACAAGTTTGGATGGTTATATCGGTATAGTTGTGGTTCACAAAGATAACTTTTATTATTGTTGTTCTATATTTTTACTGGTTTTGATTTATTTTATTTTATTCGATTTATGAGTGTCACCTTTCAAACGTTGGTAAATTAAAAAACCAAACCGAAGGCAATGGCCTTGGCATACAACTACTTCGATGGAATTAGTTTGATCTAGCTTAGCGCCAGAGTGTTTAGCTTCGCCTAGCAATTTCCCCGTGGAATAAGCAGATAGTAACGCTGTTGTAAATGTTTTGGGGAGTTAATCTTATAATATGAATAGGTAAAGAAAATCCTGGTTGCCAACTAACTTACTAAAACTCAAATGCAAATCAATTGTCATAATCAAACCAAGATGTCCAAGAAAAGCAAATGAGGTATGTGTATGTCCAATAGCTATATGCTAACCTTTCAATCATTATTTATAAGCGTGATTCAAAGTATGGCCTCACTCAAACCAACAGAAAAGAGAGTGATTACAAAATAGATACAACATTCAATTTAACAGCAACATAACGTGTGCAATATTATAATAGAAAGTTTGTCACAATACTGAGGTCACCACAATATTTACGTACGTCTGATAAAAATTATTTTAATCAACCTTTAGAAAGTATGCCAAGTATTTGTTTTCACTGTAGTTGAATGTTTTATAAAAAAAGAGTTTACACATTCATAACATATGCGTAAACAATTAAATGCTATTCAAGACATCAATTATCAATCAATGAAGATTCTGAACTGTTACTTGGCAGTTATTTGTTCTCGCTGATTTGATTAGTTTCTAATTTGAAGTGGCTGTTACAAAAATATGTATTGGAATTGAATAAATTAATTTAAATCGGTCACACGCTTGTCTAAACAACTATTTTCACAGCTTCCACATTTTTCAATTGTTTCAAACAGATTGCTTTAGAAAATCGTTAAAAGCCCTTTCCCGATGTCAGAGGAACTTCAAATTTTGAGTAACTTGTAATTTATGTTACTCAAACAATAAAATTGATTGTGAACGTGCTATGAACATTTTTACATTGTTTTTAACCAATGTAGGATGTAGGATATATTCATATAGACCTAGTACTCTGCAGGATGCCTAGCACTACTGATGTTATTCACTTCCAGTAGCAATTTTTCATAAATCAGCAGCTCAGCTAGTTTCAATAATTTTTAATAAGTTAATAATCAATGTTCTAATATTTGTCTTTGTAGAGCCTTGATTCACCAACATTGGATTGCTTTTACCTATTAATGCTATCAATAATAGCATTTCTTAGAAATTTATTCTATTACCGGTAGTCTATTACTTCAAATTGCATTTACAAGATCAGAAAATTGAAGTAATGAACCAATACTAGAGTGGAATTTTATAAAATATACCATGGTTGCTACTAGTCTACTACAGTTCATTTACAAATATACTATAGTTGCTACTACAGTTCACTTACATGTAACTGTCAACCAATAGCTAATATTGTGGAAGTACAAAGATTTATAACTTATTTATGGTGGAGATCATGAATTTGGATATTTATTAAAATTAATATAGACGGCAAATATGGTATTCAACAAAAATCATTAAAGTAGTACGTAGTTACTGCAATTGTGCTGAAAAGATGATGTACTAGATACCTACATTGTCCTTAGCATTGACCCTAGACACTATAATTATCATATAGACTTAATTGGAAGATTATTGCCAAATGAGGCATATATTTAGAAACAATTTATGCAGATTAAGTCTGCATTTGACAAAAAGTTTAACTGAAATTTTGTTTCGGCAGTTTCTATAAAACACTAATTATGGTCCTGAAACTGATTATTTTTTGACTGAAACTTCATCACTGACAAAATATCCAACAATCCAGACATAGCGTATGCAGTTTTTGTGAACATGCCATTTTTGTACAAAAACTTTTTGAAGATTGATAAATTTTTTGATTAAAACTTTCACTGAAATTGAATTCCATTATTTGTTAAAGATTTATATATCACATGGAGTCATTTTTATCTGAAATATCGACATTTGACAAAATCGCACGGTACATAAGATGTGTACAATTTTTGGAAATATGCCATTTGTGTACAAAAACTTTTTGAAGATTAAATGAAGTTTTTGATCAAAACTTTCGCTGAAATTGAATTACATAGTTTATTAAAGATGTATTTATCACATGGAGACATTTTTATCTGAAATATCGACATTTGACAAAATCGCATGGTACATAAGATGTGCACAATTTTTGGAAATATGCCATTTGTGTACAAAAACTTTTTGAAGATTAAATGAAGTTTTTGATCAAAACTTTTACTGAAATTGATTTCCATAGTTTATTAAAGATGTATATATCACATGGAGTAATTTTTATCTGAAATATCGACATTTGACAAAATCGCATGGTACATAAGATGTGTACAATTTTTGGAAATATGCCATTTGTGTACAAAAACTTTTTGAAGATTAAATGAAGTTTTTGATCAAAACTTTTACTGAAATTGATTTCCATAGTTTATTAAAGATGTATATATCACATGGAGTAATTTTTATCTGAAATATCGACATTTGACAAAATCGCATGGTACATAAGATGTGTACAATTTTTGGAAATATGCCATTTGTGTACAAAAACTTTTTGAAAATTAAATGAAGTTTTTGATCAAAACTTTCGCTGAAATTGATTTTTATAGTTTATTAAAGATGTATATACCACATGGAGTAATTTTTATCTGAAATATCGACATTTGACAAAATCGCATGGTACATAAGATGTGTACAATTTTTGGAAATATGCCATTTGTGTACAAAAACTTTTTGAAAATTAAATGAAGTTTTTGATCAAAACTTTCGCTGAAATTGATTTTTATAGTTTATTAAAGATGTATTTATCACATGGAGTAATATTTATCTGAAATATCGACATTTGACAAAATCGCATGGTACATAAGATGTGTACAATTTTTGGAAATATGCCATTTGTGTACAAAAACTTTTTGAAGATTAAATGAAGTTTTTGATCAAAACTTTCTCTGAAATTGAATTCCATAGTTTATTAAAGATGTATTTATCACATGGAGTAATTTTTATCTGAAATATCGACATTTGACAAAATCGCATGGTACATAAGATGTGTACAATTTTTGGAAATATGCCATTTGTGTACAAAAACTTTTTGAAGATTAAATGAAGTTTTTGATCAAAACTTTTACTGAAATTGATTTTTATAGTTTATTAAAGATGTATATACCACATGGAGTAATTTTTATCTGAAATATCGACATTTGACAAAATCGCATGGTACATAAGATGTGTACAATTTTTGGAAATATGCCATTTGTGTTCAAAAACTTTTTGAAGATTAAATGAAGTTTTTGATCAAAACTTTCGCTGAAATTGAATTCCATAGTTTATTAAAGATGTATTTATCACATGGAGTAATTTTTATCTGAAATATCGACATTTGACAAAATCGCATGGTACATAAGATGTGTACAATTTTTGGAAATATGCCATTTGTGTACAAAAACTTTTTGAAGATTAAATGATGTTTTTGATCAAAAATTTTACTGAAATTGAATTTCATAGTTTATTAAAGATGTATATACCACATGGAGTTATTTTTATCTGAAGTATCGACATTTGACAAAATCGCATGGTACATAAGATGTGTACAATTTTTGGAAATATGCCATTTGTGTACAAAAACTTTTTGAAAATTAAATGAAGTTTTTGATCAAAACTTTTACTGAAATTGAATTCCATAGTTTATTAAAGATGTATTTATCACATGGAGTCATTTTTATCTGAAATATCGACATTTGACAAAATCGCATGGTACATAAGATGTGTACAATTTTTGGAAATATGCCATTTGTGTACAAAAACTTTTTGAAGATTAAATGATGTTTTTGATCAAAAATTTTACTGAAATTGAATTTCATAGTTTATTAAAGATGTATATACCACATGGAGTTATTTTTATCTGAAGTATCGACATTTGACAAAATCGCATGGTACATAAGATGTGTACAATTTTTGGAAATATGCCATTTGTGTACAAAAACTTTTTGAAAATTAAATGAAGTTTTTGATCAAAACTTTTACTGAAATTGAATTCCATAGTTTATTAAAGATGTATTTATCACATGGAGTCATTTTTATCTGAAATATCGACATTTGACAAAATCGCATGGTACATAAGATGTGTACAATTTTTGGAAATATGCCATTTGTGTACAAAAACTTTTTGAAGATTAAATGAAGTTTTTGATCAAAACTTTTACTGAAATTGATTTTCATAGTTTATTAAAGATGTATATACCACATGGAGTAATTTTTATCTGAAATATTGACATTTGACAAAATCGCATGGTACATAAGATGTGTACAATTTTTGGAAATATGCCATTTGTGTACAAAAACTTTTTGAAGATTAAATGAAGTTTTTGATCAAAACTTTTACTGAAATTGATTTTTATAGTTTATTAAAGATGTATATACCACATGGAGTAATTTTTATCTGAAATATCGACATTTGACAAAATCGCATGGTACATAAGATGTGTACAATTTTTGGAAATATGCCATTTGTGTTCAAAAACTTTTTGAAGATTAAATGAAGTTTTTGATCAAAACTTTCGCTGAAATTGAATTCCATAGTTTATTAAAGAAGTATTTATCACATGGAGTAATTTTTATCTGAAATATCGACATTTGACAAAATCGCATGGTACATAAGATGTGTACAATTTTTGGAAATATGCCATTTGTGTACAAAAACTTTTTGAAGATTAAATGATGTTTTTGATCAAAAATTTTACTGAAATTGAATTTCATAGTTTATTAAAGATGTATATACCACATGGAGTTATTTTTATCTGAAGTATCGACATTTGACAAAATCGCATGGTACATAAGATGTGTACAATTTTTGGAAATATGCCATTTGTGTACAAAAACTTTTTGAAAATTAAATGAAGTTTTTGATCAAAACTTTTACTGAAATTGAATTCCATAGTTTATTAAAGATGTATTTATCACATGGAGTCATTTTTATCTGAAATATCGACATTTGACAAAATCGCATGGTACATAAGATGTGTACAATTTTTGGAAATATGCCATTTGTGTACAAAAACTTTTTGAAGATTAAATGAAGTTTTTGATCAAAACTTTCGCTGAAATTGAATTACATAGTTTATTAAAGATGTATTTATCACATGGAGTCATTTTTATCTGAAATATCGACATTTGACAAAATCGCATGGTAGAGAAGATGTGTACAATTTTTGGAAATATGCCATTTGTGTACAAAAACTTTTTGAAGATTAAATGAAGTTTTTGATCAAAACTTTCGCTGAAATTGAATTCCATAGTTTATTAAAGATGTATTTATCACATGGAGTAATTTTTATCTGAAATATCGACATTTGACAGAATCGCATGGTACATTAGATGTGTACAATTTTTGGAAATATGCCATTTGTGTACAAAATCTTTTTGAAGATTAAATGAAGTTTTTGATCAAAACTTTCGCTGAAATTGAATTCCATAGTTTATTAAAGATGTATTTATCACATGGAGTAATTTTTATCTGAAATATCGACATTTGACAAAATCGCATGGTACATAAGATGTGTACAATTTTTGGAAATATGCCATTTGTGTACAAAAACTTTTTGTAGATTAAATGAAGTTTTTGATCAAAACTTTCGCTGAAATTGAATTCCATAGTTTATTAAAGATGTATTTATCACATGGAGTAATTTTTATATGAAATATCGACATTTGACAAAATCGCATGGTACATAAGATGTGTACAATTTTTGGAAATATGCCATCTGTGTACAAAAACTTTTTGATGATTCAATTATGATTCCAATGTAATATTTAACTGAAATTGATTTGCATAAATTTATTAAAGATGTATATATGACCTTTTGTATTTTTTATTTGAAATATCAGCATTTGATAAAATGACATATTTCTTAATTAAGATATGTTCAATTTTGTAAATTTTGTAAATTTTTGTAAACTTGTAGATTAAATATTATGATTGATCCAATATTCAAATTAAATTTATTTGTGTGGTTTATTAATGATGTTTATATGACCTTGAGTATTTTTTTTTCTGAAATTATAATATTGATATTTGACAAAATCGCATACTGATTAATCAAGATACTGATGTGCAATTTTTGTAAATATGCCTTTTGTGTACAAAAACGTTTTGAAGATTAAGTGAAGTTTTCAGTGTAATCTTCAATTGAACTTGATTTGCATGGTTTATAAAAGATGTATATGTAACCTTGAGTATTTTTTATCTTCAATCTCGACATTTAACAAAATCGCATACAAATTAAGATGTGTGTCATTTTTGTAAATATGCCAGTTGCGTATAAAAACGTTTTGGAGATTAATTGAATGTGCATTAGATAAGATTTTCAACTGAAATTGACTGGGATAATTTGTTAATATAACGATGTTATCTTGAGTGTTTTCTATGCAAGGCATTGAAGGGATACCAAATTTCATTTTGAAGTACATATTTTTATATTTTGGCTACATAATCCATGTATTTAAAATTTATTGTTTAAATTAAATCAACAATTGACAGCACTTTAAATAAAATATCAACTATGGGATTGTTTGTTAGACATACTTGCATACTCCTGAGTGTTTACTATTGAAAATATGACCATTTAACCTCAATTTGCAGAAAGAAGAATGTCTATGATTTGTCTGAATAAGGCACTACGGTGGTCTACATAATCTACACAATGATATACAAGACTCAATTTGGAAGTTGGAAGTGCTCAAATTTTCAAACTCATGTGGATGCAATTAAAAAAGAATTTGACCAATATTTTGAATAAAACTAACAGGAGTTGTCTTTTTTATATAAATACACTTGTCAGTATTTTCTTTAGTGAAAATATTGAAATTTGAAGAAATTTTCCGCCAAATATTTTTTTGCTCATTTTCACCGGGAGCGTAGTAGGTATTTGGCCTACAGCAAATAATTTTTGTGGGCAATAACAAATCGACCGAACGAACCTGCCTGCGGACACGCGGAGCCTCGTTTTCAGATTTCATTGGAAGGTGTTTGAAAGTTTGAAAAATGGCAAAGACGCAAAAAGTACTTTAAAGCTAATAAAATTGTTTTATGTTCTGATTCTATTGGATAAAAAGTCAAATAGAATTGAAATTCTGATTAAAATTTTGAAAAAAGTTCACTTCCTTCTTAATTTGAAGTTAGCATTTCTATTCGCAACACTGAGTCTTCATAAAGGCTAGGTACATCACAGAGCCTCGCTGTCATATAATCTCTCCAGACCCTTTCTGCGTTCGTATTTCTGTCGAAGCGCCAAAATAAGCAAAATAAACGGCTTCTGAAAAATCTAACAAGAAGATAATTCCTCCACCAAAAAGGATGGTTCATATTCGATGTCATTTGCTAGTGTTAAAAGTTTATGATTCAACCAAGAAAGAAATGATTTAGGCAATGAAAACCAGCATACAATACATAGTTCTTCCCAATTAGTCTGACGATTGAATATTTTGCCTATCAGCCAAGGTTACAAGGTATGTACGGGTCAACTTGAATTATTGTCTCGTCTGATACTTTTAGCAAAACGTTTTTCTGATCCCTCATGCCTACCTACTCATTATATTAATCATTTGTTTTTTTAATTATTTTCAGTTGAATGTCTGCTGTTCCCATTGAAATGTTTGGACAGAAATCCATAGGAAAATTGGGTAAGTTTAACTTGGAAAATAAATATTTCGAAATATCAAATGTGATTTCCAAGCTTAGCCAGCTTTTACTCTTTCTTGTGTGTTTACTTTTTATTGAATTTCACAGTTAGACCTTGCTGTTTAAAAGACTAGGTTACAGTAAGCCTTGAATTTTCGTCTTCCTGTCCTCAAGATTTGTAAAATTTGATCTTGAAAAAGATAATGTTTTTAGCTATAATGTTACATGCCTAATTATATTTATCTTCCTTCACGTGTAGGTCTTTCAAATGAAAGGAAAAATGTCATGTGCAGACAGGTAGGAATAACTACATTTATTGCTGTTTGTTCAAGTGATTGAATATCTTTAAACAAAATTTAATAAATATTCTTGGATAACAATATCACATTTCTTTCTTTCTGTAGATATGTATTTGCTACTAATGTTTGACGAATTGATCGCAAGGACTATAAACATGCCATCCAACTGGTGTGACATTGGGCATGGATCCTCCTATCAAGGTAACTTATGTGTCTAATATATTAAAATTGCATCTGCCTCTTGGTAGGTAACATGTCTGATCCAGGTTAACACATTGTCCCATTGCTTTTTAGGCCCTGTTGCGGTGCCTTATCATCAATACAGTTATCAAACACATAATAAGAAAAGAAATAATTACATGAAGAAGACATCAAAAGGCGTATAAAACTTTGCTCACTGGTTTCTGTGAACGTATATGTATTCAAATACTTGTTGCACTTCACAATACTCTATACAAATATGTGCTTGCTTACTGTATGATTTATGTACTTTTCGATATTGACTTGTAAATACCCGGCGTGTAATGATTCTCAACTATCTCAACATTTATGAATATTGTAGTATAATATAAGACGGATGATCATAATCACAGTTGTCTTTTTTCACTATGTCACAACGTTGTTTGCATCGCTATTGCAGCGTAAATTAACTGATATTGTGGTTGCACTCGAAGACGGTGCTGCAACTCAACCAAAATACAACGTTTTAGCAATGTTGTAGCCACATATTTACTCCGACATGGGCTGCATTCTGGTTGTATTCAGGTTGCAGAACATTGCATATTAGGAGTATTTCGGTCAGATGACGACGTTGCTGCTTCGTAGTGAACAACGTTCGGCGCGATGACATCCGGGCTCTGAATGCAACGTTTTTGCTCCTTCTATAGCAACTCAATTAAAACTTTGCCGCAACGTTGCTGTGCCTGCTGGGAAGTCAGCATTCAAGAATACGCCAAAAAAGCCCTAATTTAGTTGAAAACTATTGAAAATTACCAATTTCTACGCCAAAGAAGAAATCAAATTGGCGTAAAATCAACTTAGTTCTTCCCCGGATATATCCGGCGTAACATACATGGATTCCTCTATTGTTGCAGAACCGGTGAGGGCCTAATAAAATTTAAGGTTAAAAAGTGTGCCAGAAAGCAAAAATATGGTGTGCCCAATCGGTGCGCACCTTGATGTCACGTGAAGTTTTATCGAGCACTGGTTGGTGAATAAAATACTAAAAATGTAAACAAACTTGCGTGAATCATTCTCAGAGGTTTTATTTCGATCGTTTATTCTATCATATAGTCAATTTTGAATTATATATTTACGGAGAAGTGAAAGTCGGAATTAGAGCAATGCTGTATATTGATGAATCGATCTTAAATTTTGAATATTTCTTTGATTTTGAGTATTTAAATCAAGATTCAAAACGACGGAAGTGCTTACAATTTCCCAACGATGGCGATCGCTCCGTCAAAACAAGATGTTTTCTCCTTTTATTTTGTATTCTACGCCCACAAAAAACCATCATAATGTTCATACAGTCCTTCGAGATAAACGTAATATATTATTTCTATTTTTGTTACTCCAATTTGATCCAATGTAATCCCGTAAACTTGGCGTTTTAGTTTTCTTCGACAGTTTGTTTACAAAATGTTGAAATTCAAAAGAGCTGAATTCAGCAAATTTCAAGTTTTGTTCACACCTCGTTGTATTGTTTTTCGATGGGCTGACCAACCAACACCTGGCTGTAACTCACATGACATCAAGGTGCGCTGTGATTGGGCACACCATATTTTTGGCTTCTGGCACACTTTTTAACCTTAAATTTTAATAGGCCCTCTCTAGGCTCACTCCATCACGGCCCTCATTTCCGCGCGGCGCTCCAGTGAGGGCCTATAAAATTTAAGGTTAAAAAGTGTGCCAGAAACCAAAAATATGGTGTGCCCAATCACAGCGCACCTTTGTATCACGTGAAGTTTTATCGAGCGCTGGTTGGTGAATAAAAATACTAAAAATGTAAACAAACCTGCTTGAATCATTTTCAAAGTTTATATTTCGATCGTTTATTCTGTCATATTGTCAATTTCTAATTATATATTTACGGAGAAATGGAATTTTGAATCAGAGTAATGCTGTATGTTGGAGAATTGATCTTTAATTTTGAATATTTCTTTGATTTTGATTATTTAAATCATGATTCAAAACGACGGAAGTGCTTCAATTTTCCAACGATGGCGATCGCTCCGTCAAAACATGATGTTTTCTCCTTTTATTTTGTATTCTACGCCCATAAAAGGCCTTCATAATGTTCATACAGTCCTTCGAGATCATGTAAGCTATTATTTATAATTCTGTTGCTCCAATTTGATCCAAAATAATACCGTAAACTTGACGTTTTTAGTTTTCTTCGACAGTTTGTTTACAAAATGTTGAAATTCAAAATAGCTGAATTCAGCAAATTTCAATTTCTGTTCACACCTCGTTGTATTGTTCTTCGATGGGCCGACCAACCAACACCTGGCTGTAACTCACATGACACCAAGGTGCGCTGTGATTGGGCACACCATATTTTGGTTTGTGGCACACTTTTTAACCTTAAATTTTATTAGGCCCTCACTGGAGCGCCGCGCGGAAATGAGGGCCGTGATGGAATGAGGCTAGGCCCTCGCTGGAGCACCGCGCGGAAATGAGGGCCGTGATGGAGTGAGGCTATGCAGAACCTACCTGTTTCGGATGTTGATTACTTTTTATGGAATAGCCTCGTTTATCTTAGTATAGCCTCCTACTATTAAACCCATGTGCTCAGTAAAAATAAATAAAACGTGTATGTAAGTTGTCAAACAGGATATAAAATAACATTGTTTTTTGATAGTTTATTGAGCGATATCTTTTTAATCATTTGAGTATATTATATTATTGTTGTTTTTACAAATCTTTAGTTTGAGTTGATTATATGAAAGATTTTTGAGTTAAAACGTTATACAGTATGTTTGATTTATACATTGATTTTCGTTCGGCCTATTGTTATGCCAATGAATAATTGAATATTGCAATATCGGCTTCCCTCTCCTCTGTTTGTAACCCCTGTCATTTATATTATAACTTTGATTCTATTCTGATATCTGAACGAGCTTGGTCGTGTTATTCTGCTCTCGTAATTTAATAGCTATAACTACCCGCATAACAATTGGAGCCCGTACTGAAGTATAGTACTAGTTTTTAATGGTTTATTATAATTGGTTTTAATTTTACTCAATTTTCAATCTATTACAATGTCGCGTACAATGGATATAGCCTGATGGATTTTTTAACGAAATTATATACAATATTTAAAGACGACGCAGAGAAAAAAAGCAATCCAGGGAGATAGAGTCTTGCGCTGAAATAGAGCGATTTATGAAGGATTTACCAGTCATTAAACAGAGATTTCTTGTCTGCGTACCATTTCCTAACGAAGCTCTAGCACGTAAATTGGCAAGCGAATATAATTGCATATATGTACAAATTTGCATTGACCGAAACATCAGGAGTTTACGCATGGCATCGCGAAGTTAAAGAAACATCCGTTGACTGTGTAACACATCCTCTAACATGCAGTGATTTACTGCTCAATAATACGAATGATGCACACAATATTACCACAACTGTCTCTGCATTATCTATCTCTAATTATGCAGCCAAACTTCTAACAGAAAATATGAACGAAATTGTAATCTCTGAACAAACGGTTGACTTTGGAAAAGTCCAAAATTATATTCATGATATTCATGGCTATCAAGAATATCAATTATTTCAATTATCATCTTTATTGAAAGATATTTCTTCAAAATATCACTGTTATATATATCACGCTTAACGCTGATCTAGATACACTATTCACATGGTTTACAGAAAATATGTAATAAGGACATCTTATCCTTTATAGAAAATCGCAATAGACAGGTGTATTTAACATATAATCCCAGGGGGGGGTAACTCCAGCTCTTCAGGGACGGGGAGGTGCCACTTTGGAAAAAGGTAAGGTACCCAAAAGGTTCCAAAATTTTTGTTGATGCTACCCAAAAAGTTCTAACAGGTTAATTAATTTTAGGTAAATACACAAAAATGATGCAAATTTTTTCAAAAATTCTTGAAAAAGTCAAAAATAGGATACCCAAAAGCTCCAAAACTTGAAATCTTATACCCAAAAAGTTCTTTCTCAGCTGGAATATGGACCCAAAAAATGTGGCACATCCCCGTTTAGCCGTCCTACTGGAGTTACCCCCATCAATCATTACTGGTATTTACTGACGACAGCACAGCGATCGCTATATTGCACGCGAGACACGGTGTAAGCTGCCTTCAGTTGTTGATAAAGTCGCTGGAAGTGCTGCTCCGCTGGCCGCATGATTCGTTAACTCTTTCAGTCTCTTTGATTAGTCCACCCATGTATTCATGTTTCAAAATTTATCTTGATGGTTTACAGCTGTTGAAATGCTATCCATCTGGCAGCAGCAAAAGCCATTATTATATCAACTTCACTGTAATTTTAAATATTTATAAAGAAATCTTGCTTGATGAAGTCAATCAATATATTTTAGATTATATGCGAGTATTGATAAACTCTAAATTCCAGTTAAACAGAAATTTTATGCAATATTCGAAAGACTGATGATGGAGGAGAAATGATTCGTACACATTCCGATATATTTATTGCTAAATTACAGATTTCAAGTGAGATGATTGCTAGAAATTAGTCCGATTCGGTATTGATTGATTACAATATTGATTTTTCATAGAGGAGCTGAAACTGAAATCCGAACTTTTGTATGAGCTCTTACGAATATCCCATGCATACTCACTATCTTCAAGCTTTCGAAAATAGGCCAAGATCCCGGGGGGTAACTCCATATGGTTTGGTATACGGGGACGTGCCAATTATTGAGGGTACCTTTTCATCGTCTTGTAAAATATTTAGGGTATACATTTCATGATTTTCAAAATATTTGGGGTATTAGTTTTCAAAAAAAAATTATTTGCAGGTATCAATTTGAAAATAATGGTTAAAGAACATGAAATGCTTTCATCGCATTTGTGGATTATTTTCTGGGGTATACATTTTGGTGGGAAAAAAAATATTTGAGGTACCAATTTAGGATTAAAAAAAAATTTTGGGGGATATTTTCAAATTCAACTTGGCACCCCCCCGTCCCTGAAGTTCTTGAGTTACCCCCCCCCCTCCCGGGGCCAAGATATCTCTAGATACTATGTAAACAATATCAAATCTTTCCAAGAGTATTTTTTTCGAAATAATAAATGAGTGAAAGTAATAGCGGTGGTGCCATCAAAGAGCTAAACATCTGATGGGTGTGATTGCACTTCTTGCACCCCTGGATCCAGTTGACAAAGGTCATGCTCATAATTGTTTAATTATTATTCTTTGACTTGTTCTTAGTTTTCCATTAATTTAGTGATAATAATTATGTCGTACTAATTCAAGATTTTTGTTATAAAAGATTATTAGAAAGAACAAAATACACAACCTTTTTAGAACAAAATTTTATCGATGTAGACAATTATCATAACAAGAAAATCCCCACCTATTTCGACATGTCCTCTGGATCGAGAAGGTTTAGCTGTATACACTAAAATTCAACTTAAAGAATCTCCAATTCCTAGCTAACGATAAATAAATTGATAATTATTATTACAAATCAAATATAAATATTATTTATACATTTTTATTTTAGAATTTCATCTAGCATAGTGTACAGTTCACGAAATAGATTTTTAATTAAATATTATTTTGTATAGAATGTTATAGAAATAGCTATATATGAACACTTTATTGCTTTAAATGCCTATTGTTATTAGAACGAAAATTCGTTAATTTAACACAATTTGAGTCTTAATTAATCAATCTAAAAATATAGCCTTTTTCAATATATTTCAATCTCTTGGTTATGGTTAAAGATTGTGATTATTTCATTAGAAACCAACTTTTGTGCCATTTAATTTAATTACCTGTTCCATATATCTAATGCTTCGTCAAATAAAAGTCTTACACCCTAATATCATAACAAACAGCCACCTGCATATTATATAACAAGCTCATTATATTATTGCAAGTTCAGATATTAAGGTTATTATATATAATATATTCAGGTTTAACAAGGATTTAAGTATAGCCTCCTACTATTAAACCCATGTGCTCAGTAAAAATTTCGTTGTAGCTCGACTGAACTGAGCTGGATTTGAAAAAGATCCAATCAACTCGATTGCATCCAATCCGGACTGGAGGACTCAATCGTTGAAACAGATCGAATCGGACAAATTCACATCCACATAAAATTTCTCACAACGAAGTCGAAAATACTTTTCCATTCCTTGGGTAACTATGCAATTTGATGTGTGATAGTGCTTACTTCACTAACAATTATTGCCTTGATATATGTTCTATTGAAATCCGATTCAAAATAATGCAGAACAATGAATCTTTCAGTTCAATAATTGACAATATAGTAAATAGATTTTGCCTCTGTCCGTTGGGAATTGCAACTTAATCGCATTCACAACGCATTGATCCATAACTAAGACATTTGAAGAAAGAAATATCCATGTTTTCGTTAATGATATTGGAAACGAAGCAAAGGTATGATAGATAATATTACTTTAAATATATTGACTATAAATTTTATCATGTGATAGAAATGTAATTTAAAATTTCAAGAACTGATAAACTCTATCTGATAGGCTATAATTATTTACAAACACCAAATCATTTGGTGTGGTCTCAAAATGTCGCTTCGTAAAGCATATTGTTCTTCAAATCGAAACTAAACAAAGAATAAATAGAGGCTTGTTGTAAAAGAAAACTATTTACTGTTATAGAACGAGCGCAACAGAACTAAAACGGCAGGTTTCTCCGGGCAACTTGAAAATCACACAAAAGTATTCATATTGAAAATATCCTAAACAATTACCTAATTTTCTTGTCTTGGATTCTTTTGTTCTCCCAAGATTTTGCGAACCATGCATGACGAAAACACAAAATGTATGAATCAAGAGGTCTCTGCCCTTGAAATGATTTATATATTCATCTCTGGTGAGCTCCACAATAGAATTTGACTAAATCAAGAAACGGGAAAGTATATATTGTATTTTTATGAACATTTTATGTGAATTCAAGTGTCCTGGAGAATTCCGCTTTAGTCCTGTGGCGTTCGTTCTATTATGACGGGGATTTGCCTTTTTCCAAAATCGAGGTAAAATTCCACAGAACATTGAGACTCTGTAAAATACTTTATTACCGGATTTTACTGTAGTATATCTCTGCATCATGATATCATAAGAACATTAATGCGAACTTTGATCCTCTTTCCTGATAGTATAATTGGATACTTCGTTAAATCGTAACTAAATCTAATTGGCATGTATTTGTTTTTGATTTGTTGGTGATATAGTTTTTCATACTTGATACTTTTTCAGGTTCCAATCAACAACAGCAAAATACATCAAAAATCAAGTCTAGAAAACTACTAAATATTATTATTTATCAGAAGGCCAGCTAATGTATTATTTGATATTCTGAATTTTGATTGGATGTTCATTTATTCTCTATTGTCTTTAAGGCATGATTAACATTTGACATTATATACGTTTTGTTTATTATGTTATATAATTACTGCCTTTTCTCTTCGTGATTTCGCCTCTGCTAATATATATCTACCTTTTCATTTGACCATTGATCATTCTCAAGACGCTCAAAGCCTTGATGATTGTGGGCAAGACATAATTCCAGCAAATGACGGCGTCAAATCCATCCGATTCTTGTCCGATTTTTGATTTGATTCACAGCCATTTGTCAGCATCTTCATCATCATGGCGTGAACGACTTGTGACGACGTCAAATTACCCGTTGTACGCATGCGCAGTAGGCAGATGTTATAGTGCGCATGCGCAGTAGGCACATTTTGCAATTTTCGAGGCAAAAAAGCTGCTAATACGTCAAAAATTTTCTGTCTGTCCACAAAATTTGACGCAATGAACTATAAAATGCCCGATTTTTGGACTTTTCTTAATAGAACTACGTTGAGAATTGACGTCATTTGCCCGATATTTGAATCGTGGCGACCGATTATATACCGATTTATCTTCTTTATAGCGATATCGGAACGACTATTTTGCAATATGAATATTCTCTTTCTAGAATCGGTTCCTTTAAACTCTTTTATTTGACACTACATTCAACAACAGTATAATAGTTCATTTTCAGCATTTTCTTGAAATCATCAAAAATCATAAAGAAATTGTTACAAATGCACAAAAAAATATTAATTACAATTTTAAATGTCTCGTATGTTATTATTAACAGCATCAATGTTGCACTATTATATTATAATAAAATGAATTTAATTAGACTACAAAATATTTAATGTTCTTCAATAGTTTCATGCCAAACTCGATTTGTACATTCTTTGCGTACGTCAGCGAGAGCTACTTCTTGGTGATTTGGTTGAACTACTTCACCATGATCGTCTAAAAATTGAAAATGAAAAAAAAATATTCAAGCGGCGTACAAATTAAACGATTTTCATTGATATATTCTAATCAATTGTTTTGTCTATATAGTTAAGCACCACGAGACGAAATTTTTTAAAACTCAGATCAATTTCACAGGAGTTGGATCAAAAACGAAACTGTTAATTTATTACAAAATTATAATGAATCGCAGAACAATTATGCCTTCGGTCTAAATCAAGTGCTGGCTGAATAAACCTCGTGTTAGAAAGGTAGATAGATAATGTTCCATTTTCACACTCAACCAATTAGAGCGGGAAGGGAAATAGTAGTATATCAAAATCGTAACAAAGAAGCTACAAAATTATAATGAATTTCAAAAAAAGTATACCTTCAGTTTGACTCCAGTGCTGGCTGAATAACCTCATTGGAGAATGGTAGATAGAAAACGTCCTATTTTCAGACATAACCTGTGGTAGAATAAGGGTTATATATTAGCATTAAAATCGAAATCAAAACAGTCAAGCTACAAATTTATAATGAATCTCAGAACAATTACCTTCGTTCTGACTCCAGTGCTGGCTGAATAACGTCACCGGAGAATGGAAGATAGAAAACGTCCCATTTCCAGACAGAACCTGTAGTAGAATAAGGGTTATATATTAGCATTAAAATCAAAATCAAAACAGTCAAGCTACAAATTTATAATGAATCTCAGAACAATTACCTTCGTTCTGACTCCAGTGCTGGCTGAATAACCTCATCGGAGAATGGTAGATAGAAAACGTCCCATTTCCAGACATAACCTAGTGATAAATAAGTGTACATGAGATATCAAATCAAATTGAGTATGCTGAACTACAAAATCAAAAGTAATCTTAAAACAATTATACCTTCTGTCTGACTCAAGTGGTAGCCGTATAAATCTCACCGAAGGAAGGTAGATAGAAAACGTCCCATTTCCAGACATAACCTGTAGTATATTAAGAGTGATATGTTAGCATTAAAATCAAAATCAAAACAGTAAAGCTACAAATTTATAATGAATCTCAGAACAATTACCTTCGTTCTGACTCCAGTGCTGGCTGAATAACCTTATCGGAGAATGGTAGATAGAAAACGTCCCATTTCCAGACATAAACTCTAGTATATTAATTAAGAGTGATATATTAGCATTAAAGTCAAAACGAAACAGTTAAATTACAAAACTATAATGGATCTCAGAATGATTATACCTTGGGTCTGACTCAAGCCTTGGTTGAATAAATCTTCTCGAAGAAGGTCGACCAAAGACGTACCTATAGATTTAATCAAAGCATATTAAAAAATAATAAACAGCATTATTATTATAAAATGGAGCGTCTCTTTTAAAAAAATAACTTTTAATAGAAGAAGGAAATGTTTATAAATAAAAGTCACTTACCTTCTCATATATAGGATTGACATTTCACTTAATTAAAGAACAAGCAACTTTTAATCACTGCTTGCATCGCCAACTATTTTCTGTCAATGAATGCATTCAACGTTCAAGAGAAAATATGTTCCTGTTGAAAGCCACTAAAACTTCCTTGTAGATCTCAGGGTGGAAATCAACCAAACGCGTACATGTCAGTCCCCTGAGAATCGACGAAGGTCACTCGAGGTTACTAAAGTTCTATTGTGCTTTGTATGTACCTTGGTAACCACACAAATAACACTTTGGGATTTTTACGTTGCTTCAGCAACAAGTTGCCTCAGCAACTATGGATGGTTAACAAACAGGGTTTCTCGAGGAAGTGACTAAAACTCCTTTACTTTCAAATCATTTTTGCAAAGTTGAAAACCTCGTCTTTGTTCGGTTTACTCTTATAACTCCATCTTCGCTTCTATCTTGTTCGGTTTACTCTTATAACTCCAGCCTTAAGGTTGAAGAAAAGATAAAGTTCATTATCTAGTGCCCATGCAGCTTAGCAAGTTGGATTAAGGGTAGATTAGTATCGGTCAAGATTGGTCGAGGGTCGGATATCTACCCAATTCCAACGTCGGATACGTCGGTCGGTCCACCTTTCACATACAACGTAGCTCTTTTGTTTCTCCAACGTTGGACCAACGTTGTATCCAACCTTAATCTAACGTTGTTCCAACGTTGGTTTGCCTGCTGGGTAGAAGTTGGAACATTTGTATTGAGTTTTGAGAGAAAAAAAAATGTCTCGTTGTATACAGACATAGATGAATAATTTACAGGAATTTTCATGCGATTGATCAATAGGACAATTCAATAAGCATGTTTCATTCTTTGTACAGAGGGGAAAAGATTCAAAAACACTATTATTTAATCATAACACTATATTTATATTCAAACCATAAATAAAAATAAATAAAACACAAACAAATAACTAAAATAGATATATTTGAAATAAAAATAAATATGATCGTAAATTATTAAGCGTAAGATTCGTTGACCATGAAGTCCATGAAGTTAAAATCGTTAATTTTAACGTATACAAATATTCATTCTTGTATTACATAGAATTTGAGGACTCAGTCGAACTCTTCATTTTCACAATCTCGGACACTTGAAATATTTCTTGGAGTAGAAGTGTTTTGTTTTAAACGATCCTATGATAGAAAAAGTAACATTTGTGACTATAGCCTTGCGAAAAGCATGACTTCATGGAAATGGCATTCGAGGATAATATATAAGTAGATAGCCTTCTCAGATAAACCGTATACTTTGAAATATTAAATTAGTGAAGCAAGAAATTTATTCCATTCGGGGGCTCAGTATAGCTTGTTCTTGCCGCCTATCGCCTATCGAACAATGACCCTCAAAGACTATGCCGCCTTAAATCGCCAACCACAAATATAGCAAACTGATAATAGTAGTAATGCAAACAGTAGAATAATGGAAATTACTAGATGACAATGACAGACGAGACAACAGAACTTCATGATCGATGCTGCTTAGTCTACTAGAGATTTAAAATAAATTAGTAAAGTAATTTAGACGGTAACGCCCTACCGAAGGCACCCGTATCACTACTCTATTTCTGGAAGAGTAGCTCTATTCGCTGACAGCAATGATGTTAAATGATTTAAAATGGGGCATGGGAAGTCTGTGGAAACCTGTTGTCTTTCTAGTTCTGCCATTGAATATATGAGATTGAGTATCTGTCTACGAAGCGTTGTATTTTTGAAAAAAGTTTAGGCGAGCATACTACTACAAGTTGTTAGATAAATTCCAATCCACCATTTTATATCACGATAATAAGGCCCTACATTTTGTAGGTATTTTAATTACAAATAATAGCGCAGGCCTATGTAAAGCTATTTATTGTAGACCTATACAGACAAAGGCCTCTTAGTCACGTCGACAATTATACATATATAGCCTATATAAAATCGGACTTTTACAAAAATGGCTATAAGAGAACTAAAGATTTCTCTTGACTCTTGAACTAACTTGACTTAAATCAGTTTCTAGAGATCTTCAAACTATTCCAATTTCATGTTCGATTTCATCAAAATTGTTTTTTTTAACCAATATATGACACCTGCAAATATTGTAAAGAGACTACCGATTCTGCTACATATTTCGCTACATTTTAAATATCAATGCTTTGGTAATGTTGTGCATAAATAGCCAAGTTTGCTGAAAATGTTAAATAGGCGTTAGTTTTAATCAAACTTTACTTACTTTGGTTTGAAAAGATTATTTATTGAAATAGCAACACTGCTCTGTCCAGCTGTCCCAGATATCATCAATTTCATATCTGTATAAATAGTTTCATCTATAATGTCGATTTCTTCTAAATCACCGGCATGAAGTTGGGTTATTGACAATAAATAATTATGACCCATCGTTAATGATAGA
This sequence comes from Haliclystus octoradiatus, assembly GCA_916610825.1. Classification (NCBI taxonomy): domain Eukaryota; kingdom Metazoa; phylum Cnidaria; class Staurozoa; order Stauromedusae; family Haliclystidae; genus Haliclystus; species Haliclystus octoradiatus. The sequence goes on along the minus strand of OU744453.1, from coordinate 17,871,754 downwards.
GTAAATTCTACAGAAAAACTGTCAAAAAAGGAAAAAAGCATAATTATCTGATGAAATAGGCTTATTCAACTGCAGAAAAATGAAATTGGGAAAACATGATATAGATCAGATGATATAACACAGATGATATAACCCAGCTGATATAACACAGATGATATAACCCAGGGCCAGATGATATAGCCCAGATGATAAGACCCAGATGATATAGCCCAGATGAATTAACACCGATGATATAGCCCAGATGATATAACACAGATGATATAACCAAAATGATCTAACACAGATGATATAACCCAGGGCCAGATGATATAGCACATATGATATAACCTAGATGGTATAACACAGATGGTATAACCCAGATGATATAACCCAGATGATATAGCCCAGATGATATAACCCAGATGATATAGCCCAGATGATATAACACTGATGATGTCGCTACGCGTTTCCATGGAGCACAGCAGTCTATGTAAGTTTATAGCCGCACTACAAGTATTGACTTTAAACTATAGATACAACTTACTCAGGTGGTGATATTAGAGTTTGTTGTGGTTGTTGTCCTGGTAGAGGTGGTGGAGGCGGTGCTAAAGTTGGGGGGATGTTGATCATATAAGGTGATGCCCCTAGACGCATTTGATCCCATGATCCATCAAACACATTAACTGCAGTAGTTGGATAAGCTGTCACCTTGAATGTATAATCCCCATCTACCGGTGCCTGAAACAGAATGAGAACCAAGTTAATAAAAACGTAGGAAAACAATTAACAACAGAATTGGAATATAGATGCTGGAGGCATGGGTTCAATAGGTCCTTTGGTGATGCATTCGAATATTTGCACTATTCTAGAACATTATATATATGTCATTTTCAACATTTTTCTGAGAAATGATGGCTCGTGATGTCTGACTAGAATAAATCATGAGAAAGTTCATTAATTACAAATTCATTGGATTTGCATAAGTGTGTGTGTGTAAAACCTCTTTCACTTCGTAAATTACAGTATTAGAAACATTATTGGATCATTCGAAGGACTCAAAGTCAACCCGGGAAAGTCAAATTTATATACATCAAATTGAAATTACAATGAGCACTTTTACAATTGAAGTTACATAAACATCAAACACATTTCGCGAACAGAGGAAACATCGAACCTCGGTCTTCGGAATGTCATGCAGTTACTTCACCACTGAGCGAACGGATCCATTTTAAATCCGTTTACGCTAATATAAAAATTGGAAATAGATGAATTCCTTTCTAAATTTGAGAAGTTACCTTAAAAATTGTTGATACGACTTTGACTATAGGAGCTTGAGAAGAGCCGTCCATCGTAGTAAAAACAAAAAATGACGCTGGTTGTGAGCCGTCTAATGTAACAGTCTTCGGTGTTCCTGGTCCATCAAAATTTAAACTCCATGGGATGTCAGGGAAGAGCTCTGTAGTACCAGATGGTGCCTCAAATGTTAAACATTTAAAGCCTGTTTCTTGTGGATCTATTACAGGATAGAAATAAAAATAAAAAAATGTTAAAATCATAAAATACTTGTTTGTATACAATGCAAGCTTTGTTCTACAATTTGGAGCTATATATAATTTTGTCGTATTTCTAAATACGACTTACGCAAAAATAACAACAAGAATACCTCAAAAGTTGGACAACACAGAGAAGAAACAGAAGATGTGGAGTATGATCTTGGATAACTAAGACGATAATATACCAACTAAAATCGTCACCGTCTATTATTTCTGTTTTATTCCCGGGGGGGGGGGTAACTCCCATATGACGGCTATACGGGGACGTGCCACTTTTTTTGGGTCCATATTCCAGCTGAGAAAAAACTTTTTGGGTATGAGATATCAAATTTTGGAGCTTTTGGGTATCTTATTTTTGACCTTTTCAAGAATTTAAATTTTTTTTCAGTGTTTTGTGTATTTACTTAAAATCAATCAACCTGCAGTAGCACTTTTTGGGTAGCATCAACAGAATTTTTGGAACTTTTTGGGTACTTTACCCTTTTCTAAGGTGGCACCCCCCGTCCCTTAAGAGCTGGTGTTACCCCCCCCACGGGTGTATTCCACACAGTTTACTATTAAACCCCAGGTGAATTACTCAACCAATATTACTATTTACATATCATTATATTATTATACATTTGAGTTTATAGAGTGTTATCTTTGTGTTGTAATTTACTAACGTTGTGCAGCCCCGGGGGGGGGGTAACTTCCATACTTTTGGTATACGGGACGTTCAAATATTAAAGTTTAGCTTTTTCAAACTCCAGAAAAAGTTTTTAGGGTATGCTTAGTCATTAAAATTTTTTGAGGTATCCTTTTGACGCTTTTGCAATTTTTTCATTCTTCAAAACAAATTCTGCCGATGAATTTTTCTTTTTTCACTTTTTTTGGTTAAATCTGTCATTCATAAAAATATATTTGGGGTATCTTTCATCATGTACAAAATTTTTATGGTCATTCTGCCAAAGTTCCTTTTGAACGACCCCATCAAAGCGCAATGGAAGTTACCCCCCGGAGTGTGCAACACTTCATATAAAACAATACCCACACCAGAGGCTTCTGTACACTATTCCATTCGTAGAGGACTGGCTCTTTTCATTAATTGTAATAATTGTAAATGCTCTTTAGTCTTTACTGATCTCAGTCGCGACATTGCAGATCAATTTCAACACATTTCATGGCAAAAGGCCTCGATGGTACAACAGTATCGCTACAGCTATCTATAGTGCCCTACCCCTATGGACACACGCCATCACTTATACTTCGACATTTTTTTGGACGAGGTGTGCCATTTTCAGATATTAAGGAAAAAGGTAAAAATTTCACAGCAGTTGAGGATGGAGACCCAAATAATGTCATGTATTTATGACAAAAATAAAGGAGAATTTATATTAATCTATAAAAGGCATCCCACAGCCAATGTACGGAAGCATCACCGGCAGCAATGTCTCTATTTTACGGTATGGCATATGAACCACGCAGTACTAGCCATAGATTTACACTGAAAGTTTCAATTGGAGAAGAAAAGAAAACATTTTAATATTATTGATAAGTGCGTTCAATAAAATTACACAGAACTTATTATTTGGTTGTTCCATGGCTCGTGCGATTTTTAGTTGCTGTGATTATTACGATATTGATTACGCGTGATTACTGTTCGGATAATGGGTGCCCGTGGTTCAAAAAGCAGTGGAACCTTTCAGTGAAATCCCTAACCTATCCAGCAGAGATGTCTAGAATCCACTCCTGATAATTTCTTGATGAACTTTGCAAAGTTGAAAATTATCTAATATTCCAGCATAGAAGATTGAATGATCATATATTTCAGTTGATGTTAATTTATTTTGTACTTTTCTATATTTGCTTAATGTATGTTGGGCTTGTGAGCTTCCAACTACTCGTGTATTAAAAGTATGAATACAAATATCGCACATGTGTGGCAACCCTTCGATTTTATTCAGCTGCATGACCGGAATCCGGAATCGATCTCCGTCAGCTTAGATTACATCGGTATAGGAATCATACCAGGTAAGTATTGCGCAATAATAATCGAAATGACATAATTTTATCGTCAAATTTCGATAAGAATTTTTGAAAAATGTTTTATCCTGGAATATCCAAATAACTTGGATATTTGAGAATGGACACAGCGATAGAGTTAAAGTTTAACTTCTGACTGTTTATGTACCTACCATAAGGTAATGGGCATGTTTCCACCATAATCCCCGAATCAATGGGACAGGTATCAGATTCTGCGCGTACCCTTGCTCTAGTAGATGTTGGATCACTTTCTGTGCAATCTCGTTCATCCCATTGACCCCATACGTTTGTACATTCATCTGCTAGATTACATGCTGCTTCATCTGTTTGGACATAAGACGTTGGAGCCATGGACAGATCTGAACTATAAACTACACATAATTTATATCGAGTTTCTTTTCCTATACCACAAGGTCCAATACATGGACTCCATGCGCTATAATCAAAACAGCATTCTGTGTAAAAATGAAATAAAAGCGTGAGTCTACATCGTCATTCATAATATAATTATGAAAATGATTAAGACAATATAATAAGGGTTCTTCACATCGGCTATATTGATGCTGCTCGAAGTGCTCTTGACACCAAAAAATGCTTTTTTCCGGAATCGAGTAGTCCATGCAAAATAAATAGGAATGGCGACAATAATTGATCGATTTGGACTCTTATATAAGCTGAGTTATTTAATGTTGAAAGTACAATATTTCAGAAATATTGTTCCCTTGAAAGTCGGAACTCGTGTCGAAATGACAAGAGAGCCCACTATGGAAAAATCTAGACTAGACTCCAAAATATCGTAACTCTTTTCTCGTGAAAAAGAAGTGTCCAGAACAGATATACCCATATAATTCATATTTCTGGGACACCTTGTTGGCCGATAAATTACTCTTCGCTCATATCTCCAAGCATTTTTCATTTAGTAAATACCAACCCAAATTAGGTTATGACACATGGCAACCCTTTACTCCTTTAATTAATATAACTAGACAATTACATACCTGTCCAATGTCCACCTAGAAGTTGTAGAGATGCATGCATCAACGAACTACTATTCTTCTTAAAGGGGCAAAAACATAGACTTACATTAAACTACTTAACTACTGATCCCATTGACAGACATCATGGAAAACAAGTAGTGACCAGGGACATCCATAATGGCTGAAGCAAAAGACCAAGAAAGCGACTTGATAACCGCTAAATTTTAAGACACACAACAACCAGTTTTGTTCTAAATGAAATATATCTTTCTCTGATGGAAGAGTTATTTATGACTTCAAATTTAAGTTCCATTCATAACTTGTAAAAGAGTTTATAGGAAACATCAAAATAATTTTGAAAATGTCAGTGAGAATTATGTGCCAAAATAAGTCCATTGCTTCAGCCATCTTTGTCCCCATGTTCAATATTTTTGTCAGCAGTCTATATAGATGTAAGTCTATGTTCAAAAGTGACCGGTGAGCTTTACGCGCTCAGAGTCGCGTGCGTATCTGCATTGCGACTGCCTAAGACCATCCTGAAACTTGACATTTGACTGACCTTGATCGTTGAACTACGCTCCCATTACGCTGAATGCTATTTAAAATTAAGCTCAATGCTGTCCCGTTTAAAAACAAACCTCTACCAATTAATCAGTATTAACTTACCACCCGTAACCAAACATCTTCTCTCTTCTGGACCGTCTCTCACTGCAGTACAACTGCCAGAACATACTTCTTCTTGTCCAACGCATGTACGATATCGTGTTTGTAATCGGTCATTGCAAGGACCACTACAAGTGCTGCTCCATTGCTCCCATTCTCCCCATGCGGATCCTGCAGCACACGTAGTTGGACATGTACATATTGAATCTGGTGGTCTGAATTGCAAATATGATGGATCTGTGGGTGGACCAAACAAGGGCGCATCGACTACGAAGAAAAAACGTGAAACATGTGAACATGCTGCCATTGATGACTTACTATAAATGAAACAACGCTGTTTTACTATGACTTCAACTTTCGCGTTCGTGCGCTCTTCAGACGGGATATACTTATAAGAATAGATGGAGATTATACAAAAAAAAAATAAAGAGTCGTTCAGAATGGGTTCGAAGTCGTTCGGAACACCTGAACATGATCCAATTACTGAATGCGTTCTTATTTCCGTTTCTTACATGGGACTTGCGCCGACATACTTACATGAACTACTTGTTGAGTATTGCCCTAACAGATGTCTCAGATCGTCATCTGGTAATTTATTGACATTTCCATCTACTAATATGAAATCATATGGTGATAGAGCATTTTCTGTGGCTGCTCCAACTTTATGGAACAATATATCGAAAGACCTGTAAGGTTGTAAATCATTACGTATATTCAAGAGTAAACTAAAAACATATCTATTTTGAATTTCCTTTCTTCAATCATAGTTAATTGTTGTATGAAATTTTAGATATTATGTTCTTAAATTAGTTAATTTTACCTACTTATTTTTGGTTAGTTTATTATTACAAATTGTGAAGCACTTATAGAACATAACGCTATAAGCGCTATATAAATATCATCATTATTATTATTTTATTCCATTTCATACGCCGTTCCGAAATTAATCTTTGGTTTTTGATTGGAGCACACTATATATGATCAGCACATTCATAGAACGGCGTATGAACCAGGCCTTATCCACACAATTCAATAGGAAGCATCTTCTTATTTTAAGTAGACATCTTCTTATTTTAAGTAAACAACTTCTTATTTTAAGTACACATTTTCTTACTTCAAGTAAACATTTTCATAAACTCTTGTTGTATTTTGACCCTGAAAATTCTCGGATGATATATTTTGCCTTTGTAGACCATGGATTCTCATAATAATGTAATAATGGATTCTCATGTGCTCTAAACGGTCGACTATTAAAAAGATCTAAAGATTTTATGTATAAGATAAGGAAAACAAAACATCATACTCACAATTATTGTTTTGACCGGCAACAAATATGTTAACTTGTTCTTTGACAGCAAGTAAAATAAATGCCAAAATAAGCATCATTCCAAACCGAGTCTTTTCTCAAGAGTAATCCTTTTAAGTTAATATGTAATAAAGTACAGCTTTCAAAACTGCATTCAATAATATAACTAATTAGTGTGAAAAATTAGTGTGAATTTAAGATTTCCTACTATACAACAAAACGTATGTCAACTATACACTTTCGACATTTAAGAAAATGCGTTTTCATTACGTATGCATCCAGAAAAAATAGAGACCCCCATCGATATCGAATAATTAATATTTTAAATTCGCTTTGTGCATTATATCTATGAGTTTCGGCTCACTTATATAAGCTATTATTTGCAAATCATAAAAGACTCTTTCAATTAAGAAACGTCACGCAGTGCAAGGTTTTGAAAGATGTTAAAAAATATACATTGATTTTGGAGATCGTATATAATTCATAGGTTTTCAAGAGCTGGGTAGAAGGTATATAATTGTGGTCGTTAGACTGGTATCGAGTAAAAAGATTTTAAAGTACATCTTCTATCCAAAATAATTAAAATCCAAATACAACGTGCGGACTAATTGTGAACATGGATCTAATTTAACGACAATTTTATATATACAAAGTAGTTTCACATTTAAAATTGATCTGATTTGATTCTAAATGTTGTGATTTTTGAATCTCAATGGATTAAATCTTGTAAATCTAAAATGTTTGGTATGGCAAACTAATTGTTCAACATTTTTAAAGAATTTGAATGAATTCGGAAGGTCTAATATCTACTTTACCTGGCATTGTGACTTGGAAAACGCATTGGAAAGGTTTGCTAAAATTTGAAATTGTTTAGATGAATGTTTGCATAATATAATAATTCATTATAAAATCTTTTGATTGGACCATGGCTGGATTAAATTCCTTGTTGTCAGATTAGTTAAAATACATGAATTCCGCTTTCAACAAAAATGCTTCCAAATTAAAACCAATTTTGAACAAAAAAGAATCTGATCAACTAATTACCATGGCAATTTGGATAGTATCTTATCGGGATTGCTATATTGTCGTCCAATTAGATGCATTTCACATTATCAGAATTACGTATATAGACGATTTTCATGTCAACTGACAATTTGCGTGCGAAACCAAATTGTAAGACATTTAATTTGATCGAGAACCATGTTAAACGGCTTATGAAAATTTCCAGTACTGATATTACTAATGCAGAATGCAGAACAATGCAATATTTAATAAGGTAAGTACCGTACTTCAAGGCCAAAAAATCCAGCCCTTGTTTTGCTAACTATTTTAATCTTCTTCTTTGGTAGCCTTTGTTTTTAAAAAGGGATTGACGCTTCTCACGCAGCTTTGCTTCGAATGAGGTTCCCTACTCAAACAGGTTTCCCTTCTATTCAAAAACAGATCTATTGCAAATATATTACGAGAGTATCCATGCTCGAAGCCTATTTTAAAGTTGCACAGCAACATTGAGCAAGAATGCTTAGCATAACAGAAAAAAGACTTTCTCAAGTAAAATGTTATTGCAAAAGTTGTGGAAAGTAAAAAATATAGAAGCCAGAAGACGATTTCTTTCATTCTGATTTCTTGGCGGCTTGAAGTAGTTTTCATGTTTTGAACCAAAAATGATATATATCATTAAAGTTGAAAAGCCTTAGTGTATAGTGGGTTACTAGCTATGAGTGTAGTCCATAATGGACCTTCTATGATAAAACTTTCAGATCACTTATAATTAAACAATTGACTAAGCTGACTATCACTGTATAATACGGAGTATGAACTCTGGAGGAGAACATGAGACACAATACGCATTGAAACGATGTAGCATTAATCAATACATCTTAATCATTCCATTAATAAAAATTTAATTTATTTCACATCAATTGAGTCGATTGAAATGTATAATTTAACGTAGCTATCTCTACATATAAAAACTTTATTTTATGTGCTGAAAGGAAACCAGAACACATTAATTATTATGAATTACAAATATTCAGTCAAATTTCGAAATATGAAACTATCCATAAAAAATCACTTCAAATCCGATCCGATCCGAAGACCTAAAATATTAACCCGAATCTGACCCGATACGATCAAATCGCGTTCGGTTCGGATTGATAAATCTTCATTGCAATACAAACAACACTAATGTGGTGTTCACAAAATAACGCCGTCAAGGTGAGGCCGGTCAAACTCGTGGCATCGCATGTAATATATTCAATATTAAATTGATTTAGCTTCGACAAGACACATGGTCCACTAATTTCTGTTATTAACATGATCAAACGATATCTTTTGTTAATTAACAATGATTTACTGCTTCATATTAAAAAAAATAAGAAAAATCGTTGATAAAAATTTTCCGAATGGCGGATTTGAACTGACGACCCTCATATTGTGATGCCAGAGCATTAACCAATGAGCCTCTGCCTTGCTTATTATTAAAGACGCTTTGACTGACGTCATCAACAAACCTACTGCTTTGACAACGCATTATTGAACAAGGCCGACACACGCGCGTGTAATTGAAAATCAAATTATATATATAATCTGAAAATATTATGATATGATAGTATATGAGCCTATATATTTTTAATCTTTGCAATCTCAGCAAGTAGGACTGTGATTTTCATGGCAGTCTATCAAAATACTAAGAGTTCGTTGAAAATAAAACTTTATAAGTAAAAAAAAGATCTGAAAAATTGACCTCATAGTGCTTCTTGTTATCAAATTTTCCAGAATAATAGCATCAACATTCTTTTAAAAGGAAATAAAGTTCTATAATAAATCGCTATACTAATTTGATATTGATATCATGTTACATCTTGTTGTCAATATTTCTACGCGCTATTTATAATACATTACAGATGTCGAATGAAAGAAAAGACGATTATGAATAAATCAATTATTTTGATAGAAAAACGAAAACAACTCATTTTGCCAGATTCGTGATATGCATATTTATTCAGAATTTATTGAAACGGACGCGATGGTTTATAGAGTGGAAATGTTTAGTGCAGCTTCAAAGATATAAAATACCACAGCCGATGGTAATATTTAAATGCTCATGTTATGATGTCTGATGAAAAGGATAATTTACTATGTAGAAAATGAATCTACTTTACCTTGCATTTGATCGCGATATGAAATGATCATTTTTGTCAGAATTATTTCGAATAAAAGACAATCTTTATTTTATTCTTATCGGGCTTACATTCTCCTTCGATAAAATATGGTTGTTAACTTATTATTGATTGGTGTATTAACTCAGAGAACCCGCTATTATGTATTCAAATGTTGTTCGGAGATTATGCCGCTCGTATAGTTTTTATTTGGATCTCATTTGGAAAATGGTAAGTTGTATTTTAATAAATATTGTTTGCTATGATCGATTATTTCATGCAACCTTTTCGCTTTTTATTTTTGTAACACAAGGTTTGTTACACTCATCCAAACTGTATTAACTATTTAAAAGTGTTTTAAAATTATGTTTTTGTGCTTTTAAATTCAAAGCAAAATATTTGAACGCTGAAAATATTATAATTATTATTGTTTATCACAAATCATACGCTCAATTCAATTTAACTTTGTTAAATTTGATATACCTGAAATTAACTTTATTAAATGTTGATCAACGATAATAACAAGACACCGCTATTTTTATTCTCAAAACTGTAGTAACATACTGTGTCTTATTCGTATAGCAAGTCAACAAAATGAAATTTTAATTTTAATCGATGCCTATAATTCCTTCGTTAATTATGGAAGCAAAATCTGAAAATGAAAGCCTGCCTGCTCAAAACCAAATGATTCATGTTTTTATATTAAATAATAAATTATAGAAATACTTTTGTGCAATGCCTTGATTGATTCTAAACTCTGTAATTTTAGACTGTAGACAGATAATCTATTCGAACTTTGAATATTTTTCGAATTAGTCGAACGCCAACGTCATTTTGAAAATTCTTGCAAGTTAATTTGTTTTTATGCCCCGCGATAGATTATTCATTTCAAAACAGATTGTTTGCTCAGTGTTCTCACAAATTATATATCAAATAGCCTTTTTAAAAGTGAAATGTTTATATCTCGATTTTGAGAAAAGTAATGAATGGCATTTTGTTTCATTAATAAATTAAATTAAGACCTAAAGTCTCTTCAATTTTCATAGCGTTTGTGCCGCACTATATGTATTGCTGATATCAACACTACATGAAAGAGGTTTACGTTTCTTTGATTTCAAAAAAATATTTTGTTTGGCCTAGCTATACTGGTAATTCAATGTAATTCAGTATTTCGTATTGTTTTAATTATCATAAAACTGATTCAGTTTCAAGTTTCACTTGTTCAAACAATTTACACGCAGCTTTTAAATTCAAAGCAAAATATTTTTGTTCTGGAGATTTCAATTTGAAATACTGCCCGCTAGATTATCGACCTATGAAATTTTTCAAAATCTCTGAATTTTTTAATGCAAGGATATCAAATAAAATATCAGATGAAGTATATTATTTTAAAACAACGTCATAGACCCATACTTTTCATACAACAAATTTGTTACTGTACACGGTTATCTCGACACAAATGTTTGCATAATTTCCCGACAACGGATTATCCGTATTATATCGCCAGTAAGACGTACATAAGTCGCGGACAGACACAGAAATATCGAAATATAGAAATATAGAAATATTGTGATATATAAACAGACAGTATTATGTATATAAGTGATTGTGATATATAAACAGACAGTATTATGTATATAAGTGATAAGTGATAGGGATTTGGACTTGGCATCGGCACCGCGTGGATGGTCTTGTATGAATCAAGTAAATATTATTTGACTAGAAAAATTAATTTTCCAAAACATTTGAAAATTATACACATGAGAAAAAACAATAGAGGTTAGCTCAAAACAAGAATAAAAAAACTAAAAATAAGTTTAACTTTTTTTATAATAATCCAATTTTCTCCTACAGTATTTGAAATGTTTTTTTTTTTAGAAAATAATCACAGTATCATCACTCTCAAAGTCAGATGATGAATTACCACCACCACTTGCAAAATCATAATCACTATCAATAACAGTTACAGAGGAATATCCACTACCAGGTGAATGGCCCATCATATCATCATCATCATCATCATCATCATCATCATCATCATCAAAATTATCATCAGATTCACCATGACTACTTTGAGATTCATCGTCCTGGAGAAAATATAAACATGAAAAACACAAATTTAAATATATGCTTTTCAAATTTTTTAATTTTCATTCCATAAGATACATACTATATTTTGCAAATTTAAAATCCTATATCATACTTAAAAATGAATGTCTATATATACACTTTTATCCAAAATTAAAATAGATATCAATGAGTCCGTAATGCTAACTTAAAATATAAATAATTTGAATCTAAACCATTTTGATAAAAAAAAAATCATCAATTGGTTGTCCATGCTTTAAGGTCAACATAATCATTCATTGCTAATATTGGTTTTATAAAAAAGGATAATGTTGAAAGATTATTTAATTGGTTTGAGTGCAGCCTTGTAGTGCAGCGGTTGAGCTTTTGACATTTTTACAGCCTCCCTGAAAGGCGTCGTGGTCAATCCCCGACAAGAGCACCATTGACAGTCATCTGCAAGGGCGTCCGGTCCTTAGAAGCAAACACGCTTCAATTATTGTAAAAGAAAACTACAAGCTTAAACCTGTCCGAGAAAAAATGATGAATCCCAACAAAGAAATTTTCAATCGAGATGAACAATAATCATCATCATCAAGACAAAAAATAAATACAAAAAATATGTGTAGTGCTACTGCAGAGAATTGAAGTGGAAAAAAATGAGTGTCACACCACAGACGGATGACAACTGGACTACGGTGATCCCATGACAATGCCAATATTTAACACCCTCGGATTTCTATCTTCGTTAAGGAAAATCTGTTCATTATTTTGGTCTGCATGTGATCATGTGATGGATCTGATTCAACTCGATTTTTATAGTGTTCCGTATGACGGCTAACATATCGTGCATAGTAATTATTCAGGTCACAGAGAGAGAGAGAAAACATCGCCTCACGAGTTTCCTCAGTAAATCAAAATATTGAGCTAAAAACTCGATCATCATAGCCAGTGTCCGACAAAAAATTAAGCCTTCCGGACCTAAGAGAATAGTCAGCATTTTCTTCCGAAATTTTGTTGAGGTTTGACCAATAAATAAACAAAATATCAACTTTTTTCTGAATTTGTTCTAGACTTCCGGGATCTAGGTTCCCAGGATCCCTACTACTGTCGGACCCTGATCATAGCTGAAGAGGTCAATCTCCACTCATACCACGTTCTCATAATTACGGGATAAACCGGGTTTGAATTTCACTTAATAGTGGATCCACCTCGTACAATATGGTAAAAGATGTTGTAAAACTCGATAGATTTTCGAATGCTGTTCTAGTGATTTGATTGGCAACTCCCGTGTTTGGATCACGCAAGCCAAAACAACTTAGACATCATGAGAGAAAAAACATCCAAAATTTCTAAATAATTGCAAATATAAATATTGCATTATTAACATCGTTGATGATATATATTTCAGAGTACAGTATTATAATTGAAGGCATTCTTCTTCTTTGCGTCATTTGTTTGGTTATGGTGGCTATTCCGAGACAAAAATGCCCTACAAAACCGGCAAAAGCTTGCGACACAGCAGAAATGAGAAACAAGACAGATCAAAATCATAGCGTTCGAATGAATCGAAAGTGTTTCGGAAGTAGAACTCTGGATCTGTGATTCGAAGAAAGGCAAAATATGACGAAGACGTGAAGATTTATAGGAGAAAATTGATCTAATCAGTCAAATCTTTTATGTTAAATTCGTTTAAAAATAGTAAAAATATGTTTTATTTCACAAAAGGGTTACTGCACTGCACCCTTGTGTTTGGGTTCTCTGATACCAACACGCGGGATGTTGGGAGACACTCAAAAATTAAAAAACACTCGCCCTACGGGCTCTTGTTTTTCTGATGCTTTCTCGTGTTTCCCAACATTCCACGTGTTGGTATCAGAGAACCCAAACACGGCTGCCGTGCAGTAGCCCTTTATTACTCGTAAAACAATTTACCTGATCATCGTCACTGTCTTCTCCATTTGCACGTCGACGGCGTCCAATTTCGTATAACCGACAAAAACTTTCAGCGTTAGCTAGATCAGCATCACCCGATGTCTAAAAAGGAGAAATAATCCATATTCTTATTACTAGCAAAGGTGAATGTCGACTGCAAATGGCCGTTAGAGAGTTGACCAACGTTTTTTTTTAAAAATATCTGTTTTTCGAACAATAAGATTTGGCACAAATGTCAAGGGGGTTAAAGAAGCAACATTGATCGACAATCGCTACGAGCTCAACTTGAATTAAGCTTAGCGTAAACTTAACGATCAAAGTCAGTCATGGCTTCAAATTTCAAATTTCAGTGTGGTTTTAGGGACAGAAACAATACAAACGACAAACACGCACGCGACTCTAAAATCATATAACCCACCGGTCTCTTTTGCCCCTTCAATGCTTGATCAGAGAGAACTCATTGATTTAATTGAATTTGTAATATTCATGTGGGCATATCGTTATTGAGGATGTAATAGAGCTGACGTAGGAATCCCCTGATGTTATATCATCTGATCAAGGGAATCCCCTATAGCCTTGTTTATGATGATGAAGATGATGATTATGATTTATTTCGATGAACATACATCAGTAAGAGATGGATACAATCGTCGATCACATGTGATAAGCAATTGGCGCACAGTTCCCTATGAGCTATTGATATTTGGCGCATCAAAGTCACGTAAGCAGAAAGCTGTAAGACAAATATCAATAGCTGCATACGTGATGGGAAAATGTGCACCAATTGCTTTGTATCATAGCTACCATTATTTTTACAAGCATGTAAATGACTTTATTGCTTATAAAGTGTTTTTGAAAAATCCTGATCAAATTAGAAATTCTCATTCTCATCAAGTTCGAACTGTAAGATCGATTGTGTTTTTGAACCTAGTCTTGCTGTGGTAATTTGGTGTCAAACTTCAAACCAATCAGATCCGAAAGAATATTTTTCGTTACAATACAATTTCAAATGACAGAGCTGATTGTTTTTCAATCAAATAGATATGAATTATAAAATTCTATCAGGCAAACACGCATATTTGTATCAGATTGGAGGCGTGAATATATAATAAATTATTTGCTGGTATGTATTCTATTTATATACTGCACCTCGATGACAGCAACCATGGAATCGTGATCATCAACAGCCAAATCAAGAATTGTCTTCTTCGTCATCACAATACCTGAGGAAAATAATAACTAAAGATGAGTAAAGAAAAACTTATCTCTCAGAAAATTCATTGAGATGTAACAGGAGCGCAAGAGTTGTGACACGCAACTTGTAGAGCTCAAAAATCGCCATTTTCGTTCCATCCATAGAAAACGAGGTTTTATCTTTCGTTTGCGATTTGAACAAAAAGCTAATCGGATTCATGATATTATTTTCGAGTGCTTTGTTCAAATTTCGCGAGCCTGGGTTCGACCGGCTCTTTCATGTATGTGTTCCATAATGATGCATTGAAATATACATTTGGGTGACGATCTTTTTAAAATACAACAACAAACAAAAAATGTCATTATTCGTTATGTTATGATTGAGCAACTAAATGTTGTTTTCATCTGTGCAGAAGCAACCAGCAGTGATTTGTTAGACAACTTAAACTGCCCTAATAGTAATCGAGAAGGTATCGCCCTATCGAAGGCACCCGTATCACTACCCTATTTCTAGACAAGTGGCTCTTTTCACTGAGAGAAATGATGATTGGTGCACTTTATGGATCTTAGCCACGACACTGAAGTTCAATTCCAACTGATTTTATGGAAGATTGGTATAGATTGTCAACGAACAACGATTCACCAAAGCTACCCCGGGAGGAAAAACTCCCATATGCCGGCTATACGGGGACGAGCCACTTTTTTGGGGTCCATATTCCAGCTGAGTAAAAACTTTATAAGATTTTAAATTTTGGAACTTTTGGGTATCCCATTTTTGACTTTTGCAAGAATTTTGAAAACATTTTGCATCATTTCTGTGTATTTACTTAAAATCAATTAACATGCTGGAACTTTTTGGGATAGCATTTTCAAATTTTTGGAATTTTTTCGGTAGCATCAACAGAAATTTTGGAACTTTTTGGGTACTTCACCTTATTCCAAAAGGGCAACCACTCGTCCATGAACAGCTGAAGTTACCCACCCCCGGGGAAGCTACCCGCAATGCAATTCCCTCTTGACCGTTCTATCCACCATCCTTAGGTCGTACTCATTTCATGTTTCAGATAAAGTTAAGACTGAGTTGACTTTCAGGAGATTTGAACCACAGTCGATCAAAGCTGATAGGATTTGAAGTTCGTTTGCTCTGGCTAATCCTCATTTTTACCATTGATCTGTACTAATTATAATTAGCCATAGACATAAGCATACAAATTTCAACAATAAAAAGCACTTTGATTACAAAATCAGGATTTCGTAAATTTAGAATTAATTATGTGGATATGGTTGCTGTCACATCTTACACGCACAATGTAATTATTTGTAAAAAAACAATTATTAAAAAAACTATAATTATTTGTTATGTAGTCTTCTTTTACAAAAATAAATTAATAAAATTTCTCAATGCTTCTGTGACTTCAGAAGTCAATTTGATTGGCCAATAACTTACCGATTGACGTGTATTCACATGCATCGAATGTACGAAATGATGATGCAAAAGGCCCCAAATGTCGCCCAAGATTATCACGAATTTCTTCATCCTCTTCTTTGTCGGAATGCTTCACTGTACAGAAAAAAGTAACAAAGCGTTAAGCCATGGTTAAGCATAGTCTACGATCCCCCCAAAAACACGAGGGTAACACGAGATGAAAGTCAATGCTCAATAAAATGGGGACCGACAAGCGCAGGCACGTTGGCAGAATAATAAAATTACTGCAGGGATAAAGCCTTCGAGAATGTCAGAAATGTCAAAATTTGAAATAGTTATTTCGCATTTTCTGACACAAAAATTGCTTATATAACTATGTTCCAAACGATGGTACGCTCAATGAGGGGGAGGGTTGATACCGAAACTTAAGCTAATGCTCAAGTCAAATGGGGATTAACAAGCGCAGACCCGTTTGCAGAATAATATAGAATAACTGCAGGCCCCACCACTAGCTTTGAGAATAGCAACAAAATTATAATTTGAAATTATTATTTTAAAGTTCTGACTTGACAATTTTTTATAGGATGTTGTGCTCATCAAAATAATGACATTGTCAGTAACTTGAACAATTTCAACAATATACAGGCAATCTAAAAAAATAAAAACATCTGGAGGGGGAAATGACATTTTCTTATGGCAGACTCTCTCAAATTTGTGACTTTTGATATGGTTATCAAACAAATCTAAAAGTAGAATTGTTGTTACTGTATTTTCTTGAAATACCTTTTATACTTACTAGCAAACATTACGTCACCGCTTGTATTGAACTTCATTCGACATCGATCTAATGCTGGAACAGAACGTAGCAAACGAAATGTTCGAACATCCCACTGAAAAAAAACTTGTTAAGGACGATGAAGCTGTCAGAATGTGAAAACATATACAGTGAAACCTGTATATAACAGCCAGCTACGAGAGGTAGATAAATTGACCACCATAGAGAGGTGGCCTTTATACAGGTCTACTTCAATAGAAAGTACTATTATAGACATTGCAAGAGTGACCACTATAGACAGGTGGCCTCTGTATAGAGGTGACCGTTATAGCAGGTTTACTGTATACAATCCATAGGATGGTAATGGAGAAAAGATTCGCCACATGGCTTTGAAAGTAAAATTGCACCTACACACGAATGGAACATTTAATTATCAGTTGACACTTCTTCAGCGTTCATCTTTCCTTGCTCCTTCATAGACATATTAATCGTAATCACCGTGGAGACCATTTGATATCAACATCTAAAACCTTCTACGCAGGGGCCGCTTTGCGGTTGTTAGAGCGTTGGACATCGGGTCTTGGAGTTCAATTCCTGGAAGGATAACTATTGGTTGGCATCAGGAAAGGCATCCGGCTATTAAACTCACAGATGCTCTAAAAACACTAACCAACTAACAAACCATCCAGGTGAAAAAAGCTACTAGATTACCCACTTTGTAGCTAAACGATAAACGCAAAAAAGCAAAAAAACAAGTCTAAGGTAGACAAAATGCCGCAGAGAAAATGCCGGTGCCATGGAAATATTTTCAAAATAGTCTTGAAAGCTTTATTTATCTGCTCCGATAGGAAATTGTGGACAAGCTAGCTAGGTTCTTGTTTTGAGAAAAAATGAGCAATTTTAAAAACATGTGTTGTTTGAAGGACCGGTAAGCTCTGTTTAACACAAAAGTTAAATTTTATTGCAATACAGTCTGCAAGCAGCCCATATCAACAACTCTAAATTTGTTACTTCATTCACTAGAATCAAACTTTATCAAACGGGAGAAACATCTTCTTTGTTATAGAGCTTATGGAAAATGTAGAAATCAAATTATCCAGGGAATCCCCACACAACATGTTTTATTTATAAATAAAAATAGATCAGTAAGATAAGGATACAATTTGTGATCCTATAATAATCTCCAATCCGGTTGGATTAAATACTCCACTGACGTAATAATCTAACATATCAAATTGATGGATCATCCTCTTCCGACGTAAATCCCATAAGCAACCATCATTTAATACTAAGTCATCAGTTGGATTAAATACAGCGACATTCTTCATATAACCATTCATATCATTCGGTTCACGTAAACTGGCCGTTTTTTTACCAGTAAATAAATCATAGATCTGAAAAACAAGCATTATCGTGTAACGAAGTTAGATGAAGATTCACGCGGACCGCTGTGGAAATCATTCATGAGTTCATGAACAGTTTATGTACAGTTAATGAAAAATGTATGAACTTCATGAACAATTGCGATTTTCTTGCAGGGTCATCAACAGTTCATGAACTGAATGATTATTTCATGAACAGTTGACGGACCGGTTCATTGACGTGAAATTGTCCAAAAGCTTACAAACTTCATGAACAATTAATGCATAGTTCATGAAAAATGTATGAGCTTCACGAACAAATTACAATTTTCTTATGGGTTCAAGAACAGTTCATGAACTGTCCTTGAAAGAATTGTCAAATTTGGTTCATTAAACATATTTCATTGTGCTTACATTTGCTGTTCTATCCTCTGTCCCAATAGATTTCTCTTGATCGTGACTGAATGCCGCGAAATGATCATCTGGCATTTCGATTCTTAAATACAAAAATAACAATGCATGTGTAAATATGGAGATTCCATCTTTTTGAAAGCCCACATTTTGAAACAATAACCACTGAAATTAAGCATAGTTTCGATTCTGGAAAACAGAAAGCACAGGAATACACCAGAAGCACCTGTTTGAAAGTAATAGAATGTTCCATGCGATGGTTAAAAACCATAGATCTGTGGAACTCCTAATTTGATCTGCTGTGACTTGTGGACAACTTGCCATGATTCATGCTGATATCAAATGGAAACCAGGCTTAACAATCTATGAAAGCAAGTAATCGTTGTCAAGTGGCTGAAGGATATGGACCTCGGGCAGTTGAAAGAACTAATTGATGAGGGTCAGAAAGAACATTCAACGAATTAAATAATAGGGAAGTACATCAGAGAGAAGTCAAATTCAGCCAGGTTGATCTATGAGCTTACAGTGTAATGGGACATCAAGAGATAAAACAAAAACAAATGTTTTGAGTACACGTGTAATGATCATGCAATTAACAGTTATTGAATGAAGACGAGGTTAACATCGGCTGATAATGACCGAGGAAAAATTCTAGATGAGTGATCACTCTGTCAGAGTGGCCGGTACATAAGAGTTGACTATATCTAGCAAAACTTTAGTATTCATCGCTATAGGCATGTTATATGACCCGCGTTACAATGACAAAAATTACTTGTGTTTTCTTGTTCGTGTGTCTGAAGCTTCAAACATGTAGTAGCCTAAATTTTGAAAACTGCTAAGCCTATTTCAACATTAATTTGTGGTGGCCGTCACTGGATTTTGCCCCTTTTAACATTTTACATACTTTCTATTTCGTAATTTCAGCCCATCAAGAGACCAAACTCCACTCATTGGATAACCTTCAGAGCTTGATGCAATCATCAATCGACCATCCTACAAATAAAAATTAACAAGCATGATACTAGCTGCACTGGTTGCTTGGTGACAGAATCTTTGCACTATGTGCAGCAGGCCTGGGTTTGATTCCTCATCGATGCACGCATGTTTATCGTAACCATCATTTGTATATGTAGATGTATTAGTGTCACCCAATAAACATGCACATGTGCTTTCGGGGTGACTCCTCGGTCATTGTAGACTGTAGAAATGATCTCATCCTTGTTCAGGGTCCGACAAAATTGGAATCCTGCAATCCTAGATTCCAGAAGGCTAGAGCAAATTCAGAAGAACATTGGTAATTTGATGATTTATAGGTCAAACTTCAACACAATATAGAATTCCAGTAGGCTGAACTTCTGTCTGTTCTGACTCCGCCCCTGATCATACAATTCACTCACTTTTGATATTTCACAGTTCGTTACACAAGAAAACAACACTTGGTAGGCGATTTCTTGCTGGAATAGGAAAAATCCAATATTGATGTTAGTGATATCTTACTCTTGGGGTTAGAATATCAAAATAGGGGTTATGCAGACTTATAAGCAAAGCCTAAGAGGCCTAGGGAGCTACATTTTCAAGGTGAAATAAATTTTTTTGGGGGGAAATATATAACTATTTTTATTCATTGTTGCGTTGATTTTTTGATGAGAAATTTTGAAAGCCGTTCTAATTTACAATCACACTTGTGAATTCAGAACTCATTCTTAACTTTTTATTGAATTATAAAATACTGTTGGAACAAGACATGACTATAACTGCCTTAATTGTACACATAATTTTTATTTTTATTTTGATAATAATATTACATTTAGTTTGATTTGAATTCAGCTTGTGTTTGAATCATGTCGCGATTCAAACATCTAAATACAATTCACTCAGTTTTATTAAAAGGGCATTGGAGACAGCCTCATGGATTATACAATTTTCAGTCCATTAAATACAGCCAACGAGTGCAATTAATCGCCACTTAAACATGAGTGACAAGAAACAAAATAAAACACAGAAAAATGTTCATGAACTGTGCATGAACTGTTCATAAAGTTTATGAACTATTCATGAACTAATGAATTTTTTTCACAGGAAGAGGCCTTGTGAATTATACAATTTCTGGTTTATTAAACAGCCAACTCGTGCAGTTATTCGTAACCAAAACACTTGCGTCAGTCTGTATCCCTAAATATCAATCCGTCCAATTAAATGATGATAACAATATTTTGACAGGCAGGTACAATTTTCTTGTTAATTTATTATAAGCTTAGCTGAAGATTCACGTTGCTCAACTATTCCTGAACTCATGAATTTTGATCACAGGAGGAGGCCTCGTGAATTATACAGTTTCTAGTTCATTATAAGCTTATCTGAATATTCACATTGTTTACCTGCATTGTGTTTGTATTGTATAATTGAACAGTACCATCGTCTGTACCAACAGCCAGGTATTCCATATTAGGCTAACAATAGAAAAGAGGAAGAAGAAAGTTATATAGTAATTTAAATATAGCTTAGAATTAGAAAAGAGAGCAAAGAAAACAGAGTATTTCAAATTTGGGCTACTGATTCACGTTTCATAATATTTCAAAATTATAAGTCAATCAACCATAAAAATATAAAGTATACTCTTATCAAAAGCATTTTATTTTAAATAATTCAAAAACAATGTTTACACTAGACATTTGCAGAGTCTTTATCCAGTAGTGTATAAATATTTGGTATATTGCACTCACCACAAATGATGCACATGTAAAATAGCTACTATCTTCGGTATCACGGAGTGCCGTTAGAGATTTAAACCTAGCAAAAAAATTACCAGAACAAGAGTTAAATAAAGACTTAAGTATACAAATTTTGATCTGTCTCATTACATTGAAGGACCCAAATATCATAAAATAAATTGCTCAAATTGATGGCATCAGTGTAAATTACAAACAGTGTCATCAACCATGTAAATTGGGCAAACATATGACCTATATCTTTGCAGGAATTTTGATCTGCAGTATTAAACACAGCTCGCCATTTTCTATGATGTGGCAGATTGCAGTCAGCAGTGGAATGACGGAGACATATAATAGTTGGCCAAACGGACCCCTGCAGATCACAATTCAGGAGTACATGAACAGTTCATGAACCTTTGAGGACAGTTCATGAACAGTTCATGATAATTTGGGGGTCATTTAACGTTCATGGGCTGTTCATGAACTGTTGAACTTTTTTTCAAGAGGGACACATCATTTATACAATGTGTCAGATTTTAGCCAGCAGTAATGACAGAGACAGTTAGCAGTTTGCTAAACCGAATAACACCAATCCCATAAATCAGTTAGTCGTTGCTACTTGATTTCTAACATTACCTGCTGTAAATCATCTTTCGATTGAGTGCAGCTCCTTTTCGACCACCGTGACCAGAAAATTCCTAATGACAACACAAAATAAAATCTTTCTGATATGCTCTTCTCAGGGTCCGACAAAAGTGGGGATCCTGGGATCCTAGATCCCAGAGGGCTAGACAAAATTCAGAAGAAAATTGTTGTTTTTAATGATTTTCTGGTCAAACCTCAACAAGAAGATTCAGAAGAAAAAGTTGAAATGCCCCTAGGATTCCATAAGGCTGAACCTTTTGTCGGACCCTGGCTCTTCTATAGTAATGCTGATTTGCCTACAATTGCAAATGTGAATCAAAAACACTTTGAAAATTATTGAGATTTTAGACTTACTTGTCTCTGTATGAGTCGACGAGTGATATTTGTAGCAGCATTGCGACGATTTTGTGGTTCAGGACATTTATGCTGCCTGTGTTGATGTAAAAAGGAAACACCATTTGAAATTAGTCTACAAATGCTAACACCCTAACCTATAAACACCAGTAAAAATTAGTTCAGGAGTTCATCAACAGTTCATGAACAATAAATGGCCCCAATTTTCATGAGCTGTTCATGAATTCCTGAACTGTTTTTTGCAGGATGAAACAACATAAAATTCTTCCATTTGCTCTGTTTTCAAATTGGAAACACATTTCTGTTTTGAAACTGAAAAATCAGTCTCCTCTCTTTAAGTTTCGCAATGCTCAAGTATATTGTGGAGGGGATTAGGTCATGAGAGCAACACGGCTCAGCATTTTATCACTCAAATGTACTCAACTTCAAACTAAGGCTTGATTTCACAAGGACAACAATGGTTAGGTATGTGATCTAAGTAAGATGGAAGGCCTGATCAAGAGTTTGTATGTGAGTTAAGTTAAAATTGAAAAATTGACAGGGAATGTTTTCCTGTGACGAATAAACTTCAATCTCTATATTTTTAGCCAATGGACTTCATAAAATTCTTCACCAAGCAAACTATGAAATGAAAGTTACCTTTGCATGGATAATTACATGAACACGAGAGATCCGTAATGAGACAAGCGGAAGGGCATCAGAAATCACAAGCCGTGGCGGATTCAGTCTTTTCATTTAGAATGACAATTTTCATGACTCATATTAGTATACGGTTTTCAAAACATTTCCCTCGACCAATCAAAAGCAATAAAGCAATAGATAATTAGGATTCAAATTTTATTTTTTATATAATTGGCGGAATTGCCCCTTAAAAAATGGGGTTCTTAATAGTTAATGATCAACCCAGAAACTGTTTGTGAATGTTGAATGTTTGTCATTATTGTTTCAATGAACTGTTCATGAACATTAAACAGCCCCAAGTTCATGAACCCCCAATAGCCCCTGCAAAAAACAGTTTAGGAGTTCATGAACAGCTCATGAACGTTAAATAGCTGACCTCAATGTTCAAGAACTGCTCATAAACTGTCCGTGAAGGTTCATAAGCTGTTCATGAAAATTTGGACCAATTAACGTTCATGAACTGTTCATAAACTCCTGAATTGTTTTACGCAGGGGTCATTTAACGTTCATGGGCTGTTCATGAACTGTTGAACTGTTTTTTTCCAGAGGGACACGTCATTTATACGATGTGTCAGATTTTAGCCAGCAGTAATGACAGAGACAGTTAGCAGTTAGCTAAACCAAATAACACCAATCCCATAAATCAGTTAGTCATTGCTACTTAATTTACTACTGTTTTTTACAGTTATGGAGTTAAATATCTCCATTAAAACAAATTAACTTTGTACTATACCTTAATAGAGAGAACGGAGGACATGTCTTGACAGGATTCTTACATTGCGCATGTTGTTCTCTCAGAAATTTAGTAACAATATTATCCAGTGTGACATGTGTGTCAAGGGTCGTTTGTGCTGCTGATGTTACTGATTCAGTCGCACAGCCAATCTGATTAGGAAACTAAATCAAATAAAATTATTTACAGTCAAACCTGTTATAACGATCACCTCTATACAGCGGCCACCTATCTATAGTGCTCACTCTTTCAATGTCTAAAATAGTATTTTCTATTGAATCAAACCTGTATATAAAGGCCACCTGTCTATAGTGGTCAATTTATCTACCTCTCTTAGCTGGCTGTTATATACAGGTTTCACTGTATATCTGAAATTATAACGAATTTGAACCGTGTAGTTAAATTGACTCTATTTGTTTATCTACAGCTCTTTTGAGCACCTTAACACTGCGATTGGATCAACAATCACGTAATTCAGGGTCCGACAAAAGTGGGGATCCTGGGATCCTAGATCCTGGAAGGCTAGAGCAAATTCAGAAGAAAATTAATGTTTTTATAATGATTTATTGGTCAAAGATCAACAAAAAATTCAGAAGAATATCTTAAATTGAAACTAGGATTCCAGAAGGCTGAACCTTTAGACGGATCCTGACGTAATTACTAAATTGTACATATACATTTTATAAATAACCATCAATGACATTGTCTCGTCAAACTAGAGTATTTCTTTACCAGTGTACATCACACTTAGCTGCATAATAATGATTTCAATTAATTGTTACAAAAATCGAAAAGAGTGTAACTTCAACAAAACTATAATCAAAAACTACATATGAAGGAAATCAATTAACAATGACACTCTGTATACAATAAATACTAACACATTATTGCATTGTAAACAATAGCTGCATTACACATTGTAAGCTCAAATAGGAAACATCTATGTATATTTTTTAATCTGTCTGAAGATCACATAAAGGGGAAATTTCCAAGTAGCAGAACAAATGTGTAGTCATTGACTCCATTTATATAAGTACAATTTATACAGATAAGAAAAAGAACCAAATTCCTCTGTGAAAAAGTTGATTTCATCAATGTGAGTTTGTTAGTTCATGAACGTTAAATTGACTAATTATTCATGATCTATTCATGAATTGTTCATGAAAATTTGTACAATTTCACGTTCAAGAACTGTTCATGAATTGTCTGTGACTGATCTCGTTTGTTCTCGTTTGTCAGCCAGTAATGGTAGCTCTGACTAATCATTGATTACTTTCAGCAGATCTTTAGTACAGTGTCTATACATTGTATTGAACAGGAAACCTCTATAAAAGGTTGCCTGTCTAAAATGATCGCCCTTACAAAAAAACAGTTCAGGAGTTCATGAACAGTTCATGAAAATTGGGGCCAGTTAATGTACATGAACTGTTCATGAACTCCTGAACTGTTTTTCGTAGGGAAATATTTGATGTGTCTTCACTTACCCTTATTGGTGTCCGTTCAGTAGAAGGAGAGTTCATTGATTGAGCAAATGCAGAAATCTTTGGACTACCGAATGGTGAAGATGAAATCTAAGACAAACAATAATTAACACTTACACCGCTAAATAGAGTGACCGTTATAACAGGTTTGGAAGTAGTCTATTTTATTCTATTTACTTACTGATAATGGTTTGATTGATTTTCTTCTTGGTGTTGAAGGTAAAACTGGTATTGGTTCCTTGACAGGTAATCTAGGAAGACATGCCTCTTTCTGTAGCACCTTAGCAGTTTCAATCAACCCTTAATAAAATTAAAAACCATACATCAACATTGGTCCTTGTTCCTGCTCTTAGACGACTGACCACTTTCAGTCAGATGCATATATGTAGAGGATATACATGGAGCCACCAGGTCCGACAAAATGTTTTACCTTACGCAAACATCAATTTTTTAGATAAACGTTTTAGTAATTTTACTGACATAAATCCTAAAATTTAAATTTTATTTTTCATAATTTTCTAATAATTTTTGCTTTATATCCAACATTTTTCTAAATTTTGCTAGCCTTTTGCAAACCAGGTTTCCAAGTTTCCAGAATTTGTCTGACCCAGCACGAAGCTATATACGGTAGGCTAAATGATGGTTATGATAACTCTTATCGCACATATGGAAAACGGTTCATGGATGTTAAATAGGAACATTTTCATGAACTGTTCATAAACTGTTTATTCCATCAGACAGTTTGTGAATGTTTGTAAAGTTTTTGAACTAATCATGAACTGTTCATGAACAATTAAAAAGTTCATGAACTCAACAAACTATTTTTGCAAGAGAATTTTGTAAACTGTAGGCCTACATGAACAGTTGACAGTTTTTTGCAAGGGCAATGATGTTTAAAAATATATTCCATTGTGCATCAATAATAATAATTGATTGTGAACCTCAAGCGGATTGAGATGGCAGGTTTTCTTAATCATTTCATGAACTGCTCATGAATAAAAATGGGGTCATTCAAAAATGGTTCTACATTCAACACAGCCCCTGCCGAAAATGATCACAAGTTCATTAACGTGAAATTGCCCAACATTGCATGTACTGCTCATGAACTTTCAGAAATTTTCACATTCATGAACCCGTTCATGAACCTGTTCATGAAATGTTTATCAACTCTTTGTGGCTGTTCATGAACTGTTCATGAACTCATGGATTTTTTTTCGTATGGGGCTGATTTCAAATGAATTTGAATGCCATCATTCAGCTTTTGACAAATGGTAACCTCGGTAAACAAGAATATTGCGTCGAATCGTGATTAGACGATTCAAGCTTTTCCTATATTGCACAATATTAATTATAATTTATAAACAAACATTGAACGATACGCGTGACCATAAATGCTTGGAGAAGGATTTGTTGAAAACGTATACAATGTATTTATCTTTTTTAAATCAAGTATTAACACTTTCTTGTGCAATGTGGGTTATTTAGTCATCGACCAACTGGTAAATATAAAAATCTAGCAATTGGTCAAACAGCGGTCAGTTCTAAACTGTATTGACGGCTCCATCATTTTTTACAATGATCGCAGAAAGCGTGAAACTTAAAGTTACCGTACCAAAATGTGTAGTCTTTGACTTATTTTTTTTATATTTACAGCTCTGTCAACTGACATCGAGCACTGTTTTACTGCTATTGGATAATATCTAATAATATGATTATATTATATGATCGATATAATATGATATGATTGCGTTCATTATCACTATCCACCTTGTCTTCAACCAATAACTGTTTAATATTTTTATTCAATATCCTGTTTTGTATTTGTATATTTGAATTTGTATATAATATTCAAGAAAAACATAAATTTACCACTTGACACCAAATGTTCATTGATGAGGTGAAGAAGGTCCTGTTTAGGATAATTGATGCTTGTAGCCGAAACAACACTTGCCTAAAAGGAAACACAAAAAAACATTTATCAGTTTAAACAAAGAAAGTATCTGTTGGAGTGTCACGACATATATAGAATATTCGTCCATAACAACATTACAACAACATGACGTTCGAATATTTCATTCTTACAAACAAATGCTCGATAGCTGTTGTGACCTAATCGTAATCACTCGTTGTCATTTTTACAGTATAACGTCACTCAACTTACATTTTCGATTTTTCAAGATTCGAAATTTTCAATTTTTTTAATCCCGATTTCCTAAAAAATACATTTCAGACTATCGAAAAAACTTTGCAAAGTAATCAAGTCACTCAGCACAACAAGTCAAGGTGAAAATTTAGATTTTCGATTTTTCAAGTCAACCTTTCTTACCCGTGCAAGTCTTGACCACATAGGAAGGGTTGATGATTGGTCAAGAAATTTATTGCCAGTTGTTTTTTCGATGAGAAGTGATGCATAATGATAAAATCTATCATGTTCTGTTGCATTTTCTTGCAGAATCGGTTCACGCATCAATTGCTGTAATTTTTCGGACTGAAAGAGAGCCAGTTTGCCAAGAATTTGACGAATTCCAATATTTTCTGATAAATAGTACAAACACTGAAACAGAAACATATAGAAGTACAGTCAAAGTTGTTCAACATTCCCAATCTGGTACGGATGAAAAATAGTTCAAGAGTAAATGGACAGTTCATGAACTAGTTCGTGAACGTTTAATGGCCAAATTTTCATAGACTTTTAAATGAACTATTCATGAACTTTTCACAAACAGGTCATAAAATTTGGACCATTTAACCTTCATGAACTGTTAATGCATATTTGTAAGTTCATGAACTTTTCATGAACTCAATTAATTTGTTTGTAAGAGTTTATAGATGGGTGGAATTGTTTCAATTACCTGACATGCGAGCGAACACTTTTTTCACAAACAGGTCATGGAAATTGAACCATTTAACCTTCATGAACTGTTAGTGCATATTTGTAAGTTCATGAACTTTTCATGAACTCAATTAATTTGTTTGTAAGAGTTTATAGATGAATGGAATTGTTTCAATTACCTGACATGCGAGCGAACGTATGGCATCAGCATCTGTAAGCGGTGTCGTAACATCAAGTAAATAAAGTAAAGCATCAATACCATTACATTTACGTAACAGACTTTGCATCTTTTCCATGTCTGCAGCCAATCGACCAAACATTCTATCACTATTTTGAAATTGTACAAGAAATACTCGATGCCATAGGAATTGCAAACCATGCTGGCCTTCCTTGACCTACAAAATAATACAGTTCTAAATAATAATTAACAAACAGGTCATGCAAGTCAAAACAGCTTGGACATTATGTTAGAGATGAAAACACCCCAAAAAACATATGAAATGAGAAACGACACAATCAAAATGAAAGTTTTTGAAAGAATCGAAAGCAGTTTGAAAGTAGATTACATCTATACTATCTAAATATATCTACATATAAAACTATTGTAATTTGTTTTTCAGCCTTCGAGTGTCTCCCAACCTCCCAAGTGTCCAGGCACCAGAGAACCAAAAAGGTTGCCGTGCTGAGTAACCCATTTGGGAAAGAAAACATACTTTTACAATTTTCAAATGAATTTAGCTTCTGATGAGATCAATTCTCCTTTATAAATCTTCAATACCCCCATTAAAAATAAAAATAAGGTATTAAATAGAAAAATAAAATATCGACTAACCGTCGGAATAGGCATACAACAATAGCATACAATTCTCAATGCTGCTTTTGTGATTTCAGGGTCATCGACCAGCTTGCCGAGTGCAGCACGAAGAACAAGCCTAGAACATAATAAGGGATAAGTTCTATTATATATCACATAAGCATTGTCTTACCCGTGTTGTGGGATTAATTTAGAAAGCAGAGTTAATCAGTGATAAATATTCAAACTCTGTTCATGTGTTTTTGGAATGCCGCACACCTCCCGCGAAAAATAATTTAGGAGTTCATCAACAGTTCATGAACATCAGCTGGCCCAAAATCTTCAATAACTGTTGATGAAATGTTCATGAACTCCTGAATTGTTTTTCGTAGGGGATAATGATACTTGAAGTTGAACGCAAAAGCCGTAAAAAGAATAAAGTTGCAGCAGATGAATTTGATACAGATAAACAAGCAAAAAAAAACAATAAGCCGATTAATAACCCTTACCTCATCCCCAGTTCTTTCTCGGACATAGGAATCGAAACAGGTTGGTCTAGCAGCAGTTGTGCACGGACGGTAGTCATTTGTAGAAACAGGCAACCCATAGCGGCAGAAACAACCTCAGCTCTAAAACAAATTTAAACATAATGTGACTTTAGGCTGAGATTCGAATATACCGAATAGACATCTGAGCGTAATGATTTCTGTTTAAGCATTTGAAATACATTATACAAAAGTAACCTGGTATTCCAAGAGTTTTCTAGCTTAGCAAAAAATCAATTGCTTAAAAATGGTTAAAATGATCCGGTACGTCCGGAGTCTCTCAATGTTGTCAATTAAAGCGGTGTTGCTATTGCTGACACAATCAAGTAATCGTACCTAACTTCTGTTGCTATGAGGGAGTCAGCAGAATGCAATTCAATTGGTGTATTTGTTAGAGTTCTGGTAGGGTAGTCTAATAATCCAATCGATATGGTTGCTAGTCTGATTGCGCAAAAACATTATTGAGAATGATATATGTCCTGTATAGTGGAATCAAGCCTTTCCTTCTACTGGATTAAAGAATTTTTTTTTTAAATGTAGTCAGTAATACTCCAAACTTTAAAGTGCACATGACACCAAAAGAAAACACAGATTCAGGTAGCTGAAGCTAAATGATGAAAAATGGTGAAAGGATTTTTTAATTTGGATGTGTATAAGCAGCGATATTTTGTGTTGAATATACCCTATTTTCGATCATTCACTGTTTTCCAGACTCGGAACAACAGTGGGAATGACAACAAGGCATACTATAGGAAAAAGATGATGTCAGAATTATAAAAATTTGTATCTCCTTTCATGCAAAATCAGAAGCTTCTAATGTCCAAGTCTGAGCTATGCCTAAACCTTTATGATTCCTTTATCAATCCTTTTCACCATTCTTCATCATATAGCTTCAGCTACCTGAATCTGTGTTAAAATTTTTCTGTGTCATGTGCGCTTCAAAATATCAACTTATCAATAACGAAAAATTGACTCTGATAAATATAATTTTTAAATATTTACTATTGCAGAAGAATATTCCCGAATATCTATGATGTTCTGATGGAAAACACAGTGAATAATTTATTTAAGATATAAATAGTTTACTTGTAGCTGATACTTTTCCACTTTGAAGCAACACCAATGATCTGTAATAATGTTTGAACACCCTTGAGCTTTGAGAACCTCTAAAAATATCAACACAAGAATAGTCAGTCAAAAATATTGTAGATTAAAGCATCAAAGTCCAAACTTTCCATGTGAAAACCTTTAAGAACCCCTGTGAAAATAATCCATGAGTTCATAAACAGTTCATGAACATTTTACTGTGACATTTTTTCAAAAAATTGCTTGAAAGTTATTGAACAGTCTAATCAACATTTATCAACCGAGGAAATTTTTGAACCATCATGGCAATCATGAATGTTAATGGCCTAGTATTCATGCGTCTTTCATTAACTGTTCGTGAACTGTTCCAGCGGAAATACAACTAACCTGTTCTACATCGCTGGTTGAACAAGCGAAATTGAAATCAGAAATATATCTGATTTACAGTTTTATAACATCATTTGTAGTTTACTGAACTACTATCAGATAAACAAGCAGCCTTCTTAAATAATAAGATATTTGCAAGTCCATGAATCGTAATGAAAATGTATGCATGCATCATTCAACATGGATTGACATTGTATCAACAGGGGTTGGGGTCTTTATTTCTTAGATTGTGTGTCAGTCTTTGTGCTTTTGGGTGCTTGACAGTTTGGCAGACCGTATCATTGAATTGAAAGCCGCATATTTAAAAGAATAATTAAAGTTGGTATAAAATGTCTTACCTTGAAGCAAGGAAGATTATCAAGTACAAAGTTCCTATCAAACAATAATTCAACACTTTCCAAAATTGTCTCATAGTTCGTTGCAAATGTCTAAATTGATGAAACAAATATAAATATATAAAAGATACAAATAAACCGTCTGAAGAGCGTCCTTACGCGGAACTCAGAATAATGGATTAAACTCGTAATCTTTGAGTCAACCTTTTTATATAAATACATCATGAAGAAATTTATTGGTAAAACATCAACAAAGTACTTAGTGCTGGTATGCAGAGCCCTGAATAGTATCGAAATGAACTGTTCATGGAAATCGGGCCTGAAATGGTGTATACAGTGCGGGCAAGACTTCAACTGAGCTGAGCGATATTATTATTTACAGATCAACATACCTCGTAAGATAATATTGGCGGCGGTGCTGTATAACCCTCCTCAAGTCTTGATAAATGTTGTTTTAATTTATTAGCACTGATAGCGACATGCATTTCAAAATATCTTGATAAAGCAATACAGGTTTGCCTTATAACTTTGCGGCTATGGTAAACATGATCGTCATTGTCTGTTAGTAATGGAGCGACGTCAACTTGTAAGATCTCAAGCGTAGCAACCTAAAGCAAAACAGACAATGCGTTAGATTTTAAAACAGTATTAACAAAATCAGATAAAAATAACCATATCATTCAAGCCATCGCCATTTATCTTAAAATGCTGGTGCACATAACTGGAATGATCTTCCGTCAAAAGATGTTTCATGAAGGTCCGGTTTTAAGTCTCTCCTTGAGAAGCATTTATTTAAGTTTAATTTTCAACCCTGTTATTATATTTCTGGTAATATTCTCTTTCATATGTAATCTTAATTGGCTAGTCAGTCCTGTGAAAAAGTATATTAACACTGTTCTCGGGTTATGTTTAGGCCTACTTATCAGGTACAGTCAAACATGTTACAATGGTCACCTCTATAAAGCGGCCACCTGTCTATAGTGGTCACTCTTGTAATGTCTAACATAGTATTTTCTGTTGAATCCAAGCTGTATATAAAGGCCACTTGTCTATAGTAGTCAATTTATACCTCTTTTAGCTGGCTGTTATATACCGGTTTCATTGTATATATCTACAGTAAAACCTGTTATAACGGTCACCTCTATAAAGCGGCCACCTGTCTATAGTGGCCGTAGTTACTAACACTGTAAGCAGGTGTCACTGCATTTCTGAATAAACGGTGATGATGATGATGATGATGATGATGATGATGATGATGTTTGTTTGTTTGTTTGTTTTGATTTAATACCAATATACCAGTTTACATAGATACAGGTGTGTGGTAAGTAATATTTGATATTATTATGTTGTTATTCGATATTTGTATATATATATATATATTTTTATTTATTTTTTATTTAGCATAGTTGTTATAAGAACCTATTTATCCAGTTTGCTTCTAAATAACAACATATTAAGATAATATTGATTCACTATATAGTTATAAAATTATCAAAACATGGGTCATTCTATTATTCAATATTGCAAATTATTATAGCGTTTCTGCAAAGATTCGTAAAGAAATCTTCCCAACAGTTTCTTTGTTTGTAACTCTGTTTGGGAAAAGAGCAGTTCCAATTTCTCTGTATCCGAGAATACCTGAAAGTTGTTATGCAACTTTTCTATTTTATTAAAAAACGCTACCCTCAAGTTACTATTTATATTACAGTTAAAGAGTAGATGTATCTCATCGTCGATACTGTCACTATCGCAATGGGGACATAGCCGGTCCTCGTAGGGAATGTTAGAATATCGTCCGGTCTGTACTCCGAGCTTATGAGCACTGATTCTGATCTGAGTTATTGCTATCCTAGACTTTTTGTGTGGAAGTAGCAAATAATTTTCAAATTCAAATTTATGTTTGATTGTTTTGTAGAATTTCAATTGGTTCGATTGGCCTGGAGTGTTAGAGTTTAGATTAGTTTGCTCAAACTTGATTTTGTATTCGTTATTTAATTGATCTTTTATAGAGTTGATTAGTTTTATTTGATCAGATTTTTGATTTGTTTCTTTAGAGATCAAAAGCTGTAAATTGATTCCTATTTCGGACAAATGATGTGTAACTTTACCCAGCCATGAAGTTGATGAACTGTTGACGATTTGTTCACCAAATGCCTTGTACAGTAAACTACTTTTTTTGGAGTTAATCATTCTAACAAGGAATTTGATCATATTAATTTTAACGTCAATCTGTAGAGGGATGATCCCCAATTCCGCTCTAACAGCTATCTTACTGGAATTCTTTCTAACATTTAATATTTTCCGCATAATATCTCGCTGTACAGTTTCTATTTGGTTATTTTCAATGTGAGTAACAGAATCACCCCAAACCTCACTAGCATAGAGAAGAATGGGTTTTATCATGGTAGTAAACATTGTTTTGTGAATTGCGACATAGCTGGTTGACGACCGCCCCATAGAGCGCTGTGTTATTGCCCATGCTTTTTCGGCTTTTGTGCAAAGTTGCTTAATACCAAAACATTGTTTTGAGGAGCAATGAAACGAAAAACCTAGATATTTGTAATTTTCGACCATTTCGATGGGGGTATTATTAATGGAAAAGAAATGTTGCTCATCAACATATTTTTTTGAGAAGATCATGCATTTTGACTTTTCATAATTAATTTTGAGCTTCCATTGCTCGGCGTAAAGATATGCTTTCTCCATGCATTTTTGGAGACCCTCTTTGGTTTGAGAAAATAAGACTATATCGTCGGCAAACATTAAACAATTCAATGGCTTATCAGCAAGAAAAACTGGATGTGTTGATTGACATGTTAAAGATTTTGCAAAATCATTGATATAAATATTAAAAAGATTAGGACTAAGGATACACCCTTGGCGAACGCCAACACTGGGTGAGATCGACGTAGTCAAGAGATTGTTGTAAATGATATGTGCTTTGTTATGAACATATAAGTTGTCAATTATTTTATAAAAAATTCCATCGATGTTTAATTGCTTTAGCTTCAATAAAAGGCCAGGATGCCAAACAGTGTCGAACGCCTTTTTCAAATCAATGAAACAGGTAAAAAGCTTTTTATTATTTTTTGTGTATTTTGAAATAAGGGTTTTAAGGCAAAACAAATGATCTGCCGTTCGTTTATTTTTTTGAAAACCACCCTGTGCTTCATGAATTATATCATTTTCGTCAAGGAAATGCCTGAGCCTCTCATTGAGGATAAGACAGAACAATTTACCAAGAATACTAGTGAGGCTTATTCCTCTGTAATTATTTGAGTTGAGCTTGTCCCCAGATTTAAAAAGGGGTAAAATAAAAGACTCTTTCCAAGAATTTGGAAAGTAGCCAGATTGAAAAATTTGATTGAATAGGTTTTTGTAAACGTCGATAAATTTATCTGCCGTTGCATGGACCATTTCTGCCAATATCCCATCCCTACCAGGTGATTTTTTTTTTTTTAAGAGTTTCATGGCAGAGATAATTTCCCTTGTGTCTATTGCCCTGTCGAGATCTCCCACGAAATTGGATTCAGATTGGGATTGCATAAAAGTATAATTCCCATCTACAGTATCTGACTCGATAGGATTCTCTTCATGGAGTTGCTTAAAATGAGATAGGAGCTCATAGGCATCAGGCAGTGTCTCATTTTTATTTTCAGAAGCTCGAAATGATTTCATTAATTGCCAAAATTTATTTTTATCGTTATTCATGGCGTTGTTTAGATTATGCAAAGCAGTATCATTGTGTTGACGTTTTGACAGTTTGATTTCTTTTTTATATTGCTTTCTTAACCGGCAAATCCTACCTCGAAGAAATGGATCATTAGGGTGCCTTTTCAAAAGTCTGATGATGTTATTTAGTCGTGATTTTATATGAGAACATGATTTTGTGTACCATCGTGTTTTGAATTGCCTAGCATGTTTCTGATTTTTAAATGTTTTTAATTTCAAAATGCCTTGAGCGGACGTTGTGAGCAAATCCGAAATTTTATCGATGATCTGGTCAATGTCTTCAGTTGATGTTAATATTTCTGAAGAGAGTGATTCAATAAGGCGTTCATGAGATTCGCTAGAGAATCGTTCCACGTAATCAGATTTCTTTTCGTCGCACCACAAATAACGGGGTGGTCTCTCTTCGACAAGAATGCTTGAGCAATCATTGTTGGTATGCCTTAGAGTAACGTTAAGAGACAAATTAATTGAGCAATGATCTGAAAGTAGCAATGCATCTTTATCGACTTTGATTGATTTGAGAACTGATGGTGATTGTAAGTACAATTGTTCTGAGGCCAAAACAAAATCGACGAGACTAGACCCAATATTACCATGGTATGTAAATTCACCTTCCTCGTCACCTTTTAGTCGGCCGTTAAGGATCCGAAGTTGGTTGCTAGTGCAAATACTGATTAAATGTCTACTATAATCGTTGATTGTATTATCTCGAGTTTTTCTTAGAACTAAATTGTGATAGTCGGGTACATACGTTGGAGGTAAATCAAAAAAGGAGTCATCATCATTGGAAATAAAATCATTTAATTTGCCTAGTCGAGCATTGAAGTCGCCGCCAACCAGCACATCGCAACCACCCGGTACATTTATCAATTCGTTTTGCAAAATTTCAAATACCTGATTTTTATGAATAGGATTTACCGAAGAGTATTGTGGACTAACATATACGAAAGCAATATACAAGTCATTATTGAGACCAAAAGCTAACCTATTCATTTTTAACCACATTATATCTTCTGAATTTGACGGAATTTCGGTAAACGCATGTTTAATATTACACTTTATGAGGACTGCTAATCCTCCTGAACCTCTACTACAATTTGGTTGTTTACTTGTTCTATGTTTATAAATTATATCATAATTTGGGGGAGGGTGAAAATGTGATGACCTTTGAGTCCATGTTTCGCTAAGAAAAATGACATCATTTTTTAAAAATTTTTGAAAATCAGGATTCCCTAGCTTAGAGCCCAGACCGTTGATGTTCCAAAAGGTAAAAGTAAGATTTTCAGGGATTTCCATAGTTTATATTGGAGAATTTCGAGGGATGAGACACATCTCTCGAATGTAAGGGCTTTACTATATCTATTGTAACGCTATTTCTAATAAAAATATTTTTTAAACTATTCTTAACATTACTATAATTAGTTTCAGTAGCTACGATATCAATGATATCACACATAAACTTATCTGAATGGTAACTTCTATGGATATTCTTCATAAACGTGTACTTGATGTATATCTTTGTAATAATCTTGTAATTGTATATGTAAATCATTTTTAATAATGTCTTTGTGGATGTTGATATATTTGTGGCGGAATATTTTCCCATGCTGAATGAGCATCGTAATTTCTATCGGTACTGCGATGGAGAGTAGGCATTAAGTTTAATGGTCTTGCCATTTCTTGAGGGGGTATAGTAGACGGAAATTCGACAGAATTACTAAATCTGTTATGAAAAAGTTTCATGAAATCTGAAAGAGTCTGTTGCATTATCTCCTCTCTATTTCTCGGTGGAATAACATAATTGGGTTGCTTTAGGTGTTGGCTCATTAATGGATGAATAACCGATTCTGATTGGTTGGACTCGGTGGTCATAGGAGGTATACTAGGCATTCTTTGATCTACATTTATTTGCGGAATATGTTGAATATTTGGTGTAATCATATCATGCTGTTGGGTGTGTATAGCTCTGATGAAGTTTCTGGATAGTAGCTTTGTCCCGTGTGTATTTGTATAAATACTATCCTGTAAAAAAAGTGGTTTGTTTTGTTCTAGGGTCCCGTTATTCTTGGTGACAAATATCCTGCTGTTGTTAATGAAGGTGATGTTTTTAGATGTGCAAAATGTTTCTAATTGATCATTTAGACGCATTGTTATTAATATTGAACTGTTTTCAGGCTTTGGTAGCATTGAAGAATAATAAATTTGAGAACTTGGGAATAAAGTTTTTGTTTTCATGATTGCCGTAGTAATGTCGGCTAGCGATACTTTCTCAATCTTTTCATGGGAATCATGTGAGCCAAAATGAAGAATTATGTATTTGTAATTAGTGTTAGTTTTTGCAATGTTTTCTATTTCTGTGACAAACTGGTGAGTGGGCATTCCCTGACAGATGACTTTTTTAGCTTTGGATGATTTTGCAATTTTCGTAGGGATGACGTGACGAATGTGTGAGTCGGCTACAATCAAAAGGTCAAGTGGGGTGCCTGTGTTGTCTACTTGACTTTGTGGCCTTGAGCTGTTGACATTGTTATTGTTATTGTTTCCATGCGTGCTATTCTGATTAATATGGGTTGAAGAAGAAGTTGTTGTTTTTTTGGACATATGATGTTTCATTTCAGCTATGCTTGTTTCTGTGGCAGACAAGCGATTTTTGATCTGATTAATTTCAGTGTCGTGTTTTGAAGAGTTGTTCTTCAATTCATTCTTAAGATCAGTAATAGTGGCCTGTAGAGATTGATTTTCCTGTTCTACTTTAGAGATCGTGTTTCTGTATAATCTGCAGGTTTCCTTAAGTGTTAGAATGTCTGTTTGAAGATTTCGCAATTGGCCTGTTGTTGGCTGTGAATTGACCGGTGTTGTAACGGTCGCGGAATCGACTGAGCGGATAGTCATCGTACTTTTCCGTGTGTTTAAATTTTTTTTTACCGTAACAACTGATTGGCTCAGCTCTTCCTCACTTTCACTGTGAAATAATATTTCGTCCTCTGTTTCTGAGTCGGAAGTTAATGAACGTTGCACTGATAAACTTTGTTTATTAGGTCTTTGAATAGGAGACGGGGTATTAGGTGTGGACGTAGGAGTTGATAATGTGTTTGTCGGTGTGTTCCCACGTGGTGTTTCGTAACAAGGTTTTGTAAGCAAATATCCTTCTTTGTGTTCGCTATCTCCAATAAATTTATTTTTACTATTGTTTTCTGTGTATACCTTGTGAAGGGATTCTTTTATTTTGTCAAAGTATTTGTTTATGAACAATGTTAACTCTTTCCCTGATGTCATTACTGTTCCACTTGAAAAAAATGTCATTGTCAGAATTTTGTGTTTCTGACTTGACCTTGGGGAAATGACTAAAACTTTTCGGCCTTCGCCCTTAGTGTCTTTTATCCATGGAATCATGCCCAAAGATTCAAAGTATATTTTACATGCAGACATCCATATTTCATTTTGGTTAGTTTTGAATTTAATTTGATGTAATACATCTCCATCTCTATATTTCGGCTCTATGTTAGTGGTAATAATCATTTCCGGATCAAGTTTATTTGCCATTTTATTCAAAATGTTTAGGCTGTTAGAATAATTTTCATCGTTTTGCTCTTCACATTCCATCATTTTTGTAAATAAATATACAACTAATACTTAAGATACTCTTACCCTTTCAGAAGCATATTTCCATTGGTATTTATACCTAAATGATCGTTGTAATAACTATGATAATAGCGAGGATTGTTATTCGTGACTTAACTTAACTTAACGTGACTTAACTTAACTTGATGATGATGATGATGATGATGATGATGATGATGATGATGATGATGATGATGATGATGATGATGATGATGTTTGTTTGTTTGATTTAATACCAATATACCAGTTTACATAGATACAGGTGTGTGGTAAGTATTATTTGATATTATTATGTTGTTATTCGATATTTGTATATATATATATATATTTTTATTTATTTTTTATTAAGCATAGTTGTTATAAGAACCTATTTATCCAGTTTGCTTCTAAATAACAACATATTAAGATAATATTGATTCACTATATAGTTATAAAATTATCAAAACATGGGTCATTCTATTATTCAATATTGCAAATTATTATAGCGTTTCTGCAAAGATTCGTAAAGAAATCTTCCCAACAGTTTCTTTGTTTGTAACTCTGTTTGGGAAAAGAGCAGTTCCAATTTCTCTGTATCCGAGAATACCTGAAAGTTGTTATGCAACTTTTCTATTTTATTAAAAAACGCTACCCTCAAGTTACTATTTATATTACAGTTAAAGAGTAGATGTATCTCATCGTCGATACTGTCACTATCGCAATGGGGACATAGCCGGTCCTCGTAGGGAATGTTAGAATATCGTCCGGTCTGTACTCCGAGCTTATGAGCACTGATTCTGATCTGAGTTATTGCTATCCTAGACTTTTTGTGTGGAAGTAGCAAATAATTTTCAAATTCAAATTTATGTTTGATTGTTTTGTAGAATTTCAATTGGTTCGATTGGCCTGGAGTGTTAGAGTTTAGATTAGTTTGCTCAAAGTTGATTTTGTATTCGTTATTTAATTGATCTTTTATAGAGTTGATTAGTTTTATTTGATCAGATTTTTGATTTGTTTCTTTAGAGATCAAAAGCTGTAAATTGATTCCTATTTCGGACAAATGATGTGTAACTTTACCCAGCCATGAAGTTGATGAACTGTTGACGATTTGTTCACCAAATGCCTTGTACAGTAAACTACTTTTTTTGGAGTTAATCATTCTAACAAGGAATTTGATCATATTAATTTTAACGTCAATCTGTAGAGGGATGATCCCCAATTCCGCTCTAACAGCTATCTTACTGGAATTCTTTCTAACATTTAATATTTTCCGCATAATATCTCGCTGTACAGTTTCTATTTGGTTATTTTCAATGTGAGTAACAGAATCACCCCAAACATCACTAGCATAGAGAAGTATGGGTTTTATCATGGTAGTAAACATTGTTTTGTGAATTGCGACATAGCTGGTTGACGACCGCCCCATAGAGCGCTGTGTTATTGCCCATGCTTTTTCGGCTTTTGTGCAAAGTTGCTTAATACCAAAACATTGTTTTGAGGAGCAATGAAACGAAAAACCTAGATATTTGTAATTTTCGACCATTTCGATGGGGGTATTATTAATGGAAAAGAAATGTTGCTCATCAACATATTTTTTTGAGAAGATCATGCATTTTGACTTTTCATAATTAATCTTGAGCTTCCATTGCTCGGCGTAAAGATATGCTTTCTCCATGCATTTTTGGAGACCCTCTTTGGTTTGAGAAAATAAGACTATATCGTCGGCAAACATTAAACAATTCAATGGCTTATCAGCAAGAAAAACTGGATGTGTTGATTGACATGTTAAAGATTTTGCAAAATCATTGATATAAATATTGAAAAGATTAGGACTAAGGATACACCCTTGGCGAACGCCAACACTGGGTGAGATCGACGTAGTCAAGAGATTGTTGTAAATGATATGTGCTTTGTTATGAACATATAAGTTGTCAATTATTTTATAAAAAATTCCATCGATGTTTAATTGCTTTAGCTTCAATAAAAGGCCAGGATGCCAAACAGTGTCGAACGCCTTTTTCAAATCAATGAAACAGGTAAAAAGCTTTTTATTATTTTTTGTGTATTTTGAAATAAGGGTTTTAAGGCAAAACAAATGATCTACCGTTCGTTTATTTTTTTGAAAACCACCCTGTGCTTCATGAATTATATCATTTTCGTCAAGGAAATGCCTGAGCCTCTCATTGAGGATAAGACAGAACAATTTACCAAGAATACTAGTGAGGCTTATTCCTCTGTAATTATTTGAGTTGAGCTTGTCCCCAGATTTAAAAAGGGGTAAAATAAAAGACTCTTTCCAAGAATTTGGAAAGTAGCCAGATTGAAAAATTTGATTGAATAGGTTTTTGTAAACGTCGATAAATTTATCTGCCGTTGCATGGACCATTTCTGCCAATATCCCATCCCTACCAGGTGATTTTTTTTTTTTTAAGAGTTTCATGGCAGAGATAATTTCCCTTGTGTCTATTGACCTGTCGAGATCTCCCACGAGATTGGATTCAGATTGGGATTGCATAACAGTATAATTCCCATCTACAGTATCTGACTCGATAGGATTCTCTTTATGGAGTTGCTTAAAATGAGATAGGAGCTCATAGGCATCAGGCAGTGTCTCATTTTTATTTTCAGAAGCTCGAAATGATTTCATTAATTGCCAAAATTTATTTTTATCGTTATT
The DNA here is from genome assembly GCA_916610825.1 of Haliclystus octoradiatus. NCBI lineage: Eukaryota > Metazoa > Cnidaria > Staurozoa > Stauromedusae > Haliclystidae > Haliclystus > Haliclystus octoradiatus. The sequence goes on along the minus strand of OU744453.1, from coordinate 17,830,331 downwards.
CATGGCGTTGTTTAGATTATGCAAAGCAGTATCATTGTGTTGACGTTTTGACAGTTTGATTTCTTTTTTATATTGCTTTCTTAACCGGCAAATCCTACCTCGAAGAAATGGATCATTAGGGTGCCTTTTCAAAAGTCTGATGATGTTATTTAGTCGTGATTTTATATGAGAACATGATTTTGTGTACCATCGTGTTTTGAATTGCCTAGCATGTTTCTGATTTTTAAATGTTTTTAATTTCAAAATGCCTTGAGCGGACGTTGTGAGCAAATCCGAAATTTTATCGATGATCTGGTCAATGTCTTCAGTTGATGTTAATATTTCTGAAGAGAGTGATTCAATAAGGCGTTCATGAGATTCGCTAGAGAATCGTTCCACGTAATCAGATTTCTTTTCGTCGCACCACAAATATCGGGGTGGTCTCTCTTCGACAAGAATGCTTGAGCAATCATTGTTGGTATGCCTTAGAGTAACGTTAAGAGACAAATTAATTGAGCAATGATCTGAAAGTAGCAATGCATCTTTATCGACTTTGATTGATTTGAGAACTGATGGTGATTGTAAGTACAATTGTTCTGAGGCCAAAACAAAATCGACGAGACTAGACCCAATATTACCATGGTATGTAAATTCACCTTCCTCGTCACCTTTTAGTCGGCCGTTAAGGATCCGAAGTTGGTTGCTAGTGCAAATACTAATTAAATGTCTACTATAATCGTTGATTGTATTATCTCGAGTTTTTCTTAGAACTAAATTGTGATAGTCGGGTACATACGTTGGAGGTAAATCAAAAAAGGAGTCATCATCATTGGAAATAAAATCATTTAATTTGCCTAGTCGAGCATTGAAGTCGCCGCCAACCAGCACATCGCAGCCACCCGGTACATTTATCAATTCGTTTTGCAAAATTTCAAATACCTGATTTTTATGAATAGGATTTACCGAAGAGTATTGTGGACTAACATATACGAAAGCAATATACAAGTCATTATTGAGACCAAAAGCTAACCTATTCATTTTTAACCACATTATATCTTCTGAATTTGACGGAATTTCGGTAAACGCATGTTTAATATTACACTTTATGAGGACTGCTAATCCTCCTGAACCTCTACTACAATTTGGTTGTTTACTTGTTCTATGTTTATAAATTATATCATAATTTGGGGGAGGGTGAAAATGTGATGACCTTTGAGTCCATGTTTCGCTAAGAAAAATGACATCATTTTTTAAAAATTTTTGAAAATCAGGATTCCCTAGCTTAGAGCCCAGACCGTTGATGTTCCAAAAGGTAAAAGTATGATGATGATGATGATGATGATGATGATGATGATGATGATGATGATGATGACTAAATTTCATTAACAGTTTATGAATAGGGTTGACTCATAAAAATGTTTTACAATGGAGGGGTTTTTTCACCAGCTGGGTCGACAATGTGATGTACCAAACTAAGTTTGCGATCTTTGCCCATCCACCGACATCCAAATTGAGACAAGGAATAGGTAAGTACATTAGGATTCCCTGCTGACATGGCAGTGTGACTGTTGCTTACAAGATGGTGACCACAGATTAGATGATATTGATAATGGATCAAAACGAACAGATCCAACCATCTATGCAAAACTCCATGGGTCAATAAGTAGTGTCGACAGCATGAGAAGTTTACGTTAATATAACATCAATTAAACATACCGCATTTGTCAATATTCTTAGTCCATCCATTTGATCGAATAAATCTAAAATGCATCGATACGAAAGTGCAACAGTGAAGAATAATATGACATGTGAGCGTGCAGTTGTGTGAGATCTTTCTAATAACCATAGAGCATATTTTACGATATCACTCAACACAGAACTTGGTAACAAACAAACCTGGAGAAAGATAAATTAGCAAAAAAATATCAAAGGAGTTAAAAAAATTATCGAAGTAGTTAAATCGAGAAAACTCTTTTGGGTCACATTTCACAAACAATTCATGAAAGGTCCAAGAAAATGTTAATGAAATAAATTAGGACATTTAATGTTCATAGACGACATACGCCTGTTTATACAACATTATTTCCTGTGTAGGAGGATTAGCTCAGATGGCAGAGCAACAGAACTTACAGATCTTATCATATCTGATCGACTGTGGTTTAAATCCCCCTAAGGTCAACTCAGCCTTGACTATATCTAAAACATCAAATAAGTACAATCTAATGATGGTGGATGGAATGGTCCAGAGGGAATTGCAATGCGAGTAGCTGCGACGCATCGTTCGCATTGACAATCAAGGCCTATCTGCCATGAAATCTGTTGAAATTGATCTGCAGTGTCGCGGGTGACATCAATAAAGAGCGTTTAAAATCATTGCTCTCAGCGAAAAGAGCCACTCATCTAGAAATAGAGGAGTGGTAGCCTATGGGTGTCTTAGGTAGGACGTCACCGTCTCAATTACTTTATTTCCTGCATGACAAGTATTTTGAAGTAAACCCTGTGAAAAACAGTTCAGGCGTTCATGAACAGTTATTGAACATTAAATAGGTCCATTTTCATGAACCGATGCAATAGTTATTTTAGTGTAGTAGCAATTATCAGAAAACACATCAAACATGATGTAGCCTACATCAAACGTTCATAATCATTAAAGTAGAAACTACAAATATAGATACCCCCATTGCGAGTGTCAATTTTCACTAGTAACATCAATTAATTTGGAACGCTATAAAAAGTTACCCTTTATAACAGTTTTTAATGTATCGGATTTTCTACAAACTTTTAAACTTCATGAATTTCTATGAAGAGAGATAGTATGCTGTACAGGGTAGCCCCTACAAAAAATTACCAAATTCATGAATTGTCCATGATTTTCCTGAACTATTCATGAATAGTTCAACACTTAAGTCATGAACTAGTTCATGAACGCTAAATGACCCAATTTCCATGGATTTTATTATCAAAAATTCATAAAAACTAGGCCATTTAACGTTCATGAACTTTTAATGAACTCCTGAATTCTTTTTCGCAGGGTAAGGGTCAGTAGGTTGTACGGGGTAAATGGTAGTAGAGTCATAGTACTAATGTAAATCACATACTTTCTCCATAGCATCTTTGTTGTACACAATAACGTATAATGATAATGCTACACCAGCAGCAACGATTGACTGTTTAGGTATGTCTAGTAAACGCGACATACCACTTTGAGAAACAAAATCAACACCAAGTTTTTTGTGGCACAACAACGACCCAATATACTGTAATGATAAACAAATATTTCCAAGAAAATAATATAAAATTGGGTTTATTTGCTCATTATTCTGAGCACTTTACAATTTTGGAATTCAGCGTCGATATGCTGGAGGAACACGAGGGGACCGCATTTCCTTGATCTTTTGGCAGAAGGAACGGCGCTACCCTACTATGCTTGAATATTTCATTACATCAATATCAGTATTTAGAATATTTTTGGGTATAATTTTTGGCTCATTTTGTATATAAGCCTCCGCCGTAGCCTCGTGACCTATGATAAATGAAATTATAAATTAGTAGATAATCAACATGATATAATTAATTTTAAATGTTGTCATATTCTATTGTTTGCTTTTTTCAGGTTTGATGACGTCATTGACAACTGACAATATAAAAAACACCGTTCCCCTAAATATGAGATTGGAATAGCATCACTGCTTGGGATATGTTTTGTTTTGTACATAGGCTCAATACAATATCTAAATACTTCAGTAAGTTGAGAATCTGGTGTAACACAAATTTTTCTCCAAAGATTTTTTCTACTTGTTTTATTACTCATCATGGCTAACGGCCACAAACAATTACTTGTCTATGGAATGCGTTTTATTGCGTTTACAGTTTATAAATCTTTTTTATTACAGTCTGCTCTTACTGACAGTTCATAAAATTAGACAAAAATTATATGAGCAGCTTGCCAAAAGTTTATAAACACTTCATAAACAGCTTGCTAGTACTTCATGTTGAACTGCTTCTAAAGATTATTTTAAATGAACTGTTTAAAATGAGAAAATTTGTTCCGACGTTTCAACGTTGCTGTTGTCATTTTCAGCGTTAGAAGAAAAATTATATGAAATTACAAGACTATATAGGTAATATAGACTATATAGACCATATATGTAGGTAAAATTGTGCTAAGATATAAATTTACTATTCTGTGGCTATTGTTTACAAAGAGAGAATTACGAAAATCTAAAGATATAAAAACTGATTTTTATGACTATAAAAACTGATTGATTTAAAATGTTGTTCGAAGAAACTTTTAATTATTATTAAAATGAGAAGTGTGCTAATTTACATTGGTAACATTTTTCATAAAACAAAAACATTTTCAAAAACTTTTAGAATATTTCCTTGCAGTTGTGTTACCTTGAGCCCTTCCAGTCCAAGCAGGGGGTCTCTTTGTTTCTTGATACTGATGTAATGCAGGGCAAGCTCAATCACATTGTTTTCAAGTGCAATGTGTAATAACTAGAACAAAAATAAAAGAATATACAATTCACATTGTAAGAATATTGTTAGATACCAATATATTGGAATAGATAGAGTTTGGAATACCTTGCCGGAGCAGGTTAGAAACTGCAGGGCTGTAGATTACTGAGATTTAAGTAATTAATTACCGTTACAATTACTTCTGGCAAGCCCTGAGTGATTACCGTTACCGTTACTTTTGTGAAAAAGTAATTAATTACAATTACTAATTACTCTACAGATAAAAGTAATCTCGATTACTAATTACCGATTACTCTCAAAAACGAAAAACAGTCAAATATAAGCATAACAAAACTACGTAATTTTCAAACATATTATTTAATGCCATACAATTTAATAAATAATTATGTAAACAGGAAATTGTATGTAAGAAATGTTGTTATTAAACTACAAAGGTTAAATATTAATATTAATGTTTAAAGCTAATTTACGTAATTATTGTTAGATATTTTACTGTTCATCTTCAGTAGAAGGCACTGTTCAAATCGCTCATCCTTCATTGATGCTCTGTGTGGTCGAAGTATCAAACCACCACAACTGAAAAGCCTTTCACAGGCAGCACTGGCAGGAAGAGGCGTATTTAGTTCCAAGGAGAGCGATTTTAGAGAGGAAATACGTCCCTTAAATACAGTGAAGTCTTCTGTCTCAGACGACAAGTATATATCCAATGCAGGTTTATCACCCTTCTTTTTTGTTTTGTAGAAACACTTTTTTGATAGGGAAACTGCTTCGGGTTCCACTTGGACAACATCATCCTTTAGCCTATTTCTAATGTAATCGAGACCTAAATAATATGAAAGTATAAAATAGAAATAAGATAAAGCGAAATAAAATACAAATTTTCACAATTGCATGCTCAAGTATATTACAGATTTGAAACTTCCGTAGCCCCATTAATACCATAAGTAAACATGGACTGGATAGATCCAAGTAGATGATTTTGATAATTTAATTTTATAAAGGCTCGAAATAAGCATCAACACCAAAATCCGATGCCGAGTCAACATCAAACGAAAAAGGTGGAATCATTAGCTATGAATAATATGTAAATCATAAAAAACTTACCCAACTTTAGTTGATCTGCATCGTCAGTCCAATTATCTTTATGTTTTGGCAGTAATATCGATGCCGCAATGGTCTGTTCATCTTTCATTACATCTTCGAATCGTTCGTTAATGCCGGCTGTTATCGCATCAACAAGGGGCAACATGAAATATTTGTCTTTTGTAACAAGATTTGTGCGTTCTTCGGCTAGACACTCCAAGAGGAACACAATGGTTGGCAGAAGGGAACCCATAAAAGTGTCTTCTTCCCCTTGAAGGACGTCCAATGCTGTTGCCAAGGGTTTGACAACAGCTTCATAAAGCTTCAAGAATTCTAGTTCAGTGTCTTTAAATCTACGAATCAATAAAACAATGAAATTGAATTGAAGTCAACATAACATGTACTTAAAACTACATCACACATTTGCCTAATACTTATTTTACCGATGGTATCTTTTGCTGTTAAATTACATAAAAACTATTATATTTGCATGCAGCAGTCAAATTCTCACGTTGTTTAAAAAAATATAAATTATATAATTTTCTTACCTTGGAAGGTCCAGTTGCTGGCAAATGTTATTTATCGTCTGAGCACCTTTTTCTCTGTTAATGCGATTTAATCTGCAAACTGAATCAAACACTGAGTTCCAACGAGTCGCACAAGGTCGAACTATTTGTAAGGTAGTTTCTTTTTGAATTACTTCGCGAGCTAATACTCCCCTTGAGGTTTTATTCCACAGGCCTTGGCACTTGGCAAACGTTGATCTGCTTAGTTTTTTAAATGCTGGTCCATTTTTTTCTGCTTTAGCGGCATCAGTAGTTGCTATGAGATTCAAGGTGTGAGCAGCACACCTTTGGTGAAAAGGCAGAAGTAGATCGGCGTCTTCCACTAATAGATCATCAATTGATGTGGGGATAATCTCTTGTTCTTCTTCTGATGGTGCAAAGACGTTGAATGCTTTGATGAAGTTGGAGCCGTTGTCAGTTGTGGTTTTGACAACTTTTGAAGCAATTCCATAATCAGAATGTATGTTGTTCAGCGCATCAGCCAATTTGTCAAAAGTATGGCTCCCAGTTAAACGGCGACAGGCCAAGGCAGCACTTTTCCTTTCGCATGTGTCTGGGTTTAGCCAATGTACAGTTACACCAATGAATGATCTACGGTGGGCAGACCAACAATCTGTTGTGGTTGCTACCCATTCAACACCTGAAAGAAGCTCCTTTACTTTTGTTACAGATTCCTGGCACTCTTTAATCATATCTCTAACAATTGTGTGGCGTGTGGGAATGTCGACTCCAGGTTGGCAATTTGAAATCAATGTCTTGAACGACTCTTGCTCCACAAATGAAATTGGCAATAATGAATCCGTAATCATATTTAAAACCAGACGGTTGAGCGTCTTAGGTGACAACAAAGACGGCTTTGAGCTATTCCCCCATGATAATTTCGTTTGTTTTGGTTTCGGTGTACCTGCTGTATCTTCGTCTGCAGCCTTCTTTCGTTTGCATACTGGAGCTGCCAGTTTTGTGTATTCACTGAGGCTATTGATGTGCGATTTCTGAATTTAAAACATAAAAGCATAAATAGTATTAAAGTCGTGAAATCTATAATCGAAATAACAAAAATGAACAGAAAGTCGTGAAATCTATAATCGAAATAACAAAAATGAACAGAAAGTAGACCAGAAAACAATATCATGTTGCAATAATTAAATTTAAATTCAAAAGTAAACGATGGCGTTGTTTTGTTGATTTTAGATTATGCATACTAAACATAATAAGACCAACTACAAAATACTATATATTATCATGATAAATTAAATATTATATAGAAAACTTACCTCAATGTGCTTCTTCAAGTTTGATTTTGAACTGATGACTGTTGAATATATGGCTTTCTTTGGCAGACAGAGCAAACACTGAAATTTTATATTCTGCCCGTCAACTTTCACAAATCTGAACATGTCTGAGATGCTAGGCCATGGGTTATCTTGATTAGTTATTGTATCGTGATCATTAATTGTTACTTCTTCTACGCCAACAGCTTCAGGTAAACATGCTTCAATTTCGAGAGACATTTTTAACACGAATATAAACGATCAAAATCTTCAATAATGTAATTACTTCCAACACATCCAACTTCAAGTGTAATTATATGAATTTGAATCTCTATTTATGTGTTGAACAGAGCCACCAAACAATACTCAGCCGCCATGCAAGTGTTTCTTTTGTCAGAAAAAATTATTGAAATGCGGAGCGTGTTTCCCATAATAGAAAGTAATTGTAATCTATGCCACAAAGAAATAGGTTGCTAAGGTGCAGCGTCGCTTGCGTATTTATCTATTGTTTGCAAAATTAATGACTGGCACTTCGAATTCCCCAGGGTCACACTTCATGAAAACAAGTCACATCTGCGTGCGACAATAGTAAATACAAACAATCCAGATGACAAAAACAGGAATGTCAATAAACAAAGCAAGGGAAGTAATTAGTAATTTCTGAGCAACCGAGTTCAAGTAACGCGTTACCGTTACCGAAAATAGTAACGATTACTGAAAAAATTACTTTTTTATGAAAGTAATTAATTACTCATAAAAATTACCCAAAAAGTAACGATTACAAGTAATCCGTTACTTTAGTAACGATTACTCACAGCCCTGAGAAACTGTAACACATTGGACATTTTTAAAGCTTCTTTAAAGTCTTATCTATTTCGAGGTGCATATTTCCCGTAAATATACTTTTAAGAACTTATAATTAGTACAAAAAAAATGTGTAAAACAGTGCTTTAGAATATTTATAGTTTTAGCGCTCTATAAATTGTATATTATCATTATTATTTATTATTATATTACTCTTTATACCACAAAAATTACATCATGCGAAAGATTGAACAATTGAAATTACACCATGGGAAAAAATTACGAGGTTTTCTTCATAAACAGGGTTCAACGTGAGTGGGGATCCTGGAATCCTAGATCGGAGGGACCGGAAAAAATTCAAAAGAAAATGTATCATATTGTTCAAGATTCTGGATTGCAAACCTTTTGTTGGACACTGTTCATGAACTTCGTCAACCTTTCATGAACCTCATGAACCATTTGTAAACTTAATGAGAGTTTGTGAACCTTGCGGAATGTACATAAACCGTTCATGAGCTTTACATACATGCATGAACTGCTCATGAACAGATTATAAACACTTCATGAACTCTTCATGAATATTTTGTGAGTTACAGAATTTCATGAGGAATTGTCACAAACTTCATGAAATGTTCATAAAAGTTAAATAGCCTATTTTTTATTGACATTTTCATGAATAGGTTTTTGTTCATAAAAATGACTCCTGCAAAAACAGTTCATGAACTCAAACAATATTTTTGCAAGTTATATCCTTCAAAAATGTGACGTTGTTGTCCACAGACGTTTTTCATTTGATTGTCAAAAATCGAAAATATTCATAAGGATAAATAACTGAAGCAAAAGATCTACATTACATTTCTTTGTAAAATCTTTCAAAATCTTGCCATTTTTATTTTCAGAAGATCCGTTGTCATAGACAGACGTCACACCATTTTGAAAAATTAAACGAAATGGCAGTTAAAGCCACACAGAATTTTAGTAAAGATGCTAAAAAATGAGGAGAAAATTAAATGGATTGTAGCGAGAGAGCAGTTGGGAATGTTTAACTATAGTTTTATGGTTGAATTTGCATAGTGCACATAAAACATTATGCTGATAAAAAAACAGCACAGGTCTTAAGTGAGATATAAGTAGTTCTCAATCGATAGCTTGCGTACTAGGAATGCAAAGTATATACCAAATATAGACATACATACCTCTTGATATAGACCTAACGGCTGGACATATCTCAGCATTAATCTTTGCTGCATACCAACATTAAGTGGAAAGAGACAATAAGGGACAGGACGTGAATACGTCTTACGAGAATTAGCCTCCATAGATTGACGCTTGTGGGAACGGCGCTCTTTCAAAGTGGAATGTTCTGGAAAGAAATACAGTAGGCTACAGATGAAATTATAGAAATTTATCATAATCGTCATCTGTAAATTCGGAATTTGTAAACAGTTCATGGTTGTTCATGAAGACATTATAAACAGTTCATAAACAGTTCGGAAAAACTAAGCCTTTTTTAACGTTTATGAGCCGTTTATTACAGGCGTGGGACTCTGGGAATCTGATTCCTGGAGATTCAAAACAATTTTGCATTGTATACAATTACTTATATTGTTTCTTCTTGAAAACCATAAACGTCTGTCTATTTCTAAATCCATGCTATAAATCTTCAAAATATAGGCACATTCCAAACAATTTAAATATTCTCTGGAAATTTAAAGCATTTTGAAAAGTTTTATGGAAGGTTGTCTATCGGACGATCTGGTTCTTGGATGGGCTATAGCCTTTTAGATAAATCATATATTTCAAACATATTAAAGGAAGATATAAAATTGCAAAAGATAGGGATTTATGATAGATTTTATGACATCTGGGATGTTTATTTAAAATAGTACTACATTTTCTGGCAGACACTCTGAAGAGTCAGATTACAAGAACAAAAATCAGTTCACAGTAAATTGCGTAATTTTCATTTTTGACATCATCTCAAAATGTTTAGATTCAAAAGCCATTCAATCAACTTTTTCAAACTATTGTGTATGCATTCATGAACACTTGAGGAGATTCATGAACCATTAATGAAGTTGTGAACAGTTTATGAAGTTCATGAAAAATTCATCAAGAACTCAACACATTTTTACACAGGAGTAGACAGTTTATGAAAAATGTTCATTAATTCATTTACACAATAGTTTAGGCAGAAATTCCCAGCAATATTAAGGGTAATGATCATCGAGTCAACACCTGGAAAAAACAGCTCAGGAGTTCAACCTTCATGGAAATTCATCAACAGTTCATGAACAGTTTGTGGAAATTTGGGGCCATTTAAAGTTCATGGACAGTTCATGAAGTCTTCATGAACTCCTGAACTGTATTTCGCTGGGGAACGAACAAACCTTGTTGACTTTCCTGTGACGCATTATCTCCTTTCAATCTTTGTTGTAATTCAGTACCACCAACACTTGTTCTTTTTGGTTTAGCTAACGTTTGAATTGGGTTATCAAACTTCTCAACAGCAGGAGTAGACAGTTTATTGATTGTTTTCAAATATTTTAATTTCGTTAAAACCATTGGGACCTAGATAATAACAACATGAGAATAAAAAATTGATTACGATTTACAAAATAATATGATTTGGGGCCATTCATAAATCTGTCCAGTCATGTATGTTGATCAATTATCTCCAGTCAATCTTGAGTAGAAATTCGCCTTGGTGTAGTGGCTAGCTAGGGCGTTGGACCACGGCCCGTAGGGTCTCGGTTCAATCCCTGGCCGGCGCACTATAGGTTGGCGTCAGGAAGGGCATCCGGCTATTAATCGCATTAAAAGCTTCGACATACTAACAAATTAACCAACTACTCCGGTGAAAAAAAGCTGCAAAAACCCAGTTTGTGGATAAATGATAAATCAAAAATAATATCAATACAAAATTTATTCTTACCAGCTCTGCATTTTCTTTTTCAAAAACTGACACACATTTTGATAGTTCCATTGCAGCACCAAGTAAACCTGTTTAAAAAGAAATACAGTCAAACCTGTTATAACGGTCACCTCTATACAGCGACCACCTGTCTATAGTGGTCACTTTTGCAATGTCTAAAATAGTATTTTCTATTGAATTGAACCTGTATATAAAGGCCACCTGTCTATAGTGGTCAATTTATCTACCTCTCGTAGCTGGCTGTTATATACAGGTTTCACTGTACAATAATCAAGGTCATCTTCAGCAGATCGGGACTTACCAAACAGTTGTGTAATATTTGGGTCCATTTTTTCTCTATTTTTAAATCTTTCAAGTAAGTTTTACGATGTATTAGAATCTGTATTCGATTTATTAACATCCCACCCAGGGTCCGACAAAATGTTTTACCTTCCGCAAACCTTATATTGTTAGATAAACGTTAGAAAAATATTTAAGTAATTTTACTGACATAAAAGCGTAAAATCGAAGCTTTATTTCAGCTTTATACACAACATTTTGGTTAACCTTCTGAATTTTTCTTCCTTCCTTCAAGTTTCCCGACTTTGTCAGACCCTGATCCCACCGTTGCCATGAATGCTAATCTGAATAGCAACAATTAACCTCTATAGCTTTACCTAAAAATCATCTAAACCAACCAGTAAATCATTTACAATTTGTCTATCGCATTGCCAATTACCCCTGCGAAAAACAGTTCAAGAGTTCATGAACAAATCATGAATGTTAAATGGCCCCAATTTTCATTAAATGTTCATTAACTGTTCATAAACCTTCACAAACGTTCATGAACAGTTCATAGATAGATAGTTCATGAACAGTTCATGAAAATCGGTGCTATTGAATGTTCACGAACTGTTCATGAACTGTTCATAAACCTTCACAAACATTCATGAACTGTTCATAGATAGTTCATGAACAATTAATGAAAATTGGTGGCATTTAACGTTCATGAACTGTTCATGAATTGGGCACCTGATGGTCAGTAGCTTTCAAATTTTAAGGTGTGGTTCAGTAGTTTTGTAGTAGAATGAGAAAAATCTAGATTTTAAGTGATCTGGTGAGTTTCAATATGGTTTCAGTACTCAATCCCATTCCAGTAGGTTTTCAGTAGAATGAGAAAGATCTAGATTTTAAGTGATCTGGTGAGTTTCAATATGGTTTCAGTACTCAATCCCATTCCAGTAGGTTTTCAGTAGAATGAGAAAGATCTAGATTTTAAGTGATCTGGTGAGTTTCAATAGGGTTTCAGTACTCAATCCCATTCCAGTAGGTTTTCAGTAGAATGAGAAAGATCTAGATTTGAGTGTCTGGTGAATTTCAGTATGGTTTCAGTACTCAATCCTATTCCAGTAGGTTTTCAGTAGAATGAGAAAGATCTAGATTTGAGTGTCTGGTGAATTTCAGTATGGTTTCAGTACTCAATCCCATTCCAGTAAGTTTTCAGTAGAATGAGAAAGATCTAGATTTTAAGTGATCTGGTGAGTTTCAATATGGTTTCAGTACTCAATCCCATTCCAGTAGGTTTTCAGTAGAATGAGAAAGATCTAGATTTTAAGTGATCTGGTGAGTTTCAATATGGTTTCAGTACTCAATCCCATTCCAGTAGGTTTTCAGTAGAATGAGAAAGATCTAGATTTTAAGTGATCTGGTGAGTTTCAATATGGTTTCAGTACTCAATCCCATTCCAGTAGGTTTTCAGTAGAATGAGAAAGATCTAGATTTTAAGTGATCTGGTGAGTTTCAATATGGTTTCAGTACTCAATCCCATTCCAGTAGGTTTTCAGTAGAATGAGAAAGATCTAGATTTTAAGTGATCTGGTGAGTTTCAATATGGTTTCAGTACTCAATCCCATTCCAGTAGGTTTTCAGTAGAATGAGAAAGATCTAGATTTTAAGTGATCTGGTGAGTTTCAATATGGTTTCAGTACTCAATCCCATTCCAGTAGGTTTTCAGTAGAATGAGAAAGATCTAGATTTTAAGTGATCTGGTGAGTTTCAATATGGTTTCAGTACTCAATCCCATTCCAGTAGGTTTTCAGTAGAATGAGAAAGATCTAGATTTTAAGTGATCTGGTGAGTTTCAATATGGTTTCAGTACTCAATCCCATTCCAGTAGGTTTTCAGTAGAATGAGAAAGATGTAGATTTTAAGTGATCTGGTGAGTTTCAATATGGTTTCAGTACTCAATCCCATTCCAGAAAGTTTTCAGTAGGATGAGAAAGATCTAGATTTGAGTGTCTGGTGAATTTCAGAATGGTTTCAGTATTCAATCCCATTCCAATATGTTTTCAATAGCAATTCAGTAGAGATTCAGTATATCCAAGAATCGTTTCAGTGTATCAAATTGACAAACTACTAACCTGCAGCGTACGAAGAGAGAGGTTCCTTCCCATCTTTACACCATTTAAAAAGTTGAGTAATAAATATTGTCTGCAAAAACAAAAATTCATAAAACATTTAATTCCTTAGAAATCATAAATATCATGTATCTGTTTGCAACAGAAGCAACATTTTAATTAGGGATTAGGTGATTAGGGTAAGACCGGTGAGACTTCGGCAAGTTTTTACATTTTTAATCATTAAAGTGATTGTGGTTGCGCAAATGTAACAAATATTATGTCATTAAATAGCTGAAATGCTCACAAAAATGAATACAAACTAATAAAATACACGGGTATCGTGATACAGTCAAACCTGTTATAACAGTCAGCCTCTATAGAGCGGCCACCTGTATATAGTGGTCACTCTTGCAATGTCTAAAATAGTATTTTCTATTGAATCAAACATGTATATAAAGGCCACCTGTCTATAGTGGTCAAATTATCTACCTCTCATAGCTGGCCGTTATATACAGGTTTCACTGTATACAGAATATTAGACAAGAATTTACATAGGCAATCAGGAACGTTCTTGTCTCAAATCTCCTTAGATTGAAATCTCCTTGGTCTACACCAATTACACTATTCTAATATGAAAGAAAACATTGATCAAATTAACTCACAGATTCTTCAAACGCAGTTGTACACATTTGCGATCCCACAACAACACTCAACAATACTCTTGCAGCTGCACAAAGGAATTCAAATGAAGAACGGTTTGTCAATTGTCCAATAATCTATCAATGAAAAATTGAAATAAATGAAGTCAATCTAGCTACTTCTGTGATAAAAGGATGGCTCAATACTATCAACATAATATAAAGAGAACCATGTTCCAACAAGGGTTCAGCCTTCTGGAATCCTAGAGACATTTCAACATCTTTCTGAATTGTTTTGTTGATATTTGACCAATAATTAATCATTAAAATTGTCCATTTTCTTCTGAATTTGCTCTAAATTTCTGGAATTTACGATTCCAGGATTCCTACTTTTGTCGGACCCTGAAGAGAACTAAGGTGCAACTCAAACTTGCGTTTTCAAGAGTTTTAAAAAGCTAATATTATTATCTTGCCTTTAGGTAAATAATAAGTTGTAATTAACATCTTCAAACATTGAATAATTCAAATCTAAAAACAGTTTCTCTGGATGATCAGTTACAACATTTTCACAAAAACATTTCACTATTGTTTGACCAAAAATATTTAAAAATGAGAGGCTTATTCCAGACTATTTGCAACTTTCAAGACATCCTGATAAAATAATTCAAACAAATTGCATTTTGCACGGCTTTGTTAACTCAGTTCTGATATGTATTGACCAGCGCAAAATTTAATTCACGTAAATCATTACCAATGAAGAATTTAGCAACAAAATGTTTCCCCTATATTTTTTATACAAGAAACGCAAGAGGAACATGTGCGAATAGAAATAGTTTCTCCATCTAAAGAAGCAATATTCCAATATCCAGGATATGCACTTTGAGGAGGGAATAACAGGTGGGCTCTACGCACTTAGAATCAATATTGTCCCCCTGTGTAAATAGTTGAAGTACATATTATTATTGGTTAAAGGAGAAACATTGACCGGTGATTGCTACGAGATCAACTTGAACTAAGCTTAGCGTAAATTCAAGGATCAATGTCAGTTATGGCTTCGGCACAAACGACAAATATGCACGTGATTCTTAGCGCATAGAGCCCACCGGTCATTTTGCTTCTTTAATCCCATTCAAAACATAACTAAACAATAACAACAACAATGACATGTAAATAACAGATAAAAATTCTTAACCATAAATTCTAATTTACCGTTTCAACAAAATCATCATTTGTTTCCAAATTGCTGATCAATTGCGCATAAGGACAATCTGGTAGGCCTGAAACTAAAACCAAACAACAGCAGAAAATAAATTTGACTTAATCGTTCTTTGACTGATTAACTTTTATGATGACATCGATAAGTTTCGTAAGTCAGATTTCTGTCCTTTGTTATAATTCTATTCTTTTCAAAACAAAGAAAACGCATCAACCATATATACGAGATGACGTAAAATATTTTCAAGTTGTCCAGGGGGCCGTCTTCATTCCAGATTTAATTTTGCAAACATGGCACATAAAATGAATCCTATGAGTAGTAATCCTAATTCAGGTTATATATTGAAGGAGCATGGGCTATGTTTAGCCTCCCACCCCTGTAAAAATAGTTCATGAGTTCATGTACAGTTCATGAACAGTTCATGAACGTTAAATATTCCAAAATTTTCATGAACTGTTCATGAACAGTCTGTGAGGGTTAATGAACAGTTCATGAATCCTCACAGACAACCAGGAAAATTGAAGCCATTTAACTTTCATGAACTGTTCATGAACTGTTCATGTAACTGTCTGTGAGGGTTCATGAACAGTTCATAAAAATTGGAGCCATTTAACGTTCATGAACTGTTCATGAAATGTTCATGAAATGTACATGAACTCCTGAACTGTTTTTTCACAGGAATGGAATTTATAGGAATCTTGAGTGAAATTGTATGAAAAACATTTGAGAATCACTTGTTTAAGGCATACTGTTTGAAATTTGTGAGGGAACATAAATTAACCATGAGAAAATAGATAGGCAAGCGATTAAGCAACCAATAAGGATTTAGATCATCGAATAGTACCCTAGAATCGGATTTGACTAATAAGCAATTGGTGCACAGTTTCCAATGAGCTATTAATATTTGGCGCACGAGGCACGTAAGGAGAAAACGGAAGGCATCAGAAAATTACGAGCCCCCTTGGCGAGTTTTCTCTGGAAGTGTCTCGAGTGCGCCAAATATTAATACCTCATAAGAAATTGTGCGCTAATTGCTTTGTATTATAACTAGCACAACTTTTACAAGCATCTACATGACTTTCCTGCTCATGACATGTTTTTGAAAACTCCTGATCAAATTGTAAATTCTCTTTCGTGATATCAAGTTCGAATTGTAAGATCGATTGTATTTTTGAACCAACTTTTGCTGTTGTGATTTGGTGTCAAACTCTAAACCAATCAGATTGATCGAATCACTTTCGTTATAATACAAAGACAACTATTCAATTGTTTTTATGGGAACATTTTTTCAAGTTTGCAAAAATTTGTGTTCTAAATTCCTAATGCCTAAACTACGAAAATTCGTAAGAAAACCACCTAGATTATGGAATAAAAGTTCTTGTTAACTTAAGTTAACCTATTTTATAGAATATAATTACCTGTTTCTCGTAATTCAAATAAATCTGCATCCAATTTGAAAAGTTCTGCCAGGGACTTCTCAAAGCTTTCAGCAATACTACAATTAAAAAAATAGAATTCTACAAAGTTAAGTCTATAAAAATGAGTGGATGATTAATTGTGTCCAGTCCAGGTCTGCATCCTGGCAGGAAGGCTGCGCTTGCAAAGTTGTAGATTTTATTGAAAAGCACTTGCTCAAAATTCATCATTTCTCATTCAATAGATTTCTTTCTGGGACAAGGATAAAGCTACGGTTGCCGTAGCTTTAGCGGTTTGGATAAATCTACGGAAGTTTACTGAGCATGCGCACTTAATTGAAATTGACCCTTAATCCAAATTAATTCTATCATTATTATTGCTTATTTAATAAAAATTGATTCTGTTATTATTTATCCCAAATATTTATTATCCAATCCAGACATTGGACAATATTCCTAATTTCTTATCAAACGTATCTGATGAAAGGAAATAGGACTTTTGATCATCATTTCAAGTTGTTTTGGTTTGCCCGTTCTCCGTTCATTCGGCGGCCTGGCAAGCAAGCAGAATGATTTACTGGAAACAAACCAAAACAGTCGAATCGTTCTGAAATTTTCCATTTAATATAATAAATACTACTGTACTACATCTTCAATTTAGTTTGGTTATATTGTTATGGCAGTGAAGTTTGATTTTGAGAGCAAAAAAAAAAAGGTAATAAATATTTCCTCGCATGAGGATCGAACCCGTTCAATGCCGTGCTGTGGACAGAAATCATCAGTGACCTTATACCACTCGTCCACAAACACTTGAAGGAATGAGTGAATAAAGCGGCTTATATACAATCTCTTTTGAAAAGAATGCCTTGAACATAGATACACACACTGATTATAATTATTAGTATATATAAAAACAAATATCAAAACAGTTTTGATATGACTATATTATTACAACTTGGTATTATTATTATCTCGAGTCTGACTTGAAAATATCCGTTTTTGTGATGAACTTTTGAAAAAAAGGAACAAAGAACTTCCTGCCGTAGATTTATCCACTCCGTTCTTTTTAATCCTGGCCCCCAAAGTCAATATCTATATCTGTGATTTTCCATTCCAGTTATCAACATTTTATTCAGGAATACAATTCCAATTTTTGAGGTCTCGTCCAATAGTGTTATACGGTATCCATCAGTGATTTCTTCAGCTAAGTTACATGTCAAATTATGTCTGCTACTTTTCTCCTGTAACCGCAGCTGGATATCATTCAGTAGGCCTAATCAGTATTCCAGTTGAAAACCACATAGCTAGCCCTAGTAGTTTCGGAATGAGAAAATCGTGGCCCGCAGCAGTATGCATTTCCACAGTTTAATAGCTAAGATTGCTATCATCAAGATGAAAGCTTACCTATTTAATAAGCCTGTTGTATTTCCTGCAGAATCGTTCGACGTCTTCCATTTTTCAAGTAAATCAGCAAAGCCAGCAGCAGCGTCAATTAAATCCTCGTCCATTATTGAAGAAGCACTTTAGAGTCGATTCGAAGACACCAAATGAATCATTATATATCTATTGACTGATAAAGTATAATAAATTAAATGGCAACTGTAAAATTATAAGGTTGCTCTTGCTCAAATCAAAGTTAAACTCAGCCACTTAATTCAATAAATTCACGTGTTTGTTTGGGAAAGTAAGATCAGAGTCAGCCCTGTTTTTGCCTCCCTTTTCCGCGAGACATTAATGGCACGGCTATGATCACGGTCAAGGTACTTTATTTTCAATCAAGATTTTCGATCCGCTTTAGTAAAGCCTTTCTCAAGGTCAAATTCATGTTTTCGATTCTATATGGAAATAAAAATTTGAAGAAGCTAACTAAAGATTATGTAGTTAGCTTGAATTGTTAATCATTTTACTTTTACTAAGGCAGAAGAGTAAATTTATTTTACAAATTTTTCCAAAGAATCACAATTCTTAAGTTCGGTTATTTATAAAGACTATAAAGTTGATCCGGGAGTCGATCTTAACTCTAGTCTATATATTCGATCCGAATTACACACAATCCAATCTTATATGAAGAATGTTGCATACTGTATGTTCTTAATTACCAGATTATTTCGTTAAATCGATCAATTCCTGTCTGGGACTCGGATACCTGCCATTCAAGACTGGGCGTTGAAACGGTTGAAAAAATGTGTGTAGATGCTCATTTTAATTATATTTTGTTTTACTTAAATATTCCAACAAAGACAAGATATGTAAATACGGGATAGTATATAACTGATGACATTATTTGTATTAAATTAAATTCCGGTGTTATGATTTTTGTATGCCCCCTCCCCGTTACCTTCCCTGGACAGTAGAAAGCTCATTACTTATGACTCATTGTAGAGAGAGCTCCTCGGGGATGCAACTCTCGTATCACAGGTCAATTTTTCAAAATTCACGCTCTTAATGCATGTCAAAATCGCCCAATTCCCGTTCAGATATCACTTGTTTCACGCCCGACTATTTTTACAAATTCCTAGTTCACGGTAAATGATAATTCTCAGTTAAAGTTTTATAGGAAATCTCAATGTGAATTTCAAATGGATTTTAATTTGCTTTTTATATATGTTTTTATGAAAGCTGTTGTAAACACGATTCTATACAAAGCTAGTTAGTTCCCAGATTCCTATAGACTCCATCTATTAATTAAAAGTAATTAGTTTCGACTCTATACCTTTGAGTCATGCGCTGTAAGAAGCAATGTATTGATCTGGCACGATTAATCCAATAAGTTCTATGCATGAAATTTAAACACTGAAATTCATGCTGAGCTATCTACGTTTGCGGTAATATTAAAAAAGAAATGGTATTTCTTCAAAAATCATTGAACAACCACAGTTGCCGCTATATACATTGTGTTAACTGATTAGAACAAACACCACTTTTGTATAAAACTACATTGCTTTTCATGATTGCCAAAACAATAATATTGCATTGAAATTATTGTTAAATTTCAAGACTAAAATTCTTTTGATTGTTTAATTTAATTGTTTATACAGCTTGATGTCTCTTCAAGTTATCCGATGGCCATAATTTGTTATAAATTCTATTTAATAAAATGCGGTCTGCAGTGGTTGGAATAATATTCTTAATAATTATGAGATTGACTGCCCACGAATTATGGTCAATGAAAAGTTATGAAGGTTTGTTATGTGTGGCAATAAAATTATAGATATATATACAATATCTATACTAATTATTATTTAATGATCATAGAAATAACTGGTTTAGTTATTATAAACATTTAAAGTATTGTATATACAGCTAGTATTCCTCAACATATCTATATATTATAATTTGATATATTCTGCAACTGTATTTGATTATATAGGGAAAGTGTCTGTGTTCATTGTATATAATTTTGAAGAAAAAATATATAGCAAGTTATAACAGCATAGTTCGTGAACGGTCAGTTCAGAGATTCAAAGTAGGTACCAGGCAAATGAACATAGGAGTGATCGATTAAAATCCTTACTTACAGGTGACCTTTAAAAATTCAAGATGTTTTAATATATTACAGTCTAATATTAAGGTTAAGAAAGTTATGTTATCAGCAATAATTAACTGAAAAAGGAAATAGTTACAAAACTATGATAAGTTAACGTGATTATGTGTATATTTGAATGTTTTTAAAGATTTAGATGATACAACTTCTTCAAGAAGAGAGTTCCATGCAGGAAGAGAGTTCCATGGCTTGATTATTCTATTTGCAAAGTAATGTTTGCAACAGTACGGTGGCAGTTAAATGATTTAGTTTGGTAAAGCGTCAGTGAATGTCCACGCAAGGAATATCTAATGTTTAAATAGTGAAAAACTCATCTGTATCTAACCATATAGTTAGGTAATATTAATGATTAAAGATCCCTTCACTTCTAAATACAAAGTAAATTTATATCAATTAGACCTGGAACAATTCTGTTTATAATAATTTATAGTCGAATTAGCAGAACAATGATTAATGACACTAATGCTTTTCGAAATGAAATAGTATTACAAATTTAAAGTCTTGAATGATTACCAATATTTCATTTGCAGGAAGAACACCTTACATAACTTATTCAAATTTAACCTCGTTGTAATCTTATTTTATTCGTTTCATATCTTATTTAGTAATTAAAAAATGATTGCCTGCGTACGTACAACTATAGCTATGTTATAATTAGTGCCGAGTGCTCAATTCAAACATGGAGATCAGAACGCTGCTTGTAATACCATGTTCATTTTCAATGCCTACATTTTCCTTCAAAGATAAATTGAATTCATTGAATGAATATATCATATATAAAATATATAATAATAACATTAAAAATATCCAAACTTAATATTGGCAATTGAATAGTGCCCAATGCTAGTGAATAGCAGAGCGTAAATATTAATAATGAGAAGGTCAAAAAAGACACATTCTTTGGTTGTAGCTCCAAGATTCATGTTATTACATCGACGTAGCCCGGGGGGGGTAACTTCCATGCTTTTGGTATACGGGGACGTTCAAATATTAAAGGGTACCTTTCACAAAGTGTAGAAAAAATTTTTAGGGTATGCTTAGTCATGAAAATTTTTTGAGGTATCCTTTTGACGCTTTTGCAAATTTTTCATTTTACAAAACAAATTTTGCCTTTAAATTTTTGTTTTCATTTGTTTTGGTTGAATCTTTCATTCATAAAAATTTATTTGTGGTATCTTTTTCGCCATGTGAACATTTTTTATGGTTATTCTGCCAAAGTTCCATTTGAACGACCTCATCGAAGCGCAATGGAAGTTACCCCCGGGCATTGTAGTAGAACGTAAGTAGACGTAGTTAGTATAGTGTTGTCTAATGGTCTTGAAATAACGTGAATGTTAGAGTTACAACCAAACAATATATCTTTCTCTACCTTCTCATTATCCATGTTCATATATATTCTACCGGATATCTGGGATGCCAGTGTTAAATTGGAACAAAGTTTTCAAATTTAAAGTTCAAACTAGAAGCATTGAATAAATGCCTTTTATGTGAGGATTCTTGAAATTTTATATTTCAATTATTTTCTATGACAATGATAAGATACTTCGGCCATTTTATGTTGTCTGTCTCCAAATCAAATCCAGCTCTTGGTTATTGAGGGAGCCTTATTATTTAATTATTACATTGCAAAAAACAAAAAAATTATCACAATGCAAATTTTAGAATTAAAACCTAATTTGAAGAAACAATCCGATCCAATGAGGCCCAATAAATGTACATTCCCCCTATTAAAATCAGTTACCACGTTGCCAATGACCTTTTTATACTGTTTCACAAAGAAGAATTTGTTTCAAATTTCAGACTATTGTGAGAATTGGACTCCATGGGGAAGATGCAATGCATGCAATGGAGGCCGTCGTCATAGGCAACGATTATGTCCATATCCTGGCAATTATTATTGTGGATCACCTGATTTTTGTTTCGCTGATCATCAAATTGGTGACTGTTTTGGTAAGCTATAAAATTCCCTGTCTAAGCGGTCAACTGTAGGCTACAGGGTCCGATAAAATGCTGGGATCCTAGAGGCATCTCCGGACATTTCTATCTGAAGTTTTTGTTGAAGTTTGAGCAGTAAATCATAAAAAGATCACTTTTCTTTTCTGGATTTGCTCTAACCTTCCGGATTCCTATACTTTCGGAATTATTATAAGCTGGGATTCCAGGATTCCTACTTTCGGCGGACCCAGTCGAAAAAACTTTTTTTTTTTAATCTTTAAAGAAACCTGCGAGTATTTTATTATTCTAAACAGACCTTTGCTTTGTAAAATTTACATATGAAACAATTAAAATAGCTATAAAATAATTATAAAATCTGAATTTTTCCCTACTATGCAACTAACTATAATATTATATCCTATCTATAAATTTACAAAACATTATTCCTGTTTCAATCAAAATAAAGTTATATTGATTATTTGTTTAAGAACCATGTTCATCATTTGGCCCATGGAGTTGTTGGAAATTCTGTTCAAAAGTTGATGCTAAAAGTCATGAAATAAGAAATAGGACGTGTGATTTCATCAATGGGCCATGCTCTGATATTGCAGAACAGAGAAGAGATTGTCCAATTGACGTGTGTAAGAAAAAAATTTATGAAATTATCGAGATGATATGATATATTATATATTGAACCATGTTGATACAGTCAAACTTGCTACAGCGGCCACCTGTCTATAGTGGTCACTCTAGATATGTCCAAAATATTATTTTATATTGAATCCACCCATGTATATAAAGGCAACCTGTCTATAATGGTCAATTTATCTACCTCTCATATATGGCTATTACATACAGGTTTCACTGTAATAGGGTTGGCAATCAATAAGCAATGATATGCTTGGAAGATTTAAGGATTTTGATTTAAGGATCAGCTAACAAAAGGTAATGTAAACTTTGAAAGTTTACAGTATTCAAATATGTTTAGATTTTTCCAACAAAATTGCAGTAAATTTTTGTGAGTATTTTTGAAAATGTGGACTCAGTTCAAAGTAGTATTATTGCTATAGTGATTATACTGAGTCAGATGGTGATTTTGATAACCATTAAAGGTCATCAAATAATAAACCATTATAATCAACTATTCAAATCCTCTATGTTTCAGTCTTGATTTGATATCTTCTGATGGTAATGTAGCGTGCATCTATTAACATCCTAGTCTTTGTAAACGTACTTCTGGTAAATATGTATGTCGCCTGTCAATATGTAAATCATTCTCTTCATCTTCAACCATCACCGAATGAGGTTGGTCCTGTCATAGAGGCTCTGTCATTATTTTTATAAACGTATCCAGGTCATCCTCTCCTTGACGGTGCCAACCAGGTGCCAACCTCCATCAACATTACATCAAATAAATAGATTACATACCCGGGGGGGGTAGCTCCACTAGGATGGCTATACGGGGAAGTGCCACTTTTTTGGATCCATATTCCAGCTAAGAAAACACTTTTTGGGTATGAGATTTTAAATTTTGGAGCTTTTGGATATCCTATTTTTGACTTTTGCAAGAATTTTTGAAAAAATTTGCATCATTTTTGTGTATTTACCTAAATTCAATCAACCGGCTAGAACCTTTTGGGTAGCATCAACAGAATTTTTGGAACCTTTTGGGTACTTTATCTTTTTCTACTAAAGTGGCACCTCCCCGTCCCTAAAGAGCTTTGTTTACCCCCCCCCCGGAATTACATATCAAGATTAGTTATGTGGTAACTCATTGTATGTTACAGTAGATTAGTGTATATGTTCCAAAGGAAATTGCATAAGAGACTATAGAGAGCTGCAGAGTAATGTTACGCTTTGACAATCAATGTCTATTTGTCATAAAATCAGTTGAAATTGATCTGTATAGTTCAAGAATCTGAGATCAGTAATGAGCAAAACCATATACTATCTCTGTTATTAGCGAGAAGAGCAACGCTTTTTAGAAGTAGAAGAGTCATGCGGGTAGTTTTAGAAGGGATATTCCTGTTTTTCGATAGTTCTTCATAATGAATCGAATCCACGTGGTCATAAAACATGCCCTTAATCTATGTATAGATTTTGATAATTCTCTCTTCGTATTCTTCGTTAGGCTTGTTAGGATTAAGATGGTTTCAATGGAAATTCGAAGGCGTCATTACGACATATGAAGCATTACGAAAAACAACAGACCAGTTAATAACTGATGAAACTGAACCGGGTGCACAAGGAGCCACTCCAGTAATCGATATCATAACTTTGTTACCATTTCCAGTTTTATTTACAACCTCTGTCGTTGTGTTCTGGACAACATTAAAGGTAAGGCAGATTTGATCAAGAAGAAAAGGTAACAATATGCATCCAAGTTTTTTATCAGCACACAGACTAAATTTATTCTTTGGATTAGTAGGGCCAGCGTAATATGTCGACAGAAATCTTGCGCTGGGTCAATGAATTGAGAGAGTGCCGGGCTGAAGCATGAGAAAACATTTATTCTTTGGATTAGTAGGGCCAGCGTAATATGTCGACAGCAATCTTGCGCTGGGTTAATGAATTGAGAGAGTGCCGGACTGAAGCATGAGAAAACCCTAGTTTGTCAACTGTTCATCAGCCAATCGCTATCGAGTTCTGCCAAACTAGAACCAGATCGTGATTGGCTGATAAACGATAAACAAACAATGGTTTTCTCATATGGATATATGGAACAATGATGGAACATTCGATATTCACTTTTAGTATATTCATGGTTTTTACCAATGTTTGTTTTGGTTGATTGCTGGTAACATGACGTAAATCAAGTCGATTACTTCCCTCCCGGAATTGTTATTCAGCGCTCGCTCGTAGTAATGAAATTCTATTTTTCCCGGACTTAAGGGATTTTTACCAGAGCAAGCGTACCAATAAACATTTATCAAGGCAAATAAAAAAGGCATGTGGTTGTCTAGTTATATACGATGAATATACTGAAGCATTTTTAATGTATAACTGCCTCAGGAAATAGTGAGTTTTATTTCCCCGAGGATGCCATGCATATAGATTTAGCTAAACAATATTTTTGTTTTTATTTGTAGCCCTCAGAGACAGATGTTTATAGCTTCACAATATTAGGAACACCACAATTTTTGTCGTTAGAAATACATAATGGATCGAGTATCAAAGATCCTGTTATATCATCATTAGAAAGGTATAGTTCATGTTATTATTCAGTGCAATAGAGAGTGCTTTACAACACAAAATAAATTTTGGGAACAAGCGTTATTTTAATTTTAGTTTTGTGAAGCAAAGAAAACATACACGACCCTGGGAGGGCCTTAGATGTCCTTCAAACATGATCCATTATATTCGAACTAAAGCTTTAATTAATTAGCAGGAATTATACACAGAAAAAGTTTAATTCTTTCAAGATTATCTTTCTCGTTTTAAGTCTATTCCATTTGTTTTGTGCACAACATTTCTTGTTTTAAGCAAACACTGATTGATCATGTCCAGCTTTCAAGCGATTTAGGATTTCAAAACAAAATTGCTTAGTAGTTGGACATATACATGCGGTGTAATAATGTGTATTTTACTTGAACCAAGGTAATTATGCTCAAAACAAGTACTAATATACTTGGAACAAGCAAAATATTCTTACAAGAATGAGCATTTTCCTGTATATATCAGTTTTTAAAACGTCCGATTTTAGTAAATTTTTAATTTCAAAATTTGGGTCACAGTAATTACTCAGTTACTCCAGAAACATTCTCGAGCAGTATTTTGCGAGCGCTATACACGATGTTTCACTGAAATAGTAAATGTTCAAATTTCTAGATTGCTGTACCTTTTACACAGCTCTAAATCTTATTATACTTTTAAGAAACGTTTGCAACTGAAATTTCATTAAAAAACCAAGAAATGTTAAGTAGTTAATCCTTTGATTGGCTTCTTATTAAAAAAACAACAATAAAAAGTAATTTCACACGTTATAAAAAGCATGTGTATAAAGTGAAACCTGTATATAACAGCCAGCTAAAAGAGGTATAAATTGACCATTATAGCCAGGTGGCCTTTATATACAGGTTTGATTCTTTAGAAAATACTATTTTATACATTGCAAAAGTGACCACTATAGACAGGTGGCCGTTGTATAGAGGTGACCGTTATAGCAGGTTTGACTGTATATAAACCGCATAAAACCAAAAACAATAGTGTATCGTACATCTTATTCTAGTGGTCAAGCCTCAGATAGAATTTCCTTAGAAAAAGATTGCATCTATTTATTGAGATCACGTTCGTTTGTACCGGCTGGACAGTTTTTTGCCACAATCATTGATGTACGAAGTAGTCGAAAAGCAGGATTCCTCGACGTATTTGAAGATGTCTGTTTTAAACCAAGGTAGGAAGTTGCATTTTAAGATTCAACCACAAATTATGATGGGAATTCTACATTTTGTGTTTTCTTATGCATACACATCAACCCCAACAATTATAGATACAGTGTAACCCGCTTTTGTGCAATTCGGATAATTGAAATTCCCGCGTATCTGCAGCCTGGCCTTGAAACCCGTTAAAAAATTTTCTGGTCAAGTCCTTGGTAAACAATTTCGGATAAATGCAATGAAAACCGTTGGCAGTTATGACATGCACTTAAGCGGGTTACACTGTATATATATATAGATGTCTTTATTAGCAAAAGTATGAAAATATTTACTGAAATAGATACACGCAGATCTTTATGAAAAGACACTAATACTATACGGTTAATTAAGTAAGTTAAGGTTAAATATATAAATTCGTTTTATTGGTTTTAAATTCGTAAATGGAATCGGCAGTGACAATATGCAATATCGGATGGTTAGTTATTCCAATATAGGATTGTCCGATTGAAAGTAGCTTTTATTCACAGGGGGGAGGGGTGATTCAGAGCCATCTATTTCATCTACAAGAGTTGGGACACGCTTTCATGTCATGCTATCGTCTCCTATTGGACAGATGCCTGTCACATGATTTTTGACGCAATTTTTGATCTTTCGGAAACAGGGTTCTCATTTCAAATGAAACGCGCGAAAAAAACATAGAAATAAGAGATAGATATCTATTATGTCTATGGAAAAACCAAGCACACAACATTTCCAGCACATGCTAGCCTGCGTGCAGACTGAAACCTATCTTAACGAAAGTGTAAACTTTACACTTTCG
Organism: Haliclystus octoradiatus; assembly: GCA_916610825.1. Lineage (NCBI taxonomy): Eukaryota > Metazoa > Cnidaria > Staurozoa > Stauromedusae > Haliclystidae > Haliclystus > Haliclystus octoradiatus. The sequence continues at coordinate 17,802,889 of OU744453.1, read as the reverse complement.
ACAAGATAGATTTTAATCACTATATAATGTGAACCCTTCTATTCATGTAACTCAACAGGTCGAGTATAGTCATAATATTTTTATTTTATTTTAGTCCTGTATTCTAAATATAATGAAAAGGAAATTATGAAATTATTCTAACAACAACAACAACAACAACAACTACAACAACAACAACAAAAGAGATAAACAAAAGATATAGTTATAGTAAATAGAAAGAGAATTATATTAATATAAAATGATTTATTCATTGTGTACATAATTTATTCACTAGAAGATATATTCAAATAATAATTATTCAAGAAAGGAAGGTACTACAGATGTTGTTAAATTATTCCCATAGATGTAGTTTTAGCATCAATTTTAGCATTGGGCTCAAAACAAAGAGAGCCAAACAGAAGAGTCGTACGGTTGCTTGCGGTAGGTCGATTACTGTTGTAATAGTGATAACTTAGTCATTTGATCGATCATGAATAACCTGGCTCTTTTCCACTACAGATTTTGAAAATCTGAAAACCTATTGAAAAATTATAGAATAATGCTACTGAATTGGGCCCTTATCATCAAAAAACTTTTAAAGTGCGTTTCAGTAGTTTTCAAGTAGAATGAGAATTATCTAGAGATGTTTAAGCGTCTGATGAGTTTCAGTATGGCTACAGTACCCAATTCCATTCCAGTATGTTGTCAGTAGATTTTCAGTAGCAATTCAGTTTTTCAAGATTCTTAATGTTCCGGTGATAGAGTTTTAAAGGGCCATTATCGACCAGCATGCAGGGAATATTTTGAAAAACATGTATTATTCTCAGTCTCATTTTCAAACATCAGTTATGACATCACCAAATCGGTTTTGAGTTTGCGTTTCCCAGTGATGAAATCTGGAATATAATCAAGCGGGATGTTTTTAAGGCAATAAACTATAAAAAAGAGTTTTGTGATTTGCAAAGACCGTTTTCCAATGTATTATGGAATGAAGAATTTTTTTGAAATAAATTAAGTATGAAGGAGTTGGTTGTGTATATATTTGATACTGTTTTCTAGATTAATAATCTATGATATTGCTCTTACAAAGAAGAAAAATTATCGAATAAATGTTTTTTAAGATAAATGATCTTTGGATTTCAGTCTTTCCTTTTCAGCGGTTGGCAGTTTCTGTTGATGATGACAATGACATCAGCTCTCTGTCTCAGCTGTCCTTATATTTTACTTGTCAATCTTTCTCACTGTCTATCTTAATCAGATCAAACTATACAATAGTAGTTAAATTATTATATCTACCCGGGGGGTAACTCAAGCTCTCCAGGGACGGGGGGTGCCACTTTGGATAAAGGTAAAGTACCCAAAATGTTCCAAAAATTCTGTTGATGCTACCCCAAAAGTGCTAGCAGGTTGATTTAATTTAAGTAAATACACAAAAAGGATGCAAAATTTTTTCAAAAATTCTTGAAAAAGTCAAAAATAGGAAACCCAAAAGCTCCAAAATTTGAAATCTCATAACCAAAAAGTTTTTTCTCAGCTGGAATATGGATCCAAAAAAAGTGGCACGTCCCTGTATAGCCTAAGGTATAAAAATTTAGATTTTTTATTTCTTATGTCGACCGTCTATTCTGTCTATTATGGAATTGAAATTAAAACCCACGGTCAAGTTAGTTAAATATAGCTAGATTATATCGTGGATGGCATAACATAAAGATAATAATAGTATTGTACTGTTCTATATATTACAAAATATGGACATATTATGATTTCCAGGAAAAATATGCAGAGGCGATAATTTCTTTTTGTTTCTGATAAGCTTTTACCCACGCATTTTGAAATTTTGTTTGTGAAAAAGTAGTTCTATTATGATCACCCATAATGACATGATCTGTCATATTTGAATATTCTTCTTCGGTTTGGTTTGCTTTAGGAAAGACTCTATTCTTGCGTAATATTTTATTAACAGATGCAGTATCTCCAGTACTTGCCGTACAAGGCTTACGTTGATCGGCTACATTATCTTCTAATATTAAATGATTATGTATCTGCAAATTGTCTTGTGCATTAGTTTTATCTTCAACCAATTCTTCATCAGTTTGAATTTCAGTTAAAATATTTTCTTGTGGTATTTCATTGACAATATTTGTCTTAATATCACCGACACCATCAAGATAACTATTCAATTCAGTAATATCGTCTGTATAAGAATAAATGTTTCTTAGATTAAGATAAAATAAGTAATGCGGACAGTGTCACCCTACCGAAGGCACCCGTACCACTCCTCTATTTCTAGAAAAGTGGCTTTTTTCGCTAAGAGCAATGATGTTAAACGCTCCTTAGATCTCAGCCGCGACACTGCAGATCAATTTCAACAGATTTCATGGCAGATAGGCCTTGATTGTCAATGCGCAACGATGCGCTGCAGCTACCCACAATGCAATTCCTTCTGAACCATTCCATCCGCCATCCTTAGATGGTACTCATTTGATGTTTCTGATAAAGTCAAGGCTGAGTTGAGGGGGATTTGAACCACAGTCGATCAGATATGATACGATCTGAAGTTCGGTTGCTCTGCCAACTGAGCTAATCACCCCTTTAGATTAAGATATCTTGGAATTGAAAGTAGAATCGAGGAAGGTAATTCCCCGTAATTCTTCGGAAGCCAAGTAGCATGTTGTATTATACTGACTGTATAAATATTGACTTTCGTCTATTTACAATACTAACCAAAGCACTATATATCCGTGATAACATCAGATGCAAAGGACTATAATGCGTTGTGTCTCATAGAGACTTTCCCAGAACATTTGATGTGTACAAACTTAGATTAGCCATAGATATATAGATAGTTTTGTGGACTATTAGTACAATAGTACATGGACTATTTTATAAGTTGTTCATGAGCAGGTAACGAATTTCAGTTATATTCTTCGGATTTTAGGGTGATAAGTTGATTGGATATTTTAAGCATTTTTGCATTTTTAATAACGGAAAGTCATTTTATGCCACGTCAATTCCACTTCGATAGGGGATTCTACTGAAAAAGTTTTTTCAGAGCACTTTGGTTTACAATCAAAACGAAGGAAAAATATAAAACATTGAGAAAATCTTATAAAAATTGCCATAACTCAAAATTTTACAACAATCTGAAAAAGGCAAAAGTAAAACAATTCTGACTTTCGTTTGGCCTGTTGCAATTTAAAAGAATGCTGGCCGAAAATCACGGGTCAAACTCTCTCGCCGTAAACAATTTCGTTTTATTTGGTTTCAAAAAGTGGGAGACGAGAATCTCTAGAATATCATATACAAAACCAATTTTGACGGGAAGAGTCACGCTATGCAAAACCGCAACAGTGACATGTACATCCGTTGAGAAAAAAAAGTTATATCCAAATCCGTGGAATCATATACACTTTAAAACGATGCTCGTTCTCGTATAGCCCATGGTGTATGGAAGTGTCCCCCGGGGATATGGGATACGCTCGTGCATGCTAGTCAAATTTCATAGGACTAAAACGCAGGGGGAAATAGCATCTACCTTTTCATCTCGCATCAATACGTTTCTACTTCGTTTTTCGGAAGACTACGCATACGGAATATCTTCTTCAGAGTACAATTTAAATATAAATCTTGAATAATTTAACACAAGTATTTTGTAAATGGTTAGCATCATTTGATTTTAATTGTGTAATTAATGATTGGGAAACATGGGCAATATAGCTCTGATAGGATATACCCAGAGTCATCTATTTATAAGAGTTGGGACACCCACTTTTTAGGGCTCGAATCTCCCTATTTTCGTTCCATCGAAAATCAGGTTTTACTTTTTGAACAAAAAGTTTTTCTAATTCATGATATTATTTTGGTGCACTTTGTTCAAATTTCGCGAGCCTGGGCTAGACGGAACGAAAATGGCGTTCATAAAATCACGTGACTTGCATTTGTCCAATTGGAGCTAAGAGCGGCACATGAAAGAATGTCCCAACTAATCATATACAAATCGTATGTTCTTACCAGATAAATGATTGATATGATATCCGATTGATTCACCGATATTTCTAATATCAGATTCTTCTTTATCTGATGCCACTAATGTTAAAGCAATACCACGCGTACCAAATCGGCCACATCGGCCTACACGATGAAGATATGTTTCAACATCCCATGGAATATCAAGATTAACAACAATGTTAACACCATCGCAATCAACACCACGAGCAGTCTGTAAAAAATAAACCAATCGGGATAAAATAAACGTTGTGTGACGCTTCGATGTTGGTTACCGTCATCTTCAGTTTTATTGTTAGACATTGCAATAACTTGCAGGGTCCAACAAAATGTATTATTTTCCGCAAATTCCAACTTTTAGATAGACGTTTGAGTAATTTTAATGACATAAAATATAAAATCAAAATTTTATTTTTCATATTTTTCTAATGTTTTTAATTTATGTAAACAACATTTTGCCTCCTTCTTCTGAATATTTTTAGCCTTTCGCAAACCAGGTTTCCAAGTTTCCATACTATGTCGATTGCAATGAGGGTCACTATAGACAGGTGACCGCCGTATAGAGGTGGGTTTTATGACAGGTTTGATTGTATAAATTGCGAGACTTACCAAATCTGTTGTTACAAGAATTCGACACGAGTAATCTTTTAATTTCCTAATGGCACTATTGCGTATCATCTGCGATTGAGATCCTTCAATTTGAAACAAATTGTCAATTAAAACTTCTAAATTAAACTCATAAGATCATATTAAAGCTGTTGAAACTTGAAATGCTGTTGAACTAAAATTTATATTGATACAATAAAGCCTTAGACCACTGCGAAAAACAGTTCAGGTTTCATGAACAGTTCATAAACAGTTCATGAACGTTAAATGGCTCCAACTTTCCTGAACTGTTAATTAAATGTTCATGAAGAGTTCATGAACCCTCACAGACAGTTCATGAACAGCTCATGAAAATTTGGAGCCATTTAACGTTCATGAACTGTTCGTGAACTGTTCATGAACTGTTCGTGAACTGTTCATGAACTGTTCGTGAACTGTTTATGAACTGTTCATGAACTCCTGAACTGTTTTCACAGGAGTATATATAACAGCCAATAATGAGAGGTATTTAAATTAACCACTGTACGCAGGTGGCCTTCACAAACAGGGATAATATTTCGGGAAATATGATATACGGGGAAGGGCGAATTACCTCAGATGGCAGAGACACCGAACTTCAGATCTGATAATACCTGACCGGCTGTGGTTCAAATTCCCTGAACGTCAACTCAGCCTTGTCTTTAATTTAATAAAATTTATGAACAGTTCATGAAATTAACAAAGAGTTCAAAAGCTGTGTTGGCTAGTTTCAAAGTGCATTTAAACAAACATTGTATTTTTAATACCTTGGAGAAAAATTGAAGTTTATCAAATCATATAAAATGTTGTCCTATTTTTATTATATTTATATTTATATTTAGAACTAAAGTCTAAGATTAGACGTAGCCTCCTTTACTGAATCTGACCCCTGTGAAAGAATTAGGCTAGGGTTATATGGACGCACCGAACTCAATTGATTCATTCATTCATTCGAATTAAATCTCATGATAGGGCGCTTCGTATAACATCATTCGGTTCATCAACATTCCTCAAAAAACATTAAGTGCGTCAAGCTAGATCCGCACGTCCAGCCTTGACGTGCGGAGCTCTTCTCCATGAATTAAATTCATCGCCGCGTTATACAAGCGAGCTATCATCGCACCGAACAAAATATATTCCACTCACGGTGCCGTGACTGAGCTCCTATATCTACCTTATATGGCAATAAACCGGGGGATGTGCAAATCATAAATCATTTCGAAGGATGTTTCCATGGCAATGTGATGGAAAGAACATCGCTTTTGGGAAGTTGTTATGGTGACTTGTTTATATGATTGAAAGATGGCTGACAGGGAAGCTGATGTTTTCCAAAATCATGATTTAAAACATTTAAAAACGCTTTCTCCTAGTCAATCACAATGCATCAGCACTAGAATTGGGGTCGCTTTTATCATAATACGTAAAAATACTGTCTCCCGTAAAAATGCTTGCAAACCTTTGAGATTACTACTTCATACAAGTTTCAAACTATTGATAGGCAAAATAGAACGGAACAAATCGCTGAAAGTGAATAGTAATGCAAACAAAACACTCTGGTTTCAAACCATGCGGTATAATTCCAAGAAAACTACTTCCTATCACGTGACATTTTGACCAGTTTTCAAAGATCTTCGACATTTGGTCCGTCTGTATAACCCCAAATGCGAATTTAATGCTATTCGGTGTCGCACCTAACTCGAATTGAGTTCGGTGCGTCCATATAACCCTAGCCTTATGAGTTCATGAACAGTTCATGAAAATTATTTTGTGGGTTCATGAACTGGTTCATGAAAGTGAAATTGCATGAACGTTCATGAAAATTATTTTGTGTGTTCATGAACTGGTTCATGAATGTGAAATTGCCTGAACATTCATGAACAGTTCATGAAAATTATTTTGTGTGTTCATGAACTGGTTCATGAATGTGAAATTGCCTGAACATTCATGAACAGTTCATGAAAATTATTTTGTGGGTTCATGAACTGGTTCATGAATGTGAAATTGCCTGAACGTTCATGAACAGTTCATGAAAATTATTTTGTGTGTTCATGAACTGGATCATGAATGTAAAACTGCCTGAACGTTCATGAACAGTTCATTGAAATTATTTAGTGTGTTCATGAACTGGTTCATGAATGTGAAATTGCCTGAACGTTCATGAACATTTCATGAAAATTATTTTATGGGTTCATGAACTTGTTCATGTATGAAAAACTGCCTGAACATTCACAAACAGCTCATGAAAATTATTTTATGGGTTCATGAACTAGTTCATGAATGTGAAATTGCCTGAACATTTATGAACAGTTCATGAAAATTATTTTACGGGTTCATGAACTGGTTCATGAAAATGTGAAATTGCCTGAACATTCATGGACAGTTTATGAAAATTATTTTGTGGGTTCATGAACTGGTTCATGAATGTGAAATTGCCTGAACGTTCATGAACATTTCATGAAAATTATTTTATGGGTTCATGATCTGGTTCATGAAAATGTGAAATTGCCTGAACGTTCATGGACAGTTTATGAAAATTATTGTATGGGTTAATGAACTTGTTCATGAATGAAAAACTGCCTGAACGTTCATGAACAGTTCATGAAAATTATTTTACGGGTTCATGAAAATGTGAAATTGCCTGAACGTTCATGGACAGTTTATGAACTGTTCATGAATGTTTGGGAAATTTTACGTTTGTTACCTCATGAACTTATTTTCGCATGAGGAGTAACGGAGACAGCGTCTAGTCTGTTGACTTTATTTCTATTGCTCTGCATATCTGCATCAAGTATTCTGATGTTTTGCCATCAATAAAGTTTTTATATTCATATTTATAACTTTTCTGACTTAAAAATGGTGAACTTGAAATCAATGAAACCTTTTTCATATTAAAAAGACTTATTCTTGATAACGATTTTTGTTTAAAAGCTGTTCAGTTTATGAACTCTTTTTGCATGGGCTTTTGAAACGTTTGAAATAATTGCGATTGATCATCTCTCAGTTCTTCTAACAGTTAAATATTTGGTATATCTTTACAAGCAGTTAAGTGAGGAACACTGCCTACAGGCTACAGAAGGTCAACACCATGTAATAATTGAAGCCAGGGTCCGACAAAAGGTTCCGCCTTCTGAGATCCTAGAGGCATTTCAACATTTTCTTCTGAATTTTTGTTGTTGATGTTTGACCAATAAATCATTAAAAACATCAATTTTCTTCTGAATTTGCTCTAGCCTTCCGGGATCGAGGATCCCAGGATCCCCACTTTTGTCGGACCCTGATTGAAGCGTAGGCCTACTCGTTGAAACCTTGTTAAAAGTGGATATAATGATATTTGATGGTGATGAATATTTCATGAAGTGTGTTTAGACAAGGGTTATCTTAATACAAATTGTCATATCATATATATATATGTTTTCATTATTACCAGCTATATGTGTTGCAGGCCATCCAAGTTGGTTTAAATTTGAGGATAGCATTTCGGCTCTACAAATGAAAATAATGCATATTCAACATAACTATCAAATTTAACAAATTCTTCAGAATGATTAAAGATCCCGGTCAAATTCTCTTGTGGAAAATAATATCGTTCCTTATTGGTTTCAAAAAGTGGGACACGAGAATCTCCAAAATTACCATGTGAACAGGTTCATTTTGACGGAGACGGGGAAGGAGTCGCTCAATGCAAAAATGCAATAGTGATAAGTACGGATAGAAAAAAAAGATCTACCCAAATCCGTTGTTTAAAAAAGGCGATATATACACTTTAAAAGATGTTATATATGATGCGATTTATTCACAGGATTCAAGTTCTATTTAAGTTTTATTGGCTTTAGTTTTGGAATGATAGCAGAAAATAAAATCAACTCCCAAACCAATCTTATATTTGAAAACACTTTAAAGAAGTTACAATTGGAGTTGTACGTCATCATCATCATCATCATCATCATTTATTCAGCAACCTTCAAGTTATACATAACTTTTTTTCAAAGGACTGATACATACCGGTAGCTAAGTTGACAGGAAAACAGACATTAAGTAATAAAGGGTTTATATTACAGGAAAGAGTGGTAAGTATAAAGTATTTTAAGAACGCAAATGTTGATGATTTTACTGACCTTCGATATCTATCAAAGAGGCTATCAGCATAACAGTTGTGTATTATTTTAATAAACAGAACAATTTATGGACATTCGGATCTATGATCTTATTTTTGTAGCCTATTTATTAGACACAACAAAAATTATTGTTGTCAAGGCCCTCAAATCAAACATAAACATACACACAATAATAATATCGCACCTTGTTTGATAATTAGAGAAAACCAAGCATTGATTAAAACGTAATCCAGACAAAACTTCTATCAGTTTACGTGTCTATAAAATTGAAAAATACATACATATATTATTTAATCAAATGCATATCGTATGATATATAATATCATTTATTAGCTTCTAAACGGTCTTATGTAAATGAAGTACTGGCAGAACTACAATACTGTAATATGCAGCTACTCAAACCCTATGATGAGTTTAAAGGGAAGATTAGCTTTACAAACTTTCACGAACAGTTCATGAACTTTACAAACTTTCATGAAAACTTCATAAACACATTATAAACAGTTCATGAACAGTTTTTCAAGTAGTTCATGAACATTAAATGACCCAATTTTCAAGAACTATTTTCCTCTTGAACATCATGAACAGTATCTAAACAGTTCGTAAACAGTATCTGAAAAGTATGTGAACAATATCTGATCAGTTCATGGAAATTCCCCTGCGAAAAACAGTTCAGGAGTACATGAACAGTTCATGAACAGTTCATGAACGTTATATGGCCCAATTTTCATGACCTGTTCATGAACTATTTTCCTCTTGAACCTCATGAACAGTATCTGAACAGTTCGTAAACAGTATATGTAAAGTTCGTGAACAATATCTGATCAGTTCATGGACAGTTTCTGAACAGTCCATGAACAGTATCTGAACAGTACATCAAAATTCCCCTGCGAAAAACAGTTCAGGAGTAAATGAACAATTCATGAACAGTTCATGAACGTTATATGGCCCAAAAGTTTCATGAACTGTCCACGAGTGTTCATGAACAGTTCATGAAAATTAGGATATTTAACATCCATGAACTGTTTTAGCAGGGGTAAGCATTCAACATTAACAGAGATAATCAAATAGGCAATTTGGTTAAAATAAATATCAGACTTCAATATTAGGCTATCATACTTTGTTTTCAAACATTTTATGAGCAATTGGATGATATTCCACTTTTCTAAAATACTGTGCCACACCTACAGAATCAAACAAATAATAAACTATAAGGTCAAATAGTCATTCGCAATTCGGAAGATGCAGTTGAAGTGTTGGACTGATAAAGCAATGTAATCACAGCAGGACAACTTTGAAAGGATGTTAAATTTACGGTGAAACTCTTTTTAGTTGAAATGCAAGTAAAATGGCCATAGAATTAGAAACAAAAAGATTAGATTGACGCTACACAATTTTGAAATTTTATAAATGATGATTTTATGCTCAGAATACGGAATTCAATGGGATTAGAATGATAAATAATTAGTAAAAGTTTGAAATGAAGTCAACCTTCCTTATGCGGACCTTGGAAAAACATCCATAAGTTCATGAACAGTTCATGAACATTTCATAAACAGTTTGTGAAAGTTAATGACCAGTTCATGATATTTTCATGAAATGTTTGTTAAAATATAAGGAATTTCACGTTCATGAACTTGTGAATTCTTTAAAGGAGATTTGTCAATTGGGCAATTTCATCGTGACCCACTTACAAGTCAGAGAGTTTATTTTCATCAGGGCTTCAAAATTATTTTATCATTTGGCTTCATTTTTGTTAACAGCTGTTTAGATTGATAAGAGGAACATTATTATTTAAAATAATTCAACAGATATGAAAAATTTAGAAAATTAGAAAGAGTTGAAGAGCCGTGACCCACTTATCACACTCGGCAATGTTCCCCAATCAGACACGAAAAACATAAAACTTCTGTGAATTCTTAGCGAAAATTGACAAAACTTCCCTGTCATCGTTTTCTTTAGACATGATAGCTTAGGTACGGAATCAAATTTATTAAATTCCTTCATTCAACTTGGAAAAATCAACAAAGTTACGATGTGACCCACTTACACACGTTTTGTGATCCACTTACAGCTATGAAGCAGCTTATTATGAGCCTCGACATTTGCTTGTTAAACACAAATATTACGCGATAATCTAAGTTTTTCTGAGTGTATTTCGAATCTCTAATCATCATTGAATGTAGATTGACTGATATAACTGTTCAAAATGCTGTAAGGAATCATAACTTTTCTAAACAACTACGATAACTTTCATTTTCCTTCCACCCCAAAAGCGACAAATATTGTGCAACCTCATCGGCTGATTTCAACAACAGTGACGTTAAAATTTAACGTGGTGTTAAGGTGTCCAACACACATGCAAGCGGTCACGCGGTATCTTTGATTCTATTTTCACTGCGGGATTTTGTTTGAACTGCCGATTCTTGCGTTCGTAAAATCTGGCCGTAGCAAACTCTCTTGTAAGTGGGTCACCCAGATTAAATTAATGACTTTGCCAACAAGGAAGAAATTTCCCGCCAAATATGCTAATTAGCCGTAATCTACTTTGCATATGAAAGGATTCTTCGCTGAAGTGTCACGTTGAAGTGTAAACAAAACTTTTATGACTTTCTCGTGACCCACTTACGAGCGGTCGAAGATCATGAAACATTTCTGATGTTTGGGGATAAAAGACACTCATTCTGTTAATTCTAATTATTGGATAGTGTAAAACAAGGACTATAACACTGATTTATATAATTTTTGTATTCAGATAATGCGAGGAGAGCGCAAAATTTGAATTTTGATTATTTTGCTTTCATAGAATTTTAGAGCGGCCATTACGACGCATGATAAAAAACATTGATTTTCTCGACATTAATAATATAACTTCTTAATGAAAATAGATATTAGTAACCTAGAAGCATTATATTTGATATTGGTTGTCATAATTTTGCTCAAATCATTGGTTTAATTTTGACGCTTTGGTTTCACCTTACATGGAATTGCCTAATTACTACATTGCATCTCACAACCATCCCCTGCGAAAAACAATTCAGGAGTTCATGAACATTAAATGGCCCTAATTCATAAACTGCACTGTTCATGAACTGTTCATGAAAATTTTGCGCCATTTAATGATCATGAACTGTTCATGAACTCCTGAACAATTCTTTGCAAGGGATCAGAATGCTGTATAAAAATATTTTACACTATTAAAAAATACTCTATTTGGTTTTCCCCATATATCCCTCATAAAAATGTACACAATACCCAACAACGCAGCTTCTGTATCGTCCATTTTGACATGTATTGGGTTTTCCATGTATTTCATTAATACATTCTTCAATGATGATGGATAAGTTGCTGATGTTGCAATAATTTGCTTCTTTTTAGGAAGGCTCTTCATTATTGCACTAAAAAAACAAACAGAAAAAAAAAGAAAATAACTCCTGGGAAATACTTAATTACTAAGTTCACAAACCTTTTATTGAATGTTGATTAGTTGGTTAGTATTTTTTTTTAAGAGTGTAAGACTTTAATGGATAAATGCCCTTCCTGACTCCAACCAAAAGTGCTTCTGCCAGGAATTGAGCCGCAGACCCTGAGGGCCGATGCCCAACGTCATAACAACTACACAAAGGCCACATTGCATGTAAGATCATCATACCAAGTCTAATGCTCCATCTAACTAATAGACCTCACAAAAATAAATGCTTGAAAAATTAGAAACTGTTCATGAACTGTTTATGAATTAGTTCTTGAATTTGGGTCATGAACAGTACCATGAACGTGAAATGGCACCAAAATTATATGATATGATATGATATGATATATATTTTGGTCATAAAAGTATACATATTTATAACAAGTAAGCTAAATAAACTGTGACCAGGGTCAACCCTTAAGTAAAACTGCTTCATTCAAGATTCCGGCTTATGAACTAGTTCATTAACTTCTCCTGTGAGAAATTATATAAACGTCCTGATCTAGTTCATGAATTATGCATGGACCAGTTTATGAACTATTTATAAACCAGTTCATAAAATTTACAATTGACAATTGATATTGACGATTAATAATCTTACTCAATTTGACTTCTAAATGATCCTTCTTCCAGCAATTTGTCAGCTTCATCCAAAACAACAATTCTGATTGAATCAACACAGAATGAGCCACTGTCAATAAGCGATTTGATTCTCCCTGTAAAGTTAACAGCAAGATCATTTGTAGGGGAGAGCGGAGTGAATTGGAACAAATTTTCTTAAAACAATTATTGCTCCAAAACGGCTTACGCAAAACTCACAATTTTGGTATCGAATTATAGGAAATTGTCTGAAGTTTATAATACAAAATACTTGAATATTGTCAAATCAAAGTTGAAACAATGTTTAAAGGAAGAAAGACATTTTTTCAAAATCGCTCTTTTGCGAAAATGTGGGGTGAAACGGAATGATCACAAATCTACCATTATTTCATCGAATTTGTTAAAATAAATTGAGTAGGCCTATTGCTTCAATCATGGTTCGATAATTCAAGCTTTTATCAAAATATTGAACGACACGTGTGATAATTTACGACCAATATTGAACGATACATGTGATAATTTATGGAAACATTGAACGATATGCGTGATCAATAATGTGTCTTTATTGTTCTCGTCGAATTAGAGAAATTAAAATATCCAATAATAATTTTTTGAATAATAATCAGCCTTCCAGGAAGGAGAAAACATTTGTTGGACCTTTGACCAGCAAATATAAAAGAACGAATGTGGCATTTGTCGTTGTAGATGTTGTTATGAGCAAAAGAACGAATTTTGGTTGAATTTGGATAGGAAAATAAAGTGGCAAAAGTTCCAGGAGTCAAATGAAAATTTGTTTTGTGAACCATCGCAAGTTGTTAAAATGTCATTTCATGATTAACATTTATATGATAACAGTATGAGTCATACCTGGTGTTCCAATACATATCTGACATCCCATTAAATTAACTTTGTCTTGTTCAACAAGCGTTCCGCCGATAAATGTATGACATGATAACTGTTGTATACCAATACCAATAGTAGAAACAACATTATGGATTTGGATAGCAATTTCTCGAGTTGGAGCCAATACAAGTGCCTTTTAAAATGAAACAGATAGTTGTCTAAAGCCCTGGGTAAGCAACGGCAACATACCCCTGCGAAAAACAGTTCAGGAGTTCATGAAGAGTTCATGAACAGTTCATGAACGTTAAATGGTTCCAATTTCCCTGAAATGTTCATGAACTGTTCATGAACAGTTCATGAACCCTCACAGACAGTTCATGAAAAGTTTATGAAAATTTGGGGCCATTTAACATTCATGAACTGTTCATGAATTGTTCATGAACTGTTCATGAACTCCTGAACTGTTTTTGCAGGGGTATGCCTGACTGAAAAAAATAGTCTCAAATAAATGCTTGATTCTGATGCATATAGTTAGTGGGTCCTTGAAACTCCAGCTCCGAGAGATGATTGACAAAAATGTAACAACCTTGTGTGCAGGGTCCGACAAAAGAGGGGATCCTGGAATCTCAGATCCTGGAAGGTTAGAGCAAATTCAGAAGAAAATAGGTATTCTTCTGATTTATAGGCCAAATCTCAACAAAAAATTTAGAAGAAAATGATAGTCTGAGTAAACAGAGACAATGTCTTATCTCTGACTCTACTCTTATACTGCTCTGCTTACCTACATAAGGGACTCTACCCCTGCGAAAATAGTTCAGGAGTTCATGAACAGTTCATGAACGTTGAATGGCCCCAAAATTTCAGGGACTGTTCATGAACTGTTCATGAACTCCTGAACTGTTTTTCGCAGGGGTATTGATGTTCAACCATTAACAAAGTCATTACTTTATTATTTTATGAGCTTATTCTGTTATCAACAACAATAACAAACCTGAGATTCTAGGCTGTCTTTATGGAGAGCTTGCAGAAGAAGCGTAGTGAAAACACATGTCTTTCCTGTACCAGACTTTGCTTGTGCTATTAAATCTGTAAATGATGGTATAAGCCAAAAGCATTAAAATTTTAATTTAAATTTACGTTAGCCTACAACATTTCATTTTATTGTAAGTAGCCTTCATGCTCTCGCAACAACAACAACAAAAATTGTTAAATACCTTGCGAAAAACAGTTTAGGAGTTCATGAACAGTTCATGAACGTTAAATGGCTCAAATTTTCCTGAACTGTTCATGAACTCCTGAACTGTTTTTGCAGGGGATGGAATAATAATAATAACAATAATAATAATAGGCCTATAATCAATAACCAATCACCTGTAAAACATTATGGCTCATATAGGATACGGATGAATATAATTTGTAGCCTAGTTGAAATTAATCGCCTGATGATCACCTTCTGGTGTGAAACTTGAAGTAGCGGAAATCTAGCATGTTTCATTTTGACTCTCATTCTATAAATGGAAAAATATAAATTTTGTTTTTTGAGAAGTAAAAGCTACTTTACTATCAGTGTGCAAAGAAAGCCTTAATGCCGCACGTTCCCCTCACCCAAATTTTTGAAGGCTTCTGCCCCACACAAACTTCTTGTTTTCACACAACCCGCTAACGATATGCAAAAATTTTTACAAATACAATATACTGTAATAATAACATTGTTATGAAACCATGTAAACTGTGCGGTTCTCATAAAAGGCATATCTGACTTTTAGGCATGCAAATTACAATTGTGTATAGATTTCCACACATTTCTAAGGACTGAGATGGTGTTCCAGCATAACATTCAATCTTTATCTACTGGCCTCTACTACGACTGAGTCACTGCAGTAGGCTACTGGACTATCGGTCCCTGATCCAGTCTGCATTCCACAGGCTTCCTGCCGGAGATCTCTCGCAAGCCGCTCGTACTTCAGTGCCAACGCCAAATTCAATTGGCGTGGAATTGTAGTAGGCATATCAATAACGACAGAACGATTCATGTTATTGTGTTTATTGATATCTGTAAAAATATATAACTGCCTCTTAGCTTAAGCTTACATCGACTGACCTCAATCAACTTGGTCAGCTATAATTACATTATATGTGTTAATTAATTGTTATACGAGGCTAATAATCAACTTCGTTATGAATTATATGTTTGTAAAATAGAATAAAAGTAGATCATTAACACTAAGGCATTGTAAAAAGTATAACATTTCATTTTAGTTAGAAAGAATCAATGTTTATCAATTAAAGTCATCTATCTATGCTTGTGCAGACTATGCAGTCAAAATGTATAGATATATATTTTTCAGCTAATAGTAATGATAATCCGGAGAAAGGGTAAATTTAAGAGTTCGTCCAGATCTAGATGTTTTCCGAAGCAAAGAACTAGTATTTGTTGTAATAGAAGGTATATTGTGTAATCCTGATTGGTTTGGCGAGTTTTTGTCAGCCACAGTCGACAACAAAGGCGCCGATGACGCCGATGCCGAAGATAGTGACGGAGATGTATCGGAGTTCAACAACTTTGATCGCGCCAAAGACGCCGTCAAAGGAGTTGAACTCTCGTACACTGGCTTCAATCGATCAACTGAGATTGTATCAGATGTGGTACCTTTCTTGATTGTAAAATATTTCGAAGTTCTTTTGAGGACTCCATAAGGTCCTGTATAAGGCGCTTCCAACGGTCTTTTTGGTCGATCAACACGTACCCAAACTTGGCGACAGGTGCTTAAATCCTTGGGCACAAAAGACGAAACTGATTGATGTGCTGGTGGTTTGAAACGTACCGTTCTAAAATGTTCTTGTAAGGTCTGTAACAGATGATGTGAAGATAAGAGCTCTTTGTCTTCTATACAAGCACGAGGAACCAAAGGCTTCAAGCCAGTTAATAGTTCAAACGGTGATATACCATCTAAATCCGGCCAAATACGTAATGCTAATAACGTAGACGGAAGACCATCAACCCAATCTTGTCCCAATGTTTTAATAATCGTCTTCATTGTTCTATGCATACGCTCGACCAGACCATTCGTCTGTGGATGATAGGCAGTTGTCCGAATCTTTAGGAAGCCTATCAGTTTGGCAATCTCACTAATCAGTTCACTCTCAAATTCAGATCCACGATCTGTAATTACATATTGCGGGGCAGAATACCTGGCTACCCACTCCCTAACGAATGCCTCTGCCACTGTTGGTGCGGTGTGATCTATTATTGGAATTATTTCTACCCAACGAGTGAAACAATCAATCATGGTTAATAAGTAGCGGCAATTAGTGGATTGGTGAGTTAGTGATGAAACAGAAGGGGGGACAAAAACAATATCTAAATGAACAGTTTGTAGTCTTTCGCAAGGAATATCGTATGGCAAAGAGGGAATTTTTGTGTGTCGTGTTACCTTTTGACGCTGGCACGCTTCGCACTGCTGCACCCATTCAGATATCACTTTTTTCATTTTAGGCCAGAAATAACGGTCACAAATAAAACGACAAGTCGCTGCTCGGCCGTAATGGCCAATGCCGTGAATATTTGCAAAAACTTTCGGACGCAATTCTGTGGGAACAAATGGGCGAGGTGTAGGAAATGAAAGGTCACACCATAATTTACCCTCTGGAAATTGTACTTCGGATAGTCCTGCAGTCGGAACAGTGTATTTATTTTGAGCCTGTACAAGATCAGATAATGAAACAAAACCGAGGGTGATAGAATTGACAGAATCAGAAGTGGGATTTTTGACAATGTCACGCGAAAGTGTATCAGCGTCTATGTTTAAATGTCCTGGTACATGAATAATGTCGTCAACAAATTCCGAAAGAAAACTAAATTGCCGAGTTTGGCGAGGTGAACAAGATGAATTAGGAGTGGTTGATTTGAATGCAGCAGCAATGGGCTTGTGATCCGTAAATACAGTTATTTTAGTACCCTCGATGATAGTACGAAAACGTTTGATCGCTGCAAAAATAGAAAGCAGTTCCCTATCAAAAGTGGAATATTTTTGTTCTGTCTGAGACAATTGTCTAGAGTAAAATGCTAGCGGTGCTGTTTGTCCGTTGTGCTCATGCAAAACTGCACCTATTGCGTGGCCTGAAGCATCGGTTGTGACAGAATAAGAAGAACACTGCGGATTAGGATGGCAAAGTGTTACACAGTGATTGATTGCATTTTTAAGATCGACAAACGCGGTTTCATGTTTATCAAGCCAAACAAACGGTTCAACTGGTTTTTCTTTGCGTTGATTTTTCGAAGGCGGTTGAGTTGAACGAGCTAAATCTTGGAGAGGACAAACAAAATTAGCATAATCAGGTATAAAACGCCGATAAAATGAAAACATGCCAAGTGAACGACGAAGAGATGAATAATCAGATGGAGACGATAAATTTAATAAGTCTTCCTTTGATTTTGTTTTTGGAGAAATACCTGATTTTGAAACTGTAAAACCAAGAAAATCAACTTCAGTAACGCTAAAAAGACACTTTGATAAATTAAGACTCAAATTATAAGAAGCAAAACGTTCAAAAATTAATTGCAATCGATGATCATGTTCAGCTTGAGTGGCACCGTAAATTAAAACATCATCAATATAAGCGAAAGAGGGAATACCACGCAACACGTCATTGATGAAACGGGAAAAGGTAGCAGCACTATTTTTTAAACCCATTGGCATACACAAAAAACTGAAAGAACCAGTAGTAGTATAGACAGTCACATTATAGGAATGTGCCGTCCCTCTTACGCCTTACATATTTGCTACATAAAGAACGCCACAAAACACGGTCAGACATAGCTGACAAAGAAACTTTTAAATAACACAATTCACGATACAAAACATTATGAAAAGATACTACTCTACCATAGCCCCGTCGAAGCATCTCCTTCGGTTGCCAATGAAGGATGTCATGCAGCGGTTGAGGGGCATACGTCTTTGATCTTTCGATGTGACCTAAAAAAGACATCTGACGTTGGTGAGCAATAGCAGAGGCAGAAGGGGAAAGTTTCCTAAGTTTAGCAGTAGACAGTAAGTTGGGCCAATGTACTCCTAAAGCATGCCGAAGCATGGCGTCATAAGCTGAGTCAAGTCGGGTCAATAGTGAGGTTGATAGAACCCACGTTTCAGAAGCATATAATAGAACAGGTTCTATCGTGTGTCTGAACAGTCTTAACTTAGCGTCAGTGTTGACATCGGACGCCCAGAATTTATTCAGACCTCTAATGGCTGCCCAAGCCTGGCCTCTACGTTGTGTTAAATCATCTGAAGAAGATGGAAGTACAGAACCTAGGTACTTGAACGAATCTACACGTTCTATGTCACCATTAGATGTAGCAAGGTGTGCCTGTTTTATGCCTAAAGCAATAAATTTCGTCTTAGTCGTGTTAATTGTCAAGCCTACCGTTTTACCAACCCGTTCAACTTCATCAAGAAGCTGTTGTGCTTCAGATATGCTATTTGTTAAGATAGCAATATCGTCAACGAATGAGAGGTCCGATACGCTGCGCTCTGGATGACGTGAAGACCTACGACGATCAAGGATAAAACCGGAAGAGTCAGGACATGAAATACGAAAAACATAATCGATAAATAGTGTAAATAAAAAAGGGGACAATGTGTCACCCTGTAGTACGCCACAAGCTGTCGGGAAATCATCAGTATCACCATAGTGAGTTCTAACAAAAGCCGAAGTAGAAGAATAAAAGGACATAATAGCATCGATAAGAACAATAGGGTACATTATAGAAATCTAATATTTCTGGGATTCTGCATCTTAACACAGAGTCATAAGAACCAAAAGGGGTTGTGACAGTAGTTTTATCGATGTCATCAGCATGTATAGGAATTTGATAATAAGCCTTGGTCAAATCTAACCGGGAAAAAACAGTAGCTCCGTAAAGTTCATGATGAAATGACTGAATATCCGGTAACGGATAGCGATCCGGTTTTGTGATGCGATTGAGCGCCTGATAATCCCCTACAGGTCGAAAAGAGCCGGAATCTGACTTTGGGACGAGATGTAATGGGCTTGCCCAAGCTGAATTTGCAGGACGGATAATGCCAGCTGCCAAAAATTTTTCAAACTCAGCGCGTGCTATGCTAAGCTTTTGTGGGTGTAAACGTCTAGGCTGACAGAAAAGAGGGCCACCAATAGTTTCAATACGATGAACCACCTGATGTGGGGGCGTTTGAGAAATTGTGAGTGGTGAAAATAAAATTTGAAATTTGTGAAGTAATTGAGATAATGACTGTGATAAATGTGTAGGAAAATCGAAATGAGTTGATTCTAAAGACACTTGACACGAGCGCAGTGGGGTCGAAATAGACGTGTGCGTGTCGGTCAAAGTACTATCAGAACAATTTAATAAAATTTGGTGGCGAGAAAGAAAATCTATACCCAATATTGGCTGTGTTACATCAGCGATGACAAATTCATGTTAGAAACGACGATGTAATTTTGGAAGACTGATTTCAGTTCTCAATTCACCGAAAACAGAAATACTTTTACCAGAAGCAGAAATGAGTGACAATATTGAGGATGACACTGGGAGTTTACTTTGTTTGACGATAGATGTGGGTACAAGTGAAACAGCCGAACCAGTATCAATTAAAAATGCCATAGAAGGTAAAAACGGAACATTACTGGTAATAAATAACAAAGAACCAAGTTGAGAATTCACACCCCCAACGTGGCTTAACGGTTTTCCGGAACCGGAGAAGTAGAACGTGACTGTGAAGGAGAATTTCGAGTGGTACGAGTAGAAACGTGACTGGGTTTAGTAGCAGGCCATTGACACCACGCTTTGCATGATCTTGCGTCGCCAGCGTAAAAAATGTGAGCACGACAAATTTGTGGAGGTTGGTTTTTGTGAAAAGCCTTTACAACATACACATCATTAGAGTTATTATTGAAATTGTTAGAATTAGAATAATTGGGTTTGCTATTAGTGCGACGGTTAACATTACTCACTTCAATAGCAGATTCATTAGATGTAGGCCTACTAGCTATAACCTGAACTGAGGGAATAGAATCTAATTTAGTAGCACCCCAAACGGTATCAGCAATCGTCAAGAATTGGTCGGAAGGCAAATGTAAATGTCCAAGAGAAGATCACGGACCTTAGTGGGCAGAGCATTCATTAGGCGGTGATGAACCAGGTTTTCATGGGCAGGGATACCAGACATTGAAAAGGCTTTCTTAATTTTTAAAGCACAAACACTTGGTTTAAGACCGTCAAGAGATACCTCACCTAATGCTTCCTCAAGGCGTTGTTGTTCAGTCTTCTGAAAAAGTTGTATTATTTTTATCTTGATATCAGTATAGGGCGTAGCAGAGGCAAACAGTTCCGGTATGACTACCAAATGTCCAATGTCTGATGGTAATTCAGCTACGATGTATTGGAATCTTGTTAGTTCTTATATAACCCTTCGTATTCCAAATAACACTCCACTTGGTAAAACCAAAATACAATTTGTAATCGATGAAATGGCGGTAGCTTAATAGTTGCTGTGGAAATTCCAGCAGACGAAATGCGGTCGTCATCTTGAAACGTTTGTATTGGGCGAGGCAGAGGAGTCGACGTAGTTGATATTGATGTATTCATATTGTGAGAAGGCAACGGGTTATTCTCGGGGTCACCATTTGTAGTAGGCATATCAATAACGACAGAACGATTCATGTTATTGTGTTTATTGATATCTGTAAAAATATATATCTGCCTCTTAGCTTAAGCTTACATCGACTGACCTCAATCAACTTGGTCAGCTATAATTACATTATATGTGTTAATTAATTGTTATACGAGGCTAATGTACTAATATGGAAACGAGGCTGTTTCCAGCACTACAGAATATCCCTCTTAGGGTTCCCTTTTATCACATTTTGATAAAAAAGCTATGCATTTTCTATATTATTATATAATTTTGGCGGGAAAATCAGGGTTATAAAATATTGGCAGAAAATATCGGGTGGAGAAGAAATCCCTAATGCAGACTGGTCCCTGATGAAGGCCTGCCTAATATATACTAAAAATTAATCTTGATAGTATTTGATTTTTAATTCAATGCGCACTTACCTCGGCCAGTTAGTCCAACAGGTATAGCTTTTAACTGTATTGGAGAAGGTTTCATGTATCCAGATTTTTTCAGACCAAATTCTAGCTCCGTCCGGAGTCCAAACGCATCAAATGATAATCCGGCAGAAACAATCACATCTTTTGTACGAGTTTTACTTGAAGATTCATGTGCTAACATCGTTTCAAACTTTATTAGAAATTGACAAATTATTCGTAACTGATTAAAAACAAATTATATGATAACGATCAAATAATTAGACTTCCTTTCGATATCTATAAAACGATTGGAATTTGGGGGTCGGTCGTTCAAAACGAAAAAATAATAGATTTCAGGACTTTTGTGATGGCCTCTCTTTCCCGTCCTAGCTGTCATCGTTTTTATCAAAATTCTTGATTGAAAAAGTTAATAGAAAAATTTGCGAAAATAGTTAAACTGAGACGTTCAAAATTCAAATATCAAGTAAAGATCAAATATCTAAGAGTACCTTTTTTTAACTTCAGAAAATGTTTTAGGGTATTATTTGGATTTAAAAGTTTTCGAGGTATTCTTTTGATTCTTGGCCAAATTTTAACCTATTTTGAATTTTCTTCATTTTTCTTTTGTACCCATTGCCCCATTCTCCTATTGTCTCCCGAGGTAACTTTCATTGTGCGCTTCGACGGGCTGTTCAAATCATAGACATAATAGATATGTAATAATAATAATAATAATAATAATAATAATAATAATAATAATAATAATAATAATAATAATAATAATAATAATAATAATAATAATAATAATAATAATAATAATAATAATAATAATAATAATAATAATAATAATAATAATAATAATAATAATAATAATAATAATAATAATAATAATAATAATAATAATAATAATAATAATAATAATAATAATAATAATAATAATAATAATAATAATAATAATAATAATAATAATAATAATAATAATAATAATAATAATAATAATAATAATAATAATAATAATAATAATAATAATAATAATAATAATAATAATAATAATAATAATAATAATAATAATAATAATAATAATAATAATAATAATAATAATAATAATAATAATAATAATAATAATAATAATAATAATAATAATAATAATAATAATAATAATAATAATAATAATAATAATAATAATAATAATAATAATAATAATAATAATAATAATAATAATAATAATAATAATAATAATAATAATAATAATAATAATAATAATAATAATAATAATAATAATAATAATAATAATAATAATAATAATAATAATAATAATAATAATAATAATAATAATAATAATAATAATAATAATAATAATAATAATAATAATAATAATAATAATAATAATAATAATAATAATAATAATAATAATAATAATAATAATAATAATAATAATAATAATAATAATAATAATAATAATAATAATAATAATAATAATAATAATAATAATAATAATAATAATAATAATAATAATAATAATAATAATAATAATAATAATAATAATAATAATAATAATAATAATAATAATAATAATAATAATAATAATAATAATAATAATAATAATAATAATAATAATAATAATAATAATAATAATAATAATAATAATAATAATAATAATAATAATAATAATAATAATAATAATAATAATAATAATAATAATAATAATAATAATAATAATAATAATAATAATAATAATAATAATAATAATAATAATAATAATAATAATAATAATAATAATAATAATAATAATAATAATAATAATAATAATAATAATAATAATAATAATAATAATAATAATAATAATAATAATAATAATAATAATAATAATAATAATAATAATAATAATAATAATAATAATAATAATAATAATAATAATAATAATAATAATAATAATAATAATAATAATAATAATAATAATAATAATAATAATAATAATAATAATAATAATAATAATAATAATAATAATAATAATAATAATAATAATAATAATAATAATAATAGATAATAGATAATAGTAATAATAATAATTAATAATAATAGATAATCATGTGTGTATGTATGTATTTTGTAGCACAATGGCTAACAGGCAAATAAACAAAGGAGGATATTTTTAAATGTATCCTCACTTACATGTGACCTTTAAAAAAAAAAGTATATATATATAAAGAAAACTATGTTATCAGAAATAATTAACAGGCAAAGGAAAAGTTACAGAACTGTGATAAATTAACGTGATTAAGTTTAAATTTGAATGTTTGTAAAGAACTAGACGATATAACTTCTTCAGGAAGAGAGTTCCATGGCTTGATTATTCTATTTGAAAAGTAATGTTTGCAACAGTCATAGTTAAATGATTTAGTTGGGTACAGCGTCAGTGAATGTCCACGCAAGGAATATTTGGAATGTTTAATAGTGAAAAATTCATCTGGAGCCAAATCAATCAAGTTTTTCAAAATTCTAAAGACCATGTGAAGATCAAACTTAAGGCGGCGTAATTCTAGAGACTCAAGGTTGAGGTAGGCAAGACGATCTACATAGGGCTTGTAAGAATTATTTTTCAAACAAACATATCGTGTGAAAGAGCGCTGAACATTTTCTAAAATATTTATGTCCTTGATGAGATAGGGATTCCAGACTGGCGTAGATGACTCAAGCATTGGTCTGACGTATGTTGTGAACGCTTTCACTAACAGCTCCGGGTTATTTGAGGAAAAGCATTTCTTGATTAGGAAAGAACGGTTTTTTGCTTTAGCGGCTATCATGGAACAGTGTTCTGTGAACTTTAGATCTGCAGTTAGTAGGATTCCAAGATCTTTCACAGAAGATGAACGTGATAATGCCTTTCCATCTAACTGATATACGCAGCATCCGAGATAGATGATTTCCCAAATGAAAGTACAGAGCATTTCTCTTGGGCAATTTTGAGTTGCCAGCGTTCTGCCCGGGAGGAGAGGTTTTCAAGTGTAGAATGTAGAGGAGTACTGTCAGTGGTAAATCTTTTAAACGAAATCTTAGCATCATAAGCAAAGAGTTTTATACCACAGTTGAGTTCCAAGCAGCTTACAATGTCATTTATATAGACAATAAAAAGAAGAGGGCCTAAAACTGAACCCTGAGGTACACCACTTATTACAGGGAGGATTCCCGATGTTGAATCCCCGACAGCTACCTTTTGGGTGCGACCAGTCAAAAAAGATTTTATCCATTTTAAAAGTTCATAGTTAATGCCATATCCCTTCAATTTTGATATTAATTTACTATGACAGACAGTGTCAAAAGCCTTGCTAAAATCAATGTAAACTGTATCGACCTTCATACGCTCATTTACAGCAGCATACCACTGGTTTAAAGCAGCTAATAATTGCGTACATGTTGAACGCCGAGAAATAAAGCCAAACTGTTCTTTAGTGATTAAATTATGAGCTTTGAGATACTTTAGAATGTCTGTCGCCATAATTCAGACTCCATAACTTTGCAAATAACTGAAGTTAGTGATATCGGTCGATAATTTACTGCTAATCTGGAAGGTCCTTTCTTGTAAAATGGGGCTGACAATAGCTGTTTTCCATACAGCAGGAAGAGTAGCAGATTTCAAAGATATTTCAAATAACATTGCGAGTGGTATGGCAATTGTAGGAATCTGGCGTTCTTGATGTTTTTGAAGGTAGATTTTTGATGGCGTTCATAACTTTACTCTAAGAAAACTCAATAAAGTTCAATTGTGTATTGGATTCAACTTTCTTTTCAAACGGTGGGATAACATCATTGTCTACAGTAAAAACACTTGCAAATTGATTATTCAGAATAGTTCATTTGATTGAATTGTCATCAGTAAGGGATCCATCTGGACATTGAAGTGATGGAATTTTAGGATGTGAGTTCAATTTTTGATTTACAAATGAATAGAATTTTTTCACCGAATCAGCTTCAACAACCTCATTTTCAATTTGAAGATGAAATTCTTTGACCGCTAATGCATATATCTTGGCAGCGCTATTATAGCTCGACTTTAAAGATGGATTGTCTTTTGCCTAATCATCTATTATGTCTATGGTTCAAATAGAACTTTGGAAAGATTGACCACATAATAATGTTTCAGGTCATGAAAAAATATTCCCCAAATATTTTTGTGAGAAGGATTTATTTGTTACCCTAAAAATGAAAATAAATGAATTTATGAAAAATAAAATATTTTGCACTAGGTTAAAATATACCTCAACATTTACCTAAAAATTTTTCTCAATTTTAAAAAGGTATCCTATAATATTTGAACGTGTCCGTATACCACAGAATTTGTTCCGTGCCCGTATACCAAAAGTATGGAATTTATATCCCCCAGGATCGTCTCAGATTTTTTGAGACTTCTCTTATAAGTAATGTGGACTGCTTATTCAAATAATTACCAAAATATTGCGCTTTTCACGCCTTAGTTTCGAATTAATTTGAATTGTTAATTGATAAATATATCTGACGCTCGACGCTAGAGCGTCGCTCACTGAATATGGATATACGTGGCTATTGAACAAAGTGATCTGATTGGTTAGAATGTGATTTCTAAAACCAAATATCTAGCGTCGTTTCACAACGGCCTTCGACTCCACGTAGACGCTTTAAATTGACGTAGCATCTGCATATAGAGTGAGGTTAAACTAGTATATTTGTTTACAAAATAGTCTGAAAAAGAAAATAATTATCTAAGTTTCAATCTAAGTTATGGTTTACGCATGATCAATAAGCTCAATGACAAAAGAAAATAATATTAGCCATCAAACAAATGAAAATATTAAGTTAAATATATTGTACATAATGATTTATAGAGATTATAAAACTATGCGTCTTAATCCTGGTCTGAAATTTTGCTATCACCATACGCAATTTCTTTACGTGGGCAACACACTTATCTCAAATTATCGGGCAGAATATAAGAACCAGATATACGGGCATTGATGCTTACATATCATCTTTAATATAAAGAGAATTCATTATTTCATTTACTTTTTTCATTTATTTTGTCGAAATTGACAGGCAAAACAAAGGAGAGTCACATAATATGATCTCTCACTAAAATTACAAATGTATTTAATTTTCAAAGACCTGAAAGTTGGATTAGCGTGACAAAATCACTTTCAAAGCTGTATATGTGTATCCGGGGGGTAACTTAATAGGCGCTCTTCAGGGACGGGGAGGTGCCACTTTGGAAAAAGGTAAAGTATCCAAAAAGTTTCAAAAGTTCTGTTGATGCTACCAAAAAAGTTCCTGCATGTTGATTGATTTTAAGTAAATACACAAAAATGATGCAAAATGTTTTCAAAATCCTTGGATAAGGTCAAAAATAGGATACCCAAAAGCTCCAAAATTTGAAATCTCATACCCCAAATTTTTTTTCTCACCTGGAGTATGAACCCAGAAAAAATGGCTATAGCCGTCACATGGGAGTTACCCCCCGGATATATATGGCTACATTATAGAATGAGAGTCGAAAATGATTAGTCAAGTTTCACACCATAAGGTGATCATCAGGCGATATATTTCAACTATTTGAAATATATCCCCTGATGATAACTTCACGGTGTGAACGGCTTACTTAAAGCAGCGTAAGGTAATTCTAGCATGTTTCATTTTTGACTCTCATTCTATAAATGCTCTCTGATTATTTTCATTGAGCACTATACCAATAACTGGTGTGGAAAAATCCCACTATTATTATTATTATATCATTATGGTTACCCTTTAACCGGTTAAAAAGATTTAACACTGAATAAACGGATCGGGTAAGCATTCGAGAAAAAGTGAAGCCTTCGGGTGAACATATTCGTATTTCGTTGGTACAAATGTTGTATAAATTTTGCAAGAAAATTTTGCTTAATTCAAGCTGTATATACTAATTGTTTTGAGAAAATAAATGATTGCTTATGTAACTATGTTCAATTTTGCAGCGATTTGAAATAGCAAAGAATAGTTTTCGCAACGATATGTACTCGTCATAATTTTTATTCGTTTGAGCTTATTTTTGTGTAGCTCTAGGTTCTATATATCTTGAAAATTTATTGGATAACATTTCATTTCATTTAGAATTATCACAATATTCTTCCATTTTCAAAGATCAGTTACTAAAAATGAACCTATTCGGAATTTTATGGATTACGGCTGAATCTAAATATGAAAATTGAGAACTATCGAGCACATAAATATAAGGGCTATAATATATATATATGTACTTTCATTGTTTACTATTCTTCAAATTCCTACCAAATTAGGACAATTTATAGTCTGCGGTTCACATTTCGAAAATTTTAAATGTCTGTTTAGCTTATTATAGAATCTGATAAAAAAATTTTTTTGTTAATTTGTTTACGGTCATATATGCTTTTCTCTTTTAATTTGATTGAAGACGTTTTGAATAAAAAGTTGTTTGTGAAGTAAAATTTACATAAAACGAACAATTGGTTATTGATAATAATAATTCGTAATAGTTTGTAAATAAATTCTTATAAAATTTCAAACCATTTCACATCATTCCAAAAATGATTGAATTCTAAAGCTTCAAAAGACCCCTCAAAGAATTAACATTGATGGTAAAAAATTCATGCCAGAAATATTCAATCGTGAAACTCAGATAATTCATCAGAAATTGCGGCTATTATATTAAAAGGGAACTACGTCATACGAAGACTCTTTTATCTAGTTTCGTGTAAACACTAATATAGGTCGATCATAATCTCTGTATATAAATGAAAATGTCTCTACAATAAAATCATTCGTTCTTTCATTAACTAATAAAAGTTAATAAGTTCGAAATTTTTAAATAATTCAACTTCATATCATTATATAACGTCACGTCATCTAGCTTTGGTGGTCTCAAAAAGTCAAGGTGTGTTTAAAATTCAAAGGAATTCTTTGTACTGTAAATTTCTACTATTCCTTAAGTACTTTATTATAATTCAACCGGCTCAATTTATTGTTAAATTCTTTGATCTGATTGAAAAGGAGAAAAGCAGAAACATCAAATCGTCTTCGTCGTTGTCAGCAGCTGTCAGTGGAAACAAACAATTTCTGATATATTATATACTGAAGAAATATTATATTAACCATGTCGATCTATGAACATCGTAATAAATTGGACTTTGAAGAGAAGAAAATCATCACTGCTGGTCAAAAGTCTTCAAAGAAAGGTGGATATAAACCTTCTTTAAAAGCTGTAAAACAATATTTTAGTTTTTCATCATCAAAAACACGTACGAAATCTCCTACAAAATCAATAGCAACGAGAAAATATTCAAGA
The DNA here is from genome assembly GCA_916610825.1 of Haliclystus octoradiatus. Taxonomy (NCBI): domain Eukaryota; kingdom Metazoa; phylum Cnidaria; class Staurozoa; order Stauromedusae; family Haliclystidae; genus Haliclystus; species Haliclystus octoradiatus. Next base: position 17,773,856 of record OU744453.1, on the reverse strand, counting down.
TCTCTAGCAGATGAAGATAATATACCTTTGAAAGCATTAAATGTAAATATAGAAGATGTATATCATGTTATGGAAGCTGGTTTAAGAGAAAGATCATGTTCTACTACAAGTACTTGGGAAAATGAGGTTCAAGAACTTGTCAATTCGAACATTCTTCAAAAACGACGCATGGCTGTTTGTGAAGAAGACGTACAAACTCGGGATGATTTAGTTTTATTACTGAACGTTTATATGCGACAATCGATGTTACTTGAATATAAATATATTTAATTAAGGTTGATAGAAATTTACATATATATTAATATAGCATGTAGTTCTCGGCATTGCGCACACTGATGGCCACTATTATGTATGACCAAAATTCTACCCGAACTCAAAACATTATATTATCTTATATTTCAAAAATGTATAGATCATAATTAATTGATTTGATGTGTCATTATAAATGACATTTTTTTAACTTGTACTAAATATATTATTATCGTTATATATTAACAGTTGGTAAAATTTAATATGCACGTATAAAAAACATTTATAAAATATTCAACAGAAGCTTAATACCATCATATGTATATATATTTAAATTGGATGCACCACACAATATAATATATCTTTATGTAAATAATAAGATATAGAATATATATATATATAAAAGAAAAGTATGTATAGATATATACAACAAACACAAAATTATATTCAAATGTCTTTTTTTAGCTTTATCGCAAAATGGAAGACAATATATATAGTAGATATCGTATCCATCTTCAAATCTTTTTATTTCCTTGCTTTGAAACTAATTGAGGTTATCATTCTTCTCCAAGCTTTTCAGCTAAATTTTAAATCAATAAATATTATCTTGTGCATCAATTTGTGGGTTAAAAACTCTAAGCATATTCATTTTAATAATAATATTCTTGGTTATGTATGAAATAAAAATGTGTATACAGTTTATACTCGTTATTATTGAAGATAAACAGTCAACCCAGGCCACTATTTTTGATTTTAGAAATTGACATTTTATTTCCTAATTGTTTCTAATAATTATAATTGATCAAAACTTAACCTTTTCTGAAATACGTTGGTTTACATGTCATTTTTGCAGTCTCTATTCTAAATATTTACCAGTTATGGTAGTTTAAAATGGCTCTCGTTTTAAAATCAGACTCGTTTAGGGCAGTTTAGGAATATTCAAATTTGTAATAGATGCTCAAAAGCTCTAAAAGAGTTATGAAGAAATGTTTGCAAAATAATATATCTACATAATAGTGCCTTGTACTTTTTGATTTCTAGACTCGGGTAAAATTCCCACGATTACAACAAATAACAGCAATTTTCTACTTTCTTCAAGTCAATCATCCCCAATTATCAATCGTTAATAAGCTTGCTGTGTCTGTATAGTAACCACTAACAACAACCAACAATTTATATCCATGACAACAAATCGAGTTTTATCTCATCGTTTGTTTTAAAATTCAATTAGCTTTTTGATTGGGAAATTTCGACAAGTTATGTGGCCCATAAATTTTTTGTTAAATAAACAATAATTTTGTTTAATTGAGATTATCCAATCAAATTTCAACGTGGTTCATTTGGAATAAATTCTATCAAACTTGATTGCATCATTTATATAATACAGACAATTAAATTCTAAACATCATAGAATCTGTACTGCTTATAAGGGCCACACATAAGGTCGTGGCTAGATCAGGGGTAACTCAAGGACATTTTTATGAATTTTTATTGCTTCTTTTAATTCTATTAAATTCCTTTTTTCAGTCGATTTTCAAAATTCTTTTATCATATCGTACCTTAATATATTTACTACAAATCTGTCTTGTCTAAAATAAAAAAAAATGAAAAAATTCTTGCAACAAATGTTAATCAGCCAAAAAGTTTTATCACGAAGCTTAGTTTAAAAGTTGAGTAACTTTTTATTTTTCAATTATACATGGTAGATTTTTGATAAATATACAAAGGTATCAAATGCAAAAAGAATTTTAAAAATCGGTTGAAAACCAAATTTAATACAAATAAAAGAATCCATAAAAAATCATAAAATGTCCTTGAGTTACCCCTGATCTAGCCACGACCCACACATAACTATAGCTTGGACCATTATAGTCAATAGAATATAGTGTTTTTCTATTGACTACGCTTAGAAGAATAGACGTTTTGATTTGATTGGAAAATAAATGTCTGAGAGGGCTACAATATGTTGAGCTATAGCTTGTAACCAATTTGATTAAAAATATTTTTTAATAATGAATCTAATTGAATTACACAGCAAGACTCAATTAGGTCCCTAAAGTATTTTAAGTAACTTATAATATGTAATCTATTGTTACCTTTTAGTATATATATTTGTAAAAAAAAAGTTGTACATAGCCGAAATGTTGTACAAAATAATAATAAAATTTCAAAAGTTGTTTTTTATTGAAAGTAATAAGTAAACGACTTCTTATTATACGATTATTTTTTCAATTTATAAATTTCTGTATGAAATAATCCAAGCTTCTCCCGATCAATGATCTGTTCTCGTTTGATACTAACAAATATAATATGCGAGGTAACTCAAAAAAAAACTTAAGAACTTCTTACCCGAAGAAGTAATTTAACTTAAAATTAGTATAAGCTCTATAAAATCAATAATATACGATTAGATCTTACAAAATTATGTAATTTAGCTTCATTATAGGCTCTAAATAAGTAGAAATATGTAGTTTCTCCTTACTTTTCCTGTCAAAAATGTATTATTTATAACAAATATATCATTCATTCTCCTGTTTATAATAAGTAATATATAACTATATTAAATAATGCAGTTAACCCTGTTCTCAAAATTTCAAATCTAATTTAAAATTTTAAAGATTGAAATTAAGTTAATGATATTATTTTTTATAGAAATTTTTATTTTTCAATAACACATACAAGTAAAATAAATACTTAATCAGTATAGCCTATAAATATATATAGTAATAATATTAATAATAATAATAAATATTATCCAATAGCAGTAAAACAGTGCTCAATGTCTGTTGACAGAGCTGTAAATATAAATAGAGGAGTCAAAGACTACACATTTTGTTACTGTAACTTGAAGTTTCACGCTTTATTGCGATCATCAGACAGTTAAAACTAGATAATCCGTTGTAACTGTCTGATGATCGCAATAAAGCGTGAAACTTCAAGTTACAGTAACAAAATGTGTAGTCTTTGACTCCTCTATTTATAATAATAATGTTAGAAATATTAAAACTTAATATTGGCAATTGGACAGTGCTCAATGCTAGTGAATAGCAAAGCGTAAATAATAATAATGAAAAGGTCAAGAAAGACACATTTTTGATTGTAACTCCAATTTTCACGTTATTACACGATCATCAGACAACAAATACTTTTTTCTTAAATACTTTTTTTTAATACTTAAATATAAATACTTGTATTTATTGTCTGATGATCGTTTAATAACGTGAAACTTGGAGTTACAACCAAAGAATGTGTCTTTCTTGACCTTCTCATTATTGTTATTAATTAATTCCTATGGATCTTGGCTATACTGAATCTCTACTGAATTGCTATTGAAAACATACTGGAATGGGATTGAATACTGAAACCATACTGATGTTCACCGCAGATACTTGAATCTAGATACTTCTCATTCTACTGAAAAACTACTGAAACGCAGGTCAAAACTCGAAAGCTACTGATCATCAATCAAATGGCCAATTCAGTAAGCCTATTCAGTAAGTTTTCAATATTCTTTCAATAGGTTTACTATACCAAGAAGTAACGCCCATTTTCAGGCATTTCAATTACATAACGTTTTTACCACAATTTTCCATCCACGGAAATAATAGAAAATACAATATAATTAATTACATGTTTCCAGATAAATTCAAGACAGAAATCTTCTTCAATATTGTGTCTAGTTTCAAGCTGATTGAATGAATTGGAGCATCAATATATATATTTGTATTTATAAGCATCTATCTTAAAAATATATGAAATCCAGGAAAATGATATATTGTAATTTCAAATGTCTATTTCTTGGGAAAATATTTATAGTAACACGTACCAAAAAATAAATCAATGAGCAATGACGTCATGTGGATAATGTAGACTAACGTACGTTTGCATGGAATATTGACTCCAAGAAAGCCTGCGATTGATAAGGAGAGTGTTTATATACAATAAATAACCAGCTATATAGCCCCGGGGTGTAACTTCCGTACTTTTGGCATACGGGGACGTTCAAATATTAAAGGGCACCTTTTTCAAAATCCTTAAAAAATAATTGGGGTATGCTATTGCGCTTCAATGGGGTCGTTCAAATGGAACTTTGGCAGAATGACCATAAAAAAATTTCACATGATGAAAAAGATACCCCAAATATATTTTTATAAGTGGCAGATTCAGCCAAAAGAAAGGGAAAAAAATTGCATAGGCAAAATTAGTTTTGAACCATGAAAACTTGCAAAGGCGTCAAAAGGATACCTCAAAAAAAATTATCACTGAGCAAGTTACCCCCCCCCCCCCCCCGGGTTATATAGACTATGAGACTATCGATAATGATTTTGGGAAATTTAATTCCACCCAATGTATTATGCTTATAGAGCATATAATTTACCCACGTTGAATAAAGCCATGCTCATAACCATTTTGATTCAACCTTTTGCTGAGGGGATAATACGTTGGCAAAGTATAAATTAAATTTGTCGTACCAGAATAAAGTTCTGCAATGAAGAAATAGAAATAGAACGCATGTATGTTCAATTTTATGACCATTTTTGGCTTATTGCTTAGTTTTTATTCATTTTCGAACACTGTAAATTATATATTACTAAAATGTTACTGAAATTTGCAAATGTAGCAATAACATATTCATTTTCTTAGAAAAAAACTGATACCCGGTCATCAAATTCTACAAAATTAGGGGAAGACGTTGACAAAAGGAGGTATCCCGTTCTTGCTGTTGAGACGTGCCTTACCGGTATCCAAACTCTGGGTACAGTAACAGCTGGAGTGCCTGAATATTCCATGAATTATTTGTTATGGTATGGCATGCTATGATCTTTGAGTATCAATTTTAATTAATCAGAAAAGTTTGTACGATCAGTTATCAATTCATGCAGTTTTCTAAATCAGAGCCCTGGAGTCTCTTCTCCAAGTGATACAAATTGAAAATCAAGCAGCAGACCCAGAATGGAGATAAGATTTCAAAGTACAGATGTTTTTCCATGGGTTTTAATGTGTGTTATTTTTTTCTTTGTTGAATCCTATGCTTAAAATGGATCTACGTAGATTACCCGTATATTGTTGAGTGTACGCCCCTCGAAAATCAGAGTCACAAAATATCTAGCCCGTCTTTTGTGAGCAGTTGACGTATATCCTACCATCTGCGTCTATAAATGGGACTCTAATAGGCCAAAAATATATTTATTCAATCCGCGAACAGACATTGTATTCCAATTGTTATTTTTTTGTTTTGGAAATAAATATTTATAGTTTTGTAGACCAATATACTGGCACACCAAATATCAATGATGGATTCAAAAATATATTTACAAACCTATTAGTAGAAGCTTTGTTTCCAGAAACATTTTTAATTTATCAATTTGAAGGATTTATTTGTGTATATTTAACGAAATATAAGCAGGGTAATTTGATTTGATTCATATATAATTTAAACAAATTTTCAATTAATTAATGAATTTTATAGACTTCCAATTTATACAAAAATATGACAACCTTCGATGCATCGGACCATCGAACAATGGAATATTCCGGAGCAATGTAATTGACGTCATATACAGTTTCCAAAATGATTTGTTTTGGAAACAAAACTATAATTAAATATATCTTATGATAGAAATTGATTGAGTTTCATTGTATCTTGTTTATTGATATATGCAGTATTGTATTCTCCTGTTAAATTTAAATTCCAAGGTTAACCTACTTCGAAAATCCTTAAATCAACATAACTCAATAGACTTTTACTGGAGCATAGCTTTCTAACGAATATATCCATTGAAACTAATTAATTATAACAATTCTACCAGTAACTCATTGGATTAACTAAAAGCTGTTGAAATTACGTTTGTACAACAGTTAAATAATCTGTTGGGTTCATTTAAATACTGAGCTAATTTGTATTTGTTCTTCAGCTAGCTAGAATGTACAGCTTTGATACAACCGTGATTTGCGTGCTCTTTGTGTAGCAAATAGGTCAGCCGTAAGAGGGACGGAAAATTCTTATAATGTGACTGTCTATACTACTACTAATAATAATAGCTATTTGATATCTCTACATTTAGGAGACTTAGAAGGTCAATTACTACATCTTTTGAAATATAACTTTTTTTGAACCTCGATAACATAGTCCAAGTACAGAGAACAATCGATTTGGCCAGAGGAAAGGATGGTAAATTTCATTATTTTACATCATGATTGGACACTGCCCAAGCTCTATTTGAACAATTCCACAAAGCACAATGGTAGTTACCCCTCACACCCGGAGGTGTCGTACATTCCGACGTTAGTAATGTAGAAGGTGTCGCCCTACCGAAGGCACCTGTATCACTCCTCTATTTCTAGATGAGTGGCTTTTTTCGTTAAGACCAATGATTTTAAACGCTCTTTGTCGATCTCAGCCGCGACACTGCAGATCAATTTCAACAGATTTCATGGCAGATAAGTCTTGATTGTCAATGCGCAACAATGCGCCGCAGCTACTCATAATGCAATTCCCTCTGGACCATTCTATCCACCATCCTCAGATGGTACTTATTTGATGTTTCAGATTAAGTCAAGGCTGAGTTGAGTTTCGGGGGATTTGAACCACAGCCGATCAGATATGATCCGATCTGAAGTTCAGTTGCTCTGCCATCTGAGCTAATCCTCCTTAATAGAGGGGGACTACTGTAGATGGCCATTTTGGAGCTCGTGCAAAGCTGCATGTGCGACCTCCATATCCTATATACGTAAACTCTTACAAATTATTTGATTCAATTAATCCATAATTAAATGCTGTGATATTATATCTAGTTTTGTTAATACATATATTTTTTCTCGTATTGTTTGACTATATTTTTGGAAACAAAGCATTTATTTATATAGTAACGTAAATCAAAAATATCAATGATGTCATATAGAATATAGAATAGAATAGAATATATTTGTCAATTGAGTTAGATGCCGGGATATAAGTTGCTAGGCGAATAATGGAAAGTACAACTTCCACTTATATAGAGCCTTCCTATGATTTATGCATGATTAATTAAGAAAATGAAAATTGAATATATTGATTTATTGTTCAACGTTCTCTGTACTAAAATAGCTCTGTGAACCAGAATATCATTGTCGTCACTAATTATAGACTTACGTAGGCTATTTATGGATGCATAAACCAATAACTAAGTTTGTAGAGGTAACCTACGTAGACTATTTATCCGGGAGGGATGAATTATTCTATAACAAGATATTTAGAGGTGACCTCCCGGGGGTGACCTATAATATACGTAGGCTATCTACTCAGGATGCATAAACCAATAAATAAGTTTGTAGAGGTGATAGAGGTGACCTACGTAGACTATTTATCCAGGACGGATGCATAAACCAATAACTAAGTTTTAGAGGTACCCGCCTACGTAGGCTATTTGTCCGAGATGCATAAACCAATAACTAAGTTGTTTGGGGTGACCTACGTAGGCTAGCTTCGGAAAGCTTTCTCGATACTTACTTTTTCAGATCATGTGAGTGTAATAGTGATTGCCCATAATTGTGCCCACAGAGTTCTAGTACTTATACCTCCATTGATTAGAAACCAGATTCCAACTGGAATTAGAGAAAAGTTATATGGCTTGTGGATATTTAGATTCTATCACTGATCCATATAAAAGATTGAAAAGAGCGTTAAGAATCATGTCAAAATTTGAAACCTCGACTGTACATCTGACGGTTTGTGCTTACTCAAATAAAATAGCGACACGACTGTCACCGCTTACTCCTTATATTTTATGCAGCTAAAAAACATTATACCGCACCCTTCAAGAAAAATGTTTGAGTCAAATTTCGGGCAATTTTTATACAATTAATTGCAAAAGCCGTGCAAGTTTTGTGTTAAAATATACCGTAGTTCTAAAATATGCAAATCCACACCCTTTGTTTGGGAAAAATGCCCATTTCATTGAGTAAAGTAGACAAATACCCACGGTCAGAATCATTTTAGCGAGAGATCATATTATGTGATGACTCTCCTTTGTTTTGTCTGTCAATTTTGACAAAATAAATGAAATGAAATGTAGTTACGGTCGTTGCTTTGACATTTTGTCTAATTTGTAGGCTTTGTTGTTATTAAGTTTTTTATGGAATAAGCTACATCGAAGTAAAATTTTTACCAAGCATAATTTAGTTCCGTTTAGGAGTCGATAGATTTCTAGAAATGTACTCGATCGATATGCAAATTAAATCGCATCTATTTTCGAATTTTCGAATCCGTCCGCTGGCTGTCTTCAAAATTCGAATTTGTTCAAGTTTAAAATTCAATATTGGGAAAATTGTAATCAATTTACTCTGCAATAAGAAAGTTATTAAAACGTGATTCCTACATTGAAAATAAAAAATGAATTGGTCAAAAGATGAATGGAAGATCGACCTTCCTCAAGAGAAACTTAATAACATCAGTGAAATGGAAGAATATATCGATTCACTTGAAACAAATCGAAAGAATTTACTATTCAAAGTTGAAGCAATGCAAGCTGTTATCGATAAACAAAAATACAATGAAGAAATCTTGAAAAATAAAATAACTGAACATCAGAAAGACGAATATATACTAAGGAATGATTTAGTTATGAAATGTGAATCCTTGGAAAAACTTGAACCTCTAGTTAAAACATTAGAATACCAAATAGAATTGTTACAAACTCAATTGGAAAATGCAAAAGAGCAGAAAGATAAATGTGTAAATCAATGTAAAATATATGAAAGTAAATTTTCTGTAATGGATGACTGCCTAGAAAAGGTTAAAGAGGAATTGAAAACAAAGAATATATTTTTAAAAGAGCAACAACAGAACGCAGCTGAAGAGCTTGAAGGTATAATAATAATATTTTCATTATCTGAAGAAGTTTTTATTATTAACATGCTTCTGATCAGGCCAGGGAGGCAAGAGAAATGGCTCAAAATCAAACAAGTGTATCCATAATATTTCAACAATTTTGGATTCCCTGAAATGCCTTTCCTGATAAGATGTCAAGCACGGGGAGGATAGGATACACTTGTAATATTTTAAAATATTATATTCAATCTTATGTTATAAAGCTTTCTCGTATCGGTCATATTGGTGTGGCATAACAAATCATCCCAGGGTCACGGTCACGGTCGTTTCAAAATACACCACTGGGGTTATAAATCTTTTCTTCAATAATTCTCGAGGGACTCATTGGGAATCTGTGAAAATGCTCTTCTGCTATTTTATATAATCCAATGTTGTTATAATGTCATAACTTTACCAAATTAGTTTTGAAATTGCATTTTTTTATCTGTCTTTTCTGATGTTGAACAATCAACCCTATTAAACTTTTCAGAATAAATCACAAACATCAAAATGCAGAAGTGATTTTTCTATTTGTAAGAACGTTTCGGTTCCGTTAGCCATTTCCAAGTAAAAGTTAAAATAAATTATCTATTTCCTTATATGATGACATTTACAATTCAATAATGGCTAATGAATGTTTGCAAAGCGTATAATTGCTGCTAATAAAAATCCACTGCTTTAAACCAGAGCTTTGTAAATAAATGATCCAGGAAGAAGCTATATTCATTTGAAAATCATTGTTATAATTATACGTTTTAGCTGCTGAAAGTAAACTACAAAAGTCTCTGGAAGAAGTACAACTTCAGCTCGTTTCTGAAAACAAATTATTAGCTGATCAATTTGAAAAGACTGAGCTTACATTGAATGGTAAAGTCAATGAATTGCAAATTGAGAAATCACTAAGCGATTCTTTGAAGCATCATATTCAAGAGCTAGAAAAAACAATTGATGAATTAAGGAAAGTGAAAGATTTGGACAGTTACAATAATCCAGGAATTGCCAATTCAAGTTGGAATTTAGATGTTTTCAAACTTCGTAAGAAAGTCAATGAACTTGAAATCAAGAACAGTGAACTTATGAGATGTTTGGAGAATAACAAACGAAATGTTATGTCTTTGACTCAAACTTACGAGGATAAAATGTCACCAATGAAGGTATTGTTTAATCGATGAAATAAATGTAACACTGCGCTATATGTTGTCTTATAGTAGGCATTTTGGTTTTGTAAGAGGGAGGTCGCTGATCTAAGTGCATATTTACTATAAATATTAAATAAGTAATTGAGACACAAGCTATCGCTTGAGACTACTGGAGATGCTCGTATTATTCCACATTTTTAGAGGAGAAATTATTATTATTATTATTATTATTATTACTGATATTATTCAATAGATTTCATGGCAGATATGCCTTGATTGTCTATACGCAGATGTACCACTATCGCTGCTCTTCGTAATCCATTAATTATGGACCATTCCATCCACAATAAAAATGCATTTTAAAACTCGAGAGATTTTCGAATGCTGTTCTAGTAATTTGATTGGCTAACTCCCGTGTTTGGATCACGCAAGCCAAAAAAACTTGGACATCATGATAGATAAAAACAAAACACCAAAAATGTCTAAATAATTGTAAATACAAATTTGAATATCTTTAGCATCGTCCGATGATATATAACTATGTCAGAATATTATAATTAAACGCAATCTTCTTCTTCGCTTCATTTTGTTTGGTCATAGTGGCTATTCCAAAAAGCCCCAAAAAACCGGCAAAAGCTTGCAAAAACAGCAAAAGTGAGAAACGAGATAGATCAATATCATAGCATTCGAATGAATCGAAAGTGTTTCGAAAGTATAACTCTGGATCTGTGATTCGAAGAAAGGCAAAATATGACCAATGACGTGAAGATTTATAGAAGAAAATAGATCTAATCAGTGAAATCCTTTATGTTTACTTAGTTTAAAAAAAATAAAAATTTTACAAAGTTTTATTTCAAAAAAGGGTTACTGCACGACAGCCTTGTGTTTGGGTTCTCTGATACCAACACTTGGGATGTTGGGAGACACTCGAAAGCCGAAAAGCACTCGCCCTACGGGCTCTTGTTTTTCTGATGCTTTCTCGTGTCTCCTAACACCCCGCGTGTTGGTATCATAGAACCCAAACACGGCTGCCGTGCAGTAACCCTTTAGTAATTTTATATAGTACCTTTTATGCTTTGCTGTAAAGTTTTTTTTAACAAAATAGAACTATAACCAATTTTTGTTATCATTTTTCCCGTCATTTTTCCACGAACAGAATTTCTCCTTTTCATCTGAGTGACTGGTTGATTGGTTAGTATTTTGAACCGTGTATTTGGCTGAATGCCTTTCTTATACAAATGAAGTGTGTACCTACCAGAATTGCACCCCAAGACCATGCGGGCAAAGGTTCAATATTTGAATTAAAACCTTTGCACTTAAGACAAATAAACATTTTCTTGAACTGAACAAAGTTCTGATTGAAAAAACTGTCACATTTGCCACATAGCTAGTAAAGAGTTTCTAGTTTTGAGTACAAATTTTTCATCTTAAAATCTTAATATTTTGATCAATAATTTCTCAAATGAAGAAAATATAGTTAGGCGCACAGCTATGGTATCAGGAAAGGCATCCAGATACAACAGAATTAACCAGCCATCCAAATGAAAAAGAGATAATTCTGTTCGTGGAAAAATGGCAACAATTGTGCTGCATTTCTATCTTTTGTCAAAAAAAACTTTGCAACAAAGCATGTATATATACATACACCTAAACAAAAGTAAAAATGTAACTGTAAAAATAAAATATTAAACTGTTGCAAGTGACTTTTTGTTTGTACATATCAAATAATTATTAGAAAACGTCTACTTTTCTTCTGCATGTTGCTATTATTCATAAAAGTATGTTTTTTTTCTGTTTGTCCTTTTTATATAGATCAATCAAGGAAATCTGTTAAAACTTCCATCAACATTCGTCTCCCCTTCCCGCTGCAAAAGTGACCCAACAGTATATTCTAGTCCAAGAAATTCAGAAGCATCTTGTAAAAGATCTTTAAATGAAAAGAATGAAGTTGAACATAAATTGAAAGATTCAGATCTTTGCAACATCAATCATTATACTATTTATAGGGATTCTCCAGTTGGGACAGAGGAAGCTAGGCTTGGAAACAGTCAAACTAACAGCCAAATCACATCCATAAATTATAAGGAAAGTGAATTATATAATAACGACAGGAAAATGAATGCCAGAAACGTGAAAAACACATTCTTTAGTAATGTTTTCGATAACGAAAGCTGCTGCAGTGCTAAGAGCAACATTAATGATATCAACAACAAAAACAACAACAACAACAACAACAACAACAACAACAACAACAACAACAACAACAACAACATCAACAATAACAAAAACAACAGCAGCAGCAGCAGCAAAAGCACATCCACAGATTATTTTCAGTCTAGAAAGTCTTCGCAGGATGTTGCAGTTTCAACAACACAAATAAAAACAAGCTGTCAACAAACAGAGACAAACTGCATTAAAACTAATAACAAATTATCGCAAACTCAAATCCGGATGAAAGAACAAAATATTGAATGCAATCTAGCGATTTCTTCTTCAGATCTGAAGAATGTCCCAAAAGAGAATTGCAGAAATAAACAAGCTATCATTGAGAGGCTTCGAAAATGCCTTGAATGTATCAATGCAATAAAAACATCAATCCCAACTGAAAAAGTAGCAGGAAATGCCACTGTTAGCTACCAGAAGGAATTCAGCGATATTAGCGACTTGGAGCAGCTAGCTTGTATACTACTAAAAGGTTTAGAAGATGTTGATAAAGTCGTTAAATTGGAGAAAGTTCGTAAAATTGCATGTTTCCCAGAAAGAAATCTTCCAAAGAAATCATTGGAGCATACATCTGAGAAATGTGAATTTTCTTCGCCCGGAAAAGTGAAAGAACTGGCAGCTGGATGGGAGAAGAGTGGAATGATCAAATCAGCTGTGAAAGAGATTGTCAAAGAAAGACAACAAATTAATGTATCCGAAGTAAATAATAGTCAGCAAGCACAAGGAACTAGAGCTAACGATTTTCAACACAGTATCAAATGTTTATTATTGTGGCAACAGCTTTGCGAATCAAGAAATATTGTTACTGTTCACGATAAAGAAATCGCAGCATTAAAACATCAAATAAAACAGCTGAAGCTCGTTGAGCCTGATAATAGTCCGAGAGAAAGATGCAAATCTCCTGATTGTGGAGGAACTATTAATGCCGGAATGAGTATAAGGAGAGTTACACCAAATTGCTGTGCTCACGTTTTGGCAGTGAATCCCAAGGATGGAAATTCAATAACTGAAGATTTGAAAAGTTTGGAGGGGAACATTCTAGATAAGAATACCAAACTAGAAAATTGTTTAGAGAGGATTGAACTGAAGCAACTAAAACTCGAGAATATTATGGATTGTATGCCTCCAATGATTAAGACCGAAGTTGATGATCTATCGAAAAAGATCAAGCAGTTTATCGAAGAGGAATTTGGTTTCTTGAAAACAAGAGTAGAAAGAAGCTCATCGATGAATTCAAGACATTGTGGTGGAAGTCCATGCAAAGAAGAGGCCAAGACTATAAAGATATTTAAGAATGTAACTGTCCGATCTCCAATAAAACAAAAGAAAAGGAGAGTTTCTCGCTCTCCACATTCACAGAGAGGTTGCAGTCCTGGCCATGATGCTTTGAAGTATTTTGATGAACTTCAAGCTTCTTCTACGACAACACGAAATTCAATATACGCATTGTATACTCGTATTGATGAGCTTGAATCAGAGAGAAAGAGGTTGCATGACAATCATTTGAATTATAGCACAAAATTATCAACAAAAGACTGTGAAATTAATGAATTAGAGACAAAATTATCAGAAGCAAATCGTAAAGTAAATGAAAATGATTCAGGTTATAAAGCTGAACTTGAAAGTTTAAAATTTGAACAACTTGACATTTACAAAGAATTTAAAGATTTGTGCGAGACATTAAAATGTAAAGAGTTGGAAATTTTAAATAAAAATAAAATAATCAAAGAGTTGAAAACTACCATGGAACAAGATAAAGATAAATTAGCGAACCAACAACTTCAATTTGAGAAAACTAATAATGAAGCTACAATGCAATTGGATGGATGTCGGAATCAATTACGTCGTAAAAATACTGAAATTGATGAATTATTAGCAAAAATTAAATTATCAGAAAAATCCTTTCTAGGTTTACATTCAAAGTTAACATCAATTGATCAGATATTTATTGATTGTAAGCGTAAAAGTCTTTATTAAATATTAGATAGATTATTTTTGAGATGATTCATATTTAATTCTGTACTGATTATATATTGTATTATTATTGGTTAATGAAATTTGTTATTAAAAGAAAAAAAATTGTACTGAAAGTTATGGTAAACAAATGGTTGACTGATGCTAATGATGATATACATATAGCACATGATTATTGTGTGATAATTTTGATAACAAACATTGAATATTAAATAAAGAAATTGATACCATCAATCTGATTGGGTTAGAACCGACGAAATCAAATTATGATGTCAAAACAAAACCAGTGTGCACTTCATCTTCAATGTAAATGTATATGCAGATGACACCATTTTTTTATGTTTCGGTATATACTGTAACACAAATTCCATCATCTTTACGAAAGGAAATTGCTAAATTTGGCAACGTCAAAATTTGAAATAATATATATTCATATAGAATAATCGTTTGAAAAAATGCGCATTGAAATAGACGCCATGGGTCTTCTCCGTTTACCATGCATTATCGAAATGCCGCACATAGCAATTCAAAACAATAGATAAAATGCTTGGATGAACAAAATATTGACTTCTGTTGGCAGCCATTTTATACTCTTTATATGGGTTAGACGGATATTATATAGTATAGAAGATAATTATACGACATGGACCACACAATTTTGTGATTTGCAATTTAAAATGTTTATTAGATTATTTGATTTAATAAATATTATATTATTAATTGATGTTTGTTCAACACAAGATCTATTGCATAATCAACTTGATCCAGGTATATCAATTAATTATATATGAATATGTTTATCATTTTGTTTTATGATGGATATTAATAATTAGATTTTTTAATTGATCGAATACGATGTGAATATCGGATGAAAATATCCGTCTATATATTTTATTCAAACATTAGTAGCTGATTTTTGAAACAAATACATATTTAAAAAGAGTTTTAAGAATATTTTACGTTGTTCTGTATGCTCTGGTATAACGATTTGAAAACATGGAGTCCCGGCATGGAGAATACCTTTTAGAATTGAATACTGCTTATAGACAATCAAATTGCTCGTTTTCCTTATTGACCTTTTTGCCACGATGCATTACTACATAACCGTTAATTAAACGAGTAATATATAACCTTTAGTAAATATTAGATATACAGGTATACTCATCAGTTGATTATAAATGTTTCTTCTTCAAAGCTAGTTAGCTACTGAACTTGCTCTAATAAATGCAAATATATGGCAGCCAGACTAGTTTTATTCAAATTAATTTAAGGATATAAGACAAGAAAAATGTAACAGCGAAAGTATAGGATAAAGTGTAATTTCATGAAACTAACTCATTATTCACTTATAGAATTAAAGTGATATTTCTTTACAACTCCAATACATTATCATGCCAATCATAAATAAGTAAAATAGGTTTAAAAATAAGTGATATACGAATTCTTGCGACTCTGAGTCACACACCATATATAGGCAAGTATCAATTATCATGGCGCGAAACTCGGAGTAGCTAGAATTACGGTATGTCTCTTTTTTGACTTATTTTACTAATTATTATTAAATCTCTGGTAAATGAGCAATATTGTTATGCAAATGTGGACAACTTCCTATTATTATTGATCTATAACAATCATATGTATACACAGCACCCGGGGGGGGTAACTCCAGCTCTTCAGGGACGGGGGGGTGCCAGTTTGGAAAAAGGTGAAGTACCCAAAAAGTTCCAAAAATTCTGTTGGCGCTACCCAGAAGTTCCAGCAGGTTGATTGATATTAAGTAAATATACAAAAATAATGCAAAATATTTTCAAAAATTCTTGAAAAAGTCAAATATAGGATACCAAAAAGTTCCTAAATTTGTAATCTCATGCCCAAAAAGTTTTTCTCAGCTGGAATATGGACCCATAAAAAGTGGCACGTTCCCTTATAACCATCATATGGGAGTTACCTTCCGGGACACATCATCTTTAGGGGGACCTACATCCAGAGCATACATCCATTTGCTCTCGATGAGCAGATGAGAATATTGCTGTGCTACAGTATCATGCATATTGATAAATTATGAAACATCGCATAAATAGCAGAAATGTTTCCAAATTTATCTCGCCGGAGAGCTTCAAACATTAATAAGAATTCCAATGCATGGAATACTTCATATAAGATAATATAATATAATAAATGTCTAAAGCAATAAACAATAAATTATCAAATTGTAAGTTGCCTTGAGGACGAATGTCATATCAAATTGTTCGCAGACGACGCAAAAATCTTTTCTACAAGATCAGAGTCGAATCTAAATCTACAGAGATCATTAGATAAAGTTGTTACATGGGCGCAAACATTGCAAAAAAACGTCTAGCTTTTCACAAATGTTGCGTATTTTCCTTTGGAAATGTCAACGTTCAGCAACAGATTTAAGAAAAAGAACTGAGAACAGTAAATAGAATAAAAGACCTGGGAGTGTTATTCACTACCGACCTCAAGCCTTCAGCTCATTGCGCTATGATTACTGCAAAGGCCAAGTCTACGTCATTCCTAATAAGAAAATGTTTCTCCAGTAGAGATGCTGATGTTTTAATGAAAGCATACAGTGTGTACGTGAGACCACTTTTAGAATCAGTGTCTCCTGTATGGTCACTATATTTAATTAAAGATATTATTAGCATTGAAAAGGTTCAAAGAACATTTATCAGGCATGTATGCCACATCAAACACATTTACGGTCAAACATATCAAACTCGTTTGAAGTATCTTAATATTGATTCTTTGGAATTAAGGAGAATCAAAAGCGATCTGATAATGATGTTTAAACTTATTAATAATCTAGTAGATTTACATTTAGAAGAATTTTGTAAATTCAATAAAACTAAATATTCAATGCGAGGTAACTCCTTAAAGTTACAACTGGCAAATGTATCCGGTAGGCTAAATATCAGCAAATACCAATTTATCAATCGAGTAATTCCATGGTGGAACAGTTTACCAGAGAGTGTGGTAACCTCCAAATCATTAATTTCCTTCAAATCAAAATTGAACACTGTTGATCTAAATGCCTTATGCAAAGTTAATTAACAATCTATATGAACTACTAGTATAGTTAACACAATTAACACATTTTAATTTTATCCTTTCTTTATGTATTTAAAGGATATATGTAAGTGGAAGTTTTACTTTCCTATATAATCCGGTCAGTATTTTTGACAAATAAACAACAACAACAACATATGAGATGAACACATGTAAGTAAGAGTGCTCAAAGTTTGTCAAGACAGAGCATAATATAGAATTGACACAAAGATGAGGCAAAAGCGTTTTCCCGTAATTTTTCAGTAAACCATCTGATGATCGCGAAATAAACGCTTGAAACGGTGATAGGTAAACTTTATAATAGTGCAGGTGGTCAACAAAAATACCCTTGAAAGAAGGACAACTTCTGAAATCCCACAATCTTGAACATTTTATGACTCAAGTGTTATGTTCGCTTAATTTTTATCGTTGTCATTATTGTCTATCATAGATATATGTTTGGATTGGATAATTCCATTATGCCCTGTCTCATGTGATGGTGGACAAAGAGTACGTCAAAGAGCTTGTTTAAAAAGAGGTTGTCATTGCTTCGTTCCAGGATGTACACGTGTTGAACATATTACAGAAATGTGTAATACTCAGCCTTGTATTGTTGTTCAAAGTAAGTGTCATCAATATTGTAATGTAGTTTTACTCAATAATGTACCTCGGGATGGCAACAGAGGGGTATGGGGGGATGTTTGAATGTCGGAGAAAATTTGGTACCCTTCCAAGCAGTTATTCATCAATATTGTACAAAATGGGCAATTGAGATGGTATTGCACTACCTTACTTCAAAACCTTACGAGCTTCAAACAGAACAGAGGTATAAAGCGTCAAACATCATGGAGGCTGTAATGTAGTAGCTAGGGCATTGGGACTCGACACTCAGGGTCTTAGGATCAATCCCTCGTAAAAGCATTATTGGTTGTGAGGGTATGACTAACATGGAAATGGTATGATATGGCATGACAGACAGACAAGCGTAAGGAGCCCATATAATGTTTTATTCTTGCAAGATTGGTTGTTTTGAAGTGGAGGCCATTTTTTCGCACTTTTCGTTTTCAAATATGCTTATCCGTTTATCGAAAAAAAACTTTGCAAAATTATCAATGCACTTGGTAAAACAAGTTAAATTAAAAAATATTTGATTTTAATTGTTGATGTTTTGACTCATTTTCCCCTGAACTATACCCTCCACCATCAGACTTTAACATAATATTTTATCATGAAGTAGCGGGTGAAGTCCCGGGGTGAAGTAGTAAACTTATTAGTGCCATTCCCCTAAGAATAAACACGTGTCTATAATCTACTTATATTAATGGTATTGTCTGTTTGTAAATAAATTATTTCGAGTAACAGAAATTAATATGTAGTCCTTGATTCCACTATCTTATTATTATTTAACGCTCTGTAAAAATGACATTGAGCACTATTTATCTGCTACAAAATTGACTTAAATTGTATTATTACTCTGTAAATTTCCCGATAAATTTATTTAATGACACTAAAAATTTCAATCTCTGGAATCGGCTTTACTGTTTACAAAATTCTCAATTGTTTAGTTGAAATAGATGTAGCATTATTTTATAAGAAATCATATTCGAAAAATCCGTCTAGATCACACAATATGAAAATATTTCCATCATTGACACCAAAATGTGATTTCTCGAAATATTTCTCATTTTGCCGTTATAGGACAGTATCTGTCTGGAACAAACTACTAAATTGTCTCGATAACATAAAATATTTAAAAAGTTTTAAAAACCAGTTGAATAAAATTAACTTGAATAAATTTTGTAGTATTCATACTTCATCGATTCACTTATTGAATTGAAATTTTATATTAATTATTATAGAACAATATGTCAGCGTGTTAATCATTGTCATCATTCTAAGACTTCATAAGACTTCTCTTCCACAGGGGTTTCATAGAAAAGAACAACGTTAACTTTCAATACAAAATGAATAACTAAATAATGATAACAGCTATACAAATAGATGAGATTGATAGAATAACATTAACTTTTAACACTAAGTAACTAATTACATTTAACGTGTGGTTCTTATATCAATATAGAAGTAAAATAATTTTTCAACTATGTTGTTCTTTGAAAGTTAAAATTGATTTTGAACTACGAATAATAAAAGATAATTCATTCCATAATTTTGGAACTGCAACTGATAATATATTTTCATTTATGGAAGTCTACATCGCGGGGAATATAATGATTTGTTTTTCCCACTGCGGGTATCTCGGTCATGATAACTTTCAATTAATTGATGTGTACATCTCATGGAATGCAGGAGAGGAGGTTTTATTTACTAATTTGTATACATGTTGACAAATTCGATAGTGCATTCTGTCTTTCAAATTCATCCACCTTTGGATCATTAAGTAATCGTTGGCTTGGTGTCAGGAATGGTGCATGCATCATCATGCATCCATAATCATCATCATTGTAGCATATATAACACCTATATATGCCTGTATTAACCATTTGAATTGATAAATAAAAATATAGACATACATACAATATACAATCTAATACTTTATATACATTTTATTTTTATTTTCCAGCTGCAATTGCTTGTGAAGTTGGACAAGGATCGTCTGTAGCGGAATCTACATTGACGATTACATGTAATGCTAATGAGAAGATATTAATACTGTTTGCTGATTATGGTAGACCAGAAAATAGTGAAGAATGTGATTTTCATAGTTCAGTTGACGGTGATAGTCCATTATGTTCCTCAACAAATTCGGAAACAAAAGTCAAAGAGGCATGTGAAACACCATTGGTTTCTACATGCACTTTTCGTCCAACTAATTCCTTTTTTGGAGGTGATCCATGCGGAGGTCTTTATAAATATCTTGAAGTTAGATATGCATGTGTACCAAGATGAATGTAACTATTTGAAAAATAAATCTGATTAAATTAAAAAATTAATGGTAATTTGAAATTTGTAATATTATTAACTTTATTGCTTTGACTTTGTATTTACTGATCACATGATATTGTAATACGGTATACGATGTCTTTGTTTTGAGCATGTTATTTTATATGAAAAATCCCTCTATAATGAAATTTTTGAATTTTATTCATTGATGTGATCGGTCACGGAACATTGTTTTCTTAAAATGTAAACGTCAATGTCATTAAAATGTCAATGTCAAGACAATTTCTCCTACAAAACTTTGATCTGTATGCCGATATTCATCAAACCCAGAAAGGTTCTTTGAAGATAACAAAAAAAATAGATAAAATGAAAAGAGATCAATTAATTAACATAATCTGAAATACATATCCAAGGGTTATTAGGAAATTACAAGGATTGTAGCCCCCTAGACTCCGGATTTGATTCCCACTTTTGTCTAGCAAGATATTTACTCTAGTCCGGCTCCTGCTGAAATACCGACAAATCTGATATATTCTCTAAAAAACAACTTCATACTAAAAAAACATTAACATTTATCCCATTCTCCAATTTTCTGGTTTATGAATTGGTTAACTTGCGGTCCAACTTTGATATATTTTACATGCATTGAAATGGCATACATTTCCCGTCCTGAATAGCTACCCCCTGAATTGATGGAGCGACAGTTGGGATAAAAACAGAAAAACATCCAGTGACCTCAATAGTTTCTCTTGCAGGCTATGCAATACTAGGGTATTGTAAAGACTTGGCAAACTGACTACGGGCGAGTATATACATTGAAGAAGTCGGTTAATGTCAGATCATTGTATACCCTTTATGATTAAGTAGAATTCATACAAGCAAGAGCTTGATATTTTGCCAAGAGTTCCAGCGATTTTGTTTTGATGGTTGAATACTAAAGTTAATTATATATTTCATGAGGAAATCATGGCAAAATCTATACTATTCTCATACATCTATATATTAATAGTATTTATCTCGTTATGTCGAGCTCGTATTAGTTTAGATTTTTCTGCATTGGAAATATACAATGGACATCGTAAGTATGATTTTCATAATATATTAAATACATATGCATATATAACTATTAATGGTTTTTATAAATCAAATTTTTTATAGTATATAAACTGGAATTGAAACCATGATAAGGCAAAACCCTTTTTAATTACACGATTATTTTGCGACATCAGATGATCATCAAACCGTCTGATGATCGCAAAATAAACACGTGAAACCATGATAAGGCAAAACCCTTTTCCATTACTCGGAGTTTTACACGATTATTTTGCGACATCAGATGATCATCAAACCGTCTGATGATCGCAAAATAAACACGTGAAACCATGATAAGGCAAAACCCTTTTCCATTACTCGGAGTTTTACACGATTATTTTGCGACATCAGATGATCATCAAACCGTCTGATGATCGCAAAATAAACACGTGAAACCATGATAAGGCAAAACCCTTTTCCATTACTCGGAGTTTTACACGATTATTTTGCGACATCAGATGATCATCAAACCGTCTGATGATCGCAAAATAAACACGTGAAACCATGATAAGGCAAAACCCTTTTCCATTACTCGGAGTTTTACACGATTATTTTGCGACATCAGATGATCATCAAACCGTCTGATGATCGCAAAATAAACAATCCCTAGGGATTAAACTCCTAGTAACGGAAAATGCTTTTGCATCATCTTTGTTTCAATTCTATATTATGCTCTATGCTCTGGATATTTTTAATTGAACAGTGTATCAAAAGAACTAATGTGGAACAATCCCACTAATTATACCTATTTGTATATCATCTTGAGCTTTTTATAGTATGATGTTTAATTGAAGTAAGAGAAAAAATCTTATCAATGTCAATAAATTCATATTAGAAAAAAGTTATAAAGTTGCTAGCTGTCGAAATTTCTGACTTTGATCTAATTTTTATTATGGTTAATATTGCTAGTTTACTGTTTTCCACCAAGTTTACATTTTGACAGTGAGTCTGCGAGCAGGCTATAAGATGGCATGATATAAGAAATTATGATGAATTTAATGAATAAAAATTTAAATCCAGCAGAAAATGAGATAAATCTCATTTTCTCAACTTCTCAATTTTATTGATTAACAAATATCTCTGCAGTCTATGCTCTATAGTGTATTGTACACTGTAAATTAGTCAAACGCCGTTAGCCTGTGTGCATTACGTCAGAACTCCATTTCATACAGTGCAGCGACTCTCAGTTTCATGGAGCGGAACACGGGATAGAGGCTCTTGCCTAACTGTAAATACTGTACAGGCCATATTATATACAGGAGTCAAAGGTCACAAAAAGGTCATAATTGTCATATGAGTCATAGGTCATAGGACTTTTGAAAACCTTTGAGCCCTTTTATGCTGGTATCGTATATACACATAACAATTATATAGACAGGGTATGCATGTTAGTAATGAATAAATGTAACCAAGTTTGACTTTTTCAGTTCATATTGTTAGTAAATTTGAATTTATTACATAATATCTAATGAGTTAATGACAGTAAAAGCATTCGCAAAACAGTGCTGCGGCATCAGAAGTAGCCTGCTCGCAGACTCACTGTCAAAATGTAAAATTAGAATAGAATATATGTGTAGAATAGAATAGAATATTTATACAAAATATCAGTATCTTGAACAATATCTACCAAGTTTACATTTTGACAATGAGTCTGTCGTGAAGATGTATATAAGTTCTTTAGGCCGTATTTTAATTCTGATCAACTTTGAACAATAATTATTCATTTTCTTATAATCGTGCATAAAGTATTTCTAGATATTCTATGGTGTACTTTCAATTCTTTACCTGTCAATTTTACACCATTTACTTGTTGAAAAAAATATTCTATTCTATGCTATATAACAAAGACTCTGAACAAGATATATTACAACTCAAATTTGCGTTTTCAAAAGTTTTAAAAAGCTCATATATTATCTTACCTTTGCGTAAATATTCCAACTAAACTGTATAACTAACGTCTTCAAACATTGAATCATTCAAATCTAAAACAGTTTCTCCCACTGATATCACGCTTAATTCTTATTCTTGTAATGCTTCATACGAGTTGAAATTCAATTAGCTGAGGGAGACCTTTCAGCCATATTGGTGTTCCTTAAAAATACTCTCCAGGGTCACGGCGATCTTTTCAAGGTACACCACTATGGTTAAGAATCTTCCCTTTTCATAAATCTTGAGGGATTCTTTATTGGAGACCTGTTGTTTCAAGAAAATATATACTTGGTACTTATTAAATATACTTGTTTAACCATTCAATTATTCTGGAAAATAATTTTAAGGATTTTGCTGTGTGTGAAAAAGCTTTATTAGATGAACAATACATTGGAATATAACTGAAGTCTCACAAACAAACGAGCAACACTACATTGCATTCCGTTGTAAACATCACATATTATCATAAACTACAGAAACTAGATAATTGCGATATCGGGGCATTCGATATATCCGCAAATTCTGATGTGTATCGAACAGCACAAAATCGAGATTTTCATATACATTTCAGCATTGTGTACGGCTTGGAGTCTGTGGAGTGGTTGTTCAGCACGATGTAATGGTGGGGAAAGAAAACGTGATAGATTATGTTTAGAAGGCCATTGCTATTGTTTTACTAGCGAATGTTGTTGGAACCAATTAATATATGAACCATGTAATACACACGCATGTATAGATGAAGAAAGAATTGGTAAGTTGACTTCGCTGTTGCTTGATACAGAACTGTTTGCCGAGTTGATTTTTCATTAATCCAATTAATCCAGTGAGAAACCGGGTAAAGCTCAAGCTTTGTTTGCTAGGGTGATTACTGGCAAGTAGATTAGCATATGTAAGCGTGAGTGCGTTTTATTATCGGGTGCACTTCCTAGTACTATCAAATAGTGCTTCTGATGGGGATTGAACCGAAGGCCTTGCCGGGCAAAGGTTCAAAGTCATAACCATTAACCTAAGGCTGCAGTACAAGGAAATGTGTTTTGCCTTTATTGATCTGTAGAAAAAACGGATGCTCGTTTCCACGCGGCGCATCAGTTGTTTTATGGTTTATTATGGTTTTAGGCCCTCACTGAATTAAGTGCCGCGTGGAAATGATGGTCGTGATGGACCGAGGCTAGAGGGCTGTCTACAGTAACTGTCGAGGAACTATTATCCGTAGGAAAATTCAAATACTTCATGAAAATTGATGATTATTCATGAAAAATTACCGTGAAAAAATTACAAAAAAACCTATATCATCTGCACTTGGAAAGGCCACACAATGTTTGTCGGCTTGTTTACGTGGTATAGCAAATATGCCTCCTTCGGATCAGGGACTAACATACTAAGACAGGCTGGATAAAACTCATTATCCATATATATAGTATACTAATAATCACACACCTGCATCATCAACATCAAACCAGCAATGTGATCAAGGGCCTTCCGTTGGCGTAGTACGTCACTACATCTCTTAATAGGGACACATCCGCTTGTGAGCCAACTCCGGGGAATATCAACCCTCATTTACGATGAATTATAACTATAATTATATCTCAACCTCGAAACAAACGATTTGCTAAGTAGCCAAACATTAACAGTTAAAAGCGACATTGTATCGGGTGATTTTTTCATTTTTCACTATCGTTATGGTTATGACTAAATGCTATTTTTATTTTATTTTTCTACATAGTTCGAAACATTTGTGAAGGTTTTACTGAGGAAATAACATGTCCTTTAAATCGTGTATTGCGTATTCACACTGCGATATATGGTCGAGCTTTAAATGCTAATGATATATGTCCAGATACAAGCATAATTATAAATGATCTTCCTTGTGGTGTGGCAAACAATGAAGCGGCTCTCGCATTCGCAGAAGTGTCTCAATTATGTGATACCAATAACGAATGCAGCCTGGAGGCATCAAATACGATTTTTAGTGACCCTTGTGTTGGCACGTATAAATATTTAGCAATAACATATAGTTGTGTTACTATATAACTGGAATATATCTAACCTAAATTTAAATAAATTATGTTTTGTTATTATTATAATAAAATTATTATCGTTGTCGTTAGAGATGTGTGTCTTTATTCTTTGCAGGACAGGAAATACCATCTTAAAATAAACAGGTTGCATATTATGCATATACAATAAAGGCAATGCAAATTATGCTTTTATATGAATAAGATTTTAAGAATAAATTAGTTATTGTTAATTAATGCTAACAAATTAATAATTACGATAAGTTAGAGAATTATTATTACGGGAATGTATATATACATTTATAAAATTGAACTAATGTGTTCACTGTCAAGATGTGACTTGAACGAGGATAATGTTGTTACAGATATAATTTGTTCCAAATAGGAATGGTTCGATATAAAAACGAGTATTTTTAATGTATTTCCTGTGACAGGTTTGCCCGGGAGTAACTCCCATACTGCTGCTATACGGGGACGTGTCACTTTTTTTGGATCCACATTCCAGCTAAGAAATATACTTTTTGGGTGGGAAATTTTAGAATATTAAACATTTTGGGACCCATTTCCATTTTCTAGAGAATTTGGGAAAAAAACAGAATTTGAAGGCTGAAAACTGAAAACTGGATTTGAATATTCCCTCATATTGAAAATGGAACATTCCAGCATAGAGCCTTTTTGGGTAGCATTTTCAAAATAAATTGTATAGCTTTTAAAGGGTTTTTGGGACTTTTCGGGTACTTCACATTTTTCCCAAGTGGCAACCCCCCATTAATGCTGCACTTGGAGTTACACCCCCGGGAAGGTTTGATATGTAACCACATTGTGGCCACGTGTTACAGTCGAGAGCGAGGTTAAATTTGTTGGCATTGGAATGTCAACAAGATTAGATAGAGCTTTTTCACTAGTACACCAATGAGTCCCCTGAGAATTATTTGCAGAAAAGAGTGATGACCATAGTGGTGTATTTTGAAAAGATGGTGACCCCAATATATATTTCAATCTATTTTTATGGAACACCAACATGGCTTATATGAAAAAGCCCTATTATGATAAATGTTATACAGCATATGCTTGAAATCTTTTGCCGTAACTTAATTCATGATAATATTATTTCGTTTTGTAAATATTTGAAATAGATTACAGTACCCAGGTTCGTTCCGGTGAAATTTTTGGTAATAGCATCCTATCAAATTCAGAAATCTGTGTTACCGTGATCAATGAAGTAAAAAAACTTGAGCAATTTCTTGCATTCTAAAACTGAAAAGAATGCAGGTCCATCCTAATGTTAACAGTAGCATCAAGAACTTTATCTGTTCACGAGTCATTTCATGGTGGAACGACCTAACAAGCGAAATTGTAATTGCCCCAACGTTTGCAACCTTGAAATCAAGATTACATGCAATTGCTTTATCAAAGCATTGTAAATGTTAATAGGGCTCTTTCACCGACTTATAAATAGATTCGCGCAAAGCCTTATGGGATAGCACAACGTACAACACTTCGATACCATTTCTGAGTTTGCTGCGTTTTGACCGCGTTCGTTGATGTTTATTGCCCAAGTTAAAAACTAATTTACTCGATATGCAATCCACAGAACGTGATAAACCAAAAACGAAAGGTACCACGAAGCATTACTGTTGGGGTACCTGTAAATCAGATTCCTGAAATCCGGAGAAATAAGCCGTATGAACGTTTTGTATTCGCTTCCCAAATCTTGGCAAAAAGTGTGAATTGGTAGAAAACAACAAAACAATAACAACAACTAAATCTAAAAATGTATACCAGTTTTACTAGAAATAAAATAAGGACTTGTAGCAAGTAATACACATGAACACACATATTCAAAACTACCAAGAAGACACGTAGAATTTCCTTTCAATTATTTTATAAATAGTATTTTAACTACAAATGAGTATTAGCAACATATCATTCGGTCGGCTTATATTCGATATTCTCGTCGTTATCAAATGACAACTTTTAAACATAATACATTTCAATTAATAATGATGAAATATATAACCAGTAAATACAGTCGATAATCTCTTAATAAATAGTTATATATTGTAAATCAATTATAAACAGACCCAAGTAAATAGCAATCATCGTAACCACATAATAATCTGAAATACACCATAGTGACATCTTGAGGCTACATAGTTGATCTCTCCTGAAAATTGATAATTTGAAACACTAAATAACACTAACTGAGAATAATAGCCTACACATGAAAATAGCCCCGGAATGTCCTAATGGGGATGGCAAGAGTGGATAAACACTGATGATAAATAGGATAGGTAGCCTACGTTACTACGTAGTTCTGATTTAGCCTAAACAACATCTGCGTATTTGCAATACAAGAGGATGAGCACCGATCCACTTGCCTTAATTAAAACAATATTCACTTTTAACGAAAATTCTTTTTCCATGGAATTTATGTTAAACATAAGCCCTCAAAAGTAATTTGCTAGTTCGATATAACAATATCATAAATGTTTCAACAAAACGACGTCCTACATAATGTATGCTGTAGTCCTACCTTTCTTCAAGGGTTTGGCTGGTAACATGTAGTATATGGATCCTCACACACATCTTCTTCTTCTTCACTGTTGTTATATTGATAAAACGATGACTCCACAATGTAATGATAAATATGACCATAATTAAAGCAAGAATAGCAAGAAGCCAAGTCTCTTGACAGAAATTCACGCCAGTCTGTTGTTGGTATTTGCAACAGACCAACACTAAAACTATCACAAGATAATGCTGAAGTTGAAAGGGAAAAATATTTAAAGCCATACTAAATATCCACTATCAATCTTTGGGTCAACTGCTTTTGCAACAGATAAACATGCCTTCGACCCTTCGACACAACAGAAAAGATTTCAATCAAGTTGTTTTCACCATGACATTTTTGAAGCCAACGTTTTACTTGAACAAATCAACAATTTGAAGGAATATGAGGTAAAACAGCACCAGGTACCTTTACTCCATCTAGAACAATCATAGGATGGTCAAGATCCATAGTGAATCTGATAGCAGCAAGTAAAACAGCTAAAATAAATGATGTTGTGAGATAAAATTCAGCCGCGGCTCAACAAATTCGACAACGCAATAAAATGCAATGTACGTTGAGGTATCCCACAATGCTTTTCGCGAAAAATGTGTGACGTAGGCGTGAAAGAGCCCTATTTTCCATTGCCTTTAAGTTCAATACTTATAACTATGTGTTTTAAACTTAGTAATATGTATTTTACGGCTATATGTAAGTGAAGGCTAACACCTTCCTCTATCTACCAGTTAATATTGATCTTTACCGACAAAAATATATCGTATCATATCATATCATATCATATCATATACACTTATTTTATAAGATCATATATGGACTAGTTGAGCTGCAGTTGCCTGACGATCTAGCACTAATGAAAAAACGACCCGTGGGCACACTATGCGTTATCACATCGACAATTCCAAACTTAATGTCAAACATTATTTTTATTTTAACCGTGTAGTGCGCCATTGGAATTCACTACCGGATGATGTCGTTTGTGCGAATTCTCTCAGCACATTTAAATGTTCACTTTCATGTTTTATGGATAATAATTAATATAACTATCATTAAATTTATAACTTAACCACATAGTACATAGTATAAGAGCGTTGAATAAATGCCTTCTATGTGTGTATTCTTTTGGAAATTAGTTTAACTTTTTGACTCATGGTTACGTAAGTCTATGCTGTCATGGTGGAAACGTTTTCATTTCATTTCATTTCATTTGATATTCTATTGAATTTGATTTCAATTGGTTTATTTTGATTATAGTATTATTCACCATGAGTCCGAGCGTAGCGGAGCTATTTTTTTTTTTTTTTTACTATTCCAATAAAGACACATATATATCATTTATACCAATATAAACGAGAAGTACTTCTCGTATTGAAAAACGATCTTAAATAAAATTGCACACACACACACAAAATTTACGTGAGCGATATCGGAATAGTATCGTAAGATATGAACGATTTATCCAGCCTCCTTATATCAGCCTCTTTTGCTTGTAAGATTGCATTTTGGCCATTTTATTTCTACAACAAAAAGATTGACAACGCAACAGTTTTTTCAACATAACAAATTATATATATATAATTTACAATCCCAACGTAGGGTGCTAATAATATGAATACAACTAAAGAAAAAGAAGCAAATGTTCGTGAACCAATTGATGATCCTGCAGCGAAATCAAAGTCTTTGAATATAAAATTATGTGACGATGATTTATCAACAGAATTACATTGGAATCGTAGGTCTCGTTTCAAATGGACATTATGTTTATTTTTTGGTTGTGTATTAGTTTATGCTGTTCGTTCATCAATGTCAATCTGTGTAGCTAGTATTGGTATTGAACTTGGTTGGAATAAACATATTACTGGTATAGTATTATCATCCTTTTTTGCTGGGTATGTTACAACACAAATTTTAGGTGGTCATCTAGCCGATAAATACGGGGGTGAAAATATAATATTTTATGGTGGTATATTATGGGCAACAATGACATTTGCTATACCAATTGCAGCTTTTCAACCAGTTATATATTTTTCAAATACAGTATGTGTTATTATAGCAAGATTTTTAACAGGCGTTGGTCAAGGATTCTTTTTTCCATCTGTTAGTACAATTGTTACAAGACGTTCTGCAATTGCTGACCGTGCCTTGGTTTACAGTACATCATCATCTGGTTCTTCAGTAGGAATGATTTTCTCTGGATTTTTAGGTTCTTTTTTAATTGAAAGTGTTGGTTGGCCATGCGTATTTGTAGTTGTTGGAGCACTTGCGTTAGCTTGGTTATATGGTTTACGTATATTAACATTTCAATTACCAAACTCAAGAACAGCAGCAACACCTTCAAAATTATTTGTTAATTCTAAAATTGGTATTCCTTCTGCTCCACGAAATTCAATTCCGTGGTTAAAATTAATGAGCAAACCAGCGATATGGGCGCTTATATTTACTCATTTCTGCAATGGGTTATGTTTTTATAATTTTTTATCATGGTTACCAGTTTATTTCCGTGATGCATTTCCTGATAGCAAAGGATGGGTATTTAATGTTCTACCATGGACTTGTAGCTTTATCGTATCAAATATTGCTGGTTGGTTTGTACAATGGCTTCTTAATCAAGGATTTTCTGTAACTTTTTGTCGTAAACTATGCGTATTCATATCGTTATCTGCCTCGGGTGTATTTTCATTATTATTAAATTACGTCGAAACATTTCCACAAGCTTTATTTATCATGTGTGCTCTACTGGGACTGCTATCATTTGGTAACTGTGGTACTTCACAAAATTCACAAGATGTTGCCCCACGTCATGCTGGAGCACTTCATGGATTAGTTAATATGTGTGGGGCATTTTCAGGAATTGTAGGGGTATACGTTACTGGTCATATTTTGGAATCAACTGGCCATTGGTCATCAATTTTTAATCTAACTTCTGCTGTTTCATTTGTTGGGTTATTCGTATTTTTATTATTTGGTTCTGGCGAAAGAATTGTATAGAGATTTATTTATTTATATATATATATTATAGTATTTTACATGTACATAAGAAATTATATGACGCAGATGTATAACGGAATAGGTGTTTATAGATAATAGTATTTTCAAATTCGATTCCTGATTTGTTGGTATGTATTTAAGAGGAGCTGGTCTCTGATTTAAAAGTGTTTATAAATACTGGAACATTGGATAGTTATTATGAAACATAGCCTACAAAGAATTATATGATCTATTTGAAAAATTGGTAATCATGTCTAGAAACTAGATAATTAGTTCAAAGAACAATTGATTTCTTCATATGTCAACAATATCAACAAATATTCAAATAAGAATTAGAAAATTATTCAATAAAAATATTTAAATGTCAATTTTTAATGGATGTTTGATGCAAGTTTTCAAAACAAAATTAGAAAACAATAGGTAGAATAAATTATGTTGTATGTTGTGTTTTTATTCGACAATGGTAATATAATAATTTTGAGATTTTAAGAACAGTCGTTTATTTAATTTATTTTTGGGAATTTAGATTTTATTTAAAAATGCAACGACAATAGAAATGTATCATGCTTGAATTCTATTAATTTTATTCAATATAATTAGAATACAGTATAATTTAATAATATAATATTTTCTTTATGTGTGTATATAGTAATGGCACAGTTTGCTATCAAAATAAAATTGTATTACATTAAATTATATGTTTATTCGTTGTTATCATTGTTCAAGTTCCTGTTTAAGTAAGAAAGTCCATAAGATTATTCCCGCTTTGTTTAAAACTTAGAATTATAATAGGGAATTTGTTCAGTAGATTACCCCTGCTTGAAACAGTTCAGAATTTCACTAACAATCCATGAACGTTAAATGTCCCCAATTTTCAAGAATTTTCCATGAAATTTTGGGGCCATTTAACGTTCATGAACTCCTGAACTGTTTTTTGCAAGGTTAGTTCACAGGGGTAATTTCTAATCTGCTGCCCCACATGCACTAAGACAAGCAATCAGAACCAGAGTTCAACAAAATGAAGACCGCTGGGGCTGTCAATCACAGGCACTAAGAACAATCATTAGCAAGCATGAGAATGTTCTGACTGTTAGCGGATTTCTGGATTTTCCAATCTTTGTGAACTCTAGTTATTGTTTTATTCCATTGAATTCCACTAAAAATAATCTAGATATCTTTAATTGCAGACTATTTTTGAAATTTGAATTCTTATGTCTGAATAGAACCAGTACTTAACAAAATGAAGACCAAGTGCTGTGGCTGTCGGCTACAATCCTGCGGAAAATAGTTCAGGAGTTCATGAACAGTGATCCATTAACGTTGAATGGCCCCAATTTTCATGAACTCCTGAACTGTTTTTAGCAGGGGCTTACACTGAAATCAATTTTTGACTCATGGTTACAAATTATCCTTGAGTCATCCTATGACACAAGACAAAGTTTTTTCATCATCTTCCTGTCGTGTAGACGGAAGCTGATCGCATCATGCAATGCGCGTAAACAATGCCGGACAGAACAAGCGATAAATTCGATTGAGGTAATGGCGTCAAGCACCGGAAGCAGTTCCTAGTTCGTTTGTGAAATAAGCCTCGTTTTAAAGTTGATTAGGACATGATTTGGTGGGAGTCAGCTCTGGCCATTGCTGGAAAAAATGATTGTTGACATATTATTCATATTTTTTTGAGATTTATAATATTTATTATTATTTTTCTGTTCACTACTTCTAAGTTATTCTAATTCCATTTGTTAACTGATTTTTTTGTTTAACTTTCTATATGCTTTCTATCAAAGCATTTTTCTATTTTTTAAGCGTAGTGTTTTCTTTTCTATGATTCAACCATGAGTACGAGTATAGCGGAGCAATTCTTCTTCAACTTCTTAAGTCCCCTTTGTGTAATTAGCTTGAACAATTCAGAAGCCTGATTAGAACTAAGACAAAAATGGACTAAGATCAAGTATCACTTGAAGACAAAAGTAAAGCCTTTGCGTTTTCACTGTGATGGCTTCGCCTGTAATCTTTATTTGTTTATTGTCGGCAGTATAAAATTGAAGAATGTACAGTCAAACCTGATAACGGTCACCTCTATACAGCTTCCATCTGTCTATAGTGGTCACTCTTGCAATGTCTAAAATAATATTTTCTATTGATTAAAACCTGTATAAAAAGGCCACCTGTCTATAATGGCCAATTATCTACCTCTATTAGCTGGTCGTTATATACAGGTTTATATACATATGATCACTTCTATTGGTGACATCCCCTATAAAAAGATTTGTTGAGTTCATGATGATAATGAACAGTTCATGAACTTCAAAACAAACATTCATGAACTGTTCATGAACACCTAAACGGCCTATTAGTATGGACTTATTCATGAACATTACATCAACTCCTATGAGTCAATGTATCTCTTTCATTTATTAGTGATTATTTGATTGTTGATCCGATCGCAGTGATATAGTGCTCAATGTCAGTAAATGACAGAACTGTAGATAAATAAAATAGAGTCAATGAATACACATTTTTTCTGTTACTCAGAATTTCACACTTTATGCGATCTGTCTGAAGATCGCATAAAGCGTGAAACTCCGAGTAACAGAAAAAATGTATAGCTATTGACTCTATTTATTTATCTTCCATTTCTTATATATTTTATATCCACCAAGCAAAAAGATGTTCTAAATATGTGGTCGTACCTAGTAGGCATCAAATCTAAATGTGTAAGCATATCTGATCTATGAAGTAACCTACATTTTAAAACTCGATAGATTACACATGCTCTACGGGCTCTTGTTTTTCTGATGCTTTCTCGTGTCTCCCAACATCCCGCGTGTTGGTATCAGAGAACCCAAACACGGCTGCCGTGCAGTAACCCTTTATTAATTTTGATGATTCATCTTTTCATAATTTGGAATGAGAAGACTGATAAATCGCTCTCAGTGGCAAAGCAACTGTACTATCGATATGTAGGTTCGGTTTAGACTGTTACGTATGTTGTTAAATTGTATTATTTTTTTGTATAGTATGTTAGCTTCTTAATTACAATTAATTTTTGAATTTTCTTTTACTGTAGTTTAATTTCACCATTTTTATTTTAACCTTTTAGCCATGTCATTCATAAACTCTATAGCGTCTCTCAATAGACAAGCAAATTTTGCTTACGAGATGACGTCAACCACTGTATATCATATTTCATAAATCAATGTCTTTAGCCTGTAAATATTTTTTTTATCGTGTGGTTGAAATAAAATTCTATTCTATTCTATTCCTCGTCAGTTCACGCATTTTGTTTGTATCTGTACGTAAATTCACTATGTCCCTTACCTAAGCAAGAATTTGATTGCAAGGTTGAATGTAAATCACAATTATATACAACTAACACAGTGTATTACCTTCGTTGCTGAGTTAGTTTTGGTGGAATTAATAAAGATTTTTGGATTTTTGCATCACTGAATCGGCCACTGTATACAAATGACCTCTACATATACTGGGCTGATTCAACAGTATAGAGATTATATTATCACTGAAATGGTCTCTATATACAGGGTTAATTCAATAGACTAACGTCCTACGAATATTGATGTAGTGACCACTATGAACAGGTGGCCATTATGTATTTTATGTATGCATGTATGTATTAATTTATTTGACTATATAAGAAAAAAAATGTTACTGTATAGGTACACGTACATATACCGTAAAAAATAAAATGTTTTTCAAACAATCAGGGAAATCCCGTAAGTAATTACTGCTTGCTTATAGTTGGGAGACCCATATAGTTTACAACAGATTTTGGTTAATAATAAAATACAGTATATCATACATCAAGAAAAATGAAACATGCATAAATTGCAGGCTGTAAATTGAAAATTCGATGTGTACAGGAAGTTTGAGAAAAAATAAAATTATAATTATAAAATGAAAAAGTAATGTAAATATATTAAAATTCAAGTTAGGTAGAATAGACTGTTTTCTGAATGATCAAATGAGCTTTTCTTCAAAGAAAAAAGTTAGAAAATGTTTTCTCTGTATGGTTATTGTATATGTGTTTAATTAATGTTTGTTCGAAAGAGATAAAAGGCTCTTATATGATAGCCTTAATTGTTTGTGATATATTTAGTATGCTATATTATCTTAATGTGTGTTTATGAACTTTAAAATTTGTCGATCCCGTTGCAGATACAGTACGTGATTTTGCAAATATATTTCATAAACTAAAATTCTGCTTATATTCAATGTTTCAACAAGTGATTATTATTACCGGTATTATTGTAATAATTTAGATTTTTCTGATAAGAACGCAAAATAATGCTTAAAAATGTATTATTATTATTATTATTATTATTATTACTATTATTATTATTATTATTATTATTATTATTATTATTATTATTATTATTATTATTATTATTATTATTTTATTATTATTATTATTATTATTATTATTATTATTATTATTATTATTATTATTATTATTATTATTATTATTATTATTATTATTATTATTATTATTATTATTATTATTATTATTATTATTATTATTATTATTATTATTATTATTATTATTATTATTATTATTATTATTATTATTATTATTATTATTATTATTATTATTATTATTATTATTATTATTATTATTATTATTATTATTATTATTATTATTATTATTATTATTATTATTATTATTATTATTATTATTATTATTATTATTATTATTATTATTATTATTATTATTATTATTATTATTATTATTATTATTATTATTATTATTATTATTATTATTATTATTATTATTATTATTATTATTATTATTATTATTATTATTATTATTATTATTATTATTATTATTATTATTATTATTATTATTATTATTATTATTATTATTATTATTATTATTATTATTATTATTATTATTATTATTATTATTATTATTATTATTATTATTATTATTATTATTATTATTATTATTATTATTATTATTATTATTATTATTATTATTATTATTATTATTATTATTATTATTATTATTATTATTATTATTATTATTATTATTATTATTATTATTATCAAAATAGTATTATTACTATACTCCACATCGACAACGAAGTCTGTTGAAATCCCGCAGCTGCGTCCGTTTAACCAACTGAATTAACGATGATAAATATTTTCTTCAAGAATGGACAGTTACGACGGTTCAAAAAAATGTTAGTCAATTTTACATAACGTATGATATTTATTCTAATATATAGGGCTGTAATTATATTTCTCGCTTGATAATAGCTCAATTATATTATAGCAAAGAAGTCGCAACTAATAACTATTGTCACTCTTTAACGTGGCAATTAGACTTTGAAACAGAAGTTTTATCTTTTTATGAAGAACAAATTCCATTAAGCGATCAATTTATTGAATCAAGAGAAAGAAAAATAAATTTGATAAGAAAATAGAATTTATGAATTTATTAAAATAGTTCCAAAATCAAATCATAGAGACATTTAGTTCTTTAGCTACTATACACCAGAAAATTTCAAAATTTTGAGGAAAAATTTGACCGAAAATATCCTAATTTTATTTTTTTTCTGTAATTTGTATATAGATGTCAATACTTTTTTGCTTTGTGTTTAATGAACAGAACAATCGTTTGGAAATATTATTATTTAAAAACAAGCTATAGTCTCCTTTAAACAAAGTTTTAACTTCTGGGTTTCAACAAAGTATTATTAAACAGTGTTTATTATCCATATATATAGGTTTTATTATACAACATTTTTTTATTGAATAAATTGAACATGTTGTTTGATATTTGTCATGGTTGACTGTACTTATACTATTTCATTTAATCTTTGATCATCCATTATATAATATTTTTCAACTGGTTGTTAAGGCAGAGCGAAAAAAAAGAAATTTATTATCAAGAAAATATTACTTCATTCAAGCAATTTCTTACTTAATTTAAGAATGCTAGAGTGCGAATGCACTTGTTAAAAATCTGCATGAT
This sequence comes from Haliclystus octoradiatus, assembly GCA_916610825.1. NCBI lineage: Eukaryota > Metazoa > Cnidaria > Staurozoa > Stauromedusae > Haliclystidae > Haliclystus > Haliclystus octoradiatus. The sequence goes on along the minus strand of OU744453.1, from coordinate 17,736,862 downwards.
AATTATTTTAAGTATTTTCTTGATAAGAACACAGATAATTACGTATGCTAACACTACTATCGTTACGTTAAAAATTGCAGCTATTCATTAAGGAAAAAACACATAGTTGTTTTCTTTGAATAATAATTTCCTATGCGGTATTATTATGGTTACGGACTTAATTATGTTTTATAATAATCAAAATAAATAAATAAAACGAGTAATACAAAAAACATACGGTTCTATAATCTTCTTCTATAGTTTCACGCCATACAGCGATCATCAGGCAAGTATAGAGATAATTGTTTATGTCTCTTTTTTCACTCATTTTATTTAGAAAAGCTCGGATATTTATCGTTGATCTACTATATATACCTACAGAATTGTGGACAACTTCACATCATTATATATATCTAATTATCAAGATAAATATTATTCTCTTGCATGTATTTGGATATTAATTCTGCTATTTGGTATCATATAATTCCGGCTAAGTGTAACATTTTGATATTATTGAACCCGGGATTGATTATTTAGTTATAAATTCCATTGTTCATTGCCAACTATACACATAGTTGGTAATAAATATATAGGTAATAAATATCAAAGCAGAAAAATTTTCTTAATATTTTTATTTGACAGCGTTTCGGGCTCAACGTTGTCCAATAAAAATATTAAGAATAAATATGGTTTGATATTTATTGTTAAATCGGTCAAATTGAAGACTCTATATATATATATAGATTGCTTAATTAATTAAACCATTTGTCAAGGTTGATCTGTAATCCGTCATGGTTGACCTGGTGTGAACTTGAAGGATACGGGAGTCGATTCATCGAAATTCGGACTCCGGTATATAGGGAATAGATATTTCAACGGGAGCCGGACTAGACTGAAGTAAATTGTCTTTGCTCTTAACAGGACACGGATTCTATAGAATTCCTTCAAGAGTGGGAACCCTGGCAATCCGAGGAGAACCCGCCGTCAAATTTCTGGAAGGACTGAGGGCAAATCCAGTAGAAAATTGCTATTAGTGATTATTTATAGGCCAAACAATCTAATAGACGACATCGTTTTGTCTATGTTTTAAGCTGCATCTGATGAATTTTAAATATTTCTCAATTCGTCTTGTATCTCTTCGATTTTAACATAGGCTTGGCATTACATTATATCGTTCGTTACCGTCCCAATTTTGATTTTTGCTTTCGTGCATCGAATCCAAACATAATGATGAGCTCCGGATTATGAGAGTAATTAATGTTGTTAATGTCGACAGGATTATTATCATGACAAAGTATCATTGATCTTGAAATGTTTTAGCAAAATATTTATTGCAGGAGATTTCAATTTTTGCAGCTAACAGGTCCACATACTCATGATATCAGGCTGTATTCATGCTCTTCAAATCCCGGCTCCAAATATTATAAATTTTATGTATTATGATCACAATGATAAATATCTATATTACAGTCATTTATATAATTACTTTATAATCATACTGCTGCAATATAGTAGTTGCATGTATACAGAAATGCAAAATTAAAGAGTTGATATCATCAACAGAGAAACTTGAAATAGTTACTTTCAAAGCATAAAAATGTGAACAGAAAATCAAATTTAATATTAAAAAGTCTAATATATGATACGTATTAATTTAATACTACTATGCTGGCTTAATTTACATTAAATTTGTTCAATAATTATTTTTTGTATGAAATCTGCAGATTTCCTTCGATTGGAAGACAACATTTTTAAGGGCGTTTATAGGAATTTTGGATGTGTGAGAAGAAAAAGCCGGTACATAGTTGTATATAACTTCCAAGTCGTTATTTTAAAGCTCCATGCGTTTACCCATTTCGAACCGGCAAATTTTCTTTGTTCACATTTCTCGTTCTTCTTGTGGTGTATTCAATCATTTCCGTCAATAAAAATGCATCTGCCTAATCACAATATAGTTTTACCTCCTTGACAACGCTTACTCAATATTTGTCTCGAAAATCTATTTACTGAAAAACACCGCGAAAATAAATCAACTTTTTGTCCATTTTGTTTTTAGAGGGTATGCCACAGAAATTGACGCGCCCCTATTAATAAACACGTGGGCTACATAGAAAAATCACTTAATTTTCTTTAATTTATTGATATTTTCATGTGTTTAACAAGTGTTAACGTTATTCCTTGACCAACCTTACGAGTTTGTTTCAACGCTTGAACGAAGATGCATTCTTAACTTATCCAGTTTTTCATTTGTTTACTATCGCAGATGGAATTATTAATGCACAAGCCGGGAGAAGTGCAACGCCATTGTTCTTTGTTAGGCTATTGTAAACAACGTTTATTTTTCAACCCGCCAGACAAGAAAGACAACATTCAAACGACAAGTTTCATCGCTTTTCATTTTACAACATCAAACCTCAACACATATTAAGTGATACTAAATGTTAATTACATTTGCGAAACAATAACTTTACATGGACGTTTTCTCAGAACGGTAAGATTTTTATATTTTACTTTCTTTGGCTTCTTATTGATGTTAAATTCGCTGTAACGACACTATATTACCACGAGCTTTTTTAGCCGGTTTTTTTTTTAGATATCCTCCCATTTCATCGATTTTTGTTGCTATTTAATCAGAGGTTTATATCAGTGATTTTTTGTTTGATTACAAATCATTTTGTCGTAGAGATATATCTATATATCTTTTTGCATTTTCTTACTTCTTAATTAAAGGCAATATTTATTGTATTGTCTAGTTTTAAACGATTTCTTCATGCGAATGATTTCTAGTCGCTAAAGTCAAACGCTTGACATCATTTCATAGGCCTAAACAACTTCTAAACATTGCTTCATTTGAATTCCAAACAAGTTAAAATCTTATCACGCGAATTTTCGTTTAATTTGTCTGAGAAGCACATTTTTAATTTGTAATATTCCTTAACATTATTATAATAAAAATACGAAGTTACCGCAATCCGAATTTTGGATCTTTTTTCTTATTGTACAAGACAAGTATGAAGGTATTATATATTCTTCTCTTATATTAATAAATTTCCACCATTTTTTTATTCTATTTGAACATTGATGAAAAGAATAGAAATGTAGAATTTTCTTTCGCTCTTGATTGTTTTATTTTTTATTTACGTCTGCCGCTTTCGACACTTTCTTTTGTTCAATATATTCCGGTGATGCAAATCTTTGAAACAATAGCGTCTAGGATTGAAAAGTAAAGATTTCACTTCTGTTAGGCCTGCTGGTCAAATAAATGGATTACTGTTTCAATGTTTTTGCTACATAATACGTAATTTACACAAATAATAAATTCACTCTGGACTAATAATAAACTAGTATAAAAGCATACCGCCTTGAATAATCGCATTAAAATTTATAAAACATAATTATTAATTTCTTGATGTGTAGGATGTTGTACAATATTCTTACAATTTTGTTGATCTTATTTGTCGGATTTTAATTTCAAGGATTTTTATTGACTTTGATCAATACTTTCTTTAATAGATGGCTAAATATATTTGTAAAATGCCTTAAATTGTAATGATTTATGTTCTTGGGTAATACCATCAAACTCTAATTATTTATACTCCATTGTCATCTTAGTAGAGGCGTAGAGGCTGGTTAATCTGGTTAGGAAACTACTCCTTCCTTCAAACCTATTAAAATATAAAATTACACTTGGACAATATTTTACTATTCTTCTAAGCTGTCAAATAGGATAATTAGCATCCTGAATAATTATTTCTTATTTTAAAACTGTTGCTTTGACAAGGAGCTGCAGCAAATACTGGAAAAGGAAAAAAGTTATTTATTATGTTTATATTATATTAAAAATGTTGAATAGCTATTAAAAAAGTCTTTCCTTATAAAGAAGGAAATGGAAAGTCAAAGTTCATGGAATACAAGATTCAAATAATAGGAAGAAAAAATGATTTGTTGTTGTCATGGTAATTGTTGCCATGCTACCATAAAATGACACATGGATTAATATGAGATATATTTTCTTTTGATATATGACAAAAAATGACTATGGAAATAAATTGTCAATAAATTGTGATGTCAATTGTATTCACTCCCAATTCATTATAAAAATTTGACAACTGTAACATGACCAATGCATGATGTTGAAAGGTATATATTAATGATACCTATAATAATGTAATATAACGTAAAACACATATATATGCAAAAGTGCTCAATGTTTGTTAAAACAGAGCATAATATAAAATGGAGACAAAGATGAGGCAAAGCCTTTCCGTAACTCCAAGTTTCATGTGTTTATTTTACGATCATCAGACGGTATAATTTCAATTGACTATAAACATGAATGGTGACCAGTTCTTTGTTTCCATGCAAGCTCTTGAATTCCACATATATATTTGTTCTCAAAACTTTGTCTACTTGAATTATATTTTTGTAAAACAGCCGATGCCTTGATTGTCAACGCACATCATTACACCGCAGCTACTCATACCAGTTCCCTCTGGAGTCTGGGCCATTCCATCCTCCCTCACAAGATTTGACTCATTTGATGTTTTAGATGAAGTCAAGGCTGCTGAGTTGACCTTTGGGGGATTTCAACCACACTCAATTATATATGATCAAATCTAAAATCTGGTTGCTCTGCCATCTGACACTGTGAGATATAAAAGTACTGAAATACTACTTGAAAACTACTGAATTTTCAGTAGTTTTTCAGTAGTATTTCAGTACTTTTAAATCTCATAGTGTGAGATAATCCTCCCATTTATTCTTACAATAATTTAAATGCAAACAATATTTTTAATAGTAATGACAGTGATCTATTTTTTTTTTCAGCTTCATTTTCCATGGTATTTTAACTCTATGCAACTGACAGCTATGAGTAATGGGGGTGGTAATAGACATTCTCCGAAAAAGATGCTAAATTCGCCGACTAGAAAAATTGAAGATGATGATGCTACGCCGTCGTTAATTTCAATCTCTACTATGGAGACAGAAAATACGAAAGCCTTAGCTGAATCACCAACATCTGTCAATAATAATTCAATTGAAGAAAATCATAAATCATTATATTCGACAAGTGAAAGGGATGCTGCAAAATTTTCGGAACATGAAGCCACCAATGTAGAAAGCAGTAGAAATCATACATTTTCAGATCGTTCAAAACAACATGCTACGATATGGGAACCTCCTGTTGTTTATACTAGCCAAGCACAGTTTGTTAGTACCATCCATGATCAATCTCGGCATCGTCATCATAATTTATCACAAGAATCATCGTCGCGTCGTGATACAACTTCTCCTCATTTGGATAATAATTATCAATGTTATAGACGGCGGGAAACATTGAATGACATATATACAAATCATTCTTCATTGGATCATCGGAGTTCACACGAAAATAAAAAGGATAATCATTTTAATGAACAACTTTCAAAATTTTCACATAGTTCGAAAGATGATATTCATATACGCAACTGCGGTAGAGCTTCTAGTCTTTTTGGATTCTGTAAAAATAAAGATGGCGCTGGTCCTTCACATCATCCGCATCCACACGATGATCATCGTGAAGCTACTCGACAGCCAAATAGCTCAACTATGATATCACTATTGCCCGAGTACAATAAAAATGCGAGAGAGGTAAGGGATGAGTTATTATTTCAGTTCATCCGCTGCAAAAAACAATGGTTCAATTTTCATGAACTGTTCATGAACTGTTTATAAAGTATTCATAAACAGTTCATGAACTCAACACATTTTTTGCAAGGGATCCTCTTTCTAGGCCAAATTTGTATATTCCATTTCCCTTGAAAGTTTTCTCAGGCATTATCTATGCTGTAAATAGGTTTACAAACATTACAAATTTTTTAATGAACATTTATGAACTTTACAAATATTCAATAAACTGTTCATGAACACCTTGAGATAAACAGTTCATCAACTAATTCATGAACATTAAATGACCTGTTTTGCTTTGAGTCTTTCATGAACAGTTCATGAAAATTGGGTCATTTAACGTTCATGAACTGTTTTCACAGCCTGGATGGACTACATTGTACGTAATTGTAATTGTACTTAATAATAATTACCTCTTGGAAACACTTTCATTTGTCCAATTTTCATGAACAGTTCATGAATAATCTTCAACTCTTCATGATGGACAACTCATTCAATTCTTAGCTCATGAAATGTTTATGGATTCGTTACTAGAGAGTTCTTATGCATAGGTAGCCGTGCTTTATTGGGATTTACCTGTGCAAGTGATGTTAGGAGACACAAACCAAAGGTAAAAAATGTCCAAGTCACAGGGGAGGATATTCTAGCTTTCTGAATGTCTCCTAATGTCACAAGTTTTACTGTATAACCAATTTTTTTAAACAAGTTCATGTTTATACCTATATCTAACTGTTGTTATCTTGTGCGACATGCGCAATGCTGTCATGCATTGCAACTCAAATCGGCAATTTATTCAACAACGACCAGATGAAATACAGTGAATGGAAGAACAATATCAAGAAAAAAATTTGCCGCTGATAAATTATTTTTGGTTGTGATTATTATTTTATTGTATTTGTATCATATTAATTAGTTTTTGTGTTAGAATTGTTTGAACTGTTCATGAACTTTTGAACTGGTTTTTGCAGGGCTTATCCCCAAGGGCCCTTATCTATCTCGCCCTCCCATTCGCTACCATAACGTCTGTATTGTAATTTCTTTTCTAGAGTGATAGCATCTCCAACGGTATAAATGAATCTAGCAAATATCCACTTTCTATGTGAGTAGTGAGTTTCCAAAATTGTTAATTTTTTTTAATCAAAATTTATGCCTTTTTATATCATCAAATTTTGTTTTGTAGGAGTTCAAAGCATTCTACAAGTTCCCGTGAAGGTAACCTTGTTAAATTATTAAATTGCTAGGTATTCTTATAGATATTTATATTTATAACACAATAGTTGGGCTTGTATAAATATCGCAGCGTTGATATCTGATTTACAGGACTGTCAGACAATAGTCTAGCATACACAGAGAATAGTGAATAGTATATACACTATACAGTGAAACCTCCTTATAACAGCCAGCTATGAGAGGTAGATAAATTGACCATTATAGACAGGTTGCCTTTACATACAGGGTTGATGTAACAAAAAAGTAGCAAGAGGTATATAATATATACAAAATATATAAACAATAGCAAAAGGCAGTTTTTGTGATTGTTGTTGTTATTTTATCATTGTAATCAATCAATCCACAAAGTTTTGATACAGTCAAACTAAGACCTCTTATGACAGTCACCTATGTAAAGCGGCCACCTGTCTGTAGTGGTCACTCTTAGTATGTCTAAAATAGTATTTTCTATTGAATCAAACCTGGATATAAAGGTCACCTGTCTATAGTGGTCAATTTGTCTACATCTTATAGATGGCTGTTATATTCAAGTTTCACTGTACTGTTTTTTATTTATTTTTGAAGGTTCTCCGCATAGTTTATACAAGGATGGATGTTGTCAATGGCCCGGCTGTAGTCAGACATTCCATGACAAAAGTGACTTCATAATGTAGGTATCCATTTTGAATTTTGGACTGCATAGGTCGATGATTTATGTGCATTCGGCTTGTGAGAATGACAATTCGGGTTGGTCAGCCCAGTATTTATAAGACCGTATCATATTATAATATATTTATCTATACAGGGTTCGATAAAATGGGGGATTCGAGTAATGAGAGTCCTGAAAGGCTAGCACAAATTCATAAGGAAGGGAAGGAAATAGTTGTATTCAAGTTTTATAAGCAGGAGGCAACTAATTTGCTTTCGTTTCTTCAGAAGCTAAAAATGAAAAGATGCATCTGTATTATATTTTATTACAATAAATTTATTTGGACGCATTTGAATAATTTTTTTTAAAACACTTAAATGATTTAATCACCGGAAAGTTTGAGAAGAAAAATTTATATCTCAGAAGGAAAAATGTTTTATTGGACCCTGTATATATAATATAATGCATATTACTACATCTTGACAATTAATTAATTAATTAAGGCCACCCTGCATTGGAGTGTGATTCATAGTATCGCTTCTAAAACAAATACAGTGTAACCCGCTTAAGTGCTAGTTGAAAAGATCAGCGATTTTCATTGCATTTTACCGAATTTGCACTTATCCGAAATTTTTTAACAGGATTCAACCCTAAAATAGTTATTTTAAAGTGTATATCCCGGATATTGGGAGATTGCTGCTTTAGATAGAGAAAAATTTTCTATTCGTATATGATCTTCTTGTGTTTTTACTTTGCGCAATCATTTCTCCTTCAAAAATGCAGTCAAAGTGACGATTTTGTGTCTCACTCTTTTACATTAACATAAACATTAACATTAAATGGCTTCTTTTTCATGAACCTTTCCATGAACCCTAAATTTCACAACCTGATCATTGATTCATTAGTTACTGAAATGAAATGTATCATTCGTCTATAGGCCTACTATACAATTGATACGTTAATAAGAATATTCCATTCACAATTTTTTCATTCCATTTTTTTATTCTAGTCACCTACACCATGAGCACAAATTAGATGAAAGAGGCGCAGCTCAGGCAAGAGTCCAAGGATTTGTTGTTAAAGAGTTAGAGGAGAAGGTAGGCTACTGTTGACTTGAATCTTCAAGGAGCAGAAATGGCCGGCAGGCGCTACGCACTTAGCATCACGTGCATGCTTATTGTTATAACACAATGTTCATTGTTGACATGAATTTTATTACAAAGTAGGCATGCGTATAACAATTGTTTCAAAGCGAGACGGCTGAATTACGATAAGCATAAATTTGAGTTGTGCTCGCAGCAGTCGCCGGTCAATTTTGCCCCTTTAAGTTCAGATAAAACTCTAACGGAATGGTAGGTAAACTATACTACAGTGAAACCTGTATATAACGGCCAGCTACGAGAGGTAGATAAATTGACCACTATAGACAGGTGGCCTTTATATACAGGTTTGATTCAATAGAAAATACTATTCTAGACATTGCAAGAGTGACCACTATAGACAGGTGGCCGCTGTATAAGAGGTGACCGTTATAAAAGGTTTGAATGTACCCTGTATGATTACGTCAGACCTTCAGAATACAAGATAACGAAATTCATGGTAAAGAAAAGTTTTTCCCCTAAATCAAATAAATAACAAGTGGAAAGTGGAACAATCTTACTACAATAAAATCCTATCATGTAACTCCAAGGCTGCAATCCGTCGCATCTGTTTAGCCATTCCCGTTTTTTGGAATGGTGGAACAAATTTTTGTAAGGAGTTTCTCTGGCCTGTCTGCCATGACTATTAGTTTCATGGAGCAAAACATGGATTGGAATCTCTTGCCTAACGGAATAATTCAAAAGGTCATGATGAAGGTGTCCAATAGAAATTCTTGGAAAATGTTTGATGGTCATATCAAACACAATACAATAAATAAAATACACAATCATACAAGAAGGATATAAAAATCAAGCAAATGTTGACATCGTTTCCCCAGGGCTTTTACTAATGTAGGAATGAATAAATGACAAGATAATTTATGATAATTTATTACCAAAAACATTTATAATATATGCCTTGCAACTATCGAACAAGTAAATCAATAATAGATGAAAATAAAACATTTGTTATTTTGATGTATCTGTTTCAGCTTGCTAACGAGAGGGCAAAGTTCGCATTGATGCTATCTCATTTACAATGTTCTCATGAGAAGGTATTAGTAGTTTATAAATCTGTTGAATTTATCAGAACAGTATTATACTTTTTAACAATGGCAAACAGTTAAGGAAGAGATATTCCAACACAAAAACTAATTACAGATATACGATACAAACACAATAGAATAATAATCACAATGTCGATGGCAAATTACTTTTTACCCCTGCGAAAACAGTTCAGAAGTTCATGAACAGTTCATGAACAGTTCATGAACAGTTCATGAACGTTAAATGGCCCCAAATTTTCATGAACTGTTCATGAACTGTTCATGAAAATTGGGCCATTTAACAACTGTTCTCACTGGTGTACCATTCGTCTTTTTTAAGCTGGATACAAACATTCAAATAAAAAAAATTACAAATCATCAAATTATAAAACAGGAGTTTTTGACCATGCTTAACCTAGAATATCTAGAATCTAGACACATCAACCAACCAATCAGATTGCAGGATGCTGACCTCATATTTTATATTTATTTGTATTATTGTGTGTGAAAGCCACCACTAACAAGGTCGCCCCTTGAATACATCTCAATGAATTACATTTGGTTGATTGCTTACATTTAATCCTCTAGGAAAATTCTGAATCTGGTCGTTCTTCTCGTAACATCTCACCTACAAGAGCACACGATAAACATAACATGAATCAATCTCAAGGCGCTATTAATCATTATCACGCAAGCCTCAATGATCAAGATGGTCCAATACCACATAATCATAATCGTCATGTTGTTTTGCCGTCACAAATCGTACCAATAACGCAAATACCATCATCTAATAATCACCATATACATCATCATCATCATCCGATACATCATCAACCGGGACATTTTCATCAGTTATCAAATCATCCGCCATCATTTCATGTACATTCCTCATACCCTGTACATCCATTTATGCCGTCAGCAATTAACGATCGACAAACTAAAGACGATGCTGTTAGGAGAATACCTTCTTCTAAATTTCCACCTACTGATTCGGGTAATACTAGCCCAAGAATAATGGAATATTTTGAAAATGGCGATGGTGGTCCGTTAGATGATAATAGCTTATCAAGTCATCCGTCATTGTCACCTTATCATCCAGTTCGTAGGCGTGGCGAGGCAGCAGCTATGGTCGATATTGGACATGGTAAGTTGGTTTATAGAAAGCCATGCACGAGATCTGAATAAATTGTCTCCACAGACAAGTGAATTTTATATACAGTGTAACCTTGTAATATCACTAACGTTAATATCACGACCCGCTTAAAATTAAGAAATTGTTTAGAACCAGTTTGTATCAAGCTCAACTCTTTCACTGCAGGTAGTATCATAACCCGCTTATTATCACATTTTTTGCTGAACGAGGACAGTGATAATAATAAGGCGACACTGTGCTAGATTGATTCAAGAAGAATAATGCTTTTCGTATAATACTGAGAGGTCATTATAGATTGGTGGTTATTCATTATGTAAATGGTATGATAAGTTTGACAGTAAATGAAACAGCAATTTGATAATTTCTAATCAAAGGTAACAATCTTGTAGATATTGATTATCTAAAGATCTTAATGTCCGACTTACAGTCAACCTTGCAAAAATAAGCCTCTTTGTTGTATTTGAAAAGTTTTCTGGGAGGGTTGATATTAAACAATGTATAATATATACAGTTTTTACTTTGGAATGAATATGTTGCTATTCATGGGAAGAATGTAGCCCCTGTAAAACATTGACTGTTTTCATGAAGTGTTCATGAAGTTTACAAACGTTCATGAACAATTTTTGTACGGTTCATGAACTGTTTTCACAGGGGTCTACGGCAGGGTCCGACAAAATGTTTTACCTTCCGCAAACCTTATATTGTTAGATAAACATTAGAAAAATCTTCAAGTAATTTTACTGACATAAAAGCGTAAAATCGAAGCTTTATGTTAGCTTTATATCCAACATTTTGGCCAACCTTCTGAATTTTTCTAGCCTTCCGCAAACTAGGTTTCCAAGTTTCCGGACTTTGTCGGACCCTGGTCTACGGATATATAATGTATCTTCTCTATTATATCTACTATCTATAACCCTGAAAAAACAGTTCAGGAGTTCATGAACTGTTCATGAACTTAACAAATTTGTTCTCAAGGGTTTCCATACATTATGATAAAAGTGGTAGTATTTGAATAGATTTTCATTGAAGAAAACGAATAATTTTCTGTGTGGATTACATCAATACATTTGCTTTGCTTTACCGTATCACCCTCTACAATAACTGTTCAATAAGTTCATGAATGTGAAATTGCTTTTTCTTGAACACTTCAGAACAGACTCTGTACGTAGGATGAGACTCTGTACTGTATGTACTAATATTTCTATGACTGTCTATCCCTGCGAAAAACAGTTCAGAAGTTCATGAACAATTCATGAACGTTAAATGGCTCCAATTTTTATGAACTGTTCAAACTGGAAACAAAAACTGAGGAAAAATTTGGGGCCCTTTAACGTTTATGAACTGTTCATGAACTCCTGAACTGCTTTTGCAGAGGTACTTTGTAAACTTGAGTACCAGTAAATATTGTGTAAATGTTATTTTATTAACCCTCAACATTACTTGCTTTGCCAAATTCTGACATCAAGTATTTATTGAACTATTAGATAACTCGTTATGTCCCCCCTTTGAAATACATTAGATATCAATTACAGTAATGTTAAAGAAATAGATTTTCATCTGAACATTTAACGCAGTTGTCAATATAGCATTGATAAGCTTGGGAATCACATTATAAGATAGAGGTTTTTTATTTTAACATTTTGAGCTTTTAAATAAAATTTATTAAGGCAAAGTTTCCTTTTCACTAGATAATGGCAACTTTAGAGTACCGAACAATTCCGGTAAATAATACTAATTTCTTATTAGATGACAATGATGATATGTATTCATATGTAGAAACGTAGATTACTGAATATGTATTTTATGTGTATCAATTCTATAGAGTTTCCAATTAGTTTTGATTTTTTAAATAGTTAGTGTAACCAAATTAGTCCAAGAAGTCATATTTTAGAAATTCGAAATAATTTATTCTAATATTCCCAAAATGCATAGGCCTGAATAACAGCCATCTAGATCATATTTGACGATACCCATCAACCATTGCAAGCATGTGACTTTTCTTTAGAGGTCAAATTCATTAAAATATAAACATTTAGCACACTGTAAAATGGCAGAGTAGCCATTATAGCAGATATATAGTAGATTGTTTCATATATGAAATCTGAGTAGATATTTGGTGCCTATCTATGTCCCTACAATCTTTGTAACAGTTATTCTCTTCCTCAAACATCTGCAACTCTACATAACTTTACGAATGAAGGTAAAATCCAGTTGCCGCAAACCCCTATGAAACATAATCCATGAGCGTTGAACCCCCCTATATTTGATACACGACCCCAATGGCGCACCCGCAACTTTTTATTTAAAAATGAATAAACAGCCATTTGAAGTTCATCTCCATAATGAAATTTGTTACACAACTTGAAAACTCATAATTTAACAGTCGGACTTTATTTATTAAGTCCAGTCATTGTGTTATGAAACAATTACCCCTGCGAAAACAGTTCAGGAGTTCATGAACAGTTCATGAACCGTTCATGAACGTTAAATGGCCCCAAAATTTCATGAACTGTTCATGAACTGTCTGTGAGGGTTCATGAACAATTTGAGAAAATTGGAGCCATTTAACGTTCATGAACTGTTCATGAACTGTTCATGAACTCCTGAACTGTTTTCGCAGGGGTAGTGAGCTGATAACCATTCACTATGCATCCTGGATATACTGACTCGCTACTGAAAACCTATTGAAAACATACTGAAATGGTATTGGTTACTGTAAACATACTGAAATTCATTAGACACTTCAATATTCTGGTTTCTACCCATTCTACTGAAAAACTACTGAAATCCATATTAAAACTTGGAAGCTACTGATCAAAAAGAGCCCAATCCAGTATGGCTGTTCAGTATTTTTTTCATTAGGTTTTCAGATTTTCAAAATTCGTAATGATTTATATGGCAACGAAATCGTATTGTTATTAATGATGGTCTATGTATTTTGTTTTACTAGAATTACAAACAAAAGGTCAGATCTTTCAAGATCCAGATATTCGTCCACCTTACACATATGCATCGTTGATTCGTCAAGCTATTTTAGATACCAGCAATTGTGAATTAACACTTAATGACATCTATACATGGTTTATGAAGAATTTTGCTTACTTTCGAAGAAACACTAGCACATGGAAAAATGCTGTCCGCCATAACTTATCACTTCATAAATGTTTTGTCCGTAAAGAAAATTTTAAAGGCGCCGTATGGACAGTTGATGATGTAGAATTTTTCAAAAGACGAATGGCTCGACCTGGAATGTAAGTATTATGGTTTAATTTGAAACTCAATTAATACCTTTTAAAGCTCAGAGGCAGTGTTGTGCATTTAAAGAATCCTGAAATCATTCCTAAAGATTGATTAAAATTATACTAGATATGTATAGCTGGACTAAAGGGAGGGGGATAAAATGTATTTTTTTCTCAGATTAATTTATACGGAATGTTCTAGATAATCTGTTTGAACTTCCTTGCGAAAAAGTTCATTAGTTTTTCATTAAGGGTTCATGAAACAGTTCATTAACATTTTATGTCCTATATCTTCATTAAAACTTGACAAGCAGTTCATGAACATTTTATGGTCTATATTGTCATGAAAACTTGACAAGCAGTTCATGAACATTTTATGGCCCATATTTCCATGAAAACTTGACAAGCAGTTCATGAATATTTTATGAACATTTCATGGACTGTTCATGTAGAATCTGACAGGTTAAAAATTTATAAATTCATGAATATTTATCTAAAGGTTTGGTATGAGCTTCTTTTTGATTTGCAATTTCCTTTGACTGAAAAACAGTTTGGTTTATGATTGTGTGCCATAAATTTACAAGAAGATAATATCAATACAGTGAAACCTGTATATAACGGCCAGCTAAGAGAGGTAGATAAATTGACCACTATAGACAGGTGGCCTTTATATACAGGTTTGATTCAATAGAAAATACTATTTTAGACATTGCAAGAGTGACCACTATAGACAGGTGGCCGCTGTATAGAGGAGACCGTTGTAACAGGTTTGACTGTATAAGATTCTTGCATACATCCGAAACTGAGAGTTAAAGATCAAAATGAGCCTTATTGTCTATACGTTGTTGGGACATTATAGCTAAATAATATCACTGTAATTATTAGCCTATATATTTCCTACAAAAGAGCTAATTATTCCTTGTTGTAAACAATTATTTTGTATCAGTTTGATTGTGTTTACCCATGAAACAGTATGTGAATGTCAAATGGCAATTTTTATAAACTGTTTCCTGAACAGTTCATGAAACCTCCAACCATTTTGGACTATTTAAAGTTTGTAAACTAGTTCATGAGCTTATTATGAATTGTTTATAAGGTGTTCATGAACAATTCATGAAGGTTCGTAAAGTTCATGAACAACTTCCTGAACTGTTCAGAAAGTTCATATTCAGTTAACTCATTACATTTTTTCGCAAGGGTATACATTGAAATACGTAGTGAATGGTCTGATGCCGGTTAATGTTAATATTTATTTATCCATTTATCTTAGGGGTGCTTCTAAACGTGAATATGTCGGCAGTGGTGAATATCGTGAAACTGATGATTGGAACACTGATAATCCACCAAGTATGGTAGTCGATAATGCAATGCGTAAACGAAGTATCGATGATGGTTCAATGGAATCATGGGAAGACCAACAGGATTCGATTGCAAAGAAACCTAATATGGACAATTCTGAAACTCCGACTAGTAATGGTCTCATTAATTATTTACCTAATTCAGGGTAAGTCATATTAACAAGCTAGATTTCTTTTCCATCCACATGGAAATCTATCTACCAGTGTGTGAACCTTAAAATGAATGTGTACCGTATTAGCGAAAGTATAAGTTATATTTTTATTCTTACTAGACTTATATTCAAGAATGTTTACATAATTTTTTATATGGGCGGCATGTGGGATAAACAATAGATAGAATAATGCCCTCGAAATATTACTTAAATGTTAAATGCCACACGTCGCTTTTCACTTAACGTTGCACATTGACAATCGATGCTTATCTGTCATGGAATCTGTTTAAATTGATATGCAGTGTCGCAGCTGAGATCAATAGAGGGCATTTATATTCATCCCTCTTCAGCGAAAAGAGTCGATATGGATGCCTTCGGTAGGGTAATACCGTTTCAATTACTTAATTTTATTATCTCACTGTTCAAATCATTTGCATACACTATTAAGTATTTGAATAAGAAACAGCTAAATTGACGTTAGAAATTAGATCTTCATAAGATCAATCTGAATTTAGATTATTCTAAAGATTAAGATATTTATCTCAATTTGATTTGTTTTCTTCTGTTCTATTAGGGGTGAACCTAATATAATTCATATCAAACAAGAGCCGATTGAAGAACATGAAATTATTGTTCATGAAGATCAAAGATCAAACCATTTAGGAATTATTCAAAGGCCTCTATCTACTGGCAGTCTATCTGTAGGCTCAAATGGGTAAGTCATTGTTCAGAAGAACCATAACGCACATAATAAAATCGTAAGAGTTGAGAGACCTGTTGATTATGAAATATCTAATGTTGGCTGTCAGTGATATCTTAAGTCTTGACCTGTGACTTAGCCGTCTGAAAGTTTCAAAGTTATATTTTCATTGAATTTTGTCATGGTACAATTAAACCTGTTATAACGGTCACCTCTATACAGCAGCCACCTGTCTATATCTTGCAACTTCTAAAATCACTGTCTATAAAGGTCAATTTATCTACCTCTCACAGCTGGCTTTTATATACAGGTTTCACTGAATAATGTATGTAGCGAATATCTATTTACCCGTTAACGATAACATGCTCAATATTAATATGTAACGAATGTTCCTTAGTTTATAACATGTTTCATAATTTTTTGACATTAAAATGTTGTCTTTTTTCAAAGTGTAATCATATCGATTGTTAGGAAAAATTGTCAACAAAATATATTGAACGATTTCAAAGTTTCTTTTCTCAAAAGTTATTTAAAAAGGATTCAACCATTGAATAGAATTGAATGTATACGCTATGGAAAAACAGGTTATAACTGTTAAATTGCAAAATTTTCATGAACTGTTCATGAAAGGTAAATTGCCAAAATTTTATGAACTGTTCATGAATTTTAAATTGCCAAATTTTCATGAACTTTTCATCAACGTTAAATAACGAGTTTCCATGAACTGTTCATGAACGGTAAATTCCCGAAATGTTATGAACTGCTCATAAATGTTAAATTTCCAAGTTTTCATGAACTGAGTTTCATTAACGTTATATGATAAAATTTTCATGAAGTGTTCGTGAACGTTAAAATGCCAAAATTTCATCAACTGTGGACGAAAAACAGGCAATTTAATGTCCAATGACTCTTCATGAACTTAGTATGACATGTTCATGAGGAAGTTCGCAAAATTCCCGAATTGTTCATGAACTCAGAATTCATTTTTTTTGCTAGTGTTTTACTTTGAAAAGCATCGAACAACCATGTCATTTGAAGTTCTATGCATAAATGTAATGCTTTTCTTTTAACAGAAGAGTGTATTAAGTCAGATAGCTGGCCACTGTTCAAGGGTGGACACTCTGAAAAGGTGACCAATATAAAAAGGTATTATTAATTGCCTGTGATTGCCATTATACTATTGTGATGTTTATAAACGTATATTCTTTGATTTTTAGAAACCAAACATTGGTATCACCTAGTAATAACTAATTTGAAAATAATGAGTTTGGCAAAGAAAGTTGGGTATTTAACACAACACAACAAAAGGACTATGTTTATTTTATCTAAAAAACAAAACATGTTTTCCTTTTAATACATAACAACAAAGAAGTAATATAAAAAGTATATATGTTTTTATGAAAAGCATTTGAGGACACTCTCATATACCCACCTAGTGGAATATAATATTTACTAAATAATTTAAAGTTTGACTAGTTTGATTAGTTAACATGGTAGATAATATTAAGCTCATATTTTTAAGGCTTGAAAATTTCATAGGATAGAAAGATTCTAATATCTTATTATATAATTATTCCTTCAAAAGGACATTCCTTAGTATTATAAAACAAAGATTAATATTAATCATGTTTTTATTAGATATATATACTTATTAGAATAATTAGATCACTAACTCATTTGTAACGTTGTCAAAAATACTCCCTTAAAATTTAATCATCTAATTTTCATGTAAAATTGATCAGTTAATGCTTGGACCTAAATAGAAGCTTGATAATGTTTGATTATTTATCTAATTTTAAAATGGTTTTCAATTGTTTGTGCGCTTGGTTATTTATTATGATTTTTGAATTAATGTTTACAAACTTTATTTTATTCTGCTTTGGTATAACAGTGTATGGCTTAGGCACCGTACAAAGTTGCCAAAACAGAATATTGCTTTTGAATGTAACATTTTCTTCAAAACCAAGCGCATATTTAATTAAATTGTTTCAAATTTAATAAATGTATCGGCAAGCTTTTATAAATGTCACTGTAGTATTAACATGATAATACTAAAGAGAACAACAGTTATGGTATCACCGAACAATTTTGACACCGTCGTCTGAGTTAGCGCGTTCTGCATATTCTAATAATATCTTTAGATTTTATATATACTTTTTGTAAAAGTTTTGGGGTGTAATCTAGCTTTGAGCAGATTTAAAATTAAAGTACATATTAAGATTAAATACTTTAAAAAAGCATAATATTATATAGTACAATATACATGTATATAGGAGATTGACTGATTTAGTTTAACTATAAAAAATCATTTTTCATGTCGCACTTAGTGTGTCTGTACTATTATTATAGTCTATAGTAAATTCAGTAGACGTTAATTGTCTAGAGCCAGTTATATATTATACGCTACAGTATATAGTTATTGCTATAAATTATTGTTGTCTTTTCTTTTTTTTAATCTGTCTTATCCTTGGTTGTTGTTGTTGCATTTTAAAATCCATTTTTTATTGTACTCAGTGACTCACCCCCAGTCCGCCATGAAAACAACACGCACGCATTAAATGGTCTAATTTTGATCTCTCGATGTGACCTTAAAAAAACATCTTACGTGGTTTTATCGTGTGTCTGAACAGTTGTAACTTAACTTCAGTGTTGACATCGGATGCCCAGAATTTATTTAGACGTCTAATGGCTGCGTAGGTGGCCGCTGAATTCGGCGGTGGCCGAAAAGATAGGTGGCCGCTGTATAGAGGTGACAGATTTGACTGCAGTCGTTATATTTTAGTCGACTGGCCACTTGATGGTACAAGTTACTTTCCTCTGGAAGCGCAATTTTGGGATTTTAAATTGACAACATAAATTGCCGGGCCAATGTTGTAGAAAAGTACCCTTGCCATAAAATTTTGAAATAAAAGTCATTGATGTGTTTTGCTTGCGGTGAAGTTAATTTGTCATTTTTTAGCTTACGAATTTCTGTAGTAATGAAATAACATTGTCTACCACAACGAGATTCATTAGAAAAAGATATGAAATTTAATATTTAAAGGTACTTTGTACTCAAGTAATTATTGCTTGCCGTCTCTCATGGGAGCTATAATAAACTGACTCGAGTAAATTTCATTTTAAATACTCTTAATGTCAATAACAGATGTGTCTTTGTCTGAAGTCCCAAAGGAGTATAGGCTTCATAGGAGGGAGTGTCAGACAGTTTTGCTAGAAATTAAATATTAGCTCCCATTTTCAGAAAGCAGTAGAGGACAACGGTCGCAACTATACGGTCTCAAGGTTGATGTGGAGTTTTGAAAGTATTTCGGAGAACGAAAAAGTAAAGGTATTTATATTTTCAATCAAGGTATTTGTATTTACGTTGGTAATAATTGATATACTCCTACTGTTTCATTAATTAATTTTAGGGGTATATGATTTGGAACAGCGCCAAAGAGTGAAAAGTTTAAGGTATTTTCAGATTATCTTTCATTCTTTCAATAACGTTCCATTTTATATCATTATTTTCGCTTATAATTAATGTTGAGATTCAAATCACCAATTTCTCGTGCATTAGCAATCACTTTCTAGGCTTTCCGCATTTCACTTTCCCGAGTGAATATGAATCGAAACGGTAAGTTCATATTATCATTAATTGTCGCTGCCATGCTTGAATATTAATCCCGATTTTTATACTATGTCTATTGCATGTTTTATTTTTAGTAAACCTACTTGGCTAACTGCTACTTCTGCTAAACTTCTATTCCAAGAGTATGCTTGTCAAATTCTGACGTATGCGAGCGTAAAATTTGCTCCAGAAGGTGAGAAATAATGCATCGAAATCGTATTAAATTTATCCAAAAATTCCTATTTCACCAGTTTATAATTATTTCACCATATTGGAGAGGCTTCCCAAGACAATTGATTTGTACTTCCATTTGATTCAAAATCTTTCTTTCCTTCCTTAGATGTTAGAAAACTACACTAGAATTCTGATGTGTTAAAGATATGCTGGTGAGCACGATGGGAAAACAATTTTGTCATTAAAATTTTAAAATCGAGGTAACACTGAACTTCGTGGAACTTCTCTAGTGATTAATCATTATTTCTGCAATTTAATTCTGTATACAGTCAAACCTGTTATAACGGTCACCTCTATACAGCGACCACCTGTCTATAGTGGTCACTTTTTCAATATCTAAAATAGTATTTTCTATTTAATTAAACCTGTATATAAAGGCCACCTGTCTATAATGGTCAATTTATCCACCTTTCGTAGCTGGCTGCTATATACAGGTTTCACTGTAGTATTGATTTATTATTTGGCTTTTATATTCTTTAATATTACTGTAGATTGTAATTCTTTCTTCTTTCGGCATAAATTTTGATGATTTTTTTGCATGATTCAGTCACAGTAAACTTGTGGATAATATTTCTTGCCAATGTGCTTTATTTACTGTAATCCGATTACAGGGAAACCTGTATATAACGGCCAGCTACGAGAGGTAGATAAATTGACCACATAGACAGGTGGCCTTTATATACATGCTTGATTCAATAGATAAAATTATTTTTGACATTGCAAGAGTGATCATTATAGACAGGTGACCACTGTATAGAGGTGACTATTATAACAGGTTTGACTGTATATAAAAATCGCATTTGACGCTCGACAGTGAGGAAAAACCATCGTACACGGCATCTGAATTCTATGTAAGATATTTTTACAAGTGAGCATATAATGCAGTACATGCAGGGTGATGCGTATAGCTTTTCTGAATATATTTACCCTCTTCGTCAGGTCTTTATCGCTTGAAATATCCGATTATTACAATGTAAATAGTCTGTTATTTAATTTAATGTAAGTAGTCTGTTATTTAATTTTGATTTTTTTCTTCTGCTTCCAAGGATCTTCACAAACAACTTCAACCAAACTCAAAATAAAGCGAACGAGCTGATGACTGAGACAGACGTCCATCAACGCATACATGATGATGTTGCAATAATTATATATAACATAAAGATTATGACTAATAAAAATAAATTCAAATTTTACTGCTGCTATACTTTTTTCATAAAAAGAAGTTCAGATAGGTAAAGATAGCAGTTAAACATGTGTTCTGTAAATATAAGAATAAAATAAGTGGAGTATATCATAGAGCTATAGAATATATAAACTCGTGTACATAATATTGTAAAGCTGTGTATATACTTTAAATTGAGGAAGATCATTATTATCAAAGAATACATGTCCAAACATTACAACAAATTTCTTCGACTGTGTTATGAGTGATAAGCAAAGTAGATACAATACTAGCACATGAATAAACGTATTGTTTCCAGACAATGATCAAGGTCAGATGTCGATTTCGGGTTGAAAATTGATATAGGGGTCAAAGGTCATGACGCGCGCGTCATCTGTAACCGTCGCCGTATATTTTTCAGCCAGAAATCAGGACCAAAATTTGCAAATATCTTTAAAAATGTTACAATTTAAGAAAAGTAATTTATAGATTTTCATTATTTGGGTTGTATGGCACAAACTTACCATACTAAGCATGCGCAATGTAGTTTTGACGCGTAATTTTGGATGCGTCACAAAATTTATTGGATTCTGTTCATTTTTGGACCTACATATCTGTCTATTTTGAAACTTTATGACGCTCGCGTCAAACGATATTACTCTATTACCATTTCAAAGACAACTATTTTGAAAAGAATCTCTGTTGGACTGAGTATATCACGTGGATAAACGCCACATTGGTAACTATGGTAACACAGAATGAAACAACAATAGAAAAATAGCTCTGCTACGCTCGGACTCATGGTTGAATGATAAAAAAATTATGATACAAATTCGAAAAAAGCTTTGATCAGAAAGCAGAGAAAGCTAGGGAAAAGTCAGGTAACAAAGGGGCCTTAAATAAGTTATCAAATCATATGTGACCTCATCATCGCATGAACCAGTTTTCAAAGGTTTTGAAGCTTATCAGATACCAAATTAAATTAACACATTTCAAAAATAGAGAACAAAAAATATATATATTTAAAATTTCTTTTATCCAGAATAATAGTAATAAAAGAATAATATTAATAGTGGGATTTTTCCACACAAGTTCTTGGTATAGTGCTCAATGAAATTAATCAGAGCATTTAGAATGAGAGTCAAAAATGAAACATGCTAGATTTCCGCTACTTCAAGTTTCACACCAGAACGTAATCATCAGGCGATTTATTTCAACTAGACTACAAAAATTCATTCGTATCCTATATGAGCCGCCACTATGTTTTACAGTTGATTGGTTATTGAATATTGACTACTGTTTATTTAATTATGTCTATTGTATGAAATTCTAAAGAATAATGAAAGTTCCATGAACGCCAAATAGCCCATTTCATAAATCGTATGTATATTATCACTGTGAATCTTGGATAAACTGAATAGCTACTTAAAACATACTGAAATAGTATTGTGCATTGAAAAGTTACTGGGATTCATAAGACACTTGATTATATCTAGATTCTTCTCATTCAACTGAAAAACTACTGAAATGCACCTTAAAATTTGAAAGCTACTAGCCTTTCCCGGTAATCGAATGTTCACGCGTTTATTTTGCGATCATCAGACGGCATGGTTTTTAGTAAGATTTCAGTTTTTCAAATTCGTACATCACTACAAATAGTCTGTAAATAGATAATTCCATGACATGATGTTTTTTTTTTTAACATTTTGATTATATTTCGACAACATGAACAATGAATTAGTTCTTCAAGTAAGATCAAATGACTATATATTGCATTGAAGTCCACTCGAATTAAAAAATAGTAATAATTAAGGCACTCGAATTAAGGCACTTGTCAGATATGTGTATACAACAGGTAGCGATCTTCACGGTTGATGTTACAGATACTACTAATATTTTAATACAACCTCAGAATTATTAAAACATATATGTATGAGTATAGCTTATTTTCTCACCCTAAAAAACTTTCAATAATTTAAGCAGAGGCGATAGTTTTCAAAGTTTCAATAATTTAAGCAGAGGCGATAGTTTTCAAAGTTAAAGGGAGGAATGATGTTCCTTTAAGCAATTTATTTCTATGTTTTCAAATTAATCTAAGCCCTAGGTTATACGCAGTACTTTCGAGAGGCAACGCATCAAAAATGGTTCGGCACGCCTGAAAGTACGGTGTATAACCTAGCAAAGTACAGCGAATAATTTCTGGGTCGACCCAAAATCGAAAGTATGGCTGATCCTGACGTAAAGTACTTTTTGTCTTATCAGAAGATCCCTACTGTAGCGTATAGCAGCAGTTTCCACTCAAAACTAGTACAAGAATTAGTAAATTTCTGAACATTATATTTCAACAGAAGAAATAAGTGACTGTATATAATATAGTCCACTATTGAATAATTATTTCAAAAGCAAAAAAATATCACAAACATCATAAATCAAAAACTAAAATATTATGATATTAAAAACAAACTAGTATTTATTATATTTAAACGGTAAATATTTTTTTGTTACCTAACCTATATAGTTTTTCTTTATAATAATTATTAATTTTTAATAATAATAATAATAATAATAATAATAATAATACTAATATAATTACATTATTGTAAGTAAAAAAAAAAAAACAACAGCGAATAATATATTACATAATTAAAGCTAAAATTTTAATAGAAAGAGATCATGAATCTATTAATGGTAACATGATGTCATAGTTCCATGTCTTGTGCTTCATCTTCACTGAAATCACTTAACGAGCTTTCGCTAGAACTAGACATACCGTCAGCGTCATCATTCATAATTTCTGGCGATGCGTACTTTTTTACATAATCTGGAAAACAGCATACATTCATAATGTAGCATTTTATCTCATTATTTCGATAGTGATGGCAGAGTAATCGAACTTCAGATCTGATCATATCTGGTTCAACTACAAACCCATTGAAGGGCAATTCAGCCTTGACTTTATCTAAAACATCAAATGAGTACCACCACATAAGGATGGCGGATCGAATGATCCAAAGGGAATTGCATCATGACTTGCTGCGGTGCATCGTTGTGCATTGAAAATCGAGACCTATCTGCCATGAAAGCTGTTGAAATTCACCTGCAGTGTAGGCTACCTGCAGTGTGGCAGCTGAGATCAATAAAGAGCATGTAACATCATTGTTCTCAGCGAAAATAGCCACTCCTCTAGAAATATAAAAGTGGGACGGTTGCCTTTCGTAGGGCGGCACTGTCTCAGTTACTATTATTCCGATAAAGTGGTTAAAACATATGGATATTTATCCTCCACCCCAATTTCAACACAAGAAACCCAGGTATTTGTTTAGCAATTTAAATGGGACAACAATCTAACATCGATATCATCATTTCAATACATTTTAATGAACCGTATGAACTGCTTGTACCTTCAAGACTTCTCCTGTGAAAAAAAGTTCAGGAGTTCATGAACAGTTCATGAACGTTAAATTGCTTCAAGTTTCATAAACTGTTCATGAACTCCTGAACTGTTTTTCGCAGGGGTTCACTTGTGTCCTCCTAACACTCATTGTGTAGTAAATATGATAACAGACACAGCAAGTATGTAACCCTTTTACAAATTATACATAATTATAATATCTAGATCATAAATATATAGCTAGATCAAGATGAGTTAGTCAATGTGGTGAAAATATGAAAAAAAATATTTGCGTCTTACCAGATTGCTCAAACTACGGTTAACTACCGAAGTAATAAGCAATGAATCTCATCCAAATTGCAGGATAATGTATGATTTTGACGTCGTATTTTATAAAATCAATCTAAAAACGGTTGGTATACGTTAAAGGGGTAAAATTGCTGGATGGTTCTACGCGCCTAGAGTCACGTGCATGTTTGTCGTTTGTCCTGCTTCTGTACCTGAAACCATGCTGAAACTTGAAATTTGAAGCCATGTCGAAGAAATGACTGGTATTGATTCTTGAATATGCGCTAAGCTTAATTCAAGTTGAGCTCATAGAGACCGCCGATCAATGTTGCTCCTTTAAAGGGCCTGTTTTCAGGAAATTGTTTATGAACACCCCTGCGAAAACAGTTCAGGAGTTCAAGAACAGTTTATGAACAGTTAATGAACAGTTCAGGAAAATTGGAGCCATTTGATGTTTATGAACTGTTGATGAACTCCTGAACTGTTTTTCGCAGGGGCAGTTATCCCTGGCGTCATAATACAATTATTGTGTAAACTGATCCATGAGCTCTAGCTGTTCATGAAGAGTTCATGAACGTTGCATGTTCTGTTTTTCTGTTGTTTTTTATTTACATACTGTACATTTACATACAAAATGAAATGGGAATTTCAATGTTCATGAACGGACCACATTTTAGTAAAAAGAAGACGTGCCAAATAAAAATGGAGTTATTCTAAGAGTTTTCAACAATCATACCCTAATTAAATTTAGAAACTGTCATTAGATCTCTACTGCAACAATTTTTTTTCAATGTTTACAATCCTTAACAAATTCGAGAATTCATTTTCAAATGTTACCACTGTGTCAATTTTTATTCATTGGAAATAATGTGATGACTTCATGAAGAATTATATAACTTCACTACAGTCAAATCTGTTATAACGGTCATCTCTATACAGCGGCCACCTGTCTATAGTGGTCAATTTATCTACCTCTGGTAGCTGGCCGTTATATACAGATTTCACTGTATGTAATAAGTAATTGAGACGGTAACGCCCTACCGAAGGCATCCGTACTACCCTCCTATTTCTAGAAGAGTTGCTCTTTTTGCTGAGAAAAATGATACTAAAATGCTCTTTATTGATCTCAGTTGCTTTGCTTGCATCAAGAGTTGAATCCACATTGTTCAGATTCATATTGGGTTAAGTAAAAAAGTAATTGAGGCGGTGCCACCCGTGCCACTACTCTATTTCTAGAAGAGTGGATCATTTTACTGAAAGCGATGATGCAAAATGCTCTTTATTGATCTCCGCCGTAACACTGCAGATCAATTTCAACAAATTCCATGGTAGATAGGGTTTGATTGTCAATGCACAACAATGGGCCCCAGCTACTCACAATGCAATTCCCTCTGAGACATTCCGTCTGCCATCCTCAAGCCTGTTTTCCACTGCACAAAAAATGTTGCGCGAAGCGACATTCCTGAGATTGCGCATTTGGAGTGGTGGTCTTATGACATCAAAATGTCCCCAGGCAATGAGAAAAAATGTAGCTCGAAAATTTTTTAACTTTTCTGATGTCGCCAGAGCGCAAAATGTTGCAAGCCAATCAAATAGCTGTCCCAAAATTAAAATTGAACATTTCGCCCTTTTCAAAATATTCAAACTTTCACATTTATTTCATTTGATTTACCGGTAGTACTTTGTAAAGTCTTTTATTGTGATCAACGTGATTCTGGGCATTGGGAAGAACATTTATTGATTTGCAGAATTGCAGACATACTCAAACAGATTCTGAACAGCTGAGAATTATGATCATAACAAGTTGAAACCCGTGAGCAATAAGTGGAATTTATCTTTGAAACTTTTCCTTTCACACTGTTCTCGCACAGCCCAATAAACATAAGTAAACTTCTTATAACAGAATATGTATAGTCCAATTCCTGGTAATAGTCAATTTGTAAACAAAACATTTGCTCACGACCTTCCATTATCGAGTATTTAAATTGCCAACAAACGTTTGTTATTGTTCAAGGCAGCCATATTTTGCTTAATTGGACTATGACGCTATAAAAGTCGAAAGAATTCTCATTTGTGTGGAAATCACTAACGTTTTTCGATCGACATTCTTCGCGCGACAGTTGTCTCTGCGCGCGACATTTTTGGTGCAGTGGAAAACCGGCTTTAGATGGTATTCATTCAATGTTTTAAATAACGCCAAGGCTTAGTTGACCTTTAGGAGATTTGATCAGATCTGAAGTTCAGTTGCTTTGCCATCTGAGCTAATCCACCCTAAATTATCTATGCAAGATGTCAATATCAAATAAACTGATTTGCGCTTAACACGATAATGCTTACCTCTTATTTTAGCTTTGTAATGATCTGGTTTATGAAGATAAAGAGATGCCGCATCTCCATTAAGTGGATCCACAGGATTTGGATAAGATAATAATTGAGGTAAAAAAGATTCAAACACATTATTCAGATCTGCAACACAACGAGGGATAACATTATGCAAGAGCCTCTATTTTATCTTCTGATCCATGTGACAGAGACTCTTGGCACACGACTAGATGAAGTTTTTCTCGAATTGCAAAAAGCCAATCAGATGCAGCCTCGTGTCACATGAAGGGAGGATTCTGTAGTCGTAAGATAGTGCAAATTGTAAGGGACAATAACATTGAAAAAAGTCACCGTCACTATTTCAAATCAGCTGGCACTTGCTCGTGGGACAACAAACCATTATCATTGTAGTCCATCAAGGACCACCGCAAACGCATGCAGGAAATTTACAAATTTGTAAATATTTCTTTCTGTGTTTAATTTTTTGTTATTTGTATGTATTTATAATTTATCAGCCCTGTGAAAAAAGCCTGAATAGGCTTCTCAGGCTTTTTTTCATATTGAATTGTATTTGAGACACATGATTTAAGACAACAACACTACTGTTCTTGAGTTCAGTTTGTAAGAGTCTAATCACAATATCTACAGTTAAGCTATTTATATCAATACAAACAAGGTTATATGAAATCGAGGTAAATCAATCTACTACACTTACAATAAGCAATTGGCGCACAATTTCCTATGAGATATTGATATTTCGCGCACGAGAGGGCATGTAAGGAGAAAACAATAAGGCATCAGAAAATTAAAGCCGTCGCGATTGATTTTCGCCTTTGAGTTTCTCTGGAAGTGACTCGAGTGCACCAAATATCAATAGCTCATAGGCACTGTGCACCAATTGCTTTGTATTATAACTACGGTAGCACACAACTTTCACAAGCATTTACATGACTTTCTTGCCTATAAAATGTGTTTGAAAACTGCTGATCAAATTGAAAATTATCAAGTTTGAATTGTAAGATCGATTGTGTTTTTGAACTTAGTTTTGCTATGGTGATTTAGCGTCAAAACTTTAAAACCAATCAGATTGATTGAATCAATTTCGCATAACACAAAGCTGCTTAGTGTTGTGGTCAAACCTTCCTTGTTTATTTGATTGAATGGGACACCTTTTTTCATCAGTCATGTTAGCCTGTATGCTGAAGGTTTGAAGGAATATTCAGGGTAACAGAGTTTGCCTAGAATAAATTTCTGAAACAATGTGAGGAACTTTTGCAATTTGATTGATTGAGTGAACGTGTAAGAAATCTCAGTGAAAAGGTTTTCCAGTAACTCCAATTGAAAAGTTATAAAACAATACCGGTAGATATGCTGGATAAGCTTAAAGTGTATATCCCGGATATTGGGAGATTGCTTCTTTAGATAGAGAAAAATTTTCTATTCGTACATGATCTTCTTGTGTTTTTACTTTGCGCGATCATTTCTCCTTCAAAAATGCAGTCAAAGTGACGATTTTGGGTTAATTTTGTCTCACTCTTTTTCCTCGAACAGGAACCCGTTTATTTTCAACAAGAGAGTTTACACCGGAAAAAACACAAAACTTTTTACTTATTTGTCTCTAAATAAAAAACCGCCAAACCAAATGACAATCTGCTTTCGGAATGAAATTTCAACGCTGAAGATTTAGAGCTATATTTGATCAATATTCAAGATCCAGGTAAAGAGATATAAGCCTCTAAAGTCAAAAGTTTTTAGTTTTGGATTTTTCTCACTCAAATGCTCACACGACAAACACCTCTTTGCGACTTCGTCTAAGCATAGTCAGCATAGTTGATGCGTATTAAAAATAGTCACACACCTTCAATAAGCAGCAGCGATAACCTACTTAGAAGAAGTCGTAAAGAGGTGCTAATCGCGTGAGCACTTAAGTGAGAAAAATCCAAAACTAAAAACTTTTGACTTTAGAGGCTTATATCTCTTTACCTGGATATTGAATATTGATCAAATATAGCTCTAAATCTTCAGCTGAACATTGAAAATTTCATTTCGAAAGCAGATTGTCATTTGTTTAGCGGTTTTTTATTTAGAGACAAATAAGTAAAATATTTTGTGTTTTTTCCGGTGTAAACTCTCTTGTTGAAAATAAACGGGTTCCTGTTCGAGGAAAAAGAGTGAGACACAAAAACGTAACTTTGATTGCATTTTTGAGGGGGAAATGCTTGCGCAAAGTAAAAATACAAGAAGAACATGTACTGATAGAAAACTTTTCTCTATCTAAAGAAGCAATCTCCCAATATCCGGGATATACACTTTAATATACCGGTAATACAATTTTTGAATTAAGCGGACTATTTAGAACCCTTGAGGAAAACTTCTCAAGTCACTCTTAAGTCACTTCAAAATCGTTGTCGTTTAGCTACTCTTGCGATTTGTTTGATATTGTTGGATTGTGTATCTAAAGCCCTGTGAAAGCGATAGCAACACTTGCCAGATTTTTAAAACTTTATTTGAAAATAGTTGTCGTTTATCACGTTGTGTTTGATGGCCATCAAACCTATTTCAAAGGATTTTTTTATTGGAACGTCTTTCTTTTCAAACCATTTTGTATCTCTGTATTTCCATGTTAACTCCATTTATAATTTCATTATTTATTGTCTTACCATATAATGCTGTCCATGATTGATTAATAACATCAAGGCAAACTGTACCAGATCTACACACAACAAGAACAAGCACATCAAATATTATTACAGTACAGTGTAACCCGCTTAAGTGCAAGTCAAAATTGCAAACGGTTTTCAATGCATTTATCCGAATTTGCAGTTATCCGAAATTGTTTAACAATAACTTGACCAGAAAATTGTTTAACGGGTTTCAAAGTCCGGTTGCAGATAAGCGGGAAATTCACTTATCCGAATTGCACATAAGCGGGTTACACTGTACTCTTTAACTGGTGACAACTTGACAAGCTAACAGAAAACATGAAATAGAATTAGATGCTCAATCAAAACAATAAGAAAGATTAGATCCACATTACAGATAGGCCTACTGTTTAACATGAATTAAAATTCAGCTTATGATTCCAACCTCAGTAAACTATGTCAACAAATTTGAACTTGTGCAGAGGATTTTCATTGGACGAATTTGCAGAAGAGCCAAAATAGAAAACACCTAGCTTATAAAGATTGTCTGAAGATTTTGAATGTTGAGTCGCTAGAGTATTGTCAAGTGGCTTTTGATTTATATCTGTGTTAAAAGATCATAATTTACTAAACTTATTGACTTACGTATTGAAACTTTTTTCACATTGGATATAATTCCATACAATAGACGCGAACATTAAAAAAACCTTAAGCATAAAACCCTTAACCCAACTTATCAATTTCCTTCTAAACTTTTTTCATTTGTGTTGGAAATTTTTGGAATCGATTACCCCCCACTTCGTTGTATGCACATCTTCTCTGACTGTATTCAAATATAACATAGACTCAATAAGAACAGTTACATTTTGTAAATCTTTTTAATATTAGGTACCGGTAGTTATCAATTTGAACGTTTTATTTCAAGCTCTAACTTGTATAGCCATAATTTACCTACTTCATATTATGTATGAGATGGTAAAAAAAACATTAAAAAACTCACGCCTCATCTATGTTGGGATGAAATATTTTGTTGATAAAACCTAAAAGTGAAAAATAATGAAAGATAGATGAAAGATTATATGCTAGGGTTAAAACCTTTCTCTAACCTACCAATTCATTTTCACTCATATCATATGGTATTTAGCTATGCCATGTTCTACATCATACATTTGTTCTATTTTTGCATACAGGCAAGGGAGAATTAGCTCAGGTAGTGGAGCAGCCAGTCTTCA
Source organism: Haliclystus octoradiatus (assembly GCA_916610825.1). Lineage (NCBI taxonomy): Eukaryota > Metazoa > Cnidaria > Staurozoa > Stauromedusae > Haliclystidae > Haliclystus > Haliclystus octoradiatus. The sequence continues at coordinate 17,705,690 of OU744453.1, read as the reverse complement.
GATTTGATCATATCTGATCGACTGTCGTTCAAATCCCTCGATCGACTGCCATCTTTTGATGGCAGAAGGAACAATCCAGAGGAATTTGCATTGCTGCGTTGCATTGTTGTGCATTAACACGAAACGCCTTATCTGCTGTGAAATCTGTTGAAATTGACCAGCATTGGTGCGGGTAAGATCAATGAAGAGCATTTTTACAATTAGGCCTACTGCTTGTCTAGAAATAGAAGGGTGGTACGGGTGGGCGATATCATCTCAATTACTAACTAATATTTATATACAACCAACCCGGTTTCTACAAGTTGCTAAAATAACTGACACACTACCGTTTCAATAAGAATAATACGGATTGGAGCATGTTTAGAACAAATAACAGTTATTAATAAACATGTATATATCTTGGATAGTGGACGATGGTGTCTTCAGATATAGAATACAATTATATTAGTAGCCTAGGCATATATGTTCTTCTTGTGTTTTGGCTTAGCTTGACAATTTCCCGTTTAAAATTTCAAGGTTTTTCTGCTATTTGATTGTGAATTTGTTTGACGTTCGTTGATGTTTGGAAAAGCTACTGGATGGAGAAAGAAAAGTTTTCCAGCGCCATATACACTACACAGGACCTTAAACTGTCTCTCCTTTGGTCCTGTTGTTAACATCAAACATGTCTAGGCCTACAATAAGTTTAGTAATAATTAAGTTTATGTGAAGAAATCCTCTCTCCATGCCTGCTATTTACCTATTGATGGTGATTTAAATGGATATTTGTCAGGTAAATCTACTTTCACTTTCCACATACCACCTTCGTATGGAGCTGGAAAAAACAAATCAGATAATAATAATAATGAACACGCTTTCATGCTCAAGCTTCTAGACTGCTTTTTGTTTTAGCCACATGCCCCCAGATCCCTTAGAATTGGGCCACCCCTTTGGGAAAGCCAGGGAAGCCCCTATAAGTTATCTCCAGAATACGGAATTTCAAAAATATCACTATTTTTTCTAATCCCAAGTTGGAAGGTCTGCCAAATAAAAAATGGAGTCTATAAAATCAGGTAGCTAGCACCTGTCCAATTGGAGCTGAGAGCGGCACACGAAAGAGTGTCCCAACTCTTTTAAATAGATGGCTCTCGTAGATCAGAGGTGTTAATATAGGACTTGAATAGGCTTATAGCTCAGGGTATAGGCCTATAGCTCAGATGGCAGAGCAACCAAACTTCAAATCGGATCATATCTGATCGACTGTGGTTCAAATCCCCCTGAGGTCAACTCAGCCTTGACTTTATCTGAAACATCAAATGAGTACCATCTGAGGATGGCGGGTGGAATGGTCCAGACGGAATTGCATTGTGAGTAGCTGCGGCGCATCGTTGCGCATTGGCAATCGAGACCTATCTGCCATGAAATCCGTTGAAATTGATCTGCAGTGTCGCGGCTGAGATCAACAAAGAGCGTTTAAAATCATTGCTCTCAGCGAAAAAAGCCACTCCTCTAGAAATAGAGGAGCGGTACGGGTGCCTTTGGTAGGGCGACACTGTCTACATTACATTATTAATAGGCTTAAAAGTCGTTGTTATAATACAACTCGCCACATAACATAAACTTGTATGTTTATTGGTATATTATCTCTGTGATATTTATAGACTTTACTCTTCAACTCAAATTACGTAACCTAATCTAATCGTAATCAGAGCAAAGTATCTTGTTTCAGCTGCTCATCAATCGCACACACCACTATATTACCGTAGTACATTTCATAAATATTCTGTTTTAAATTTGTTCTCTCTGCCCTGTCCGGCAATATTATTAAATATAAATACTAGAGTAACATTGTATTTTTTTTTGTATTTATCATTTTTCCACGAACCGGGTAAGCTTACAGCTTTTTTTCACCGGGGTGGTTGGTTAATTTGTTAGTATTTTGAAGCTTGTGTGCGTTTAATAGCCGGATGCCCTTCCTGACGCCAACCCATAGTGCTTCGGACAGGGATTCAACCCGAGACCCTGCGGGCCGTGGTCCAACATCCTAGCCACTACACCAAGGCCGCACTTATTGATGCTACATCTAATATAATATGAATTATAAAATAATATGTTGAGGCCAGCTGAAATATGATCAGAATTTGACAAAAACAAAATGTGAGGATATATTTTAAAAAAAGCTTAGGAATTTTAATATTTTATTTTTTGATAAAAACAAATGGACAAGAAATTATAAGCCTATTGTGGTGGGAATTGAAATGTTTAGATTTGTGAATTATGACAGAACAAAGTTCACAGACAGACAACATGCTTCATATAACACAGACGATTAACAGTCACATTATGTTACCAATTGATAGAGTTTTTCATACATATAGAGTATTTAATACAGTCACATAACAAGATTCCAGCTGCACAAAAAATAATAATAAGTACTTCTGTTATGTAAACAAAGAATTTGTAGCCACCAATAAAAATTGTATTATATCAATCATGTTTATTTAGTGTTGGCTTAGTATATAGTCAAATAGAATCAAATTGGCTGTAATGAAAGTAAATTGTTATCGTGTTTTTGTTGTGAAAACGAAAAGTACCAAAGCATATCAGTTTTCAATTGTTACAAAGATCAGCTGTTTTTGCTGTTTATTCAAAAATTACGTAGGCCTACATTGAAAAAATAAATCAGTACATTTTAAGGCTACTAAGAAAAGGTATTCAAGATAGTGGTGTATAATTTTTTATTGGAAAGCTTTTGTCATCCAGAAACTAATAATATTAGTTGTCGAAATGAGTCATTCATGTATTTTAAACAAAAGCGAAATTGTAAGACAACGCGTTTTTACTTGCCAACTTCAAAAATGTTGATCCAAACTTTCGGAAAATTTAAGAAATATATATGGTAACTATATAATAAACATTTCAAATATTATAATGTTTGAATATTTGTATTCTTTATTATTTATAATCATATAAAAAGACGCCTGTGTTTTTCAAAGCCACGTATCTTTTCAAACAATAGAAAAATGATAATTGTTTTGTTTTGGTTCAAGCAACTGTATATTTCTTTGGATTGGAACTTGAAGAACTATTTTATAACAAATTCACTTTATTAAATAAGTAGTTTGACTGAGGGATATAGCAAACGATCAAAGCATTGTAAGTTTGAAAAGTCAAACGTTTCAGGAGAAAGGCCAGCTTTTAGTTGACGATTGAAAATAGTAGATTTTATATTCAAAGGGTAACGAGAAGAAAACATGTTTCACTGAAAGAAAGTAGATGATAAATTCGAATTTTTTTTTAAAAATATAACATCATCAAACCGGATCGTATTGGTTCAGCTACTGCTTGACTAGACCTAATTTAATTAACTGTAAAACTCACTCTCTTTGGGACCGTAAAATTTCACAACAAATTCGTTTAAACCACCCAAAATTGTTACATCATGGCTACTTTCAATCCTGGTAAATAAACAAGAAGATATATTCAACTTTATTAACATATAAAAATGAGAAGACATTGAAACAGATGTCAATGTTTAATCCGCAGTATGCTGGAATCTTTGTTGTTGTGTAGAGTCGGAGTGGAATCAAAAGACTGTGTTTTCGTGACAATTTAGAAATTGTAGAGGAAGCAACTTCGGATAAAAAGCCACACATAAAACGTATTATATGTTAAAAATATATATTAATGTCCAGTATTTATGAATATTATTATGTAGCAAAATAAAAAGCTCAATGTATTCAATAATTGGGAACATGAACCCATCAAGCTATTTAGTGGTTTCGCTCTTTGAAACAACCGTGTCACGAAAAGGAAGCGACTTTTAAACAAAAAAACACATGATTAAAAACTTACAATTTTACAACATCTGTATCCATACGTCTTTTTCCAGGTGATGGTGATGACATTGTTGTATCTCAGTTATATTTTAGGGCGAGAGTAACCCCTTAAAATATAGAAAACAAACCAGCTATTTCGTACGTTTTTTGTGTCCAAAATGACGTCAAACAAAACAAGACTAAAACTTTGTTTTCACTTTTCAAGACCAAAACAAAAATGGCTACGCAATGTCTCGTTTACACACTATAATCCGAGAGAATTCTATTTTTAAATTTTCATCTTACCTGTCCCGGATGACCACCTCTTAATTACGGTCAAAAAACTAAGAAACAGCTAATGATGAATTGTAACTCACTGCAAACAAACAATTGCGAAAATTGAATTCTTAACAAAAGCAAACCATCTGATAAAAGAAACTGTTCATTGAATGAATATCGTGTATTTATTCACACTGAAACGTGAAACTCGGAGTAGCAAGAAGAGTATGTCTCTTTTTTGACTCATTTTATTCATTAATCTATTCACACTGACAAACATAACCAGATGAAACTGCAGTGTAATTTATGTAAGTCGAATTTACCAATGAGTTTTACTACATTTATCTATATTTGCAATGATAAGAAATTGTTTCACAAGGACTTGACAACAAAATAGTATTTTTTTTATGGTTTTAAGAACGAGTTGCAAAATTTCAATTGAGCAAAAATTTCACTCATCCGAATTGCACTTAAGCGGGTTACTCTGCAAGCAACTTTGTTAAGTCTAACGTCAAACAATGTACTGTAGTTATAACTTTGTTCTGTATTCAAAGTGATAAACATTCACAAGAACATATTGCTGCAGTCTTTGTTTACATTAAAGCTAACCAAAACAAAGCATTAAATAATCAAAATGTAAATAGTAAAAAAAACAATTTCTTTCTTTAAATGTTTTCTCAAAATTATCTCATCACATATATAAGCTACAAAAAATCAAGCTTATACTAAATTGTTTTTTTAAAATACAAAAAAATAAATAAAGTCTAGATTATTCTTCCTACTTAAAACTTCCAACATAGATTTACTATTATGTTTACTGAAAATCTTTTACAAGTAAAAACAAATTCAAAATTAGTTGCTTGGCAACCAAGAAAGACATTATGATTGCCAAAGGAAATACATGTTAGTAACCATGGTTACTACTACGTTACTAGGTAACGTCAAATAATCATTTATACGATAAAATAATATTATGACCTAATTTTTAAACATATATACAACATGCTCATTATAAAAATACATGAGCTTTATTTAGGTATATAATTATACTATTCAAAGATGGTATTATAAATCCTATAAAATCCTTGGTAAAAAGATCAACTTTGAGGAAATATTTGTGAAAAGGATTTCGTATTAGTTCTTTTGGTTTATGATATACTTCTTTGTTAGTTGTTGCGTTTGCGTGCTGTTGGATGAGTGAATGACCCTTCAGAAGAAATCTTATAAATCGTTAAGCAATCATACTTCAGAATCGTAGACCCTACACAAAAATAAAATAACAAAATTAACATGGTTTTACTATTCCCAACTATTGTACACCCAAAAATCGCAAGACGCAGACATGCGACCAATATCAACACACAGCTGGAAGTCTCAGTGAAGCACCATATTTCAATTTTTAATCTCAATTTAGACTTCGTTGAACGTCTAATTCGTATTTCAAGAATAAGATCATAATATATAAAAATTCAGACATTGTTTAGCGTTATCCTAACTAGTTCGCCAACTTCTATGACCATTTTCATATCAATTTCAGCTAAGAAAGGTTTGATCGTAAATTTACTGTCCCTGTAAAAGCTATCCAGCTGTGATTCTATTGTTTGATAGGTTCAACACCTCCATTGCACCTTGCAAATTGTTGTAACATCCTTTCTTATTTCATTTCATATTTTTCTACAACATTTTTGTTAAGTTGTGTCCCATATTCATACAAAATCTAATATACAGTCAAACATATTATTTTCTATTGAATCAACCCTGTTTTTCGTATTAGACATGAGAATTAAAAATTTCAGTAATAGTTTGAAATCTAGGATATCTAGATCATTTGTTGTAAAGGAAGTCAATGGGTAAAACACAATAACAGTGGAATTAGTCCAAAATCTGTTCTCAAAAGTCTGTATAATTTCATATGACTTACTCTGAATTGAGGGTACTATCGTTAAGGCTCATCAGTGGTTTCTTTTGTGAATCAACCCGTACACGCACTTTGGGCTTTCCCTCTGGTGTTGAAACATTATATCTAGATTTTTTCTTTAATATACTAACTGGTCGTCCACCAGGTCCAACTCTGAAAAACAACACAAATCAAAGCATAACATAACTAAATTTATTACACAGTGTACCTGCATATAATAGCTACTTATAGGGTTTTGGTAAATAAATTGACCACCATAGACAGGCTAAAATAAATGTATGCCACCAAAAAACTTTTTCTGGTAAAACATATTATTATTCTTCTGAATTTAAAAAAATTAACCTCTAATATTTGACCTTCCCTGTATACTAAAAGTATGAAAGATACCCCCCCCCAGAATTCCATCTATGCGCCGCTTACCTTATAACAGATGGTAATGATGATACGTCACTCGCACTACCACTACTGCTATTTGCGTGTGTTGTGAAACGAGGCCTTGGTGGCATTGAATCCAGATCATCAGTTGCTACATCACTTGTATCTCCGTTAATAGATGATAATTCACGTACTTCTAACATCGGACTCGCTTTGATTGGATTCGGACTACGAGGCCATCTCTTTTTACCATTTTTATCAGAATTTTCAGTATCTATAGCAAATTAAATTAATGCAAGTATAATCCTGTGTTTTATAAAACCAATAAACGACACATGATTAAGTAATAAAGGATCATGTCTGTATATAATTTGAATCCGTTAAGTCCTTATAGACACAGGTGGCTTCAATGCAAAGGTGATTGTTATAATGTTATTACAGATTTATATGTACACTAATAATTTGATATTGATTATCGTTCTCATGATGTCTAATGCATTTTTATTTTCTCATTGAATTAACTCCATTTTCCCATTTTCAGTTAATCCCGAGCCATCAATTTATAAGAGTTTGGACAAGCAATTTTTTGGAGCTTGAGAATCGCCATTTTCGTTCCATTGAAAACAATATTTTGCTTTTGAACAAAAGTAATTCGAATTCATGATATTATTTTAACACGCTTGTTCAAATTTCGCGAGCCTGGGTTTGACAGAACGAAAAAGGTATCCATGAAATCATGTGACTGACTATCTATCTAATTGGAGCTGAGAGTGGTACCAATACATGTAAATAGATGGCTCTGAGTTAACCACATGACAACTGATAGTCATAAAAAGTAATGTGGATGGTGTCGCCTTACCGAAGGCACCCGTACCACTCCTCTATTTCTAGAGGAGTGGCTCTTTTTGCTAAGAGCAATGATGTTAAACGCTCCTTAGATCTCAGCCGCGACACTGCAGATCAGTTTCAACAGATTTCATGGCAGATAGGCCTTGATTGTCAATGCGCAAAAATGCGCTGCAGCTACTCACAATGAACCATTCCATCCGCCATCCTTAGATGGTACTCATTTGATGTTACAGATAAAGTCAAGGCTGAGTTGACCTCAGGGGGATTTGAAACACAGTCGATCAGATATGATACGATCTGAAGTTCGGTTGCTCTGCCAACTGAGCTAATCACCCCTTTTTTATAATTCCTGGATAATCAATTTATATAAATAAAGGGCGGGGTTTCCGAATCCAACAAACATTTCTACAAACATGAGTGGCTGCAAAAACAAGAGAAGCGCGGTTGTTTATAAGAAATGTACAAGCAATAGATGCCTGCGAAGAAAATAGTTTCGCTTCTGACTCACATTTGATAGTCATCGAAACGTGTGTGTGAACCGACGAGGAATCGAACCCCTGCCTCCCACACAAAGTGTAAACATTCTGTCACTGAGCTACCAGTGCACACAGGACAACAAAAAGCAAATCATAATTGTTCATTACAGGTGTTAATTACCTGAGGGTGTACTATGCATTGGTCCATCAGATGCGTATAACGGAGCAGCTGGAATATAAAAATTAATAAATTATTTCAATGAAGATCATCATCATAATTTTCATCCTAATTCTTTTGAATTATGATGTCGTTAGTGTCGTTTCATTGAATAACATCACATTTTGACTTTATGCTACAAATGTTATCAATTATTTTTAGTTCATATAATTAACCGTCTAAACCGTCTGATGATCGCAAAATAAACGTGTGCAACTCTGAGTAACAGAAAAGGCTTTTGAATCATCTTTGTTTAAATTCTATATTATGCTCAGTTGTAACAAAAATGGAGCACTCTCACATACATGTGTTTATCTCATATTATTTTATATTATAGTTCATATTATATTATACTATATATATTATTATATTATTATAATATATATATATATATATTATATATTATTTTATAGTATAGTTCATATAATTGTCAACTATGTCATTTCACAAGTGCAATAGAATACACTTACTTCTTAATTTCTTAGGATTAGCAAGCTTTCGTTCAGGACTTTTTGGCTGTAAAACTAAAATGAAAGCAAATGTTAACATTGTTGAAAAATATTATGACATATGAATGTGTTCTTAGTTATGATTGAATAGTTATTATGGAACTCTCAAGCTGTAATTTCATGACTTGCTTTCTTGAAAACAATGAAAATAATAAAGAATGAAGCAATGAAACAATACAATTGAATTTATACGGTATTGGTGCGCATATCGCGACAGTCGACACGGCATATAAGTCGAGGCAACCGAAGGAGATGCTTCGACGGGGCTATGGGAGAGTAGTATCTTTTCATAATGTTTTGTATCGTGAATTGTGTTATTTAAAAGTTTCTTTGTCAGCTATGTCTGACCGTGTTTTGTGGCGCTCTTCGTGTAGCAAATATGTAAGGCGTAAGAGGGACGGCACATTCCTATAATGTGACTGTCTATACTACTACTAGTAGTCGAGATCCCCCTATTTTTCAGCTTATATAAATTGTCGATTCCAAAGTAGCAGCATTTTCTTCAAGTAGCAAATATGTAAGGCAAAAGAGAGATCGTATAAATTCCTATAATGTGATTGTCTATACTAATACTTAGCAATGTCGGAAATAGTATTTTCTATGGAATCAAATTCAAGCCCTTATAAAAAGGCCACATGCATATAGTGGTCAGTTTCTCTACTCCTTGTATCTGGCTGTTATATACAGGTTTCACTGTATGTATTTCTTGAGTTTTTAATACATGTATTCATACCTTTTGGTGGTGGTGGCATTTCTTCGTCGCTACTTTCTGATGATTCAGATACTGCCATGTTATCGTTATCATTGTGATTAGGATCTTCGTCTGATGAATCTGACGTGTCATTTTGCGATGTTTCAAAACCTAAAAACATAACAAGATTGATTATATAATGAACTGCTTTGAATGAATGAATGAATGAATGAATGAATAATAATAATAATAATAATAATAATAATAATAATAATAATAATAATAATAATAATAATAATAATAATTATAATAATAATAATAATAATAATAATAATAATAATAATAATAATAATAATAATAATAATAATAATAATAATAATAATAATAATAATAATAATAATAATAATAATAATAATAATAATAATAATAATAATAATAATAATAATAATAATAATAATAATAATAATAATAATAATAATAATAATAATAATGATAATAATAATAATAATAATAATAATAATAATAATAATAATAATAATAATAATAATAATAATAATAATAATAATAATAATAATAATAATAATAATAATAATAATAATAATAATAATAATAATAATAATAATAATAATAATAATAATAATAATAATAATAATAATAATAATAATAATAATGAGGCTGGTCTGACACATGTCCTGTCTCTGCCTAGAGACTTATCTCCTCATCAGAGACCTTTTTGATGTCGTAGATCGTCAGGCATCACACATGGAGTCCTTCTAACGAAAAGTATAGATGGCGACAACCTCAATGCACATAATCAATTAGGGAATACAGTATAATAAATTTCTTGTACGGGAAAAACCAAATTGCATTAGTGGTCAATGTAATTTTTTTGGTCTTGATAAACAAATTATACACATACATGTATCGTATATTGGAGTTTATGTTACAGTAGGTATCATTAACGTTGCTTAATGTACTTGATCGAGTAAGATGCAGTAGAAATACTAGAAACTCACCAAGACCGCCATTTCTTGCTGGAAGACCGAATGCGCTACTATCTGACGATGTTGTCGTCAAATGAAGCGTCCGTGATAATTGTTGAAATTGAGCACGGTACGATGTATCTTGCATTGGTAACTTGTATCGTTTCTAAAATAAAAAACAACATTTTGCTTAGCTTTTTGTTATCAATGATATAATGTGAACAAATTAATATTTGGGCTCGTCTGACGCATGTTTTGTTAAATGTAAATAGATTGATATTTTTATTGCAAGATATCAACACAACCACTATAACTATTTAAAATCAAATTTTCACTTACAACTTTCTTTTTCTTTCCATATGCTTTATCACCAGTCTTCCATCTTATGTATGCATTTTTATACTCTTTTCTAACCTAATACACAAACAAAAGAATACAAATTGATTATAAAATTTGAAATTGTTGGTTGTCGATGATTATGATTTAACTTTGGTTTCATGTCCCTGGTAAAAAGCATTTCAAAAGCTAGACGAAATTTGAAACTGCAATGTTTCTAAACTTTGAAAGAGTCAATGACGGTGACGTCATCAATCAAAAGAGCTACAGTCTCCAAAATAAACTTTTTAACTTAGCCATGTATGCAACAAGTATCAGTCCTTTGAAAAACACTGATGATGATGATGATGATGACGATGATGATGATAACTTTCATAAAATTCATAAATTGTACTTTTTCAAGCTAAGCTAACAAAGATATTGAATTTTGATCTTGAAAATACACTATCAATTTTCATAAATAAATAAGCGCTGAATGGAATTCAAGCTGTTCATACCTGTTTGCAGCAGATTATGTAGAAAACAACAATGTATATACTCTGGAAATAAAATAAAACAGAACATTCAGCATAAATAGTGGAAGTAAAAAAAGTTGAAAATGAACTTGGAAAAGTTGAAATAATTCTAAAACTGCTACTGATGACGAAAAAAATGTGGACATTCATAAAAATCATCATCATATGCAAAAAAGTTATAAGTTAAAAATACTGAATTCAGCATTATCAGCCACTAACTTTTGAATTGTTTTGCGCTGGGGCACTGGGGCAGTTCCAACAACAACACTAACAATTACTTTCTCACTCCAACAGGGTTTAAATTTCCTGATTTTCTTAATTTTATCGCTATTATTTCATTTTGAGTTCCATTGTGTTCTCTCAACCAATCAGATTATATTACAATATTTGCATCGTTGTTTGCTTTTGCATTTTCTTCAAATAATATGGTAGCAAATGTTGTCTTTTAGCAAATTGAGTAATTCTTCATGTATAATTATTAATTCAGAAACCTGATGAGATGATGATTACCGTAATCACTAATCAATTATCATTGCATTAGCCTAAATTGTTGGAAAATAATTTCTGAAATTTAAAATTATGTAGCTATCCTTAGACTGATTAAAACAAAACAATACTTACTTGTACTATAAGTAATCCACCAAATGCATGATGGTATAGCTGGACATCTTGATTGACAGATAACAAACCAACAACAAACATCATACAAAGTATTAAAAGTAAGATGGCGGAGACAAGAAGGTTACGTCTGAAAAATGAAAAACAAAGTGCAATGGGTTAGGTAATATTTTATATAGGCAAACACTCTCAGTAGACCTATGTATTCCTCTGCTTTATCTCTCTTGCTAACTCCTATTTCAAATTATCAGATTTTGCGTAATATCGCCTTCTGTGGGTGTGTCATTGTCACTTTCTGAATTTTCTCTAGCCTTCTGAGTGTAGAATTCAAGGATTCCTACTTTTGTCGGACTCTGCTTTCGAGACGGGAATGAACAACTGCACATCAATTGAAAATAACAGTGACATTTTTGTTGAAAAAGAAAGAAAATACAGTGTATGTCTCAATGAGGAATCGAACTGCTGTCTCCTGTATGTATTGCAGGAATTCTACCACTGAGCTACAGATATACACTACAATCAAGCCTGTTATAACAGTCACCTGTCTATAGTGGTCACTTTGCAATGTCTAAAATAGTATTTTCTATTGAATCAAACCTGTATATAAAGTCCACCTGTCTAAATTAGTCAAATTATCTACCTCTAGTAGCTGGCTGTTATATACAGGTTTCACTTGTATCTTCATATTAATTGTTTTGACAGTGAAACTATATATCTTGAACATTTTATACTAAACAAACACAAGAAAAATAAACTATCTAGTCTACACTACACCCAAAGATTTCTATATAAAGAGAATAATTGTCTTTACCGTAGTTTGGATTTTAACTTTCTTCTTCGTGTCGATTTTGTTTTACCACTAGACAAGAAAAATGCTCCAAGAGAAACAAGAAAATTTGTCTATAAGAAAAATAAAAAATATACCTTATTATAAACTTGTAATAAATAATAAATAAATTAATAAACTGCCAACTCTATTAGGAGAACCGCGCGGCTTCCAACGTTGACGTCATAAAGCTAGATTCAACCATGATTCAACCTATATCTATTATCTTTTTACAAAATATTTAAATATGATAAATGTAAAGAAACGGTTTTGCCTGATTTTTAGAAAGAATGAAAGTAATGTTCAGACTGATTTTTCGAAAGAATGAAAGTAATTTTCAGACTGATATTTCGAAAGAATGAAAGTAATTTTCAGACTGATTTTTAGAAAGAATGAAAGTAATTTTCAGACTGATTTTTAGAAAGAATGAAAGTAATTTTCAGACTGATTTTTAGAAAGAATGAAAGTAATTTTCAGACTGATTTTTAGAAAGAATGAACGTAATTTTCAGACTGATATTTCGAAAGAATGAACGTAATTTTCAGACTGATATTTCGAAAGAATGAAAGTAATTTTCAGACTGATATTTCGAAAGAATGAAAGTAATTTTCAGACTGATATTTCGAAAGAATGAAAGTAATTTTCAGACTGATATTTCGAAAGAATGAAAGTAATTTTCAGACTGATATTTCGAAAGAATGAAAGTAATTTTCAGACTGATATTTCGAAAGAATGAAAGTAATTTTCAGACTGATATTTCGAAAGAATGAAAGTAATTTTCAGACTGATTTTTAGAAAGAATGAAAGTAATTTTCAGACTGATTTTTAGAAAGAGTGAAAGTAATTTTCAGACTGATATTTCGAAAGAATGAAAGTAATTTTCAGACTGATTTTTAGAAAGAATGAAAGTAATTTTCAGACTGATATTTCGAAAGAATGAAAGTAATTTTCAGACTGATTTTTAGAAAGAATGAAAGTAATTTTCAGACTGATATTTCGAAAGAATGAAAGTAATTTTCAGACTGATTTTTAGAAAGAATGAAAGTAATTTTCAGACTGATATTTCGAAAGAATGAAAGTAATTTTCAGACTGATTTTTCGAAAGAATGAAAGTAGTTTTCAGACTGATATTTCGAAAGAATGAAAGTAATTTTCAGACTGATTTTTAGAAAGAATGAAAGTAATTTTCAGACTGATATTTCGAAAGAATGAAAGTAATTTTCAGACTGATTTTTAGAAAGAATGAAAGTAATTTTCAGACTGATATTTCGAAAGAATGAAAGTAATTTTCAGACTGATTTTTCGAAAGAATGAAAGTAATTTTCAGACTGATTTTTAGAAAGAATGAAAGTAATTTTCAGACTGATATTTCGAAAGAATGAAAGTAATTTTCAGACTGATTTTTAGAAAGAATGAAAGCAATTTTCAGACTGATTTTTCGAAAGAATGAAAGTAATTTTCAGACTGATATTTCGAAAGAATGAAAGTAATTTTCAGACTGATTTTTAGAAAGAATGAAAGTAATTTTCAGACTGATATTTCGAAAGAATGAAAGTAATTTTCAGACTGATTTTTCGAAAGAATGAACGTAATTTTCAGACTGATATTTCGAAAGAATGAAAGTAATTTTCAGACTGATATTTCGAAAGAATGAAAGTAATTTTCAGACTGATATTTCGAAAGAATGAAAGTAATTTTCAGACTGATTTTTCGAAAGAATGAAAGTAATTTTCAGACTGATATTTCGAAAGAATGAAAGTAATTTTCAGACTGATTTTTCGAAAGAATGAAAGTAATTTTCAGACTGATATTTCGAAAGAATGAAAGTAATTTTCAGACTGATATTTCGAAAGAATGAACGTAATTTTCAGACTGATATTTCGAAAGAATGAAAGTAATTTTCAGACTGATTTTTAGAAAGAATGAAAGTAATTTTCAGACTGATTTTTAGAAAGAGTGAAAGTAATTTTCAGACTGATTTTTAGAAAGAATGAAAGTAATTTTCAGACTGATTTTTAGAAAGAATGAAAGTAATTTTCAGACTGATATTTCGAAAGAATGAAAGTGATTTTCAGACTGATTTTTAGAAAGAATGAAAGTAATTTTCAGACTGATATTTCGAAAGAATGAAAGTAATTTTCAGACTGATTTTTAGAAAGAATGAAAGTAATTTTCAGACTGATATTTCGAAAGAATGAAAGTAATTTTCAGACTGATTTTTCGAAAGAATGAAAGTAGTTTTCAGACTGATATTTCGAAAGAATGAAAGTAATTTTCAGACTGATTTTTAGAAAGAATGAAAGTAATTTTCAGACTGATATTTCGAAAGAATGAAAGTAATTTTCAGACTGATTTTTAGAAAGAATGAAAGTAATTTTCAGACTGATATTTCGAAAGAATGAAAGTAATTTTCAGACTGATTTTTCGAAAGAATGAAAGTAATTTTCAGACTGATTTTTAGAAAGAATGAAAGTAATTTTCAGACTGATATTTAGAAAGAATGAAAGTAATTTTCAGACTGATTTTTAGAAAGAATGAAAGTAATTTTTAGACTGATTTTTCGAAAGAATGAAAGTAATTTTCAGACTGATATTTCGAAAGAATGAAAGTAATTTTCAGACTGATTTTTAGAAAGAATGAAAGTAATTTTCAGACTGATATTTCGAAAGAATGAAAGTAATTTTCAGACTGATTTTTCGAAAGAATGAACGTAATTTTCAGACTGATATTTCGAAAGAATGAAAGTAATTTTCAGACTGATATTTCGAAAGAATGAAAGTAATTTTCAGACTGATATTTCGAAAGAATGAAAGTAATTTTCAGACTGATTTTTCGAAAGAATGAAAGTAATTTTCAGACTGATATTTCGAAAGAATGAAAGTAATTTTCAGACTGATATTTCGAAAGAATGAAAGTAATTTTCAGACTGATTTTTCGAAAGAATGAAAGTAATTTTCAGACTGATATTTCGAAAGAATGAAAGTAATTTTCAGACTGATATTTCGAAAGAATGAAAGTAATTTTCAGACTGATATTTCGAAAGAATGAAAGTAATTTTCAGACTGATATTTCGAAAGAATGAACGTAATTTTCAGACTGATATTTCGAAAGAATGAACGTAATTTTCAGACTGATATTTCGAAAGAATGAAAGTAATTTTTTTAGGAATTTGCCTCAGCCTTCAGGGGACTAGGTTCCCAGGTTCCCGGGTTGTGATAAGACCATGAAAGAAATGAAAACAATAAATTTTTAAGCCATGAAAACATTCATATTCACAATATTAAAATGTGAAAACACCATGAAAATGTCATGAAAACGCATTGAAATTTCACATATTTTTCATAGTTCTGGTGTCAGCTCAGCAGTGATATGTGAACACTTACCCCAACCATTGCCATAATTGGTGCTGTGAAAATCCATAACATTTGTCCGCTAACAGTTATCCAACAACTACGAAAAAACAAAACCTTTTAAAATCAACATCATCAACAAAAATGCCATGTGGCCATCGAGAAAAGTGCAGCATGGAACGCAAAATAGTACTGTACATTTTATGAGAATTTCTTCCAGCACAATTCATGAAAAGGTGTTTTATTCAACATTCATTGAATTTCTAATCAATTTTCTTTATGAAAAATTCATGAAGTTTATAAACAGTTCATGAACGCTAAATGGCCCCACATTTTCACAAACAGTTTATGAAAATTAGGGCCATTTAACATTCATGAACTGTTTATGAAAATTGGGGCCACTTAACATTCATGAACTGTTCATCAAAATTGGGGCCATTTAACTTTCATGATCTGTTCATGAACTCCTCAACTGCTTGGGATGCAACTAATTTACTTACAATTGTGAGTTTCCGTAACCATTTGGAGATAGACCAGCTGTAACACCAACAACAATAACCGGAGCACCTACAACAACATTTAATATGCATGGTAATTAAATAACACTTTCAAATCAATGATATCTTTGTTAGAAGCCTATCATTTTGAGATTGTTGATTTTTTTATATCAATTTCTATTTTGAAAAGTGATAGTAAATGCATGTTTTACCTGTATTGTATTTACCAGAGCAATCTATTTACAAGAGTTTGGAGGTTCGGATATTCTTTTATTTGCCGTTCTTAGCTCCAATTGAACAGATTTTATCACGTGATTTTATGGACGCCATTTACGTTCCATCAAACCCAGGCTCACAAAATTTGAACAGAGCGCGCAAAAATGATATCGTAAAAGAAAAACCTCGTTTTCAATGGAACAAAATGGCGATTTTCGAGCCCCAAAAGCAGTGTGTCCCAACTCTTAAGCTAGGGCCAAATGGAAAAACATTTTTCACAGAACATTCCTACAAATGTTCTGTGTTCTGTTGCCGAACATTGACAGGGTGTCAAACGATAGAACGTTGGAAATTAATTCAACAAACATTGCTTTCGTTTTATTGAGATCGCTTCTATATTTGAGAACATGATCTTTTTTTCTATGTTTTCTGTCAATACCATCAGAAATTCAATAGTCGGAAAATTTATGATTGTAATTTAAAAAAGTGATATTTAATTGAAATATCGTCCTCGGCAATGGATGTAAACACAGTTTTAGCAGTTCAATTGTGAAAGTTGGAAGCTCAAAAACGTTACGATTGCCATCATTGTGGACAAGAAAGGCTGTAAATAATATTTATGTCAGAATTATCTCAAAAAGTCTTCAGCGTAGCCTATGCATTTAACATGATTACTTTCTCATTAAAATTTACTCAAATTTAAATACTAATAGAGATAAACATAAAACATAACTATACTTCCGATACTTTTTATGTGAGTTTAATTATGGTTTAATCCATGTGGTTAACATGGATGTTCGCCGTCATGATCTTTAATCTGCTACTAGGCAACAACCAATCACAGAGCAGAGACGAGAATATTGTGAGACACAGGGTCTTCAACATTCCACTAATTCCGCAGAACATCCAAATGTTTTTGACTCCTAGTCGAAAAAAAATTTGTCCGACGAACATTTGACAGAACAGAATGTTCTGTGCAGTAAACCTGCCAAACGAACGAACATGACACCGAACATTCATGTTCGTTGGATGTTCTATGAAAATGTTCGTCCGTTTGGCCCTAGCTTTATAAGTAAATGGCTCAGGTATTTGCGGCCTATCATTTTAGACATCTCACAAGGTTTTGAATTTCAAAGTGGTTTAACATTTATTTTTGTACTCACCCCAGCCAATAAAGTAATAGAATGTCATTTGACCATAGTTGATATCACGTGTTTCAATCAACATACGATAAATATGAACAGCTTCCACTAGCATCCATGAGAACACACATGAGAAGAAATAATGGATAAGGATAGCAACTATGCGACATGAAATCTATGTGATAAATAATAAAATTGACATGAAAGGTGTTGAACAACCATTACATTGTCATTTTACACTTCAGCGATTTATAAAATAGAACAAATGAAACTTGATAAAACCCTAATATCTTAACTCTTCAATTTATGATTCAAAATGAATTAGAATGTCATGATACGGCTATGAAGAACGGTAGCCGATTCAGGTAAACAAGAAAATCGCTTAGAATCATGGTTTGATAATTTGAGCTTTTCAAAAAATATGACACTCGTAATAATTTATGGCAATATTGAACGATATCCGTGATCATACATGAACGGGGAAGGTTTTGTTGAAAACATATTTCTATTTTATAAATCAAGTATTATAAAAGTGTTTAATATTTGTATAATATAATATGGAGTGGATAAAAAGGCTGTATCAGTGTATATCATTATATTAACACAATCAGTGTGCATTGTTAGTCATAACAAAGCGTTAAAAAAATGTAAAACATGAATTATATAAAAACACTTAACTTAAATTATACAGTGTAACACACTTAAGTGGAAATCAAAATTGCTAACAGTTTTCATTGCATTTATCCGAAATTGTTTACCAAGGATTTGAACATAAAATTGTTCAACGGCTTTCAAAGCCAGGTTGCAGATAAGCGGGAATTTCACTTATCCGAATTGCACATAAGCGAGTAACACTGTATTACTTGTGTTTGCAAGTCCTTAAACAACTTTCCAACATGTATGTTACTCAATTCTCAAATCTGTATCCAATTCATTCGATTTAGAAGGTTACCATGGAAGCTAAGTTGTATGTATACAGTAGTTAGTAGCTCAACATTAATTGTTTAGCCTCAAAATTAACCGGTATAAATTTATCTAACATGGATCATAAGCAGTCATAGTTCAGGAAAACATTTGAGACTTTCATGGTATGGTTTAACTATCAACATGATTTAAAAATGTAAACATAACTTACCACACTCGGTGTTTGTGTAATTCCAGTAAGAAAAAATATTTCAGTCAGTAAAATTGCAGCACATAAATTCTTATGGATTGAATTAGCATTCGATTTCAATTGCCTGCAACAAAAAAATAGTTTGTAGATAAAATAGTACGTATAAATAATAAAAAAGAATTAGATTCTAGACTATTTCCGATAATTATCTGATAGTAATAAGTGTCTGTATGATTGTTTGATTTTTTTCTATGGGACTACACTACTTTATATAAAATCATCGAATGTGATACTGATCGCTGATTGGTTATTGTTGATGTTTGTGTCAGACTGTGTAGAATCGTTAAATTGCGGCTTTTGGCGTGAAGCCCCAAAATGAAACAATTTAGCAACAAAAACAAAATGGCGTTCATATGAAGAAAAGCTTTAATTGATAGAGCGCTTAAAAATAGCTTTCAAAGTAAAATTAACAACACAAAACACCTATCAAAATAAACAGGTTATTTATTTTATAAAAACAAATAGAAAACAGTTATTTGTGTTAAGTACTCCGATACGAACACTTTGGGTGGTGGTTTGTGATTTTTTAAGCCTCTTTCATGTCTCATTACGCACCCAGTGTGTTTGTACTCAGTTAAACACACACAGATTGTAGATTTGCACACTTGTCTGATAGCTAATGTACACAAATTGACCAACAACATACCTCAATAACATGAACGTCAAATACGCAAACAGAATAATTGCCATTGAGATCGCTAAACACACATAGATGAGCATTGACATTTTGTAAGCACGCTCAGTTTCAGACTATCAAAAAATGACACAACAAATAAAATTATTAAACAAAATATCGCATTTCTTAGACAAAGAAATAAGTGATGTTAATAATATACGTAAATCATAAATCAAGAAGTCATTTCACTAATAGACATTCTGAATGTATCCATTTTTTTCAAACCCTGAGAAAATATGAACTTTCAATGTGTTTATCAAAACGAGGGCAATTTTATGTTACTGCACTGATTTATGCTTTTAATAAGCTCCATTATATATCATTCTTTATATGGGTGGCACCAGAAAGGGCCCCCTGTCAGGGATACGTAGCCCCCTTGAAGGGGAAAAAGTTTTTGACTTTTAGGAAAATTGTTGTTACTTTTTCAACCATATTCCAAATATTTTTTAATAATATAATATAATATGAGGTGAACAAATGTATGCGAGAGTGCTCAATGTTTGTTAAGACAGAGCATAATATAGAATTGAAACAAAGATGAGGCAAAAGCCTTTTCCGTTACTCGGAGTTTCACATGTTTACTAAACCGTCTGATGAACGCAAATACACGCGTGAAGCTCCGAGTAACGGTTCCCAAAGGCTAAATCATTTGTTAGACAACGAGGTCAGGCTACAAGGGTAATTAAATATCGCACACAAACATTTTTTAATGAAATAATTGTATACTGTACCTCGTAAATAATTTTAATTGCAGCAAATGATGTTAAATGATTACAATGGCATGTAACGACACTTGTATTGCTAGGTAGTGTTTCACAACCGATTGTTGACCAACCACCGCCAGGAATAGATCTAATTAAATACAATATGTAGGTATAACTTTATGGTATTGCTCGGACAAATCATTGCAATCCTTAATAATAATAATAATAATAATAATAATAATAATAATAATAATAATAATAATAATAATAATAATAATAATAATAATAATAATAATAATAATAATAATAATAATAATAATAATAATAATAATAATAATAATAATAATAATAATAATAATAATAATAATAATAATGATAATGATAATAATAATAATAATAATAATAATAATAATAATAATAATAATAATAATAATAATAATAATAATAATAATAATAATAATAATAATAATAATAATAATAATAATAATAATAATAATAATAATAATAATAATAATAATAATAATAATAATAATAATAATAATAATAATAATAATAATAATAATAATAATAATAATAATAATAATAATAATAATAATAATAATAATAATAATAATAATAATAATAATAATAATAATAATAATAATAATAATAATAATAATAATAATAATCACTTATAATAATCACTTATCACTTATATCACTTATATCACTTATATACATAATACTGTCTGTTTATATATCACAATATTTCTATATTTCTATATTTCGATATTTCTGTGTCTGTCCGCGACTTATGTACGTCTTACTGGCGATATAATACGGATAATCCGTTGTCGGGAAATTATGCAAACATTTGTGTCGAGATAACCGTGTACAGTAACAAATTTGTTGTATGAAAAGTATGGGTCTATGGCGTTGTTTTAAAATAATATACTTCATCTGATATTTTATTTGATATCATTGCATTAAAAAATTCAGAGATTTTGAAAAATTTCATAGGTCGATAATCTAGCGGGCAGCCAAATCGACTTCAAATTGAAATCTCCAGAACAAAAATATTTTGCTTTAAATTTAAAAGCTGCGTGTAAATTGTTTGAACAAGTGAAACTTGAAACTGAATCAGTTTTATGATAATTAAAGCAATACGAAATACTGAATTACATTGAATTACCAGTATAACTAGGCCAGACAAAATATGTTTTGAAATCAAAGAAACGTAGACATATTTCATGTAGTGTTGATATCAGCAATACATATAGCGCGGCACAAACGCTATGAAATTAAAGAGACTTGAGGTCTTAATTTAATTTATTAATGAAACAAAATGCCGTTCATTACTTTTCTCAAAATCGAGATATAAAACATTTCACTTTTAAAAAGGCTATTTTGATACATAATTTGTGAGAACACTGAGCAAACAATCTGTTTTGAAATGAATAATCTATCGCGGGGCTTAAAAACAAATTAATTTGCAAGAATTTTCAAATTGGCGTTGGCGTTCGACTATTTCGAAAAATATTCAAAGTTCGAAGAGATTATCTGTCTACAGTCTAAAATCATAGAGTTTAGAATTAATCAAGGCATTGCACAAAAGTATTTTTATAATTTATTATTTAATATAAAAAAACGAATCATTTGGTTTTAAGCAGCAAGGCTTTTATTTTCAGATTTTGCTTCCATAATTAACGAAGGAATTATACTGGCATCGATTAATATTAAAATTTCATTTTGTTGACTTGCTATACGAATAAGACACAGTATGTTACTACAGTTTCGAGAATAAAAATAGCGATGTCTTGTTATTATCTTTGATCAACATTTAATAAAGTTAATTTCAGGTATATCAAATTTAACAAAGTTAAATTGAATTGAGCGTATGATTTGTGATAAATAATAATAATTATAATATTTTCAGCGTTCAAAAATTTTGCTTTGAATTTAAAAGCACAAAAACATAATTCAAAAACATTTTTAAATAGTTAATACAGTTTGGATGAGTGTAACAAACCTTGTGTTACAAAAATAAAAAGTGAAAAGGTTGCACGAAATAATCGATCATAGCAAACAATATTTATTAAAATAAAACTTACCATTTTCCAAATGAGATCCAAATAAAAACTATACGAGCGGCATAATCTCCGAACAACATTTAAATACATAATAGCGGGTTCTCTGAGTTAATACACCAATCAATAGTAAGTTAACAACCATATTTTATCGAAGGAGAATGTACGCCCGATAAGAATAAAATAAAGATTGTCTTTTATTCGAAATAATTCTGACAAAAATGATCATTTCATATCGTAATCAAATGCATGGTAAAGTAGATTCATTTTCTACATAGTAAATTATCCTTTTCGTCAGACATCATAACATGAGCATTTAAATATTACCATCGGCTATGGTATTTTATATCTTTGAAGCTGCACTAAACATTTCCACTCTATAAACCATCGCGTCCGTTTCAATAAATTCTGAATAAATATGCATATCACGAATCTGGCAAAATGAGTTGTTTTCGTTTTTCTATCAAAATAATTAATTTATTCATAATCGTCTTTCCTTTCATTCGACATCTGTAATGTATTATAAATAGCGCGTAGAAATATTGACAACAAGATGTAACATAATATCAATATCGAATTAGTATAGCGATTTATTATAGAATTTTATTTCCTTTTAAAAGAATGTTGATGCTATTAGTCTGGAAAATTTGATAACAAGAAGCACTATGAGTTCAACATTTCACATCTTTTGTTTACTTTTAAAATTTTATTTTCAACGAACTCTTAGTATTTTGATAGACTGCCATGAAAATCACAGGCCTACTTGCTGAGATTGCAAAGATCAAAAATATATAGGCTCATATACTATCATATCATAATATTATCAGATTATATATATAGTTTGAAATCAATACACGCGCTGTCGCCTTGTTCAGTAATACGTTGTCGAAGCAATAGGTTTGTTGATTAGTACAGTCAAGGCGCGTACAACAGTATGTAAGGGGTTGGCTCATTGGTTAATGCTCTGGTATTACAAAATCAGGGTCGTAAGTTCAAATCTGCCATTCGGCAGTTTTTATCAACGATTTTTCTGATTTTTTTTTTAATATGAAGCAGTAAATCATTGTTAATTAACAAAAGATATCGCTTGATCATGTTAATAACAGAAATTAGTGGACCATGTGTTTTGTCGAAGCTAAATTAATTTAATGCTGAATATATTGCATGCAATGCCACGAGTTTGACCGGCCACACCTTGACGGCGTTATTTTGTGAACACCACATTAGTGTTGTATATATTGCAATAAAGATTTATGAATTCGAACCGAACGCGATCCGATCGTGTCGGGTCAGATTCGGGTTAATATTTTAGGTCTTCGGATCTGATCGGATTTGAAGTGATTTTTTATGGATAGTTTCAGATTTCGAAATTTGACTGAGTATTTGTAATTTATAATAATTAATGTGTTCTGGCTTCCTTTCAACACATAAAATAAAGTTTTTCTATGTAGACAAAGCTACGTTAAATTATACATTTCAATCGACTCAATTGATGTGAAATAAATTAAATTTTTATTAAAGGAATGATTAAGATGTATTGATTAATGCTACATCGTTTCAATGCGTATTGTGTCTCATGTTCTCCTCCAGAGTTCATACTCCGTATTATACAGCGATAGAAAGCTTAGTCAATTGTTTAATTATAAGTGATCTGAAAGTTTTATCATAGAAGGTCCATTATGGACTACACTCATTGCTAGTAATAATAATAATAATAATAATAATAATAATAATAATAATAATAATAATAATAATAATAATAATTTGCTGAAGCTGAACACAAGCTGAAATTTGAAAACTCATGTTTTACGTAGGCTACAGTTGTATGTGTCTCCCGAAAAACAAGCAGACATTGATTAGGGAGCGTTCAAAATTAATATCAACCAGCAACGTGGCGGGAAAGGGTGTATGTGAAAGTTGACAAGAGGGGGAATGAATATAAACGTCAATTGTGAATGGTAACTTATGGAATGACGCCAGCCATTCAATTATCATTATTCTAAAACAGAAATTAAGTGTATAGTCTTGTGAATGAAATCATATTAGAGTTTTCTGCGCACAATTCAACAAGCTTTGGTAAAGTTATAGAGAACTTTACTGGGCTCAGAAAATACAATAAGCTACAAAAAGTGCAATTTCATGAAATCAAATTTTGATCACAAATTTAAACTTTCCATTGGCAATCAAGCCTGCTGATTTTAAACTCTCATTTTTAACTTAGTAAGGAATAAGGCATAATAGGACATTGTGAGAAATCCATGCTTTACATTACTAATAACCAATGTTTATACTTACGGTATCGAGTAATTCCAATATGCACATTTGACATCCGAAGAATCGTTACCCTAAAATTACAAATAATTATTCCATTAAGCGGAACATCATATTCTAGAACATACACAATACACATGTCCAATATTTATGTAATACATTAGAAACTGTTTATAGCGTCATCATTTATAACATACAGTAAAACCTGTATATAAAAACCATCCATGAGGAAGAAAAATTGACCACTATACGCAGGTGACCTTTACATACAGGGTGGCTGCTATAAAGAGGTGACCATTATAACATGTTTGACTGTGTTACTGTTTATAACATCATCATTTATAACGTATTACTATTTATAACGTACCAATCAAATTGATGTTGCTGGTCAAATTTGCAATCTTTCTTCTTATAAAAAATTGCCCCATAATGTACTTTTTTAAAAGTTCCTCAAAGGTGCCTTACATAGACAGTTTTTACTGCATTCAGGTTCCGACTAAAAGTTCAGTTTTCTGGAATCCTAGGGGCATTTCAACATTTTCTTCTGAATTCTTCTGTTGATGTTTGACCAATAAATCCTTTAAAATATAATTTTCTTCTGAATTTGTTCCTACCTTCTGGAATCTAGGATTCCAAGATTTCTACTTTTGTCGGACCATGACTGCATTGGATGAGAAGATTAGATATACCTTTATATAATAGCCACGATTCTATAGTAGTCATTACAGTAATATCCAGAAATGTTATTCCTGTTGGATCAACCCTGTACCGTACATAAAGGTAACCTAAGGAAACTACACACAAATCTTGATCGCTGTTTTTTGTTGCGATAGCAAAGGATAGTTTTGCACAAATAGAACATCATTCGATATTTTAAAATGAGAGACATGTACATTGTATAGGTAGTGAAAAGAGTTGGAATAATAACTTAGGATTTAATAAGGATAATTTATACAACACATTATACATACAAGGTTGTTTTGCAATGTGAATTTCACTTTTCCTTTAAAGACAGCATGTTCCACGCCAGGTATTGCTACAGTTACCAAATCGGAATAGACTAATACGTCATATTTTCTACCCAAACTGAAAGTAAATAAACAACCAGATTAATTATCAATAGAAAGGAATCGAGTAGTCGCAATATGTAGCAACATGAAAGTTTAGACCCATCCAATTTGGACAGTGACGCCCTACCAAAGGCACCTGTACCATTCCTCTATTTCTATAGGAGTGGTTCTTTCGCTAAGAGCAATGATGTCAAACGCTTTTTAGATCTCAGTCGCAACACTGCAGATCAATTTTTTGACAAATACGAGATGAGTAACTCTCACCAAACAAGCACCAATCGCAAACCCTATCAATGGTGAGAATTTTAACTGTTACTTGAAGTTTCACGTTGTTAAACGGTCATCAGACAAAATACTGTAGCATGAAACTCAAATAAGTAACAGCAAAAATGATGTGTCTTTCTTGACTCAATTATTATATACATATAGGTATAGATAATGTGAATGAACAAATGCTAGCTGTTAAATCAATATTTACCTTTCTGCAGGATCGACAACAGCAGGTAGTAATGACCCAAGCGCTTTGTAAACAACAAAGCCAACAACAACCTCGTTGTCTTTAACTAAAACAATAAAGATTAAAATAATTAATATTTAATAGTTTGATTGTTTTTCAATTCTTTTTATCAATAACCTCGTAGCAAAACAATTGTAATCTCTGTATTATATTCTAATCCGACAGACTGTTTGATATTTAAACAAAACTGTCTGTAGGTTTTAGTAATTTTCTCAAGCTCATATGACATTTGCTGTTTTGATAACTTGAAAACTTTTTCTTGGACTCTGATTGGGTGAAAAATCTTTAGGGGAAAATAATACAAAAAAGTATTTAGTGAGACAATCTGAAAAGTGTAACAAAACACAAGCCTGTAGGGGGAATTAAAAACCCATAAAGATCTACTTCTTGTGTTATACAGTCAAACGTGTTATAACGGTCACCTATATACAGCAGTCACCTATATCTATAGTGGTCACGCTTGCAATGTCAAAAATAATATTTTCTATTGAATTAACCTTGAATAAAAATGCCACCTGTATACAGTAGTCAATTTATCTACCTCTCAAAGCTGGCTGTTATATACAGGTTTCAGTGTATTCGATAATTATGCAATAGTTTATCGTTAAGGTAAATCGATAACAACAAGATATCAAAACTGCTTGAAAAAAATAAAATAAACCTACCTGAATCTGGGTATTTTGTAAATAAATCTCTAGGTATGACTACGTCTGTTAATGAATCACGCCATGATTTGTATTTATCGGACACTTGAGATAACCCTTGTGGAAAACTGTAATCATTTCCGCTATCAATATTAACTGGTTGCAATTCCATATCTAGATAATACCAGAATAATAATTAAAGAATGAAGAGATATTCAAAACCTCAGTTACATTTGACCGTTAGATCAGTTAAATTTTTAACTTCAATTTCAAACTTTCAAAAATCTCAAAAATGAAAGTGCAGATGTCGAAAATTGACTGAAGAAGACAAATTTTACGGTTTAAAAGAGGCGGAAAAAGACGGAACAATTTCAGGTATGACTTGGATTTATTGGATTAGAAAATTTTAAATTTGGAAAAAATAATAATAACAATAATAACTAGAGTTTCACGAAAGAAGAAATAATCTGGAATCCTCTTAAAGTCAGAAAAATCTCTATATTGAAAATTAGCAATATAGTAACACAAGATGGAAATAGTACTCACATATATTATCAGATCCTTGTCTGTATGACGGTAGGACAGTAATTGAACGACGACTTCTTCTCCATTTTACATATGCCAGATTATCAGCTAATACACCAACAAAGTTTTCCATTTTTAACATAAACGCAGCGCTTCCAGCATATTTCTAAAAAAAGACAAGGGCATTTTGTAAACTTCCACTAACTGTATTTTATTGAGTGATTATCAATGTTGACAATCTTAGAATCTGAGCCTTTGAAAAAGGTGGACTGGCTTATCTAAATAATTCTGTTATCAGGAATTAACCAACTCCAAGTCAACAAATAGCGCAAACACAACGATATAGTTTGCAATAAAGTTGTTGGTAGAAAATAACAACACAACTAAGTTTGCACAACGTTTCGACTGATTAACTTCAGCCATTCTCAAGTGAATGTTTTTTATTAATAATTAAGCTATATATATACATAAAAATTGTTCGCCCCTTGAGGGTAAAGTTACATCATGAAGAATATTTACAATATGATATCGATATCAGTGACAACAGTAACTATGGTAATTAGCCTAGATATATTTCTAATCCTTAGAGGAAATGCATGCAGTTATTTGAAAACTTTGTCTCGGATGGCATCGCCTTGGACGTTTAATGTTGGTTTCAATTCTTGAATTGCCAGCATTTCATTCACGAGACAATCGAATTTATTTTTGCACTTTTATGATTTTAAAATGTTTTTCAAATTCATTATTAGGTATGCCGTGCTCTTGACGGACGTGTGTACCAAGGTTACCTTTCTTGTGTTCATCTATGCGTTCATATAGGTGCCGGCATGTATAGCCGACTATAGTCACCACCTCTATACAGCCACCTGTCTATAGTGGCCACCTGCATATAGCGGTTAATGTATCCACCTCTAGTAGCTTGCTGTTATATACAGGTTTCAATGTAGTAGCTTTATATCACACTTTTAATGTTTAAAATAATATTATATATTAAAACAACCCTGTATATAAAGGTCACAAGAATATATTGGTCAATACTCTTCATAGATGGTTCTAATATACAGATTTCACTACGTATAAATAACATTCTTATTTATCATACCTCGTTAATTGAAATCCAAATGTTTCTGTTCTCTCTATCAAGTAACGTGCTTGCAGATTTGATGACGTTCTATGGTTTAAATAAATTGCAATTCAAATACTTTATTGACAGTAAGTAAACAAGTCATCCATCAAAGTTACGTTTGTTTAAGAGAGAGGTAGGCCTTTCTTTTTTGGATGTATCATCTATCCACAAACCGAGCAGGCTTTCAGATTTCTTTCATCGGGATGGAAGAGCACATTAAGAAGAAAATTGATAATTTAGCCTCAACAAAATATTTAGAAGAAAGTGTAGACATTTTTTAAGATTCCGGGAATATAAATATTTTGGTGGACACTGTGGGAAATAAAAGAAAGATTTATAAATATTTTTAATTTTAACAACCAATAAAGACCCATACCTCAATGAATAGAGGATCTCCAGATGCTGTTAACGTGTTTCCTGTTTGATTTGTTTCAAATTCAATTGCATTTGACAAAACACGATAACCAATACCGACGTCATTGCCATACATTTTTGTATTAAAACTCGTAGCAAATTCTAGATCATTCGCAAGCCGCTCAGCAAGATCTTTGTCCATGATGATAGAACCACTTTCTATTTTACCAATCTATAAAATAATGTGTAAAATATAATCATCAACATTTTAACACTATCACAATCATGTATTGACAATTCTGATACAAATCTCAAATCTGTTTGTTAACTTTAATTTGGCTATTTTTGTTGTAGAATTTCTACACAACTCAGGTTGGCTAATATTGTTGTCAATGGCTAATTTTAAAGTGTGTGTATACCTGTATTTCATGTCCATCATAGCACCAACAGATAGTGCTCATGTTAACAATTGAGGCAAGAAACCAAAGAAAAGATGTGCAAGTCTTAAATGAGATGAGTTTGAATCAAATCTATTCAGATCTGGTTGGATTGACTTTCAGCTTTCGGATCAGATTGGCCTAATTCTGTCGCAATAAATCAGACTTTGAGAGAAAATCTCAATCCTGCTTTCTTTTGCAGTTCTCGATGTTAATTAGCAACATGTCATTTATCCCTAAATTTGACCAAAACATGTTATAGCCATTCTTATGAACACTCAATATCGTTTAAAAGGTTACAAAATATTTCAGATTTTTGTTAGGATTAATGACGAAAACTTATGGATTTAATTACTTTTCAATCTCGAAATTTGGATCTTCGTAAATCTGATCTAACACACACCTTAAGTTCAAAGCCCTAACCATTGCACTTATAAGGAAGATGTTATTGACTGATTCATATTAGTGACCAGAAAGCAAGTATAATCAAAGCCATCTAATTACAAGAGTTAGGACACACTTTCATGTGCCGCTATCGTCTCCTATTGAACAGATGCCAGTCACATGACATTTGGACGCCATTTGTGATCTTTCGGAAACAGGGTTCTCATTTCAAGTGAAACGCACGAAAAAACAACATCTTCTGCACATGCGCACTGTTGAAAACGTGCTCAGGTCAAGGCCATAAAGATCAAAAATGGCTCTGAGTATAATCTATTATACATATGACTACTTACAATATTCTTCAAGTTCAAGAACAAATTGCTTGTACAATCAAATAGATTTGGCTCTTTCCAACTATCTTTGGGATGACAATAACGTGTTGCAAATCCTTTTGTTCCTTTTGGACAATCTTCAGTTTGTGTTTGACCAGGACTAATACGGTTCCAAAGAATATTGTTTGAATACGACTTAGGACATGATGTATTGATTTCTAAAAAGAGTTATACAGTATCTTTTTATTATATAAACATCAGTGTTTTAGTGGGTTTCCGCCACTCATAAAAGCCGCATTCGATAAAGTTGATATTTCACACGAAAAACTATATGATATTTTCACACTTAAAAATAATACTTTTCAACCAATCACAGAGTGTCTTGCATTTGTATTATTAAGGAAACTCCTGCTTTCGAAACTAAAATGAACGCCGTGTTTACAAGGTTTTGAATCGTTTCTATACATACATTCAAATTCGATGAATAGAGAATCATTGAATTTGCTTGAATATAACTCTTGTGTTAACCTTCATTGCGTATTAAATTATTAACAAAGTTGTTTGTCGAAGTTCTACATGCTCTCAAGTAAATTTTTTTTATATAATATATAGAATATAGTAATGTAATATAAGGTAAAACACACATATGTGAAAGTGCTCAATGTTGGTTAAAACAGAGCATAATATAAAATTGAGACAAAGATGAGGCAAAGCCTTTGCCTCATAATATATAGAATAAATAGAATAATTCACGGGCGCTTGGAGATATGAATTTATTTTTCTTGTGTTAAAATCTCTATCTCACTCAATCGCAGAGCCTCGCTTGTGAGATAGAGATATTATCATGGAGTTGAATTTCTTCAATACAATTTGAAAGCTTGAATATTGCATATACAGTAGTCGCATGATATTGGAAATCGTTTGAATTGTTTCAGGTAATCTCCAATTTGTGTTATTCACCAAGATTGATGTAATTATTTGTGTGATTTTGATTAAGGTTAACCATTGTTCATTTGCCATTACAAGTTTATAACCCGAATAACAATGTATATAATAATTCAGCTGCAATGAATCAACAAGGCCAGGGTCCGACAAGAGGTTCAGCCTTCTGGAATCCTAGAGGCATTTCAACATTTTCTTCTGAATTTTTTTGTTGATGTTTGACCAATAAATTATTGAAAAAAATCCGTTTTCTTCTAAATTTTAAACAAAGCCTTCCGGGATCTAGGATCCCAGGATCCCCACTTTTGTCGGACGCTGAACAAGGCTTTATTTACTTTTGATTGGTAAATTAATAATCTGGATTTTACTACATTATAAAAGTAGATTTTGGAGTTTCATTTGATAAGATGAATGTTGAATTTGAAAAGCTATTACAATGTTATACATTTTCGAAGAATATTGATTGAATATGACTTACCCATACACCCACTGGTGATTTCTTCCCATAAACCAAGACAACGCTCGCATTTTGTTCCGATAACGCCAGGTTTACATGGGCATTGTCCAGTTATGATGTCACAATTTTGACCATACGAACCTTGTTCAAGACAATCACATCGAATACATTCACCATTTTCAAGATGCCTTCCAGCCTATTAAGTGAAAATAAGAACAAAATTATGATCAGCGTTTTATGATGAAGTTGTTTTCAAACCTGCTACCCATTCATATCCACAACTTTGTCTTGTATTTTCTCTTGCTTGAAATAAGTTTCAAAATAACATAAGGTTCATAATTTATTTCATCTTTTGAGATTTGAAAGTTATAATTTATAATTTTATAAGGAAAATCAGCCATGTCAATTAATCTTCTCCAAAAACTTAAAAAGATTACCACATGTCAGCTACTCTTCCTGTTGATTATAATAGTGATATTGGATTAGGGTAAAATCTGTATTCCACCACCAAATATAAAATCTAGATAAAATGACCACTATAGACAGGTGACCTCTATAGACATAATTTATTCAGTAGAATAGCGTTTTCTGTATGATACCGGAGTGGCCATTACAGACAGGTGACAGTTATAATATATAGCAATCACACATAAAATCTAGATAAAATGACCACTAAAGACAGGTGATATTTCCAATTCAGGGTCAATTCAATAGAATATTCATTTTAATTGAGGTGACCACTATAGACAGGTGGCTGTCATATAGAGGTAGAAGTGGCAATTATAACATGTTTATCTAATGTCTGGAGTTGGATGTCAACGCTTTCTAATCAATGGTATGGATATATATAGCTTGAAAAAGATATATAAGGTGTTGTAACTAAACATAACATAATGATTGGAATATAATGAACTTACTTTACAAGAACATTCCCCAGTTGTTTTGTTACACGTTGGATTGAAACCAGAACGAGGACAATTACAAGGCCCACATTGACCACTGTTCGGGTTACCATAGTAACCATCACGGCATTCATTTTCCAATTTTATCTCACAATATGTACCTGTAATAGAAATTTGTGTTTTGTCCAATATGATCTTCATAACAAAGCACAAGAAGAATTTTCTTTGCATTGGAGTTGATACAATTGAAATAAATCACCTAATTGATTAGAAATTCTATTGTGCATTCTGTTGTTACCATATAACAAATTATGGTAGCATAATGACGTATGAGCAGGGACGGACCAAAAGTGGATCCTATATTTTGTGGGAGAATAGAACAAATTCAGAAGAAAATTAATATTTTTCTGATTTATTGATTAAATCTCAACAAAACATTGGAAATATTCTAGGATTCCAGATTGCTCATATTTTATCAGACACCGTGGGTGTATAGAAAGCATGGATATTTTATCCACTTACCAGTCATCTTTTCAAGACAAAGACATTTGAAACCGGATGATAACGACGGTGATTTTTGACATGTTCCGCCATTTTGACATGGATTTTCATCACAGATATCACGACATGTTGGTCCAAAATATCCAGAATTACATTGACATGTAGAGATGCCCCACGAACTAGCACATTGTCCATTAAAACCACATGGATTATTAGATTTGCATACGTCTTCTTTAATACAACCCTGTTTGATATTCTTTCCGGTTGATTTTGTTGGATCAATGACTCTTGAGTTAAATGTCATACCTGAAATACACAGACAGATTTAAATTTAAGCTTCAACAACAAAAGTTACTTGTAACCACATTATAGACCTGTGTCACATGCTCTTGTACCACAATTTACTGACGCCTGTTTTGTATCCACATGGGACTAGTAATGAGTCACGCCCGTTAAGATGAATTTTGTTTTGTATCAAAAAGTGCAAAACGAAAATGAAACGGTAAGCCAAACAAAAAAGAGATCAAAACACATCAATTCTAAAGATACTACGGTACTTTTATACATTTTGATGGAGAATTTGAAGAGTTAGCGTAGCCTACATTCATTTGAAGGTTAAACTCTCTTTTATATGTCAAGAACTTTTAATGAATGAAGTGATGCGCCTACTACAAAACGTCTGAACGACTAATTATAGCTCACTGTGTGTAACCTTTTAATGGTGATTGGTCTATCTGCAAACTTTTGAAAATATTTGTGACTACCTGTATATATATAACAGGTTAGGTGACATACCTTGCAAGCAGCCTTGGAATCCATTTGTAACATCACCATTTGATCCTTGTAAACCACCAATTGAAATCATTTTATGTGTTTTACCATTCAATGGCAGCGTATGATTCATTTCAATAAAATGACGTCCGTAATCAACTGATAATCTCACTAAACCAGTCAGCCATTCTAACCTTATATTATGCCATTTGCCATCATTCAAATAGGATGTTGTAAGATTCATTCTTACTGTAATACCACTTACAAACAATAAGACACCATCGCGAAGCTACAAGGGAGAATAAAAACAACAAGATTAGATAGGTGCAACGCCAACACGTTAAGCTATACAAATAGTTGATACATCTCTAGTTAAAAAAGTGCGTTTTTATTATGTACAGTGAAACCTGTATATTAGGGCCAGCTACGAGAGGTAGATAAATTGACCATTATAGACAGGTGGCCTTTATATACAGGTTTGATTCAATAGAAAATATTATTTTAGACATTGCAAGAGTGACCACTATAGACAGGTAGCCGATTTATATAGGTGACCGTTATAACAGGTTTGACTGTATTCCAAAAATGTTATATTATGCTTTATGTATTCTACCGAAAATGTTATATATCAAGCTCAATCACATCATAACTCGAGATATTGAGTACGTCGTCTTGGATCCAACACAAAAAGTCGAGGTATGATTGGTTGACATATTTAAGATAGATCTAAGCATTCTAACGAAAACGTTTTATGTCGAGCTAAATCATCACAACTCTAAAGATGTTGAGTTTGTGACGGTCTGGGATCCAACACAAATTAAAATCTTGAGGTAATAGATGCAATTTGGTTGGGAAACTAGCCTAACAATCAAAGATTGTCGCCTTCACCTATGAATTCTTTACTTCCACGCAACAGTTTAAAAATTGAGTTTTTGAATGTAATTAAACTTACTTCTAAAATACCAGGTGCACCGCCTGCCGTCTCTTTTAATATCACACCATTTTTATGGATTGTTCTAATTGACAGTGAATAAATCCATGGTAATTGACCAGTAAATGTCCATGCTGACGATTTCATTATTCCATGTCCATTTAATTGAATGGCACTTTGACTGTTACGAAGATCTAAGAAAAACAGTTATTGTAAAAAAATATTATTGTTATTGTTATTGTTATTGTTATTGTTATTGTTATTGTTATTATTATTATTATTATTATTATTATTATTATTATTATTATTATTATTATTATTATTATTATTATTATTATTATTATTATTATTATTATTATTATTATTATTATTATTATTATTATTATTATTATTATTATTATTATTATTATTATTATTATTATTATTATTATTATTATTATTATTATTATTATTATTATTATTATTATTATTATTATTATTATTATTATTATTATTATTATTATTATTATTATTATTATTATTATTATTATTATTATTATTATTATTACTATTATTATTATTATTATTATTATTATTATTATTATTATTATTATTATTATTATTATTATTATTATTATTATTATTATTATTATCATATTATTATATAATATGGATACATTACACGAGAGAATCAATGGTCTAATGGTATGGCATTTTACTCTGGTGTGCAGAGATGCGGGTTCAATCCCAAGTTAGATCAAATTTTTCCTTATTCTTTTTTTCGATTGCACATATTGTATAATGGCTATTGATCGATAAGATCAAGGAAACATACCTTTCTCGCATTGTTGACCATCGAAACCATCTTGACATTTGCATTTAAAATTCGTTAAACCGTTCACACAATCTCCATTCATACAAGGATTACTTATACAATAATTCTTTGTAACAGGACAATTGTTATCAGAGCCATTATTAAGTAACGGTTTAGATAGATCAAGTAAGATATGATCAATCATAACACTTTTAATACAACCACTGAAATCGTAACCATTGAGCTGTAATTGACGTCCAATATTTGGTAAGCCACCAATGAATAACGGACCCGATAAATCAAGAGATCTGAAATTATGGCAAAACAGTTGTTTAAAACTAGTGAAAGTTAAACAATGTTTGATAGATATTAAATAGATACAATGAAACCTGTATATAACGGCCAGCTATGAGAGGTAGATAAATTGACCGACATAGAAAGGTGACCCTTATATACAGGTTTGATTCAATAGAAAATATTATTTTAGACATTGCAAGAGTGACCTCAGAATTTGCAGTTATCTGAAATTGTTTACCAGGGACTTGACCAGAAATTTGTTTAACAGGTTTCAAAGCCAGGTTGCAGATAAGAGGGAATTTCACCTGTCCGAATTGCACATAAGCGGGTTACACTGTAACAGGTTTGACTGTAGTAGCGATTAAATAATCTATATGAGATTCAGTATCGCCAGTAAAAGCATTTATTTTACCTCAGTTTACTTTTTGACAATGATGATCCAGCGCAATGTGGAATGCTAGAATCTTCTTTCAAAAAATCTGCTTTCAACAAATCACATTTATCGTCAACAGCAATCTTTCCAGTCTATAAGGAAACATAAACAATTGCCATCTCAAGTGTTGTTGACGATATGGACACGTAGTATCTATGCAATATACCATGCATACATAGGATCTGACAAAAGGTCCAGCCTTCAGAAATCCTAGAGGCATTTCAACGTTTTCTTCTGAATTTTTTTGTTGAAATTTGATCAATAAATCATAAAAATATCAATTTTTTCTGAATTTTCTCTAACCTTCCAGAATCTAGGATTTCAGGATTCCTACTTTTGTCGGCTTGGACCCTGTGCATACAGCAATGCTTTGTATCGTGAAGAACGTATTTACAAATTTCTTCGTCTGACAATGATTTGTGATGTTCATTATGTAGCAAATATATTAGACAAAAAAGGGACGCAGAGAATAATATAGCGGTCAACCATTTCTTTTTTCAATAAATTATTTTATTTTTTATTTATAAAATATGAATATGTATTGTATAAAATAATACCTTTGTATTGCTTCTCTAAATTATAATGTTTATCAAGAGAAATCCTATTGAAATCCTATTGAAATCCCGGTTCGGATGCTCCACATAAAATATTGGCAATTAAAATGTCAGGTCAAACTTGAAATATTATATTGTTCTCTGGAGGGACGGCACTTTTCTATGATGTAAATGTCTTTGTACAATAACGAAATTGATTCTATCAATCTGATTGGTTTGAAGACATGACGCCAAATCAACAAAGAACAAAAGCAGTTACCTATGAGCTATTGATATTTGGCACCCTTCAGTCAATTCAGGAGAAAGCTCAGGAACAAAAATTACTGGTTGCAGAGGCTCTTAAGTTTCTGATACCTTCTCGTTTTCTCCTTACGTGCCTTCTTGTGCGTCATATATCAATAACTCATACGTAGCTTTGTGCTAATTTCTTAATATGAAGGGGTCCTAAAATTTGGAAATATATTCTGAACAAACTATAACAAACTCAAAAAGTGGTGCCTATGACTTAATGATATATAAATCGAATGAGATAGCTGGGATGACAGTTTTATTCAAACTGTAGTGCCTGCTAAAAATTTTAAAGTTTGAATTCTGATGAATTAAATTGAATTTGAATAGAAAGCATGTCTGACATTATGAAAATATCCTATAAAAACTATATACACTAACCTTATCTCTGAGAGAAATTGCCACTTTGTGCCACAATCCATTGCTAACACCACCAATTACAAAAGAATTAACACGAGTGATATCATCCCCAAGTGAAAATATCAACTCAAGTTGACCGTTTGATATAACAATAGCGAGAAAATCTTTTTGACCAGAATATCGACCGTTGTACAGTAAAACGCTGTTGGCTATTTCTGTTCTGAATTCAAGACTTATTTCCAGACTCCATCGCTGTTTAAGACCTGAGAAGCATAAACCAGTAGAGATGTTCTGATTTATCGAAAATAATCAGTAACACTGTACCGATTAACGGCCTGCTTTTGACCACGATTGGTAGTTTATGCATTGCCAGCTCAGTGGCATAGTGTCCATACTTTGTGTGGGAGACCAAGGTTTGATTCCTTGTCAGTGCACACATGTTTGTATGTTTATGTCCCCTAATAAACAAGCACTTATGCTTACGGAGTGACTATAAGTTATCATGCAGTTAACTGAAAACATAATTATAAATTGAATTTCTGATGTCAGAAATCAGTTTTTAATACTGATAAGCAGAGAATGCTGACAAGGGCTGGTATAATCAATATAACAGGATTGACCTCATAACATTAAATTATTATTAACTACTATATCTCTTACCTGAAAATGATGCAAAACTTCCCGATTTGAAATATCTACTTGATAGTTCGCATAGTGACGTGTCTGACGACTCAGCAGCAGAACATTGACAAGAGAAACCTTTATTTGACCGATTAGTAATACAAGTACCACCATTTTTACATGGATTATTTTTTAGATAACCATCCAAATGAGATGAAAATGGACACACAGAATTAGCAAGATCAATTTCACAATTTTCACCATTAAATCCTGGTTTGCAAACGCAAGAATATCCTTCGCTAGTACTAATACATTTACCATCATGTTGACACGGATTTGAATAGCATAAACTAAACGATGATGCACAAGCATACAAACGGCCGTCAATAACATTATTCTCATAACCTTTATTAAATGGACATGTACAATTTTGTTTTGGTAATGGATTGATACCACGGAAAATAACTGTATCATATGATAGTAACGTTGTTCCTGTTGGGCTAACCTTGATATCCATCATACAGTTTTCATAATAACGACACGGCTCTGTAGCACAAAATAATTCATCTCCATGATCGAATGTAACAACTGTTCGTTTAATATCTTTTGAAAATTCTTCTTGTCCTAAATAAAATTTATCTTTTAATAACTGTGCAGCTAAAAATCCTTTTCCATCTGGCTGCCTAACAGACACAGATATTTGTAGTAGATTACGAACCGGTTTGCCAATTTCAAAACCAAGACTTGGTATTTTCTGTATACTAAGTAACATAACTTGACGATTTAAGCACGGTATTGTTCTAGCGAAAGAGCGTTTAAATTCTTCAATCTCCTTCGATGTTAAAAATTCACTTTCTGTTGTGTCATTAAGTATTATACGTATACTATTCATCGCCATTTCACGTGAAACAACACTTGCAGAAATTGTACCTTTAGCTGTTACAGCAAATTTTCCATCAGTAACACGTACAAGTATATCGAATGCACCAGCGGTATTCAAAATATTTTGTTGTAAAGACAGCATTCCTGTATTGGTGTTTAATGTTACAAAATTGAAACTATTACCCTCAATGATTGAATAAATTAATGAATCTGACACATCAGGGTCTCTAGCCGGGATTTTAAAGAGCAGATCAGGTGGTAGACGATCACCAAAGACATTTGCAAATACTTCAAATCTTTCAAGAATGGGTTCATTGTCATTTTGATCCGTGAGATAAACATGAACAATAGCATTATCAAGATAAACACCCGATTGAGCACGTACTTCTAATCGATAATATTTAACACGTTCATAATCCATAGATAAACGTGTTTCAATTTCACCAGTTTTGGCATTGATTACAAACGCTGATTCTGTATAATAATTTGGCATTAAACTATAGAATATTCTGGCGTTAATACCCAAATCCGCACATGTGGCTATAACTTGAACAACGATTGAACTAACCGGAAAATTTTCTGTGATTGTAATATTGTATTCATGCTTTTCAAATACTGGAGGACTATCCTTAACATCACTAAGAATGACTGTTACTCGAACGGTTGAATTATGAGATGGACTACCACGATCTGACGCAACTACTATTAACTCATAACGTGGTATATTTTCACGATCGACAAGTGCTTTAGTACGTATCACACCAGATTTCTTTTCGATATAGAATGTGCCATTGCCATCACCTAAAAAGACAAAAATGTTTTGTTTTAAATCTAAGAATATAGGCATGCATGAGAAGTTTAGTTAAAAGGAGGAAATCCCATGAAAACCTATCGAACAATTTGTTTTGGAGCTGATATAAAATGATATAAAACTCCGCTGATCAGAGAAAATTTCTCATGCCTGTATATGTCTTATTATAATGTAACGCAATATAATTGTTTAATTGATTTTGGTTTCACATAATTATCCGGAAGGAACGAGCAACAGCTTCTTGTGGAGCAAGGGTTAGTTCATACGCTCTATAAATGTGTCATATACCAATCCTATCAATACGACTGCAGGACGGCATATGAAAGCAATAATATCGCCATTGCATTGTCTTGAGGCGTTCCATGCAGAGCCATCTATTTACAAGAGTTGGGACACTTCTGCCATTTTTGTATCTTTTTGCCTGGACCCGAGCACGTTTTTAATAGTGCGCATGTGCAGGAGAATGTTGTGTGTTTTTTTCAGCCATATTGTATTGTATTTTTTCGCCCGTTTCACTTGAAATGATTGAGAACCTGTTTTCAAAAGAACAAAGATGGCATCCAAAAATCATGTGACTGGCATCTGTCCAATTGGAGACGATAGCGGCTCATGATAGCGTGTCCCAACTCTTGTAAATAGATGGCTCTGGTTCCATGTAGCCTATTTGGAAGGACATCATTAGCTATGAATTCATTTATAAAAGTAATATAGTGAATGGTGTAAATTCATGCAGACAATATGGAGGTATCGGCACATGTACAGAACGGCATATGCATCAGATCTCACTTTTACTGTAATCTGAAATCAATCAGCCAATTGCATATTTTTCAGATTATAATGAAATTGAAGTAAGAATTTTAAAAGGAAGAACACTAAAATAATAATTTCATGTAGGTTACTTCAAAGTATTCCATGCTTGGTTACTTGGAAAGGCGATATGATAGTGATAATGATAATAATAATAATAATAATAATAATAATAATAATAATAATAATAATAATAATAATAATAATAATAATAATAATAATAATAATCATAATAATAATAATAATAATAATAATAATAATAATAATAATAATAATAATAATAATAATAATAATAATAATAATAATAATAATAATAATAATAATAATAATAATAATAATAATAATAATAATAATAATAATAATAATAATAATAATAATAATAATAATAATAATAATAATAATAATAATAATAATAATAATAATAATAATAATAATAATAACAATAATAATAATAACAATAATAATAATAATAATAATAATAATAATAATAATAATAATAATAATAATAATAATAATAATAATAATAATAATAATAATAATAATAATAATAATAATAATAATAATAATAATAATAATAATAATAATAATAATAATAATAATAATAATAATAATAATAATAATAATAATAATAATAATAATAATAATAATAATAATAATAATAATAATAATAATAATAATAATAATAATAATAATAATAATGGGAAACTGGACCACACACACAAACACACAGACTATCGCATTTATCTTGTATAGATGTTCAAAACAATTTTTCCTTAGGGATTCATAAATTATTAATTAAAATACTAGCATGCATCAAAAATAAACGAGTCTGCACGCTAAATGCAGCCCTTTATGGACTAGCCTACAATTGAGAACAACAAAAATCAGGAATATCTATTATGATCCATAAAATAATGTTGGCTTCAAAAAAGCATTTACAGCTCTGTTTATTTTGAATATTTTATTGTTAGAACCAATTAACGGGGCGTAACAAAATGAGATTGAGAATTTTAATAGATTAATACATAGCCAATGATGTTAAATAGGTTAATTGTTAAGACTATTACGAGAAAACCACATAGATATATGACGCAAATTATTTTTCATTCATACAATTATCATACAAAAAATGAATAACGTAGACCTACATTGTTATTACAAATCACATAGTCATCAAAGATGCAAACAGTACAGTACAATTAAAAGAAAACAAGATCAAGATGGGAATATACTGATTAAAAATGTTTGTATTTCCGTTCAAATTTGTTGTGTATCGAGTTATGTGTCAAAGTCTTAACGAAACATGTTAAGTAACAACATATATTATACTACAA
The DNA here is from genome assembly GCA_916610825.1 of Haliclystus octoradiatus. NCBI lineage: Eukaryota > Metazoa > Cnidaria > Staurozoa > Stauromedusae > Haliclystidae > Haliclystus > Haliclystus octoradiatus. The sequence continues at coordinate 17,664,133 of OU744453.1, read as the reverse complement.
AAAAATAGATCACCGCTATAAATTCCAAGTCAGGTGTTAATGGTGATAGAGGGTAACGGCGGTTTTGAAAATAATACTATGGGTGGTACACTTTATATTATTATATAGTACATACAAAGAAGATCGCTATCAACATAGTGGTTTATATATAATTTATTTTGTTATGAAGGGGCGCTTGAGTAGGTTTATATTTAATCCGTTATAGAGTACAATACCAAACAGTTTCCTTACAAACAAACAAAAAGAAGTCAACAGAGCAAAAAATAAATTATTCATGGATTTAAATAAAAAATATCCTCTTTTATTTTATAACATTAAAGAACAGTGACTGTAGAATTTGAAGTGAAGTGTTCATGATAATTTAGTAGGGATTATTTTCAAGACACAAAACAAAGTGTCTTTTTCTGGGATTCCAATTTTCCTTCTAAAATTTTTCTGGGTGATTTCATTAAATTAAACAATTTCACATATTTTTATATTACGGTTATTGTCATAAAAATATGATAAAATCTGCACATTTTTACTTCTTTGTCCAAAAAAAGAGAGCAAATGATTTTTATTTTGATTAAAAAAAACTTGAAAACTATAATACATTAAACAATACAGCATTTTTGATTTGGTTCTATCTCTTTGCATTCAACAATTAACAACTCAGATAGTATCATCAAAATGACAAGTTATCAATTTTCACAACTATTTAAAGAATTTGGTAAAATGTTTAAAAAAAAAATAAGTGATTCAAATTTAATTTTAGTTTTGGTAAATAGAATACAGTAGCCTACATTTTACACAGATAAGATAATATGACATTATTTCATCAAACTTGAATGTGGAAAATATGTTGTTTCCTACAACAACATTTAGCTCTATATCAGAAGATGTAGGCCTATGCTGACCTTAAAAGTTAAACATGGGTTTACTCTAGAAAAGTAGAAGGATTTATCAGGTTAAAAAATGTTGAATTGCTTGGTAAATTACTTTAAAAAGCTTTTAGCTACGCTAATCTCACATCATCATTTGATCAAAATATATTAAATAAAATCCTTCATTGAATGAATCAGGAAATATCAGGTGACTGAGCATATTTTCTAAATCCAAATCAAAATAATATTGATATGTAGTTTTATAAGCTGATTTATTTTAAAATCAGTTAGATTACAACGTAATTTGAATCTAGATTATCATATGTAGAGCTGCTATTATTTTATTTTGTATTCAAACAACAATAAAAATGTAAAAAATAATAAAAAGACAGAGTTAGATGTGATATAGAATAAGATATCAATATTCGCTTGATATTTGACCTGGAATGATCAGACAATTATAGTAGGCCTACAAGATTTAAATATTCAAAAGGTTGGCTAGCAGATTATAAATTGTATATCAAAGGCAGTGTGCCACAAAACGTTTAGCCTTCCAGAATCTTAAATAATATTGTAATTTTCTTCTGATTTTCTGTCGAGGTTTAATTATCTATTTGTTTCTGAATTTGCCCCAGTCTTTCGAGATCTAGGATCCTAGGATCCCCACTTTTGTCGGACCCTGATCAAAAGTACTAAATACTAAGAGAACCAGGACATTTGGAGATTATAGTCCCAAGTCCGAAAAGGCCAATCAGTCGAGTAACATGATGGGATATTAAGTAACCTTCTTATTTAGTTGATTGAGTGGGATGACTTAAATTTCCATCAGTTCCAACTACTGACACCAAAACCATGGAAAAATTGTGAAATTTCATTGCGTTTTCATGGCATTCATTTTCACATTTCAATATTGTGAATATGGATTATTTCATGGTTTCCAAACTTTTTAATGGCTTAAAAAATTTGTGGTTTTCAATATTTTCTCAACACTTTTATGGCATTTTCATTCTTTTGGTAGTGTCCGTTAGCCTGTATGCTGAATGTATGTACGTCTTCATACAGGTTAACCTGGGAAATTGCCCAGATCAAGCTATCAGAATTTACAAGAATTCGGACACGCAGTTGTAGAACTGGTCAAATTGATTTTACTAACCTTGTTTTTTCAGCGAAAATTCAATATCCATATTGATACCCACGTCATCATCTTTTGCAAATACTTGTAAAACAGAATCTCCCGATTGTATATTTTCCGGTACAGTTTTCACATAGTTATCTTTATTAAATTTCGGACTATTATCATTGACGTCATCAACAATGATTGTAATAGTCGTCTGCGCAGATTGTCGAGGGTCTCCATGATCTTCTGCTTGGATACCAATCACATGAAATGTTTTAGTTTCTCGATCTAATTCTTTTCTCGTACTTATAACGCCAGTAGATTCATTCATTTTAAAAAGCTCTTGCCCACTTGTCAGCGAATAAGATATTCTTGCATTTTCACCTGTATCTTGATCAGTGGCAGATACCGTCATAACCGGTCCTCCAATTGCAATACCTTCACTAACATGTTCTTCATATGACGACTTGTCAAACTGAGGTGGATATGTATTCGCATCACTGATAGTAACATGAAGTATACACGTACTTGATAATACCTTACGACTTGAATCAACAGGGCTATCTTCAACTTGAAGAGTTAATGTAAACGAGTCTTCAGAATCATAATCTAAACTACACTTTAAATAAACATTGCCATCGGAGTCAATACTAAAGCAATTGCGATCATTACCAGATACAATACTATATTTAAATGAACTTTCTTGAGCTTGGTCATCATCAGTTGCTGTCACAGTTGTAACTTTCGTTTCAGGGTAGGTATCCTCGCGAACATTCGCATCATATCTATTTTTAGTAAAAATCGGTGGATTATCATTGATATTCGTAATAGTTATAACTGCTTTAGCTGAATTACTACGGATCGGATCGCCTTTATCTTTGATAATAACTTCAAATTCATATTTCTTTTTTGTTTCGTGGTCAAGATTTGATGTGACTTTAATCCAGCCGCTAGAAGAATCAATAGAAAAGGGTAGATTTGGAGGACTAGATCCAATACTGAATTCAACCTCACCGTTAACACCAGAATCACGATCGTTCCCTTGTACTTGATAAACTGGCGTGTTAAGTTGTGCGTTTTCGGATACTTCAAAATTCAAATTATCACTCGTAAAAGTTGGTGTGTTATCATTGATATCAGTTACCGTAACATAAACTCGCGTTGTATTTGTTCTAGGTGGTTGGCCCCCATCTTGAGCACGAATAAATAATACGATATTTCGTTCACGGACATTTTCATAATCAAGAGTATTTGTTACACGTATCTGACCCAGATTTGGATCGATGCTAAATTTTCCAAATGTGTTACCGCCCATACTGTATACAATATCTTTATTCCGCCCTGCGTCAGCGTCTGTTGCTGATACTGTTATAATAACTCGGTTTGCATTTGCTTCTTCCTCAGGAATTGAGACACGATATTCATTTTGGATGAATTGTGGGGTGTTATCATTGAAATCTTCAACAATAATATCCGCATACACAGAACTACTCTTTGATGGTGTGCCTGAATCTGTCGCGACAACCTCTAACCTATACGATGATTTTTCTTCGCGATCTAGATACTTTTTTAATGTAATACTACCAGAGTATCGATCGATATCAAATTTTCCAAATGAATTAACCAACGAATAAAATACTTCGCCATTCTTTGCAGTATCTTTATCAGTGGCACGTACGTCAATTACCGCTAGACCAGGGGGTGTTCGTTCTGAAATAGATTTTGTATACGATGACTTTTCAAATAATGGTGAATTATCATTGATATCTTCAACTTTAATAATAACAAATGTTGATGCAAATTGTTTATCCTGATCTGTTGCTGTTACAATTAAATTATGCTGCGTCATTCCTTCGTCTCGATCTAAATCCTTCACAATAATTATAGAACCATTACTACGATTTATATTTAGTAATTGTTCAGAACGAGCATCGCCAGATGAGGACATTGTATAAGTTATAGGACCAGTACCACCTTTTGCCTTGGTTTGTACAACTGTTGAACCAATTGTGGCATTTTCTTTAATACTGACTTGGTATGATGGCTGTGAAAATGATAATGGCTGCATGGATCTCTTTAACCGATGATTATACGTATTTATCATACCACTTATAATCTGTAACCGTCCATTGATTGGATTGTCTTCATTATTTGAACATGATAATTGTAAAACATTATTACCTGATAAATTATCATCAAAATAATGGTTTTTTAACGAACATTTTACGGTGTTCGATTGAAGTCCAGACAAAATTGGTTCAATTAAATTCGTTGGAGAAATTTGAGGTACTAAAACAATAAAACGATAAGTTTGATGAAAAACTGTCATCGAATCTAGTGGATTACGACAAAAATCTAATGATTGGTATAATATTAACGTCTGATTGCTTTGTATTGTCTTTTCTGCTTTAATATATAAGTTGAAAGATGTAGCATTATTTATTTGTGAACAGTAATTTACATTAGAATTTAATGTCCAAAGTTCCCCTGTATCAGTTTTAATACTGTACATAGATTGAGGTGATAATAGCGACGATAAAGTTTTATCAATACCATATCTTGTAAAACCAGTTCGACTTAGATCAATCACAAATTTATTTAATAAATTAGAATTAAAATGCTCGGTATTAATCTTTGAAAAACATTGCAGTAAAGTCAAAATCAAGCCATAACGCCATAATAAAATATTGGTAGAAATATCTAACCACTTTAGATTTTTCATAATAAATAAACCACAGTATACATTTATTTTATATCGTGTGGTTTTTAAAAGGAAATAAACATTTGCAGAATCCAAATTATAAAGCTTTTAAATTCTTTGATCGATATTGAGAACTCAACGGTTGTTTAAATCCAAAACACGTTCCTCAAAAATATGAATCTCCATTGTCAACCAAAATGATAACACTTGAACTAGTTAAATATATAATAAATGTAGATAGTACCAAATAGCAAGTATACAATAACCAGACAAAAAACAACTATTTCAAAGGATCTTTTAGTTTAAATCAGCATGAAAAACATAGAAGCCGCATTTAAAAATCTCAACTTGATTCAATCAGAAACAATCACTGGAAACAATCTATTTGAAGACGGGATCGGTAAGATCAAATAAACAAACTATAACATGATTGGTTCAAATATGTCACGTGGTTTAAAAAACAATTGAAAATGTACACAAACGACATTCATAAAACTTCAGAACGTAATTTCATTTTCACAGTGATATCAATCAATAGCGCGGACAATGCCAATACTGTTTATTATTTTGCGTTTGAATGAATGCTGTGAGATATTATGTTCTTTCACTCATTTGAATTCGTGACAACAAGATCACATAAGTAGTGATTTCCAGACGAAGTGTGAGCTTGTTTTAACATTTTTTGCGTCTGACTACATGCTAAAAATCAATAAATTTGTTTACACTCTGTTGGTAGTGTTTTGAATTTTATATCTGAACGTCAATTGTAAAAGTTGAAAGACGACTGAAATTAAACCACATTTGTTTAGAAATCGTTTTTATTCAACTGAAATAATGAGCTATTTCATGTCAATCAAAAATATTAAGAACAAACGTGAACAGACGAAGCATAACGAACACGACCGCAATTATTTCTATGAGTTTTTACAACCGGCAACTAAAAACGTATAAATCCGGATAGCACAAACGATTCTTTCATCAGCAAACATCTGACCTGACTTGTTAAGAAAACTTGGAAAGTATGTTTTATTTTGAAATCGCTACACAGTTATTCTCAATAAATTTGGTTTGATAGTGATCGGCTTCAATGAACACTTTTGAAATAGCGTATTTGAATTCATTTGAAGAGAGTGATTTGTTGGTATCGTAAAAATTGATCGGCTCTTTTTCTAGTCAATAGGGATTAGTCAGAAGACACTATTTCTTTTCCGAAAACTCTTGAAATACTGGCTTTTTGCACGGCGTGAATTCATGTCACGCAATGAAATAGGAAACAACATAAAAAGTAATTCGACGTTTAGAACTGAGTTTTACATCCTTCATTTCCCTCTATTGTTAATTTCGAATACAAAAACATCATAAACGTAGTTATAGTAACAACTGTAAAATGATATTTTCAAGTGTACAAATAAAACACTTCATCCAAAAAAATAATAATATTTGGGGAATAACTTTAATAATAATGTCGCGTTGAAAATTACGTCAAAGGAATGTTATCTATTTTTTGTATTTTACCCTATTTCTCACCATGTAAACCGCAAACATTATAATTTATTGAAAAGATTATATAAACCTGAGAATAAACTAAAAATATTACCCATAAAGACATGTAACAAGAGACCAAAGAATTCCATGAACAAAATTTTTAATCTAAAAATAATATATGACGGGAAATTGAAATTTGACCTGGAAAAAGATTGGAGTTCGAATAAAAAGAAAATTGGTAAAAATAAGATTCAGATTTCTAAATTAAAGTAGACATATTGAATCCATAAAATTGCAACAACGAAAACAAAATCGATAACAAAAATTAATAGAATTATATTTTCTTGTAAATAAAACATCGTAAATTATACAAGTGTAGAATGCAGACATTCAAACCTGTTAATTCAGATCATTTGAAGTAGTTTAAAACCATAAACCACATAAAAACAATACATGATTTAAAATTATATGTCATCCTCGTGTCTCCAACACGTGTTAAATTCAATAAATCCGTTTACAAAGCAAAGTTCACTGCACACAGACTGTTTAGTCTGAAGTGTTGATGTTTGATCTTAATTACTACCGATAGATACCAGTAATATTCTACAAATACAATTTAATATTTCTATTGATTGAATGCTTCCACAGCGTTAGGATTACGACCAAATAATGAATTGAATAGATCATTTCTGAAAAGTAAAAATAAAAAAACAAATGTATTCATCATAATGAAATACGTGAAATCATTATTACAGATTACTTTGAATAATATATTAATTAACATTGCACGCATATTTTCAACCAATCGATTTTTTAGCAATAAACCAATAAAATCTAGAGAATCATAAATGTGGGAATGAGGATTCGATATTAGACAATTATTCAAAATCGTTGTTAGCCGATATGATGGTCCATATATCGGCATATAATTGGTCGTAACACAAAGGTGACCGCTAATATAGGTAAATATTAAATGTTAATATTAATACAAGCTTCGTTCGAGAATCTTGAAAATAGACTCAAATACCGATCATTCGTTACAAAGAAGTGTCCCGGGAGAAGAGTATATCTAGAACATGCCAAGCGCTACAGTCTAAGGATATATTCTACATAGTATACGGACACTCGCGGACAAGGAAATTACCAATTCTCATAAAACGTTTTTTTTTATTTAATTTCACATTTATTGGCTCAAAATTTGTTGAGATATTTCTGCTTTCTGCACAGGCAATGAAGTCAATCTATAAAACTACGGTAACGCAGAATGGGCCGTGAGTATTTACTCCGTGATGGTTCCATGAAAAATTTGATGGGATACACATTTACACGCAGCGCGAGTCTGGTATTCAAATCTTGTGTAGCAGAAAACGTTCGTGATCAAAACAACAAGAGCCAACCTACATGACGTACACTCTAGCAGACCATATCATTTCCTATTCTTTTCGTGACTCAAGCTTCATAAAAATCAAAAAACACTGTCTTAATCATATCGAATCTCAATGAAAAGGAAATTACTCTAGTCAATTGTTCCAATCAACAAATTATTAATCATTATAAGCGGATTATTTAACAATTTGAGATTTTCTTGAACACCTTTCTGCTTGCTGCTTTCAATAAATAATCCATATTTTGTTTTACAATATTCCGCATGGAACGGATCGTATGGGCCGTTAACAGACTGTTAAAATAATTCGCAATAAATCATAAAACCTTGCAAACGTAACTAAATAACAATTCTGTTCCAAATAGCGTCAGTAAAAGTCACGTTAAATTGCATCGCGTATATCGTAATATGCCACATAATGAAATAAAATGTTGGAATGTAAATCTTCATGTCCCGGTGTATCACTTATAACGTATTAGTGTCCCAAATAATGAACATAATCATAGAGCATTAGGTAATAATCGGTTGTGTTTCAAAACGAAGAATTCAAAATGAAATCTTTGAACTCTACGTGCTTACATCAGTAGAAGCAACTGTATAAAATATGCTTGATATTCAACGCGCTTCGTTACACCATTACGTCCGTAACGGAATGTCGCTTACGGCTGGGAATAACATCAGCTGCAAAGCCGAAAATCACAAACCACAACCCCATTACACTCCCATTTAGGATTAGGTTGTGAGGATAGGCTTTGCAACTAGCATGACGTCGGAAACAGTGGAATCTAACATCTGCCGCATAGAATTGACAAGAAATACAAACTGGTGTTTCACATCCATGAAGTTGTCAATCGCAATCGGCAAAAAATCGTTCAAATTTCTCCGAAAAGAGCAAGAAGACGCAAAAAATAGTTTTAGGCAGTTTCTTTTGGATGCCTCGTTGTTATATTTAACCTTAAGAAAAACTTTCGCATAGCGATCCTTATATTCAATATTTTGGGTTTCATAAAACATCAATCGGCATAGAGATACTTCTGTATAGAGACAGAGATGATCATCATTCAAAGTTCCCCGAAAACTCAAGCCCGGATTTGTCTTCCATAGAAATAGACAACCCTCAATTTGGGTTATACGGAAGAATCTTACATTATTCTCAAATGTTTATCCTGCGAGTGACATCATTTTCTTCACAAAAAATATTTAAAATAAAAATTATAGCAGCATATTAATCAGGTTTGCGGTAAAAAGTAATTATTGTTCTTTAGTTATCCGTCATTCCCCAGCATGGATGTCCTTATCAAAAAAAACAATTGTACAAACAAAGTCAACAGCAGGCCAGAAGATTTATATGTTTGTGTACTTCATTGATATATCACGGCCTTATGCAGGGAAGATCCAAATTTCAATCAAGTACATTATTAATCACCATTCGCCAATAGACTCCTGCTAGTAGCAATATAATCGCAGATTAATCATACGGAAATGAGCGCTTCGATTATGGATAAAACTCTCAAAAAACGAAACAAAAGAATTATGAAGATTAATTGCCTTTGTATAATATCTGCTTCAAAAATAATATATCTAGCCCTTCAGTCAAATTCTGTTCACGCTTATTATTTACTATTTACACAATGAAAATTCACAATGGAACTCATGAGTAACATTCAACAGATTGGGAAAACCCTGTGAATTTGAAACATGAGTTGAGCGGGATGATTGCCATTGCCGTATATCCTGGGGGTGCGACAACCCTAATGAAAATGGTTGATTTATATTTTGGACAAATTTTGAGACGAAAAATTGGAAATCTTGCAATTTTGAATGAACTACAGTACTAAAGCTATTAAATATGCAAATGTCGTGCCCTTTTTCGAGCAAAGTTAACAACAAAAAACAGTCAGAAGTATATAGTTACGGCCGTGATGATAGCCGTGAGATAATGCTAGGAACAGGTTCGGTGCTCCCAAGTCGAAAATTTTTGACTCATTTCGTATAAGTCCATGTCAGATCGTATACTTCATTTTAAATGGGAAAAACTGTCACAACTTTATCAAGAAATATCAAATTTAGTTCCTATTTAACTAAGTGCAAAACCCACGACTTCCTAAATAAGTATTCGACTATAAGGATTTGAGTACGGAGGAATTCGGAGGAATTGGATTCAATTTCTGACTTAAAAAAGGATAAACTGAACTTCCGCTTAAAATATCCTTTCAAAATTTGAAAAATAAAATGGTGACATCTTTTCGTTTTTTTTTCGTCTAGGATTACATTGCAAATGTAAAGATAATCGTTGTATATTTATTTAGACTCTAATACATGTGCAAGATTGCAGAAGCGTTCACGTCAGATTGACGTCAGCCAGTGATGGAGGAGAGAGGATGTGGCAAAAATTGAAAGATTGTAGTATTATATGGTCAAAAACTCCAATAAGGAAAAATGGGGGGATCCAACATTGATTAGCAATTCATTGATGTCAATTACACTATCTATAAGCTAACACGCCAAAGATAATCCCGGGGGGTAACTTCCATACTTTTGGTATACGGGAACGTTCAAATATTAAAGGGTACCTTTCTCAAAATCCAGGAAAACACTTTAGGGTATGCTTAGTCATGAACATTTTTTGAGGTATCCTTTTGACGCTTTTGCACACTTTTCATTCTGCAAAACAAATTATGCCTATGAATTTTTCTTTTTTTCACTTTGTTTTGGTTAAATATGTCATTCATAAAAATATATTTGGGGTATCTTTTTCATCATGCAGAAAACTTTTATGGTCATTTTGCCAAAGTTCCATTTGAACGACCCCATCGAAGCGCAATGGAAGTTACCCATGTTTTACATTATTAGGCACCATTACAGAAGGAACCCGTACCACTCTTCTGTGCTAGAGGAGATCTCGATTGTCAATACGCAACGATGCACCGCAGCAACTCACAATGCAATTACCTCTGGACCATTCGCATCCTTAGATGGTACAGTACTGATTTGATGTTTTAGATAAAGTCAAGGCTGAGTTGACCTCCGGGGGATTTGAGCCACAGTCGATCAGACTTGATCAGATCTGAAGTTCAGTTGCTCTGCCATCTGAGCTAACATTATCGAGTAAACATGCGATGAAGTATTTCTGATTATTTGGCTTCTTTCAATTTTGTGCTAAGTGACGAATCATATTGGTTTCATCAAATCTCATAACAACCGGGTACCCCCTTCCCTAAATATACCGTACCTTGCTTGATCCGACATTTTGCTTTTTTCAATTGGTGCCATGAAATTAACAAGTTTTGCATGAATCTCGTATCTAGTAATGAATCAAGAGATATCACAAGCATATAATACATTAGTGACTAATTAGGCTATGCATTTAATGATAGTTGTGACATTCTATTCTGTATATGTTTCTGTGTGATCCCTAAAAATGAAAATCAATTAATCCATACGCTGTCACCATCTATGCGTCGGTTGTAACCATCTATACAATTCGCAAACAGGGCTTTCAGCTTCAATATATTTCATTGCAAATATGACATTTTGTCCAAGCGCCGCATATAGGCGCAGCGATAGACTCTGCAGCTTATTATTAATATTTTTTCTTGACTTATCATTTCACTAAGAGCCGGAAAAGCTAGTAGCTTTTTTCACCGTCCGCGGAGTGGTTGGTCCAGAGGCATCAATTTACAAGAGTGTGACACTCTCTCGTGTGCCACCCTCAGCTCCAAAAAGACAGGTGCCAGTCACATTATTTTATGGACGGCATTTTCAGGCTCGCAAAATTTGAACAAAGCGCACGAAGATAATATCATGAATTCGAAAAATCATGCTGTTCAAAAGCAAAACCTTGTTTTCAGTGGAACGAAAATGGCGATTTTCGAGCCTGAAAAGTTGCGTGGCCCAACTGTTATAAATAGATGGCTCTGGGTTGGTTAATTGGTTAGTGTACTTAGAGTGTGTGAGTTTAATGGCTGGATGCCTTTCTTTAGCCTTGCTCCACAAGGCCCACTATTCCACTACTCTACATTTACAAACTACTCTATACGAAACAACCATTGATAAAGTGGAGTACATGGGCATGTGGCAAAGGGTAGCCTTTCCTGATGCCAACTAATAATGCCAGGGTTTGAATCCAAGACCCTGTAAACCAACGTCCAACGCCATCACCTCTACACTAATTCCTCATTCAATAGATAAGAGATAAAGTACAGCAAGAGATACGGGCATATTATTTGAACCCTAGACCTTAGATAATCTAGAGTTCGGGTGTTCTGTATCTGAGATAATTTTTTAAGCGGTGACGCGTAGCGTCTGACAAAACTGAGGATCCCAGATCCCGGAGGGCTAGAGTAAATCCAGAAAAAGATTCTAGGGCATTCCATACAAAAAAAAACAGAACAAAAATGTTCTAGGGTTACTGACGGATAGATATTCTGTGCTAACACTCGTGTTGAGCGAAATAATGATAAACCTACCTCACTCTACGACCTTTACTTGCTTTTGTATCGACTTTACGTTTGATTTTAGAACGCATTCGTTGTAATTGCAGCCATTGCCTTAAAAAACATAGTTAATCCGATTAGAATAATCTCAATACAGCACGATTAAATCCAGTCATTAAATGTGGGTTCATCTACATATAATCAAATAAAATCTCATTGGTGTGGACACGGTTTGAATGAAATGACGGTGTTATATCTTTGCTGTATAAGGTCAAGTACATTTGATACAACATAGAAAATGATTGCGAGACAAAATAGTAAACTGACAAATCATGTATTTCATTCAGGAATTGGAACATTTGAAAATATTGCTGAAAGTGTTTTCAATTCACATCAATATTTACGCAAATTGACCAACAAATATCCAAATATTATACATTGAAAATCGATTGCATTTTTGCATCGATCTTTTCGATATAATAACGTTAAAATTGGTGCCACAATTGCAGTTTCATTTTCTTGAAATTCCCGCTTCCCGCAATAACTATTGATAAATTTCAGTTTCCGCTACCAAAAAAGTCCACTTTTGTATTCAATTTCTAGGACACTCTTTCTAAACTATAACTGCACATATAAGGATCGCCAAAATATCCACGGTCGCCTGAGTTTGGTGTCAAATAAGAAGTTATTTTGCAGTCGCGTAATATTAAGATACAGTACAATACTAGTTTTAATCACCGCTACAAAAATGCAATAAATATTATATATACTATTTCACCGGAACAAATTTTAATAATTTTAAAAGTAAATATTTGAAATATCGAATCATCTTGTCATTGAAACAGTATATACACAGTCACTTGAATATACAATAAATTGTGAATATTTTCTCAAAGATATTGACTTGGTCAAAGAAAGTCATTTTAAATTTTAAATTAAATGCAATGTAGCTAGCAGCTACTACGTGGGTGTGAATAGCCATGTTTTCGGGTGCCAAGAATCGATTTATCTGTCATATCCATTTTTTCTATTGCAACATCTTCAATTATAGAAAATGTCAAACCTTGCTACGAAATGGAGGGAGTTAAAAGCATGATTTCATCGAAAGTCTCCTTAAGACGCAATGATGTTACTTCATGGAAAACAAACTATTTCTATTTGAAAAAAAAACCATCATTCTCACAACAACAATAACAATAACAACAACAACAATAAATCATAATTTGAAAAAAAAATCATCGGTATTATACTAGAGTGCTCGAAATACCGTAGTAGTGAGTGATGCATAATTTATAATTATAATTATGTATTGTAATAATTTATAATAATTTACAATAATTTATAATAATTATATCATGATTATAATTGATAATTTCATTGGATTATACTTACTTTCCAATTGTTAAGGGATCGTCTATTGCATCAGATGATGCTTTACGTTCAATTAATTCTTTCAAGAGCTGGAATGGAATCAAAAATAAAATAATAAAATTTATAACAAGTTTACAATCGAATCAAAATATTGCAATAATCTGCAGTGAGCACAGAAATTGAAACTACTTTTCATAAGTCAAGAAGTACATCCGAATGGAGTATAATTACAGCAATGCCACGCGAGATGAGAAACCCTAGAAAAATCCTCTTATGTAATATTGCTGTATGTTTGTTGTATATAAGTTACACCATACGCCGACTAAAGTCTTCGAGTCACGGAAACCTTTAATTTTATTTATAAAACATTTTGTAAGAAATTTTACTTTTTATTCGACATTTTTTCTCAAATAATCTTTTGAAGACCTAGCTTTCACATTCCCGGGCTTTTTGATTAAAATCATAGCTCTCAGTGAAAAAAGCCACTCATCTAGAAATAGAGGAGTGGTACGGGTGCCTTGGGTAGGGAGACACCGTCTACATTACTTACTTTTTGGGCTTTTGGGGGCTCAGAGACTGTCCAAATATGTAGAAAAACATGTCACAGTAAACCAAGAAACCCCAGGGGCTACTTCCGTACTTTGGTTTACGGTAACGTTCAATATATAGGGTACCATTTAAAAAATTCAGAAAATATTTTTTTAGGGTACTTTTTGTCAGGAAAATTCAAATTCATTCTATTGACTTTTGGCCAAATTTAAACTTTTCTTCTTTAAGTTTTTTTACTCAAAATATATTTTATCATTTATTTTAGGGTATGATATGTCCTTTACAAATAAATATCTGGGTTCAAAACTGAAAAAAATTGATTGGTAAAAGTTATTTACGTCAAGAGAATAAACACGCGGTAGAAATAGACTCTTTAAACCATCGATATCTAAGTCACTTCTTATTGGATCGGCTTCAAACTTTCACAGATCAATTTTTCAGTTGATATTCATCAAAATCAGTCATTACTTTGTAAAAGATCTTTTTCAGTAGAATCCCCCATTCGAAATAATAATAACAATCCTAATTTGTGTATCAATCGCAAAACTGAATGTGTAAAACAGCGCTCTAGAATATTTATAGCTTTAGCGCTTTATAAATTCTATACTATTAATATCATTATTATTATTATTGTTGTTGTTGTTGTTGTTGTTGTTGTTGTTGTTGTTGTTGTTGTTGTTGTTGTTGTTGTTGTTGTTGTTGTTGTTGTTGTTGTTGTTGTTGTTGTTGTTGTTGTTGTTGTTGTTGTTGTTTTTATTATTATTATTATTATTATTATTATTATTATTATTATTATTATTATTATTATTATTATTATTATTATTATTATTATTATTATTATTATTATTATTATTATTATTATTATTATTATTATTATTATTATTATTATTATTATTATTATTATTATTATTATTATTATTATTATTATTATTATTATTATTATTATTATTATTATTATTATTATTATTATTATTATTATTATTATTATTATTATTATTATTATTATTATTATTATTATTATTATTATTATTATTATTATTATTATTATTATTATTATTATTATTATTATTATTATTATTATTATTATTATTATTATTATTATTATTATTATTATTATTATTATTATTATTATTATTATTATTATTATTATTATTATTATTATTATTATTATTATTATTATTATTATTATTATTATTATTATTATTATTATTATTATTATTATTATTATTATTATTATTATTATTATTATTATTATCATTATTATTATTATTATTAATGTTAACATTGAAATCCGTACAAAATATTATAAAGACATGACCAATCGTAGATGTTACGTTTCTAATTTAACAGATAGCTGGAAGGCCCGAGTTATACATCGTACTTTCCATGAGCCGTGACTGGAAAAGTTGTAAAGCACGCCTCTGACACGGCGTAAAACTCAAACAAATACGGCAATTTAATCCAGCCATTGATAACTTCTAGGCCTATAAGATGTAACAGTATTATGAAAAAGTGGCGACAGTATAACAAATAATCAAATAATTCCACACAAAAGAATTGTCTTGAATAATTATTTTCAATTTGAAGATTAGAAGATTACCTTAGAAATTCAGACTATACTATTTTACAAATTATTATGCTGGAATTTAAACTGTAATAAGATTAATTTTCGTTCAAAATGTCAAGAACAAAAAAATATACTATAATAATCATGATTTATATAAGTAGAATTAAACAAATCCGAATGAAGAATTTAAAAATTAAATAGATTTCTTAATTATCCCCTCCCTGTAATAGTTGTTATTATTGTACTATTTGTTTGTTTGTGCTTGTTTTATTGCGTTTACTCACAATAGTTTTTAAAATAGTAACTATATTTTTTTCCAGATTAACGCAGCAATAGTAATTTTAAGAAGGTATCGCACTAAATTAGTACCACTCCTCTATTTCTATAGAGGAGTGGCTCTTCAATGCGCAACGATGTGCCGCAGGTTTATCACACTGTAATTCCCTCTGGACCATTCTATCTGCAACCAAACTTAGATGTTACTCATTTGATGTTTTAGATAAAGTCAAGGCTGAGTTGACCTTCGGGGGATTTGAACCACAGTCGATCAGATCTCAAGTCCGATTCCTCTGTCATCCAAGCTGCTAATTCTCCCTCGTGTACGCTTTTCAATGGTTACGTTTTACAAATGGACAGACTATCGTAATTTACTTTACGACTCTCGGAAGATGATAAAAGAAAACTACAAAGATAACCAATGAAAACATCGGGTCTCAATATAAAAAAAAACATAGGGATCTAAGGTCCTTTTCTAGAAGTTTAGAGGCAAACACTTCTTGGAACATTTTGAACTACAGCTTCCGTAGAAGCTCTATCCTAGAGTCTGAAGTCGTTATGTACACCAACTATTGAAATGAAAAGCAGTAGACTGCGGAAACAAATATATGTTTTATTTCATCGATTCGGAACATATATATTATAGTCCTAGGTCCTATAGGCGAGAATGTTATTGAACAATTACTAAATGCTCCGTTGGGCTCAATATGTTGTCGCCCCAGAATCTACGTTAATATTGAATAATGTTTACCAAATAATGCGCTCGTTTAGTTGGGATTAATATAGAATTTCCCATTGAGATGAATTGCAAAAATATTAAACATGAGCATGATATAAAGCTTCTATTTGCAACAAGTCATTAATATTTCCGTTATTTAGTCATATAACTCAATATTAGCATGGTCTACTGAGATCATAATCTCTTAAATTTTAATCGCATTCATCAATTCCTCATCATCATCATCATCATCCCAAACAACAGTGCTAGGAAAGTCATAACCCAGTTACGAATCAGTGCCCACAAACTCGGGGTTCATACTGGATGTTATTATAATATTCCAATTCCATATAAGGGGAAATATAATATACCTGTATTTTGCGATAATGAAACGTATCGACATTAAAATAAATCCTTTTTAAAAATTAAATTTAAAAAATAATTTAAGAAGAATAGTTTTCATCAATAAATTGGAAAATATGGACATTTTCATCAACATATCTTCTAATGGGCAAATCTACAATCCGTGTAGTTGTATAGTCCCATAGAAAAAATCAATCAATCATATGGACACTTTGACTAAAAGACAGTTATTGGAAATAGTCTAGAATTATTCAACATGATATTCTGAACAAATTAAAGTCAAAAAATATTTTAAAATCTGCACCGGAACTAGTTCCAAGCTCTTTTTATTTGTATCTAAGATTTAACAATATAAGAGCCTGGAACTTGTTCCGGTGCACATTTTAAAATGCTTTTTGACTCTAATTTGTTCAGAATATCATTCCATATGATTGATCAACGGCCGAACTATTGGGAATATTTATATTCTAATCCTTCGAATGGCGCTCAGATGTGTCATAAAGGGCACAAGAAGAAATCTAGCAATTTGTATATTCTGTGAAATTAAATTGAAATTAATAAAACAAAAATTATAGATTTACATATTTATAGAATTAATAATTAATAAACGAAAAAATCAGACATTCATATTTGCCAGGCATATTTGACAGGCAAATATGAATGTCTGATTTTTTCGTTTATTAATTATTAAACAGCTCTGCATTTATGGCATCGAGCACTATTGAAACAGCAAAGACAACACAAGTACCTTGATATTACTATTTATAGAATTATAGAAATAGGGTCAAATATAAGAGGATGTTTGCAACCAACAAAGTTTTTAGATAATTATATATGTAAAATAAATTAATAAAATGATATGTTTTGTAAATATAGCCTACACTCACCACACATCCTGTAAGATTGGATAAATTGGTAATAAATCATAAATTGAAAACAAACAAACAAACAAACATCATTATCATCCTCATTTGAATGTCCTGCATTGCTTAATATCTCCACATAAAACTATCTCCCAAATTCTCCATACAAATTCTCAGATACCCCTTCCCTCAATATCTCCCTTTATATCCCCACTTGGAGATGATATTATGCAATTTCGACGTACTGCAAGGAATAAAAAATATAAATATAGGAATTTGAGCCCTATATAGAGGCTATATCATATAGAGGCTACAACAAAAGAGACTTACCTGGTGATAAAAATCATCGTCGTCAAATATCTCTGGATCTGTTGCTTTTAAATGTGAATCAGTGACATCCTAGATAAAATACACAACAAACAAATTATATCCAAAAATCGATTTGACAAAACTTGAGCAATCTAGATTCAAGATTACAGGGTTGCAAGATTCAACTTATGGTATTGAACTATTAAAATGCTTCTAGTGTAATCAAAATGCAATTGAAAAGACTGCCGAAAGAAGTTGTAGACGGGGAAACTGCCTTGGGGTCAAAGCAATGCATATATTGAACCCGCAATGAAAAATATTGAACGGAGAAACAAAAATCATGTTGGGGTTAAATTTTCTTTGCAGCTCTAAATGGTAAATGACAATTACTGATGTCAGGTGTGACAATACAGATAAACTTCAACAGATTTTATGGCAGATAGGTTTAGGCACAACAGTATGTCACAGTTGTCCGTAATGCAATTCCTTCCGGATCATTCCATCCGCAGTCCTAATTAGATGGTACTCGTTTGATGATTTAGATAAACTCAAGGATGGGTTGAACCCAGTCGATCAGATATGATCAAAGTTGAAGTCTGGTTGCTCTGCCATCTGGGCTAATCTTCCTTTTTCATGTCTCACAAGTTTTATGCAAGAGAAACAAAATTAAATTAAAATAAAATAAACAATTTTTGACAAGGGTTCGAACTACGACATTGACATTTGACTTGTATGGCTCCATCGTAGCCATTGCGCCACTGTCAGTGATGGATGAGGTTATAAATTTGTAAATAAACATAACCAGGTTACAGATTGTCATTCGCCCTAATGGGGTTCTGGTGTTCGGTCTATTGTGACAAACGAGGCGATGAATGAAACATGTAATCGAATTGCATTTGCAACAATCTAGCGTACACGTGACCTCATCATGGATTAATGTTTACTATGAACCAACACTGCTGACCAAACTTACCTCGTTTTCGAGCGTGTCATTCACTAAATCACTACCAATGATATGATATGAACTTCTTTTCAGTTGTGTACGTTTTATGAGTCTTTCTTTATCATTAAGAACCTGTTCAGAATAACAAAGCATTACTCTATCAAATTAAACCTCTATTACAAGTAGTAGGGGGTGATTAGCTCAGTTGGCAGAGCAACCGAACTTCAGATCGTATCATATCTGATCGACTGTGGTTCAAATCCCCCTCAGGTAAACTCAGCCTTAACTTTATCTGAAACATCAAATGAGTACCATCTTAGGATGGCGGATGGAATGGTTCAGAAGGAATTGCATTGTGAGTAGCTGCGGCGCACCGTTGCGCATTGATAATCAAGGCCTATCTGCCATGAAATCTGTTGAAATTGATCTGCAGTGTCGCGGCTGAGATCTAAGGAGCGTTTAACATCATTGCTCTTAGCGAAAATAGCCACTTCTCTAGAAATAGAGGAGTGGTACGGGTGCCTTCGGTAGGGCGACACCGTCCACATTACTTACTTACTTACAAGTAGTTAAACTCATCCGATGATGAGCTCTGGGTTAGGTGCTTGGTTGGTGGGATATCTATTTACATGCTTCTATTTAGATATTTATATGCACAACTAATAAGCTTCAATAACATCTATATGCTTGATGTTTAATGCTTTCTCTCTGCGTTAATAACATCTCTCAGCTGGCTTTATGCGTTTAACTTCTACATGCTTGTTGTATGCTGCTCTTGCTATGGCGAACCTGTCCCTCTCCAGCTTATGCGTGGATCCCGATCCAACCAAGCACCTGTCACACTGATAATCAGTGGAAATTACACATAATGAATACATAATGAATACAAACCTGACCTCACTTACCAACTTGAGAAACCTAAATGAACCTAAATGAAAAAACACAATTATGGGAAGGGTGGGAGGGAATCAATTACAGACAATAACAACCAATCAACTTATAAAATTAAAAAAGGTCATAATATTATCTTACTTTTGCGTAAACAATCCAACTAAACTGTAATTTACATCTTCAAACATTGAATAATTCATATTTAAAAATAGTCTCTTCGGTCGATATTAATAACATCGTCAAAACTGTCTTTGTTGACCTCATTTACTTACAACATTTTCACAAAAATGTATCACTATTTTCCAACCATAATTATTGAAAATGAAGGATTTTCAGTATTTTTAAATTTTCTCGCTTGGATGCAAAAAATAGGGAGGACAATACACTTAGCCGATGTAAAAAATACAATACTCTGTTAAATTATACCTGTATTAGGCCTACATATATATAAGGATAGGTCTACAAATCTACAATATTATATTGTCTCAACAGAAATATCAACCATTCATCTACAGGGTCACATTTATCGTCAAATGGATACTACTTAGTCAATGGTAGACATACAGTCAAATTTGTTATAATGGTTACCTCTATACAGCAGCCACCTGTCTATAGTGGTCACTTTTGCAATGTCTAAAATCGTAATTTCTATTTAATCGAACCTGTATATGAAGGCCACATGTCTATAGTGGTAAATCTATTTGTAAAACGTTGTCTTACTGATTGAACATGCTCACTGGGCTCAATGCAAAATATAGCAGAGCTCAAATAACAAAAGTCAGAGAATCAGACAGTCATGTTTGCTACTTGAAGTTTCATGCTGAGGCGATCATCAGGCAATCTATTCCGGGAATCAATCTATTCAGGGAATGCCTGATGCCCGCCTCGGTGTGAAACTTCAGGTAGCAAACATGACTGTCTGATTCTCTGACTTTTAATATTCAAGCTCTAGTGGTAAATTTATTTACCTCTCGTATCTGGTCGTTATATATATGTTTCACTGTAGGCTACATCATGGTTAACGACAATTAGCTGGATCATCCAAAGATCATAATGAATTAAGCTATATTTATATGCTACACTATTATTTGTACATCTGAATTTACTCACATGTTTTATTTGTACAATTGTTGGTTTGTCGAAGGAGCTGAAAGTCTACATCAATAAAAAAAATTCGTTAGCAACAAGTCACTTTTTCTATCCAAGAAAAGAACAGTTCCTGAGTTCATGAACAGTTCATGGTCATAAAATGACCCAATTTCCATGAACTGTTCATGGACATCTTATAAACAGATCACGAACAGTTCGTGGACGTTAAATGGCTTAATTTTCATGAACTAGTTCATGAACAGTTCATGAACTCAACACAAATTATTTTGCAGAGGTAGTAATGCAACAACAATCAAGAGGGAAGTAAAGGGTATTTTGTGGAATGTGAAATGGATTTTTCAAGTGTTGTGATTCTGTGAAGTCAGTACAGTGGAACCCACTTAAGTAAGATTTGGATATGTGAATTCCCCGCTTATCCCCAATAACCCTAACTTAAAACCCTTCCCATCATTTGTCAGTCTTCATAATTATGTTGACAAAAATTATTTCTTACTTTGCTGTTCATCTTTCCAGAGCTGAATTTTGTCTTTTCATTCCATTTCGAAACAATATTGTCTCGCTGTACTGCATATGATTTATGTCTTTTACAGATTTCTTCTGATAATTCTTCAAGGTTCTAGACAAAATATCAACAACAACGAAAAATAATGTAGGAAATCAGCAACAAAAGCGTATTTTCACATTGCAAGTTTTGTAAGTAAGCCTACCCATTAAAAATACAGTCAAGTCGCCTATACCTGAGTCTAAATCAGTAATTGAGCATAAACAGACATGAGAATTGAAATTTCAAAAATAGTCTGAAATCAACAATATCTTGATAAATTTCAATGGAATTGAATAGGAAAAAGCAATAACTAGAGTTTCACAAGACCCAAAATAGTCTGAAATCTGCTAAAAGTGTGAAAATTCTCATGCCTGATAAAGCAGTACGTTTTTCAACTAAAAATAGGGGAAACAATGAATTGTGTTGATTTTTAACAACATTTCATAGTTTTTTGAAATGCTGATGTTGTAATTTTGTTAGATAATGTCCACCAACAGATAGGGTCTGACAAAAGTGAGGTTCCTGGTATCGTAGATCCCAGAAGGCTAGAGCGAATTCAGAAGCAAATTGAAAACTTTTCTGATTTATATTTATATTCTAACTCAACAACAAAAATCAAAAGAAAATGCTGAAAATGTTCAAAGATTCAGGACGACTAAATTTCATGTCATTGCTTAGAGGAGTGGTAAACTTATTAAAATTATCAACATCGACCCTGGAAGTGTGCAGCTAATGTATATGACTGGATAGTACTACAAGAATCTGGAAAAGACAGATTTGAATGTAGTTAAACCCTTCATAGAATAGAATATTTGGCCTTGGTGCATCGTGGGTGGGAGGTGGCAATAACTTGATGGTTAAGGATAGCAGACCACAGACAGACCTGACACCACTAACCATCTCCAGTTACACTATGCTAAGTCAGTGGTATTCCTACAGATGCTTACCATACATTTGATGGGAAAAGGGAACAAATGGAAACAGCAAATGCCGAAAAACAGCAAGATTGAATAACTTGAATAAGAAAAACATTTATTTGCTAAACTTTTATAAACTAATATAAGTTAATATGAATTGAGCAATTAATTCAGTTCAGTAGTCAATAATAAAAAATACACTGTAGCTAAATCTTCAATTAATAGCCTCCTATTCCTAACTAGATGGTCACATGGTGAATAACTCACAGTATATCTTTTTCTTTTCATATTGTTTTGAGTTTTTTGTAATTTTTCATCGTCATCATCTTCATCATTATTATCAGAATTCTCATTTTCAGTATCGCTATCAATTTCTTCGTCATCGTCACTGGCAGCGCCGTTATTCTTTGACTGGTCTTTCAATGATTTACAATCCTCTGTTTGGGCATTAACTTCAAGTAGTTGTTTTTGCATACCCATCAAATCATTAACGATTGATAAAACGCAGACTTTGCCTGATGAAGAAATGATATAAAAATTTAAAATATAAAACCCAATGTGGAGTAAGCCTCAACCGGTATCCAATATTTTCTCTATTAATTGTTCAATTCCGTCTTTTGAGCTTTTATTTATTTTGCATTATCAATATGATATAGATAATTCTGATAATGAATTCCCAAATGAATAACAAATAACAAATAAATAAAAGAAAGAAAGAAATATTATGAAATCATAAAACAGAAAGTACATCGAGGAGTGGATTTGAGCCATAGCGTGTAAAATTCGTTCTAGGAAAGATTGGATTGACAGACTAAGCGTTTGAACAGTAGTGCGACACAACGATACCATGGAATATGTGATGTTGTTGTGAAGTCCAAACATGGAAACACCATTCTTATTACCCACAGAGGAAAAATACGAAGCGATGTTTTATTAGTAGGCCTAATATTTGCAACTTTGGAAAACAGTAACAATTAATTACCGAACATTTCCTTGGACCATAATTCATATTTTCAATTTTACTGATCGCACTTTACATATCGTCCACTAAAGGACTTACAGCTGCTGTACTCTCCAAGGTGTGAAATAAATCATGTTTTCCATTCACAATCATATTCACTAGATGTTGAATTCTCGAGAGAGTCGAGAGGAATTACATAAGTACATCAGTCATGGGTACCATGTCAGTGCACACTGTAATTCATTTGTTATTTTGTATCATGGAACTCCCTCGCTGGCAGAGCCTCGCCATATATTACTTACTTTTGTTCCATGTATTTGCTAAATTTGGACCGCCAGCTGATTTGAATTGTGGATGAAATTCCACTTTAGGCAATCGATTGGATATTGACAAAAGCTTTTGAAGATGAATTCGTGATTCCAAAAGTTTATCCCAAAGTTCTAAAATCCAGGAAATGGTATAAAGAAATAATACCATATAGATGTAGTGGCCAATAATCCAAAATATATAATTATGCTTGATCGTCAAACAGAAGCAAATCTGACCAGAAATTTATTGTTGATATCAGCCACAACACTGCAGATCAATTTCAACAGATTTCATGGCAGATAGGCCTCAATTGACAATGCGCAACAATGCACCACAGCTACTCACGATGCAATTTTACCTGGTCCAATGGATGAGTAATTGTAATGACATTATTTACCATATTATCCTAATGATTTTTGATTTATATTCGACATTTTGCGAAAAGCAGTTCAAGAGTTCATGCACAGTTTACATTATAACAGTTCATGAAAATTGGGGCCAACTAAACGACCCTGCAAATTTAAGAGTAATTGTTGTTGGCCTGTATAGATTTATTGCAGCTAAAATTTTCACCAATAAAATAATACTAATATGGTACAATGAAACCTTGAAAAAGGTTCAGCCTTCTGGACTCCTAAAGACATTTCAACATTTTCGTCAGAATTTTTTAGTTGAAGTTTGACCAATAAATCAATAAAAATCTCACTTTTTTACGGAATTTCCGCCAGCTTTCCAGAATCTAGGATTCATACCTTTGTCAGACCCTGCTATTGACAAGAGGCTCTTATGTACAAGGTTAACTTCGAAAACAAATTACTATTTTGAACATTGAAGAATTGCCCTCTATATGCAGGTGGTCACTCTACAGAGGTGACCTTTATAGAATGGTTTGATAGTATTTGTGTGTTGATATCATACCTAGTTGTTTCTTTACATATTGCCCTTTCTCTATATCCTTTGTTACTTCTGCAGATGAAAATGCCTTGAATGCCGGATCATCATCTTCTTCTGCAGAATCAGCATCTTCTTCATTGTCATCGTCATTGTCAATTTCTTCATCACTATCTAATTCATCGTGTGATCCTTCAACATCCAATTTGTCATTATCATCTTCATCATCGTTATCTTCAGAATCGTTTTCTTCATTATCCTCAGAGGCATTATCATAATTTTCTTCAGAGTCATCGTCTGTAGATATCAGCATTATATAGATGATAAAAATATATTTAATAGGGCAAATCAGCGCAGCATCCCTAGGCAAGCTACTTTTCCCTGTGTGATTACGTCAAACCTTCAGCACACAGGCTAACGGAACTGACGGAAAAAAGCTCTTTTCAATCAAATAAATAGAAGAATTTGACCGCAAAACCAGTAACTTCGTCAAGCTGTGAGCTCAAATCTGGATCTGCTTCCTGCATCACTCTCTCCACAAAATCTTACAACAACAAAATTCTGTCACTTGACATGAGGTCCCGATTCGTCGCATCTTATTGGGCATTCCCGTTTTCAGGAATGAGCATCGACTTTTCGTAAGAAGTTCCTCTAGTGATCTTTTTCTGTGTGCCATGACTCTTAGTTTTATGAAGCAAAACATGGGATATAAGCTCTGGTCTAGCAGGACATTCTTCATTCTTAGAACTCAATCTTCTTGCATGCTAAGCATTGTCTTAGTGTAGTGGTTATGGACATATTCATATATCACCTCCTCAACCCAGCTCTTAAAACAATCATAGTTGGAATGTTCATTTAAAGCTATATTAATAATCACTTGAATAAAATGTGTGTCATGATTGGCGGATTTGTACCTAGTGATTTGCAGTTATGTGAAGATTACCCACAGCATTCCATAAGAACCACAAAAATTATATGGATTTTGGTTGCTATGCCGGTTAATGATAAATTAGCTGCACAGCCTATACCCGACAGTTTTAACTCAGCATCTAGAGATGTGTTTTGAAAATGGTGAAGAGATGTGATAAAAATGAATAACTTTTCATGATAAGAATTTTACATATGGGTGACACAAGGTCAATTTGCAAACAAAAAGCCACAACTCTCTCAGAACTTAATCAAACTTATTTTACCATAAGATAATGAAGTGAATATCAACTTGGTGAATCTTTAGCGGGTTCTATCTTTTTCATTTTATGACTAAATTACTTCAAATTTTGCCAAGCTGATATTCGTTTCATTATCTTTTGATAATATAAGTTTCATTACATTCTGAGAGGGTGGTGGGTTTCTTGTTTGCAAATTGACGTGGAGTAACCCATATGCCTACCTGAAGATTCTTCAGTCATACCAATGTCCTTCCTTGAAACAGCTTTGCCAGCATATTTTGGATCATTATACGTAGCTTCTGATCTTTTACGTAAACTTCCAAACTTGACATCTTCATGATCAATTACATCATCAGATTTAGATGTGGTATATTTTACTTTTGCTGTTGTTACATCATTTTCATCTTGTTCAGGGTCAATTGAAACTGGGGCGGGATTTCTTATATCTCTGAGATATTCCTCTAATAAATTTGACTGCGCCATACTGCAAAACCTGACAGTTGAAAATGGTCAAAAATGTTATAACGGTCACCTCTATAAAGCAGCCACCTGTCTTTAGTGGTCACTCTTAGTATGTCTAAATAAGTATTTTCTATTGCATCAACCATGCATATCATATAAAGGTCACCTGTCTATAGTGGTCAATTGTCTACCTCTTATAAAGCCCCGGCCAAATGACTTTTTATTTCGCCAACATTGTTGAATTCAATAAAATCCGATGAATGTTGAGAAAATAAAAAGTCATTTGGCCACCCTCACTTTTTCGGGTTTTGGTGGCTGATGTTGAATTTCGATTTTGAATACATTCAAAAATTTCCTCAACATTCATCGGATTTTGTTGAGTTCTATTGTTCTCTACCGATGTTGGCGAAGTGGCCAAATGACTTTTTATTTCGCCAACATTGTTGGATTTTGTTGAAAATATGAACCTTGCTCTGATTGGTCAACAATGACGTAGCCTGTCTCAGGATTAGTGGGCTCGATTGACTAGCTTCCAAGCCTCAAAATACCATCCGCTGTTGACGAAAATGAACTCAACAAAATCCGATGAATGTTGGCGAAAATAAAAAGTCATTTGGCCACCCTCAAGATGTTGACGAAAATGAACTCAACAAAATCCGATGAATGTTGACGAAATAAAAATTGTCACTTGGCCAGGGCTTAAGGTCGCTGTTATATACAGGTCTTACTGTAGTTCATTTGCAAGTAGGGCATCGCAATGAGTCAATCAAAAGTAGAGTCCTCCGAAAGCATTTCGTGAAAATTTTCTACTTTCTATGTTCATGAAATCATTATCATGTTGAAAGGATCTTATAACACTGATTGCTGCATAAAATAATAATATTTCCCAATGAGTTGGTATAGAATTGATCAAAATTGCATTGAAAATCTAAATCTGACAGACAAAACTCTGCAATATAAAGACCATGTGGTTTTCTTGACGTTGAATAACACAGGAATATTTTAAAAATTAGCCAAACTAAAACGACTTTAACTCAAAATAATATATAATGAAACACATATTCAAACAATCGTCAGTGTATAATGATATCAATAGACCATTGATGGTTGAAGTTTTCTCGCTTTCTTCATGTCTTTTTCACTCGACATAATTCAAAATTCCATTCAATTAGCAGCGTGAAATTTGATTGCGTTATTATGGGAGCACATCCGCCATTGTTCTCGAACAATAGCAATCGAATGGTGTTAATCAAACAGAACGATGTTGTTTACAATTTATGTCACGTACGTTTTTTCACCGCTTTTTATCTATTTTAAAAACTTTGTAAACATCAATACAATTAAAAACAAATGGGGTGAATTTAGAAATAATATATTCTCAAAAAAGACTTTCAGAAACTACTTTTTAATGATATGTATGCGTCAAGAAAATCTAGGAATCTAGTCCGGGAACCCGGTTAGTCATTTCCCGCCATTGTGATGCTCTATTTGTAAAAAAATAGAATAAAGACTTTCAGGCATACAAAAAATTATAATTTTTGGTACGCGTGATGATCTCATGGGCGTACCTAAATTTCTAAATACATTATTCTTCAGATACAATGTTGCATTCTAAATTTTAATTTGTATTATATCAGATAGACATTCCTATTTCTATTAATAATGAGAAGGTCAAGAAAGACACATTGTCTGAACTCCAAGTTTCACGTAATTACACAATCATCAGACAACAAATACAAATACATTCCTTTTTCTATTCCCATTCAAATATACCTGCTCAGCCTAGCTGACTGGGCTCTGCCCATAGACTTACATAGACTGCTGACGAAAATGTGCAACATGGGGAACAAAGATGGCTGACGCAAAGGACTTATTTTAGCGCTCTCCTCATTGACATTTTCAAAATATTTGATTTCTCCTATAAACTCTTTTGTAATCTAAACTCTAAACAATATGTTCTCACTGTCATTGAAAGATAGTTTAAATAGAACTTTTCTGCCAGCGAAGCGAGATTTGTTCATAGGATCACAATTATAAAAATACACACCGAGAGACAAGGAAATATAAAAATTGACCTTCAAATGTGATTAAAAAATAGAATTTTCAACTCATGTATGATGCAACTTGAAATTGGTAGTCATAAATAACTCTTTTATAAATAAAAATCCTGTTTCATTTAGAAACAAAAATTGCTCAAATATGGCTTGAAATTTTGCGGTTTTCAAGCCTCTGTTTTGGTACCTTGTGTCAGCCTATATGGATGCCCATGGTCGCTATGTGTTTTCTATGAAGTTTGGCAATGGAATCAGCAGTCTATGTAAGTCAATGGCTCTGCCGTGTATTCAGCCTCTATTTCATAATATAAACTACAAGCACAAATTATTACAACCTACAAACACAAACTGCATAGTTTGCAAACAGGGTTTTATTACAATTACTTGCTAACCATGCATCCAATGTCTTTTGAGTATCTATACAGCTTTCACTACTCATCGTATAAACATAAAACACTCAAATATACTTCACAATAACCAGTCCGCAGAGAAAGGCCTCTGCGGAATATTCGAAAGCATGCTTGCGCGCTTGTGTAGCCTGCCTAGCAACCCCAACGTTTTTCTGAAGTGTGATTTTTCGCCCGATAAGTTCACTAAATTGTGCATAAAATTTATACGCTAATATTGTATTATCATTCAGTTCATTTTGACGGCTGATAGCTATGACGTCTGACTTGTTTGGGATGTTATGACAATTTGTGACCGCGTGAGATTGAGGGTGTAAATAATTTAACAAATTTATATAGTTGCTATTTTTGATGGGCGGTTAATCACACATTAGTTCACAGACCCTATGGTTTTAGAAACAAACATCAGAGCTGGTATGCAGGCTAGCTCTTCAATAGGATTTTACGTTATTTGCCAGATCCAGGTGTACAGATGTCGCCAGTCCCAAGTAAGATGATAGCTAGTCACTAGTCTATGGAAAGGGTATAAGCCTGGCTTAATCCTGGGCATATTTCAAATTTCAATGGTAATTTTCTGTTAAGCCTGTTAATATGTTAAATCTGGTTAATGTTAAGGTTCATGCTTAATGCCAATGGAATGTTTGACATGGGTTACATGGATCTCTAAAAATACCTTTATTTCATTAAATTCTCTACTCTTAGCGAGTTAACCACAATTGAATTAACAATTCTTCAAACAAGCTATTGCTCAGTTTATTTCTCCTCAATCGATCATCAATATTTTGTCCAATATTTTGCTATTAGGCTACTTTCTTCTCGCGTGGTTTTCATGTGTCGGAAGACGCTCTGTTCTACAAGCCTCTTTTTTAGTTCTAAATAACAAAATCCTCGTATTGGAAATTTTAAAATTCAAAATGTCGCTTTACGATGGAGTTGGTTTGGAAGAAGGAGTTGCAATAAAAGGGAAAGAAAATGCATTGGATGCTAGTAAAATCGGTAATAAACATTCACAACTTGTAGCTAATAACTTATTCTATAACTCCATCGCTCGATTAAAATAAAAAACCTTTTACATTCTTTAAAAAAACATCCTCACGAGAGCCACAAAACAACCGATAAGTAGGCTAACAAGTTATTGAATTATATAATTCCATCGCTCGATTAGAATAGAAACCTTTCACATTCTTCTAATAAAACATTCTCAGGGTCATCAATATTATCACTTAAGCTCTTTTTTGAATAGTTTATCTACCAACTTTTACGCTTTACAACTGATCAATCAATTTTGATTATTTATGATTTGTTTTTGTAGCTTTAGCCAGATCAACGGAAATATTTCTTCAATCACATATATATTTGAATTAATATTATCTGGTACATGAGATTCTGAAAAATCTAGATCACTTCTTAGTTTTAAAATCGACCAAATATCCTTTGAGTTATAATAATTTAAAACATTTAGGTTTTATCCTAGAGGTAAAGAATTCCGAAAACTTCGTTTTGCACTTGGAATGTACAGAACTTATTTTTTAACAGAGTTTAGTACCGATTCCAGAAGATTGCACAGGGAATGCATTTCCTGCGCAGACCATTCTTTTCAACCATGGGCGTTTTTAAAATCATTTTTTGAAGACATCGCTCCTCACACCGCAGTATAGCATAATGTTTTCAGATTGTGTCATTTGTACAAAACAATGATTATGATAAAAATCAAATAAATGCTTAAATTGATTTAGAATTGCACCAAATAACATTATCATAACATATTTATTCTATTTCAAAATAGTATTTTGTTTATTTCATCTCGTTATTTACAAAAATTAATTGCAAACATAAAATTGAAAAATACAAAATTAGGAAAGGTTCCTAATCAAAACAAAATTTTAAAATACCAGACACTTTTTTTGCTGGCTTTGGCTGGGTAACAGAAGTAGTTAATACCATGAAAATATAGATTACAAGCAATAAAATCCATTGATATCTGTCACTAATTTATTAAGTTAATACAAAGTAGTCAAAAATCCCTCTTTTCCAAAGATTTACTCATAAAATCGGTAATTCTTGGAGTAAACTGAAAAGTGACAAGCATCCTGATGATCCTCATGCTTTGACTGACCTCGTAGTGGCATTAGAATGATCACTCGATGCGCCAAAGCCAGTGAAATTCAAGTTTGACAAAGACGAAAACTAAATTTTTCAAACAATGATATAAGAAGTAATAGATACTAGTACAGATTAATGATATGTTTATTCTATTGAAGTGCTTACAGTTCTCTGAATCATTGGAAGCTGAAGGAAAATATGGGAAATAATATGATTATTTGATTCAAAATTTGCATTTCTTTTTTCTTGGGATATTTTGTCACGTGGCTGACCATGCTATAACTTATTTATTTACAGCCAATTGGTCATCTGGACTTCAATTTATGAAAACACAGTTGCAGCTAAAAAAAGCTTCAAAGGTTCCACCTCTTGGCGTAAGTCATTCTCACTAGATTACATAAATATGTCACTGTGAATAAAGTACATGAGTTCATGAACATGATGTTGTCCAAAATTCCATGAACTGTTCATAAAAGTTCATAACGAATTAACCTTGTCTAAAATCCAACTTTAGGGACTACTGTACTACAAAACAAGATCCATCGCAATGTACTTTCTATTATTGAAATGTTTTCTATTGATCACTACTGACACCAAAACCATGGGAAAAGCGTGACATTTATTGGTGTTTTCATGGCCAGGGTCCGACAAAGTCCGGAAACTTGGAAACCTGGTTTGCGGAGGGCCAGCAAAATTCAGAAGGAAAATGCAAAATGCTGAATACATTAATTAAAATTATTAGAAAAATATAAAAAATAAAATTTCGTTCTACGATTTTTCGTCAGTACAGTTACTCAAACGCTTATCTAAAAGGTTGAGGTTTGCGGAAGGTAAAACATTTTGTCGGACCCTGTTCATCGCATTTTCCAATTTAAAATTTGTGAATTTATGTATGTTTTAATGGTTTTCAAATATTTTCACAACACTTGCATGGCATAATAATGGTTTCGATTTGGAAGTGATTCATTATTGAACTATTTTCCTGTTTATTTTGACAATCAAATTTATTATGTTTTCAGAGGTCGAGAGGAACAGTCTCAAATAATGGACCAGGATCTATGACTTTGGTTAGTATCTCATTTAAAAAATTGTATAGTCAAACCTACAGTTATACCAGTCACCTCTTTATAGCAGCCACCTGTCTATAGCAATCACCCCTGCAATGTCTAAAATAATAAGTTCTATTGAATCAACCCTGTATATAAAGACCACTTACATACAGTTGTCAATTTATCTACCTCTCGTAGATGGCTGTTATGTCTCACTGTAGCATATTCTATCTGACTCTTACAGTCAAACCTGTTATAATGATAACCTCTATACAATGGCCACCTGTCTATACTGGACACTCTTTATATGTCTATGACAGGCAGTGATCAATGTCAATAAATATTTCACCTACTACAACATTCATTTCTTGTATCTCCATTTTCCGAAATTTGAAATACAATCTTTTGGGAAAATTACAGTAATGTTTTTGCTTATCCAATGTGAAGTTATTATTGGAACTTAGGTATTGAAAATCAAATTTAGAAATTCCAGAAACAAAAACAGATTTTAATCTTACTTGATACGATGACCATTTATTTTCAGGCTAATTTAACTGGCAGAGAACCAAAAACTATTTTCGTTGATGAATATGATCCATTAAGACCAAATGATTATGACCGTTGGAAAGAAAAACAAAAAGAAAGAGATGAACACGAACGAAGACAAAAAGATAAAGAAAGAGAACGTCAAAAAGACAGAGAGTCACGTGACGAAAGAAAAAGTCGCTTTTCAGATGTAGATTCACATGATAAAGGACGAAGTAGAGATTCAGAACGCGATCGAAATAAACGAGATGATAGAGATCGAAGTCGTGAACGCAGAAGAGATCGAAGTCGTGAAGATGATAATGTCGATAAAGATAATAGGTATGATCCCAAACATACATACAAAATTTCAACATTAGTATAATGGATAGGGCTTTTGGGTTCAATCCCTGGCTGAAGTACTAATGGTTGGTAGGGATGCGAATCGAATACCCATTAATCAATGATTAATTGAATATCAATCAAATATTGATTATTCGAATAGTAAAATGAAGTATTCGATTATTTAAATTTATTTTAAATATGCTTGTTTCCAAATATAAACTTCTCATCAACATCAAATGTTCTTGTCCTTTGCTAAGTGTTTGGCAAGATTATGCCCAACGCCTACTTGTCTGATCTCATAGTTTCCAGAAATGTTTACATCTTCGAAAAATGAAATACCGGTAGTCAAGAATTCACATGGCGTGAAATTATCAATACAAAATAATTTTTGATAAATTTTTGATGTAACTGGCCATCGCAACTGACAACAGGAATAAAATTATGGCTCTCATCATCACCACAACGATCACTCGACTCTGAAAAATTTTGCAGCATTTTGTAGATCAACAACTTGCCATTAAACCAGTTGATTGAGGCAAAAAACAACATCATGTGTTACAATAGAACATTTTCGACATCGCTCAAGATTTCACTTATGAGGCTTAAGGGACATTTTAGCTGAGGACATCAGTATTTCTCTTGTTCTGTCATCTCTATTTGTTGTATTTGTAGACGCCGCGATAAAGATGACCGAGAAAAACGAAGAAGTCGCCATAGCAATGACGATGAATCTGGTCGGGATAAATCTCAATGTAAGTGCCATTGTAGCCTATAGATGATGACAGGGTCATTACAAAAGTAGGATCCAGGAGTCCTAGATTCCAGAAGACTAGAGGAGATTCAGAAAAAAGTTGAAATTTGTAATTTAATGGTCAAATGTTTGAAAGAAAATGCTGACATTTTCCCAAGGTTCCGGAAGGCTAAACCTAACAATACACAAGATGACAACCCGCTTTTGTCTAATAGATTTGCTACCCGTAACCCCATCATGGTACAAAATGGTTTTCTCCAACCAGAAATCTGACTTTCATTCAAAAACGTTCTGAAATCTTTTCATATCATTTGTATTGTCATATTTCTAATTTGAGGAGAGAAAAAGTAACTTCTAGAAACCTGGCTATTGTGCTTTATCGGACCATGTACACCGTAACTGGGCACAGTCAGTGCCTGAAAAAGTAGGAATTCTGGGATTGTATGATTTCTGATTCGTACTTTGTATTTATTCCCTTTAACCTAAAGATGCAATTCAGCTATTGCGAAACGTTGTTCAATCAAACCTGTTAATATTTTGTAGATATTTTTATTTTGAGACATAAAACTGTTGAATTTATTTTTCTATTTGTTCAGCTTCTCGTGGTGGTGCTGCAATTGCACCTCCTCCTTCTCTCGTTGAAATCGTTGCTCCAAGTGCTCAAGGTATGTTGTACTATAGTGTGTTGGTTGTGTCTGAATCATATTGTATGCAATGCATGTCTATAGGCTACTGAATAAAGTGTATACAATGAAACCTGTGTATAAAGGTCACCTTACAGAGAAACCACCTGTATATAGCAAGCTGTCACAAGTTGTGATGTTCTTATTCAAGAAGATAAGTACACAGATAATAGACCATGTATAAGTGAGACCAATATCTTGTCTTGCGCAACGACACTTACAATATATCTAATTATTACAACAGTGAAACCTGTATATAACAGCCAGCTACGAGAGGTAGATAAAATTACCATTATGGACAGGTGGACTTTATATACAGGTTCAATTAAATAGAAAACACTATTTTAGACATTGCAAAAGTGACCACTATAGACAGGTGGCCGCTTTATAGAGGTGACCGGTATAACAGGTTTGATTGTACGTTGTACATATCTTTTATATATACGGAAGTGGACTATCACTAGCCCAAGCTCTCAACAATTGTTTTCTTAATTTAAATTTATGATTAAAAATCAATGTGTACTAACCAACTACAGTTTACCAAACCTGTTATAGTGGTCACCTATATACAGCGGCCACCTGTCTATAGTGGTCACTCTTTTAATGTCTAAAATAGCATTTTCTATTGAATCAAACCTGTATATAAAGGTCACCTGTCTATAGTGATCAATTTATCTACCTCTCTTAGCTGGCCGTTATATACAGGTTTTACTGTATGTTAACATGTCAATGTTTCTTGTGGTATATTCAATCTTTTTTTTGTAGATGGCGATAAAAAAGGAGCTGGAACAGGCGGGTTTTCAACTGGGTAAGATGAACGCTTTCTTACAAATTTTAATCCTATTTTTTTCATCAATTTGGCTGTCAGCTTTTCATTATACTTCCGAAGAATGGATTGATATTCTACATTAATTCAAAACATGAACATCTTCAAATCTAGTATACCCCTGCAAAAATGTTTGCTAAGTTGATAAACTTTATGAACTATTCATAAACAATTTATGAACATCTAATTTAAAATATTCGTGAATAGTTCATATAGAGTTCATAAAAACTGGACCATCTAACGTTCCAGGACTGTTATCACTGAACCTGGAAGAGCAGACCTTGCAGCGGATCAGCTCCAATGCAAAAAAAACGCTAGTTTTAGATATACAACAGTGGAAATATAATGTTTGAAGGGTCGCGAACAAATTTGTGTGCTTGTATTCCCACACATCTACATTAACCCAAGCCATCCACATTCATTCAACCAGGCTGGTGATTGTAAGTTGAATAGCCTTGCGTCTGGGATGAAGGTGGTAAGCCTACAAATGACAGTACCAGGTTTAAGTGCATCAAATGCATTTCAATAACACTGTTCACACAACTGTTACTGGTGTATTATTCTACTTGTTAACAATTCTTTTGTGCTATTATAACCTATTATAACAGTAACCTCTATACAGCAGCCACCTGTCAATAGTGGTTACCCTTTGTATGTCTAAAGTAGTATTTTCTATTGAATCAACCCTGTATATAAAGACCACCTTCATATAGTGATCACTTTTTGTAACTCTGCTGGCTGTTATATACAGTTTTCACTGTATTATATTTTGCTTATTATGGTATGTACAGTCCTAGGAAAAGAAGCTTGCATTTATCGGGACCTGAATAAACGATGATGATGATAATGATGTTTTTAGACACTTGTGATATTGTTTATCAATATAATTTTATAGAAACATGTTTGCAACTCAAATCATGGCACGGTATGGTTGGAAAGAAGGACGTGGTCTTGGTAAAGATGAACAAGGATTAAGTACATGTTTACAAGTTGAGAAAACAAGTCGACGCGGTGGAAAGATTATCAACAAAGACAAAATAAAACCAGCGCTTCCAGGTATGTAAATATTATTTACTGTGATTTAAAATGAAATGATGTTTTACTGGCATCCATGATATTCAATAAATTGTGCAGACATGAGTGCAGGGTCCAACAAAAGTAAGAATCCTGCAATCCTAGGTTCTGGAAGGCTAGAGCAACTTCACAAGAAATTTTTTTATTGAACTTGGAGGAACAAAAATTGACCGGTGGGCTCTATGCGTTTCGAGTCACATGCGTGTTTGTCGTTTGTATTGTTTCTGTGACTGAAACCATGTTGAAACTTGAAATTTGAAGCCATGACTGACATTGATTGTTGAATTTACGCTAAGCTTAATTCAAGTTGGTCTTGTGGCGACC
The DNA here is from genome assembly GCA_916610825.1 of Haliclystus octoradiatus. Lineage (NCBI taxonomy): Eukaryota > Metazoa > Cnidaria > Staurozoa > Stauromedusae > Haliclystidae > Haliclystus > Haliclystus octoradiatus. The sequence continues at coordinate 17,627,793 of OU744453.1, read as the reverse complement.
TCCAGTCAAGGTTGCTCCTTTGCTTAAGCGAGTTACACTGTAGTGGAAAATTCTCTATTTTCTTTTCGCAAGTTTTCCCTGTCATAATAAGTTACTTTATTTGTATTGTAACAGGTTGTCATGTAAAATTAAATAATAATTTATTTTCTTTACAGAAATGTTTGCTCCCCCTCCGCCTGAACCAGAGCCTGTTGCCATGCCTCCACCAGTAGCTCTTCCAATTTCAAATGCAGCAATGAGGAATCCATCAAAAGTTGCTCTTCTCAAGGTATACTAATAATAACAAGAAGGAGATCCCCCTGAAATTTTGACCCCTTGAACCCTTGATATGCTATTTGTTGTATCATTGAAAATTCAATATGACATGAGGAATAGGTCATTATTTTTGAGGGGGTTAGGGATATAAATTATTAAGCTTGATTTGAGCTGTTAACAACTCCACATATATCAAATAATAAAATATTTCCAGCTGTAACATATTCAGGGTATTGTAATTGTAATTTTCATCTGACTTTTTCAAATCATTCTCATTCCATATAATGTTCCTTCGCAATGATCTTTTGAACAAGGTCTGGAAAAATTTGAATTCCGTAAAGGTAGAGAAAATTCAGAAAATAAATGATATGTTTATGATTTATGGATTTATGGGGTAAACTTCAACAACAAAGATATTCAGAAGAAAATAGCAAAATGATGTAGGATTCTAAAAGATTAAACCTTACGTCCGATGCAGGTTGTGTGACACTAATAAAAAGCTAGAAGAGATTACTCTGGTTCATCTATTCATTAACTTTACCTCACTCGTGCAGAGCAGAGCCATCTATTTACAAGAGTTGGGACACGCTTTCATGTGCTGCTATCGTCTCCTATTGGACAGATGCCATTCACGTGATTTTTTGGACGCCTTTTTCGTACTTTCGCCACCAGGGTTCTTGTTCTTTTGGCGCCAGGTTTCCTGTTTTAAGCGAAGTGCGCGAAAAAATACAACTTTTATCAGTGAAAACAAACATATGCTATTAAATTATTAATTGTTGTGTTAATAGACGAAATAGTAATCGAAATAAAATATTGTTTACTATTACAACTGGGGACAAGAACTAGAAAAAAGTTGCCTTTGACTGCAAAGAATAAGCGTAAGAGAGTAAGAGATGTAGTCCATACTCCACAAACTCCTTGTCCATTTAGCAATTCCAATAGCATTGATCTGATTTACTTTCGAGCAACATGCTGAAGAGATCGATAAGAAAGTATACATTGAAGTAAATTTATTCTTATTTTGAGAGTCCAGCAAATAAATATGGAGAAAGACAACTAATAGATGGTTATATTACTCTTGTATCATGTTAAACGATCGCAAACCATTTCACACAGTTCCAAAATGGCTGAAAAAACACAACTTTCTCTTGCACATGCGCACTGCTGTTAAAAACGTGCTCGGGTCCAGGCCAAAAAACAAAAATGGCATGAGTGTCCCAACTCTTGTAAATAGATGGCTCTGGTGCAGAGTCCGACGAAGGATTTAGCATTTATGAATCCAGGAATCCTTGAACATATTCAACTCTATTTTCTTCTGATTTTATTTTTGAGGTTTGGTCAATAAATCAGAAAAATATTGGAAAATTATTCTTCTGAATTTGCTCTAGCCTCAAATTAATTAATTAACCATATATAGTCAAACCTCTTATAACAGCCACCTCTATACAGCAGCCACCTGTCTATAGTGGTCACTCTTGCAATGTCTAAAATAGTATTTTATATTGAATCAAACCTGTATGTAAAGGCCACCTGTCTATAATGGTCAATTTATCTACCTCTAGTAGCTGGCTGTTATATACAGGTTTCACTGTAGTATTAATGTCTTTATCATAAAGACCTTCCGTATGTATATCTATTTTAGTAAATATTTTCATATGTTTGCTAAATAAAGACATATATATGTAAACGGTGAAACAATTTATGTATATTTATTTTGAAAAAATAGAATATGGTTGGACCAGGGGAAGTTGACGATGATTTACAACCGGAAGTCGAAGAAGAATGCCAAAAATATGGAGAAGTTGCACGAGTGATTATATTTGAGGTAAGATACTCAGTAAATGTTCTAATATCTGATGCCTATTGTATGCAGCTATATGCTTTTGGATCACCCTCCCCCAAAAAAGGTTTACGAATTGTGTCATTGTTGTTTCCAAACATATAGCCTACAACTTTAACCATTTTTAGAAAATGTATATTTTCACGGTTAATAGTGAATTTATAGTTAAACTTTTCTGTAATAAAAATCGATTGATTAACATCAATAAACTGATAATTAATTGCATTATAATATTTTAAAAAGTACTACAGAGACACTCAAGATGCGTACGTACTTTGATGATTTAAACCTCCCTCAACTGAGTAGTAAGTATATGTACTCAATGGATGGCCCTGAAGCCATCAACGATATGTGTGTTTACCATACTGTATTATTGCTTTCAAGATTGGCTTATTCGAATGATTCCTTTTTATTTATTTCTAGATTCCTGGTAATCCTGCTGATGAAGCGGTTAGAATATTTGTTGAATTCAAAAGGGTTGAATCTGCTACAAAAGGTTAGTTGCTAACGTCTCCCTCTCCCCTTGACAACACACCATTGTTTCCCAATTTAATACATGATATCTGATTGGAGTTTAGAAACTCTCTATAACAGCACCCCTAGGGAAGTTTCTAAAGGTGTGTTGCAGGTGACGTGCCAATAATATATACCTACCGTATACAGTCGAACTCGGTTAATATCCCCTCTTTTAATGTCTCACCTTGCTTAATATCCCCACGTAAATCTGATTTCTATATTCCATTCTCCATACTAACACTCATATTCCAACCTCGTTTAATATCCCACCTCGCTTAATGTCCCACTTTTCATCCGAACCAGAAGGGGGATATTAAGCAAGTCCGACTGTAACTGCAAATGTCTTTATATGTGTGTGTTTGCGGTGGTTTTTAACAATTTTCTTGGCCGTTTCAAGACCAAATGAATCAAATAGCATATCATCTGGTAGATAAATGCAAATGGCTGTACCTGTACTTAACAGGCTGTGTTTTCGACTTTTGCTTTTGCTTTGCGTAAATTTCACACACCAATTTTGCTTGGTTTTTGGAACCGACAATCCGACATGCTTTTGCAACCGTTGCATCGCGTTTTTATTTACGTGTTCTCCGTGTAATTTTATTTAGAAAATCTTCCACATTTATAATTATTATTTTGTTGTGACAACCAGACAACGTCAAATGTAGTTTTAATAGAGGCAGAATTAACCCAGCAATGCGGGTAATACATTGCTAGTTGTTTATAAGAAGAAAGATACCAATTTTCACCAGGAACACTGATGATCAGTTAATTAAATTCATTAAAACAATTATCTGTCATAAAAGGTGACATTATAAACAATTTCTACAATTTATGTATGCGACAATCTCCATATATCCTCAGTATGATACCTTGATGTATTGGTTAGGGCGTTGACCCTCTTACCATAGGCAGGATTTGACAAATCCTGGGATCCTAGATACTGGAAGGCCAGAGGAAATTCAGAAGAAAATTAATAGTTTTTTCAATTTATTGGTCAAACCACAACAAAAATTTCAGAAGAAAAAGCTGACAGTTTACAAAGATTCCGGAACGCTAGAACTTTGGTCGGACACTACCCATAGGATCTCAAGGTTAAATCCTTGCCAAAGCACTATTGATTGGCTTCACGAATAGCATCCAGCGTCTGAAAAAGATTCAGCCATCCGGAGACCTACAATATTTTCTACTTCTATTCCAAACTTTGTGTTGATGTTTTGCCTATTAATCAGAGATAAGCATCAATTTATTTTTGAAATTGCTCCAGCCCACCGGGATCAATCCAGGATTCACTGTTTTTCAGACAACTTAAGGATTACTTTTGGAACTAACTTATCAACTATTCATCACTTTGCAATCCCAGCAAAAAGAATAGTTCACATTGACTATTCATGAACACCTTATCAATATTTGATTCATGAAAAGTGGGCCATTTGATGTTCATGAACTTTCAAGAGAATGAATCAGATTTAAACATTTGAGCAATATCTTTCAATGTTTTGGACCAGTATGTAAAAATATGAATTCTGATCAGGGCCGACAAAACAATTCTTGGCCTGTAGAATTTTTCAAATATGATTCAGTTCTTGGAATTTTCTCCTGCTCCAATCGAAAACTTTTTTACAAGTATAATCACATACAGTCGAACCTGTTATAACGTTCACCTCTATATAGCGGCCACCTGTCTGTAATGGTCACTTTTGCAATGTCGAAAATAACTGTTTCTATTGAAATAGCCTGGTATATAAAGGCTACCCGCACATAGTGGTCAATTTATATACCTCTCATAGCTTGCTGCTATATACAGGTTTCACTGTATTTGCAATCAAATGCAGCAACAAAATTTTCCTGGTAATCTCTTTCGTTTAGGCTCTTGGCAATTGCCCCTCTTGAACTGCCATCCCTTTCCGATGGGACTGTATCTGATAATAGTTACTACTTATCCTTTTATTTGTATTTCGTTTGTTTTGTAGCTATAATCGATTTAAATGGTCGCTATTTTGGTGGTCGTCTTGTGAAAGCAGCTTTTTACAATCTAGATAGATTTAGACGATTGGATTTGCAGCATGATTAGAATGCTATCTGCAATCATCTGAATATGGTAACATTTTGTAGAATTTACGCATGCGTAATGATACTATCATGACGTAATGATACGATTATGCTTACGACCATCACTGTAAAATTTCGTTGCTCTAATTGGAATACGTCTTAATAACAATCTTTCAAAAATATAAAACTCAGAGAATATTGTCCTTTAAATTAAATATATAATGGGATATAATGTAAAGTTTTTCCTTTTAAATTTTTGAAATGTTTGTTTGTAAATGTGAATACTTTATTATGACCTTGCTTCGACTATTTGGTGTTTCCCATTATAACTTATATAAATAATTAATACTATCAATCCCATTGCTTTTTGATCTAAATAAATCATTTTGGATTTATCATTTTTCCACGAACCGGGTAAGCTTACAGCTTTTTTTCACCGGGGTGGTTGGTTAATTTGTTAGTATTTTGAAGCTTGTGTGCGTTTAATAGCCGGATGCCCTTCCTGACGCCCAACCTATAGTGCTCCGGACAGGGATTGAAACTGAGACCCTGCGGGCCGTGGTCCACACCCTAGCCACTACACCAAGGCCACACTAGAAACAATCTTTGTATGTTTCTAATGAACACTGCAACCATAACAAATTGTTTGGATATTCCTACATATCTGGATTAGCTATGTTTTTCAGATTATCTTTCATGATTTGAAGCATTTATTATCTAATTTTGTGCCTTTTTATACTTGCTGAAATTTGAGTTGATAAAGTACACTAGAATCATGATAGGAGATCTTCTTTACTATATCTTTCATATTTAAAAACCAAGTTGCCAATGTAATAAGTATACTCGGCAATATTCGGATCATTTACAGCTAGTTTGCCTTGAATATTTTAAGCCGGAGTATGTAATTGCTCGTTCGTATTCAAAGCCGGACTCAGAGACAGCTGCTAATAAGGTACTTCTTTTATTACCTATTTTTCGGAATCAGAGTCTGAAAATTCTGACTCCGTATGCATGCCTCTGCTCTACGGTATCCATTGTTGTTCAAGTCAGTCCTATGAAAGAAAGCTTCTGTAAAACTTATCAGGTTTTCTTAATAAACGATAATGATAAAGTCAAGGCTGATTTGATCTTTGTTACGTTTTAAACTAAAGGCCTCGTCCGTGTAGTGTAATGCTCTGCCAATCTGCCATTTATCAACCCATTGCTAAAAAGAATACTGACACAATGAGCCAGTGTATTTTGCTTGAAGGCATAAATTAACCATCGTCCATTGCGATCTCAAAATTGAAAATCCATTTCTCAATCCAAAGTAGTATAGTGGAGTTGTAGTGGATCAGCGTATCACGCACCTTATTTGATGCTCACCGGTATCCATATTCATATGACATGATTTCATTACTTAAAAACGATAAATAATTATGGGTGGAAATTTTTCGAATTTTCCCTGCATATTTTCCCTAGGGTCACCTTTCAAAATGGTCATTAAATTATTTTACCTTATACCTTTTAACGCTAACGAGTACCGCTATTTAGGACATTTAGCAGTGATTATATGTTGTCTAACCCCTTATAAGAGGTTACCTTTATGTTAAAGGGGCAAAATTGACCGGCGACCGCTGCGAGATCAATTTGAATTTCTGCTTAGCGTAATTCAACTGTCTCGTTTTTAAACTATTGTTATACGCAAGCCTAATTTGTAATAAATTCATGTCAACCATGAACATTGTGTTATAAACAATAAACATGCACGTGATCCTAAGTGCGTAGCGCCTGCCGGTCATTTTTGCTCCTTTAATGGTCAAGTCACACGTAATTATTTATTATTGAAAATGCCAACTTTCATTCCTAGAAATGTTGTTTTTGTTATTTATGTAATGATCTGTCATCGCCATATATTATTTTATATTCTGAAATTGGTAGTCTTGATAAAGGTTAACGAGCTTCGCCATTTAGTAGTTATATTGTTTGGTTTTTCAAACCCTTTATATAAGGTCACCTTTATTTAATGGTCTACGGTATGATTATTCATTGGTTGGAAATACCAGATTTATTTTTTGCGAATAGATTATTTTGATAGCCTTCCATTTCTAGGATGATGTATTTTAAAAACAAATGTTTAGATTTTTATTGTTAACTCTCATTTTCTTTATGGGAGTTTGCACGTTTTTACGAACTGAAAACCCATGTTAGCTAGGTAGCATTTTGTCCACGGTGTAACTGTATGGGGTTTCATTTAAAAATTACTATGACAACTAAAAATGACATGGACGTTATAATAATCACGTGAGCATTTAACCACGTCATTTTTAAAAAAGTATAATTTTTGAAGCGCCAAAAAATATTATTTTATTTTAATTAAAAAATTAATTTAAAGGATAAGATAACAACAAAACATGATGTCTCAAGCTGAATTACAAGCAGATTTGGCACCAAAACCAAATCCTGGTGATGTAGAAATACCAAATCGTATATTTGTTAAAGGATTTGGCCGTGAAACATCAGAAGAAGATTTAAAAATCTTTTTTGAAAGATATGGTATTGTACGTGAAAGTAAAATTGTTAAAGAAAAAAGTACAGGACAAAGTAAAGGCTATGCATTTATAACATTTGATAGTCAAGACGTTGCTGAAAAAATGAAAGAACAATTAACCGTTCAATATAATAATAAAGAAATAGTTATTGGTCCAGCAAGAATTCGTAAAAAGCGTCCATTTTATAGAACACGTCAAGATCAATTATGGTCACCATTACCGTTAAATAATTTACAACAACCTATGTATTATTCTGTTGCACCAGATGGTATGTGGTATTTTCAACCACCACCACCTGTTACACAAATGGTATCAATGGTACCTCAACTATCAGCTATGTCCCAATATGGTAATGTACCACAACAGCCAACTTCATGGCAACCAACACATATAACTCCAACTCCAACTTTCAATCAACCACATTTTTATCCAAATTCTGGTAGTAACCTTGGAATCACATCTCCAGTTTCAAATCAAGCATTATATTCATATGGTACGTACTAATTAAGTAATATTATTATAGTACAGATAAACTAAATTTCTTAACCACGGTCAAATTTCATTTTCATTGTTTTGCAATGATTTTTTCCAATACACTTTACTCAATATATTTGTCATTTTCAATTCTGCTGAGATCCATATATGTAAGAAAACTTCTGTGATCTCCTTTCCATTTAATTTCCATTGACTTGGCGTTTGACTTCTGTTTGTTAAAATAAGGTCAACGTTTGATTTCTGTTTGTTAAAATAAGGTCAACGTTTGATTTCTGTTTGTTAAAATAAGGTCAACGTTTGATTTCTGTTTGTTAAAATAAGGTCAACGTTTGATTTCTGTTTGTTAAAATAAGGTCAACGTTTGACTTCTGTTTGTTAAAATAAGGTCAAATAGTTTAATTTCTATCTAATATACAGATACTATTGCATGCATTTATTAAAAATGATTTTACTATTCAAAAAATATATGAGCTATTAAATTTTCTTATAGCCGAATTGAAAAATTGAAGGCAAAGTCGATGTAAAAATGTGCAACATTTTTTAGGAATTTTTCTATACGTGTATTATATTTTATTGTACAGTTTTCAGTTTATCCTTTTAAATATTATTTTATGTATCCTTCGACGTCTTTAAGGCCTGTAAAATCAAATGGAATAAAGTAATCGAACTCCCTTCAAGTACCTTCAGAGTGTTTTAATGAGGCCTCGTGATCGATGATAGTTTGAAATTATATATTAGGTCCGTAAATTATCAATTTTAAGAGATAGGTGTTAAAATCTCATTTTATCAATGTGTAGTGTTATGTATTACTGAAATGTTATCAGTTTGTATAGCATTACAAATTGCTGCAAAATTTTGAGTTGCGAAATTTCAGAATTCATCCAAGCTTCACCTAGCGTATCTGACGTTTTGAAACCCGTCAAAACGGCAGTATCTCCATCACCTACATCTGATTCAACGGATTCCGTTCAAAATGCTGGTTGTTCTCCCGTTCAATGTGTACCAGTTTACGATGGCATGAGTCTATTATCCGATGAATGTATTGTCAATTTGGCAAATGAGGTGAGTTACATGTTCTGATAAATATAATTACAGTAGTTATAATAATATGGTAATGACTTATTTTTCATTGATTTAAAAAGATTCTTTATAAAATGTTTTAAACTAAAGGTTAGCGACAAAAAACTACACAGTAGTGGTTGGTGAAACGTTTCCATTTCAAAGGCACCTTCATCAACGCATTGGTGAACACAATAGATTGAGTCCGACATCTCACTATCCCACAATAAATCTAAATGAATCAGAACATCTATTCTCAGTTTTGAGATTCAATAAATTTAACGGTTTTGTCCACAAGGTTCTGTTGGGCAAAACTATAACTATACTATGGAGGCTATTATTACAGTTGTATTACAGTAAAAGTTACTTGAATGCAATTTCAGAGATTTTCGATTACCTTCTGAAAGTCACTGAAAGTGACATAACCTCGTTCCATGACTGCCCTTCAACTCCACGCAGACGCTACGATGCCTCGTCAAGCATCATAGTGTCTGCGTGCAATTGGGAGCCGTTGGAAATGAGGCTAAAATTGTCAAGTGCCGCTTTCTTTGACCTGCCTCGGTTTCATGATTGGAAAGCGGGGAATCTCACTTCCCAATCCATCAAGAACGGCATAACACAGAAGTGAGACTTAAGTAATTCAACTTTGGATAGAGTTTTCAGTTGAATTTATTTCATTCGGAATTTCAATCAAGCGTTGCATTTTGTTAACATAAAAAGTCAAGCGGACTACAGTATTATTTAACGATTTAACGATTTATTTGTCAGAAAATGAATACGACAGGCAGATACAAGGAATTACCACAACAGTAATTCAACTTCCATGCAGCCTTTTGTGATTAAAATTGAAGAAAATATTGCATTTCTGAAATGTTTTTAAGACTTTTCATTGGATAATTATTGCACATCGCTTACTGGGGCTTGATCCTTTGATCGAATTGAAGCCATGAAAATGATTGCCCAATGCTTGATAGCCATTTCTACTGCGCGCTTCAATGTTATACAAGAGTGAAAATATTGCAAATCCCTTTTTCAAAATTCCATATTACTGCGATAATAAAACATGGAATATAATCTATTAATCTGGTTAAAACATCGTTCTCCTAATCAAATAGATAAGATTTTATCATTTCGCTTATTGTTTATACTTAGAAGTCACAAAGATTATCTAGTAAAATCTGGTTACAGCTAGTTTATTTGAAACCTTCAATTCGCTTATATGATTGGCTAACCTAAACCTGATTGTGAAACTAAATCAATGATTTCATCATATCATATATTCTGATCGGTATTTCAATTTGAAAAATGGCGGATGTACATATTGTACAGTGTCCATTGACATTTAGCAGACTCAACCTCGAATATGTACACAGCTTTGAATTTTAATCCGTTTACAAGAACCCAATACTTTAACGAAAGTCGATATTATCCTAATAAAAAAGGTATTATCCTATCCTAATTTACTCTTTTCTTCTGCACTCGTCCTCACTGTTTCGATAAATGAACTGGTGGGTAATATGTTAAAGCTATTACAGCTGTTACAGCATGAACATTGACAAATACCCACGGTCAGAAGTATGTAGTTGCGATCCTGATGCACTATACAGCCGGCAGCCGAAAATCTCTACTTGTTATGTCGAATGCAAATTCTATAGATATATTTCTTTATTTTTAGACTCAAAATCTCGTTGTTATTGATGCAAATGATCGTAAAATCAAACGAGTTTTGATGAAAAGAGATTCTATTTTATCACGTGATCCATCGATGTCACCGTTACCAACATCAGCTGAACCGTGACTAAAAATGACAACCCGCAGATATACATTTTAAAGACAGTCAGAAATAAACATTGAGCTTTGTTTGACATGCAATCATAGGTCAATTAAAAAAATCAAATAAAAAGTAAATGAGCGTAAATAAGCAAATAAAAAATAATGTATGCTTAATTTACAATATCTATATAATGAATGATTAGAGGTAATACTTTATCCATGTCATTTAATAAAATATATAATACATTTATTCATTAGAATAAGATTTTACGTATTATTCTTATTTTGTTATAAAGATAAATAGTAGAAACAATTTGGTAATTAAAATATTGCATGATAAAAAAAAGAACGTCGATAAAAATTAAAACTAGAATAAAATTGTAGTGATACAAACAAACACGTGCTTTTCGTCAGAGACCTTCTGCATGATGTCACCATGTCGTAGCTTAGCACGCATCGTGCCTGTAGTTCGGTTGAATCGTGTAGATAGTGACAAACTCGGTGTATGTATATCGCATGCGCAGTTACATCTGAATAACAACGTGATTAATCATGAGGCTCGTCTGACCACTTTCTGATGTCGTATATATAGCTCGTCATCTCGCCTGAATTCCTACTAACGAATTGTATAGATGGTGGCAACCTCAGTGAATATCGCTTACGTAGCCCTGGCTAAATAACGACGTGATTGATTAATCAATCGATGAGGCTGGTCTGACACTTGTTTCTTCATAAGTCTATCCTATCGTTTCGACTCAAATGAGGTCAGAATACCACCTTACATATGCGGATTCAATATAGTGTGTGTATTAACTTCAGGCGCAGCAATGGATATCAGATTTTTCTTTTGATTTAATGGAAGTCTAAATTAAACAACAACAGCCTGAAGATTCATTACTATATGAAAATTGAAGTTAAAGGCATAAAATTGACTGGCTGCCTCTGCGCTAGTTGTGCCTTGAGAAATTGTAATCATTTTTCAACTTTGAGCCGGCAGAAATCGCGATAGTCAATTTTATGCCTACAACTGCTACATAAATATGAAGTCAATCAGAGACTATCGGGTCAGAATCTGAATACGTCCAAGTCATCATACTGAAGCACTTTTACTTCAACTCTGGCTCTCCTTAACATTTATACAAACTCTATAGTCAGAAGACCGAATACTGGAATCTAATTGATTATTAACTTTAGCAAGCACAGAAATGTACAAAATAGCTTACAACTGTCAGATACAATAATGATAAATAACAGATACTGGTCGAATGCAAGGTGATTAACGGCTGATGAAGACCGCGAGGTCCTCCGAGGTCATTATGCCAATATCCATCGAGCCTGAGATAAATAACTACTCCAGTCAATTACTAACAGGTCAATTTTGTAATGTATAATCATAACATGAATTCAAATGTATTGTAATTCATCAAAAACGCAATTTTCCATTGTGTCTTTACGCCATAACGGTAAGAAAGCACGGAGCGATCGAATTGACCGCTGTTTGACGCATAGATTTTCTCGATTTTCGTATTGACCTGTTTGTCGATGACTATATAGATATTATCTGAAATACATAATCAACCCAACCTCTATGTTGGGAAAGTCCACACAATGTTCAGCTGCTGGTTTATCCTACTGATAATTGCTCCGACTCAATGAAGAAATGCCACGACATTGTGCTATACTCACTCTACAGCCCTCTGGGCCAATTGCCGGTTAAAAGTAATTGAGATGGTATCGTCCTACCGAAGGCACCCGTACCACTCCTCTATTTCTAAGGAGTTACTCTTTTCGCTGAGACCAATGATGTTTAATCCCGGGGGGATGACTCCATATGGTTTGGTATACGGGGACGTGCCAATTATTGCCGAGGGTACCATTTCATCGTCTTGTAAAATATTTAGGGTATACATTTCATGATTTTCAAAATATTTGGGATATTAGTTTTCAAAAAAAATTTATTTGCAGGTATCAATTTGAAAATAATGGTTAAAGAACATAAAATGCTTTCTTCGCATTTGTGAATAATTTTCTGGGGTATACATTTTGGTGTGAAAAAAATATTTGAGGTACCAATTTGGGATTAAAAAAATTTTGGGGGGTATTTTCATATTCAAATTGGCACCCCCCTGTCCCTGAAGTTCTTGAGTTACCCCCCCCCCCCCGGGTGTTTAATGCTCTTCATGTTAACATCAGCCGTGACACTGTATAGATCAATTGTAACAGATTGCATGGTAGATAGGGCTCCAAAGTACAAACTAACTTTTCATGGTGGCCTAACCATTCTCGATCGTACCTATAGCTCAAAAACATTGAAATGAACTTTCATTTACAATTCGTGACAGTTCGTCATTAGAAATTTACAAAAGGAGAATTAAAACTTCAATCTATTTATAAAAGCATATTGCGAATAAACGTCATTATTTTATAAATGTAGAGCGCCAGTATATTTAGAAATGCCTGTAAAGCGCCACTAGATAAATACATTATAGGAGTTGCTCTATATAAATTTGTTATTATTATTATTATTATTATTATTATTATTATTATTATTATTATTATTATTATTATTATTATTATTATTATTATTATTATTATTATTATTATTATTATTATTATTATTATTATTATTATTATTATTATTATTATTATTATTATTATTATTATTATTATTATTATTATTATTATTATTATTATTATTATTATTATTATTATTATTATTATTATTATTATTATTATTATTATTATTATTATTATTATTATTATTATTATTATTATTATTATTATTATTATTATTATTATTATTATTATTATTATTATTATTATTATTATTATTATTATTATTATTATTATTATTATTATTATTATTATTATTATTATTATTATTATTATTATTATTATTATTATTATTATTATTATTATTATTATTATTATTATTATTATTATTATTATTATTATTATTATTATTATTATTATTATTATTATTATTATTATTATTATTATTATTATTATTATTATTATTATTATTATTATTATTATTATTATTATTATTATTATTATTATTATTATTATTATTATTATTATTATTATTATTATTATTATTATTATTATTATTATTATTATTATTATTATTATTATTATTATTATTATTATTATTATTATTATTATTATTATTATTATTATTATTATTATTATTATTATTATTATTATTATTATTATTATTATTATTATTATTATTATTATTATTATTATTATTATTATTATTATTATTATTATTATTATTATTATTATTATTATTATTATTATTATTATTATTATTATTATTATTATTATTATTATTATTATTATTATTATTATTATTATTATTATTATTATTATTATTATTATTATTATTATTATTATTATTATTATTATTATTATTATTATTATTATTATTATTATTATTATTATTATTATTATTATTATTATTATTATTATTATTATTATTATTATTATTATTATTATTATTATTATTATTATTATTATTATTATTATTATTATTATTATTATTATTATTATTATTATTATTATTATTATTATTATTATTATTATTATTATTATTATTATTATTATTATTATTATTGTTATTATTATTATTATTATTATTATTATTATTATTATTATTATTATTATTATTATTAATATTATTATTATTATTATATTATTATTGTCAGTGCGAACGATGCGTTGCAGCTACTCACAATGCAAATTCCTCTTGACCATTCCATCTGCCATACTTAGATGTTTTAGATTTATGTCAAGGCTGAGTTGACCTTCAGGGTAGAACCACAGTCGATCAAATATGATCAGATCTGAAGTTCGGTTGATCTGTCGACTGAACCAATCTTGCTGTTCTATATCGGCGGCTCTATATTATCGCACACATTAATTTTGACTGACCCCAAGTCCCGCTTACTGTGATGTGCCGACGGTAAGGTAAGTGGTCTTACCTAACATCAAAATCGACTTTAAATCGTCATACTAAAAATAAGAGAGGCTTGGAGCAAGTGAAGTCAACGTGTAGCTTTCCTCGATCTCGCTCAGTTTCATGATTGAATCGGCATAACACATAAGTGGAACTTAGAGACCCATTGAAATGTAATACTAACGGTCATATCCAACAACCCTTTTCATTGACCGCAAACAGTATTTCAAATAATGTATGTTCCTGTATGCTGGTATAGTTCACATACGTGCTGCATTATTTAGATCTAAGTGAACTAAACTCCTAAGTCAGAGATGTCTTTTGAATAATGCTGCTTATAGAGAGATGGCTGCTAAATAGAGGTGACCGCTATAGCAGGTTTTTGCTTTATCCACATTTTACACGGGCTCTCACTTCTGCACTGCACGTCTGTAATGGCTATCGGCTTATATGACAAGATAACGGGCTCATCCACCTCTTATCTATTGCAGCCCTCGGCAATGATAAAGTACCTGCAAGTCAATCCAATGTTCTCTATCTCCATAATGCATTATAGTAGCAAGCGTTCTGACAAAATACTAAAGTGGTATTCACCTCATTACCTTACATTTCTTAATAATTTGATGAGACGAACACCAGAAAATGCATAAATCATGGTCAGGCACGATAGATAAAAATATTGTGCTAAACAAAATGTATAAATGTCGACATAAATCATATGGATTTGTCCAATGTCCATGCCCTTGACGAAAGTTCTCAGCTCCTATATATGATGCCAATCAGGGATGTCGTGCAATACCCGTTGAGCAAACACATTTGATCTCTTTTAATTAATTAACAGACCTATGAAATGACATCTGGTGTAACTAATGTTTTATGTATTATGTATATTGAGGCCTGTGTACAGTATACGGGGAAAAGGTTCCACCGCTGATCGGAGATGATAGTTTTTTTAATAATTACAAACAAGCAATTTTATATATACTTGGACGCTTATCATACCTAAAATAAACTTGATTCTATTTGACACAATGCAGGAGCAAAATAATAATACAAACGAGGATTAAATATATATGCAATCAACGTTTTCAATTCTCAATTACAGTAAATCCAAGTTAGTTTGTCCGGTTATTCTTTCTATAATTGATTTGTGAAGTCAAAACGAGTTCTTGGCTAGAGATATTTTGCCCGAAATCCATCGTCCTTTTCTATACCCTTCTCAAGTATAATAATTGTAAACAAATTAAATCTAATAATTGAATAATATATAATTAATTACATATGACGCAGATATCGTTCGTTACCCTACAAGTCATTAACTATCCACATTATTAACAGCTGTTTATTAATAATTTTGTGGTACTAAATATAGCATAGTAGCTCTATAAATACATTATACCCAGACGTGTCAAAAATAATTGTTCTTTTGAATTTACCTACATTTATAACACCCGAGATTACCCTCATAGATTTTATCGCATGCTTTTATATGGGCTTTTATATGACAAATGATGTGATAAAAATATAAATGATACAGCCTTATATATCACGGGGAAATATTAATTATATGGGGAAAAGTGAGGAATGTTAAACCCTGAAGTATATGCGCGTCTATTATGATATTTTAAGCAAATTCTATAGTGTTCCTATTAATCTGAACGTGCAGTTTCAAAATCTGTTTTCCAAGAAACGTGCGAATCCACTGAGCAATATCATCCATATTTGTCGAATTCACAATCAAACGCTGTAATAATTTAACAACAACAAACCCGACAACTTTGTATATTGTCGGTATATTTTTACTTTCATAAAATTTACTCGGCTTATTAAGATAAGAACGAATATGACCTTATTTTCATGCCTGCTATCTTATAAAACCAATCGTCGTCGTGCATGAACGAGTCACAGAAAAACAAACATTAATATCATAATTGTTACATTTAACTTTTGGTTATAATACTTTAATTTAAATTAGAAAATATATTTCAAGGAACAATATTTACGATATGCTTGGAAATATTGTGACAATAATTTTTCTTGTCGTCAACTGTGATTTGTATCACACCTTCCACCTGCGAGATTTGCTTTGATGAAGCTCCATGCTGGTTTTACAAATGTCAAGAGATTGCACTTTAGTGGTAGATGAATAGGAAGGAGCAATACATTCCTACAGTTTTCACTGTTTGACGAATTTCCATAACAATTATAGAAGATTTATATGATATTGTGTGTCACTTTTACAGTATATTGTATATTTAATTGATATTTTAGCTGTTATATCGCTGTTGCTGTACCAAAAATCAGAATATTTATCTTCTTGGAAACACAATATTATGAAGAAAAATACAGTTATCTTTGGTGATTTAGAGTGTTTATATATATGACAATTTTTGCAGTCAGATCAGATAATAATAGTTTACCTTTACTGTCTGCCTTTACGTTAAAAGTATAGAGAAGCGGTCCAAAGAAAGACAGCTGTTTATTTGTAAGAAGAAAAAAACCTGTTCAAACCGCATGCCCTGTAATAATTTACTGTACCAGTTTTTTTTAACAACGTTATGCATGAAGATGAGAACAATTCATTGCTTAGTCCTGAAGAACAACGGAGTAATGAGCTGAGTGGAGACCAGCACACAGGAAAAAAAGAAGAAGGTGATGAAACACAACGTAGTTATAATGACCAGCAAATTATAAATCATGATGTTAAACACAATAATAATAAAGAAGATATTAATAATTATGGATCAAATTCGAATAAGATAATGGCAAGTCAAAGCAGTACAATGCCAGTTGTGCTGCAGCCACCTACCAACTCATATCAAACGAAAAAAACAAAAAAGTTGCCAGGTCAAGTTGGACAAATTGTACGACAAAAACGGGTTTTATTTTGTCTTGGATTGAATAACCCAATTAGAAGTGCTGCTATATCAATTGTAGAATGGAGGTTAGTGATAATAATTTATTTTTATTTTTATTACTTGTTTTGAAAATGTTGCAAAGTGTCGAATTTCATTACCCCAATGATTTCTGAGCCCCTCGCAGACCAAAATATCATCTCAAATTTCGTGAATAAAGTTTTTGTTTCGTTCTTCTTAACTATTGACGGAATGTTTTTTCATTTAGAACAAATCAAGGTATATATCTATCAGTGTTAGCTGATTTTGTGGTTGTACGACATAACGTTGTTGTTTATTTAAGTTAGAAACTGGTGCCCTTCGATTCGTTTATATGTAGAAACATGTATGACCGAGGGAAGGA
Organism: Haliclystus octoradiatus; assembly: GCA_916610825.1. NCBI lineage: Eukaryota > Metazoa > Cnidaria > Staurozoa > Stauromedusae > Haliclystidae > Haliclystus > Haliclystus octoradiatus. The sequence continues at coordinate 17,610,056 of OU744453.1, read as the reverse complement.
AAAAAGGTTATTTAAGAGCTGGAGAAATATCTTTGTTTACATCGCTCTTGAAAATTATTATCCACGAAATGAACGTAACATAAAGTTAAACGTAACATGATTATTTCGTTGCTGATTCTTCTGGAGTTTTTTTTATTTAAATTTTACCATCATTGACACAGTCTTTGAATCAATTCACAAGTTCTATCAAACGTAAACATACGACATTTTTGAAAATTTACAGACACAATTAACGATAAAGTTTATCTAACTACGTGGAATTTTGTGTTTAATCACGGCATATCTTTTGAAATTAATCATTAGCGATCATAATTGTAGAAGCCTATTTAAATGCTTTAGTTTTGTCTTCTTATCAAAGAGAAATGTCATATGACAACGGCTATTTGCGCTATTTGTATTCGATCTTCACGTCTACAAGAAATACCGCCAAATATTTTATTCAACAGAATACACGTTTGATTATATTTTTCTGTATATCCGTTTACTATGACTAGAACATTCAAGAAAGCATGGAAATTAAGTCTTTGTTTTGAATTATATAACTAAAATAGAATGTTTCTCTCGAACTGACCTTTCGCACAGTTATTTATTGATGAATTGAAAAATCTGTCGCCAAAAAGAAATACTCGACTGTAATGGCGGAATGACTGATTTTTGATACAAACAACAAGTCTACAATTAATTATCTTTGAAAAGATAAGTTTTTCATATATAAAACGTCTTACTATCATGAACAATTTTTTATTGAATCATTTTTTAATTTTGGTTTTGTTCCAGAACGCTACAATAAAACAGTTGTATTGCTATGCCTTTTTAATTATTCACTTTACAATAAATTGCGGGTTAGTTTTCTATCAAAGGATAATCTTATTTTGAACCAGAGTTTGCTACTTTTGAGTTTTTGCAGCCCATGATTTGGTCAAATGTTCAACCGATCTTTTGCCCACAAATTCGAGTCTGTTTGCATGGTATTTTCAAAAGAATACAACATTTTACAATTCAAAAACACAGTATGACTTTTGCCATACCCTCTATCATTACAAAAGCAAAAAACAGTTTGCTCTTATGATCTATTATACTGTCTGTCCATGTCTATCTATTGAGTATTTTTACACCCGGCTTTTATATATCCAAATACTTGCTGGTATGATATAAAAATACAACTAATTAATTAAATATGTAATTTATTTTAATGACAATGTCTTATTTTGTAAAAAAATGTTTTCAAAATTCAAATAATATGACCATATTTTTGAAGCCAGATGTCTGTTTTCATGATGGCTGGATAATCCTTACTCATGTATGAATTTATATCAAAAACAGCAGGTCTGTATTCAATTTTGAGACAATAACAATTTCCAAAGCTCAATTCGTCTTATTAAAGTTTACATTATTGTCAAAATTCACATTTAAATCATATCCAACATTATTTGTGTAGTTCTGTTTTAACTTATATATATTCTCTTCAACTTTGCAAAAGATAATTTCATAATTCAGTTGGCTAAGAACTGATAACATTCATAAAAGTTTTGATCTTATTTTAATTCCAACCTTCATAAAAATAAAATTACAGACATCTTTCATTTTAATTAAATATTTCATTAATAAAAGATTATACTTTGCGGCATAGCTGATGGTTTTAACCTATACCCTATAATTTATTTCAAATATAAAACCTATTTTAGCCTTTCATCTTTTCTGGAATATAAACTGTATTATCCCTCTCAAAGAGTTTGTCCAAATGTTTTATTAATAATCATAGCGGTATATATACCGGTAGATCATAACTTTTTTCTGAAAGGCACTTCTCACCCCTGCCTCTCCTCAAGGGCAAAATGGGTAGTTGCCCCCGCTGCGCTGGTGTCCCTGATTGTCAATAAGCATACCTTAGCTATATTTTGTAATCAATAGATTAGCTGGCTAGGGATTTCTACTGAAATAATTGCTTTCAAATAAATCATTGATTCTGATATACAGTGTCAGTATATCAACAACTAATAAAAATGATTGGTATAAAATTGAAACTGATCGGATAAGATAAAAGGCATTCGGCCATAAAATGCAGAAACTTTTCACTAATTACCAAGAAACCGGGCAACGAAAAAATCTTCAATCTTAAATGCGACGAAAATATAACTTTCACATTTTGAACGGATTAGATTTTGTAACGTGAAATTACTATTGATCATGTTTTGTGTCTCCTCCATCCCTATAATAATCTTACAAACTAGCTGGCCAATCTATCTCCTCTATGCCGACCTTATATGAATCTTACATCCGGTCTGTGATTAAATGACAACAACAAAAAATATTGCAATACAGTCAGTATCTGTACAGAAGGCTTCTTTTATCCTATAATGCTATACAGTGAAACCTGTATATAACAGCCATCTATGATAGGTAGGTAAATTGACCACTATATGCAGGTGACCTTTATATACATGATTGATTCAACAGGAAATACTATTTTAGAAATTCCAGGCATGACCACTATAGACAGGTGGCCTCTCTATAGAGGTGACCGTTGCAGCAGGTTTGGCTGTAGTGAGGTATGAGAATTTTCAGATTTTTGGAGGATTTCAGACTATTTTCAACCCTATAGTTGTTTGCCTTTTCCCATAAAATCCACTACAAATAATCTATTACCTAAATATGCTTGATTTCAGACTATTTTTGAGATATTTATTCTCGTGTCTGATGTAGTAGACAGGCATGTGGATGTTAGACTATTTCCACATTTGTGAATTCTAGTTGAACTTAATTGCCTTTCCCAATGCTTTCCATTACAAACATCTACTGCGCAGACATCCATTGATTTTTTTTATACCATTTTTGAAATTTGAATTCTCATGCCTGAGTAGAGTATCGCAAATACAAATGCCTGACTATTTTCATCTTTTACAAACAGGGTCTGACAGTGGGAATCCTATAATCCTAGAATCCGGATTTCTAAAGGAGATTCAGAACAGAATGTTATTTAAATATATAATTTATTATAATATAACATGCATATTTATATAGCGCCTTTACGAAAAAATCTATAAATTTAAAATAGTTTGAAAGTTAAAAAACATCAGAATGAGTATGATAATGGTGCTTGTTATGAAAGTAAACGAAAGCTTGCGGATAATCCAGTGGAAAGTCATACGATATTTGCCTCGATAGCTCTCATTTATTCTTTTTGTAGGAGTTACACAAACAACACCCCAATCCTAGCAATATATCAACGGATATGGAATATCTATAGGCCATTTGCAGCCCGAAAAATAATGTTAAAAAGTTGTTATGTCTTATATATGTTATTTATTATATGTTATTATCTTTTCAGTGTAAGAGTTCAGTCTGTTTTACTTTACAGTCCCTTGCACCTCATCCTGAGATTGTCCTACCGTATGACTAATTTTTCCGTTTTTTTTTTAATGTTTTAGGCCGTTCGATTTCTTTATTTTGGCAAGTATTTTTGCCAATTGCGGAGCATTAGCTGCTTACGACCCCCTACCAAAGGAAGACACAACTGTCACCAATATAGAACTGGTATGTTATTGCTTGGTGTAGACTACAGTATATATCAACCAGTTAAGAGGGGTAGATGAATTGACCGCTATACGCAGGTGGTCTTTATATACAGTGTGGTATTACAGTTTTATAATGAATGTTGCAACTGTGACTGAACACAGGCATTATAAAGTATGACGTCAAGTTGTGTGACACATTATTATCTGTATGTAGCCTTGAATGAATCAATTTGTTGTAGCCTTGAATGAATCAATTTGTTCAAACTCATATTCTAGGCTACTAGTAAGATTTAAAAGTAAATTAAAACTAATTGCCAGTAATTGGCATGTTTTACAGAATGACAAACATTACACATTGAAATATATGTAAAAATTGAGTAGAGAAGTACGTTTCAAATGTCGAGTAGTGGTCAGAGAAACTACTGTATATATTTAACTTGAAAAGATACCGTATATCATAACCAACCAATCTGGCCCCAGGACGAACAGCAACGAGGAAGTGTAATATGGTATGAGATGTGACATGATGACAATGGTTACAAATGAACCAATTAAAAGTAAAATAATTATAGATGATTTTACAGTAAAGAATAGCGACAAGAGAAGCTCTGAGAATTGAAAATGATATATGATGTATCAAAAGTTTGCAATTCGTAGAGTTTTCTTTTGTCGCTATCATGGTCCGACTGAAGGTTGAGCCTTCTGGAATCCTAGAGACATTTCAACATCTTTTTGAATTGTTTTGTCGATATTTGACCAATAAATCATTAAAACTGTCCATTTTCTTCTGAATTTGCTCTAACCTTTCGGAATCTAGGATTCCAGGATTCCTACTTTTGTCGGACCCTGGTCGCTATCCTTTGCTATAAAATGTTTACTAAGAAACAACGGACCAAAATAATTAAAGACGATATGTCGATACTACATTAGGACAACACGTGATTTGACATGAACACACAAATTTATCTTACAACACTCAAACAATAATGTAGACAATTCACATGTGATGAATGAATGTTACTATGACAACAACAATTATTATGAATAAGTTTCTACAGTCACTATGTCAAGATATCACATGTAAATATCAGAAACTACGACAATCATTCCACTGTCAATATTTGTCATAATATTTGAATGCATCTATAGTTGCACCAGATGACCAGGCGAGTGTAAACAGTATTGTCTAGTAGACTTTACTGTATTGTGTTTGCTTACAAATATAGAATAAATATTGGAATTCATTTTAAATCTAACTAACAGTCAGCTCTGTGAGTCTATATGGTAACTACTTGTCTGTAATAGATGTTCCAATGATGTAACCTAGAAACAGTATTATTCTATTGAATAACCCTGTATATAGAGGCCACCTGTGTAAAATGGTCAATTTATCTTGCTTTATAAGTGGCTGATATTTATAGGTTACTCAGTAAAGCTGCACTTGAAGCCTGATTTCATTCACGAAGGGTGACAGCAGATCAGTAGTGGGGCCAGTAGTCAATCGGTTGTAGATTTGATATGAGGAAAACAGACAGTTGTGTTCTGAATTTGATTATTATATCATCTTGTGTCTTTAGTGTCGTAAATTTTCCGTAAATAACCGACAAATTAAACAGATAAGTTGGGTATATAGTGGTCACTCTTAGTGTGTCCAAAATAGTATTTTCTATTGAATCACCTTTGTATATAAAGGCCACCTGTCTATAGTGGTCACTCTTGGTGTGTCCAAAATAGTATTTTCTATTGAATAACCCTGTATATAGAGGCCACCTGTCTATAGTGGCCACTTCAATGATATTCAAAAAGCATTATTCTATTGAAGAAACGTAGTGTACAAAGGTCAACTGCCTTTAAAAGCTGTTCCGATGATGTAGCCTACAAAAGCATTCTATTGAATAAATCCTGTGTATAAAGGTCACCTGCATATAATGGCCACTCAAATGATGTAGCCTACAAAAGCATTCTATTGAATAAATCCTGTGTATAAAGGTCACCTGCATATAATGGCCACTCAAATGATGTAGCCTACAAAAGGATTATTCTATTGAATAACCCTATATATAAAGGCCACCTGTCTATAATGGCCACTTCAATGATATACAAAAAGCATTCTTCTATTGAATAAACCCTGTATATGAAGGCCACCTGTCTATAGTGGCCACTTTAATGATATTCAAAAAGCAGTATTCTATTGAATAAACCCTGTATATAAAGGTCATCTGCCAGTAATAGCCACTCCAATGATATAGCTTACACAAAGAATTATTCTAATGAATAACCTTGTATATAAATTCCAGCATGATACATCCTGCAAGGTTCGGCAAAAGATTCAGCCTTCTGGATTCCTTGAGGCAACATTTTCTTCTGAATTTTTTGTTGAAGTTTGACCAGTAAATCATAAAAAAATATAAATTTTCTTCTGAATTTGCTCTAATCTTCCTGATCTAGGGTTACATGATTCCTACATTTGTCTGACCCTGACTTCATAAAAAATGTAATGTAGACGGTGTCGCCCTACCGAAGGCACCCGTACCACTCCTCTATTTCTAGATGAGTGGCTTTTTTCGCTGAGAGCAATGATTTTAAACGCTCTTGGTTGATCTCAGCCGCGACAATGCAGATCAATTTCAACAGATTTCTTGGCAGATAGGTCTCGATTGTCAATGCGCAACGATGTGCCGCAGCTACTCACAATGCAATTCCCTCTGGACCATTTCATCCGCCATCCTCAGATGGTACTCATTTAATGTTTCAGATAAAGTCAAGGCTGAGTTGACCTTAGGGGGATTTGAACCACGGTCGATCAGATATGATCCGATCTGAAGTTCGGTTGCTCTGCCATCTGAGCTAATCCTCCTGACTTCATAGTTTAGTTTTATAATCAGTCCTGTGAAAACAAGTTTATTTTAACTTATCAGAATCCTGTTATGAGGATACAGTACATATAATGACCATTATAGATAGGCAGAGTTCAATAAAATAGAGGATTCCAGGACTGAGAGTCCCAGAAGGCTAGCACAAATTCTGATGGAAGAGGAGGAAATAGCCATATTCAAGTTTCTACGATCAGAAGAAGATAAATTTCTTTCTTTTCTTTGGGAGATAAATGAAAAATTTTATGGCAATAAGTAGGCAATAACCTCAAAATAAAAAAATTTAAACCGTTTGTATGATGAAATCAATTTGAAAAATTTTGGAACCAAAAATTAGAATCCTCGAAGGAAAAATATATTATCAAACCCTTTAGACAGGTGACTGCTGTATAGAGGTGTTTGTTTGAATGTACAGTGAAACCTGTATATAACAGCCAGCTACGAGAGGTGGATAAAATGATCATTATAGACAGCTGGCCTTTATATACAGGTTTGATTCAATGGAAAGTACTATTTAGACATTGCAAAAGTGACCACTATAGACAAGTGACCGCTGTATAGAGGTGACCGTTTGACTGTAATATGTTTTTTTTTATTTTAGGAAAAGGCTGAATACTTTTTCCTTGCTGTCTTTGCACTAGAGTCATTGTTAAAGATCCTTGCCTATGGTTTTGTGATGCATGCAGACGCATACCTTAGAAGTGGATGGAATCTTCTAGACTTTTTAATAGTAATTATAGGGTAAGAAATTTGTATTGTTAGTCTAACAGGTCATTCGGTGGCAAATCACACTGTTCAACCCTCTCTGATTTTGTTGAAATTTGGTATACAGGCAAAACTTGTTGAGTGAAGTCGGAAAATTCAAATTTTTCTTCCAAACAGTAATGATTTAACGACACTTGTGATAATTGTCAATATTTTTCAAACAGTTCGATTACTAGTATCTAAGCCAATCAGATGCAGACCTCTAGACTGTCAGGCACTTAATATAAACCTGCGTAAACAGAGAAACTACTATTGCATTGTTTGATTGGTTCAAATCGGTTTTCTTGTGGACTAATCATGATTTATTAATTCTTCTTATAATTTCTTTTTTTAGATTTGTTACATTTATTTTTGAAGAGTATTTAACTAGTGGCTTTGATGTTAAAGCGCTCAGAGCTTTTCGAGTTTTACGACCGTTACGTTTGGTTTCTGGTGTTCCAAGTAAGTTTTTCTCTTCAAGTCAACAAGATCAGTCACACAATACAATTTATTTAAATTATATTTTGAATGTTAAATACATATATATATATAATGTTACCGATGTCCACCCCTTAAGCACAAGTGCATGTCTATTCGAGGGACGTGTTGTTCCAAATTAATAGTGAAATGAAACTACAATTGATAAAATTTACAAAAATGCATCTGCACAGACCGTGCTCCGATAAAATATTTTTCTTTCCTGGATTCCAAGTTTTTCTTCCAAACTTTTTTTGGGTGAGTTCATTGTGTTAACCTTTTCACATCTTTTTATTTTACGGTTATTGTCATAAAAAATAAATGTGTAAATCAAAACGTCAGTAAAAATCAGGAAGAAGAGTGTTAATTTCTTTCTTGGTTTCGAAAAGTTAAAATCTTATGGTTGTCCTGCATCACTCACATGCGAGGAATGGTGGGGGGGGGGTTCGATTCCCTGTCGATGTACATATATTTCTGTAATGTTAGATTGTGAATTCAACTCATTGTTAATTGGATTTAGCACGTCCTTCAAATAGAAAAGCGGTGTGCTTAAGAGTTGACTATCAGTCATGTAATTTAATGTTTAAATATTATTGAAGTAAAGATTATTATACAGTCAAACCCGTTATAACGGTCACCTCTATAAAGCAGCCACCTGCCCATAGTGGTCACTCTTGCAATGTCTAAAATAATATTTTCTATTGAATCAAACCTGTATATAAAGGCCACCTGTTTATAGTGGTCAATTTATCTACCTCTCTTAGCTGGCTGTTATATACAGGTTTCACTGTATTATATTTTGTCAGATACTGCTAATATAATTGATCTTAATTTACTTACTTTTTTTCAGGTCTTCAAGTCGTTATGAATTCAATATTGAAGGCGATGATACCTCTTTTTCATATTGCCTTGTTAGTCATTTTTGTAATAATTATATATGCAATTATTGGGGTTGAACTCTTCATGGGAAAACTTCATTTTACGTGTTTTAATACTACCACAGGTAAGAAACACTAAAAAAATAAGGCATAGGCAGGGTCCGGCAAGAGTAAGAAAATTTGCAATGCTAGATTCCATACGGCTAGAGCAAATTCAGAAGAAAATTGATAATTTTATAATTTATTGGTCAAACCTCAACAAAAAAATTCAGAAGAAAATTGATAATTTTATAATTTAATGGTCAAACCTCAACAAAAAAATTCAGAAGAAAATTGATAATTTTATAATTTATTGGTCAAACCTCAACAAAAAAATTCAGAAGAAAATTGATAATTTTATAATTTAATGGTCAAACCTCAACAAAAAAATTCAGAAGAAAATTGATAATTTTATAATTTATTGGTCAAACCTCAACAAAAAAATTCAGAAGAAAATTGATAATTTTATAATTTATTGGTCAAACCTCAACAAAAAAATTCAGAAGAAAATTGATAATTTTATAATTTATTGGTCAAACCTCAGCAAAAAAATTCAGAAGAAAATTGATAATTTTATAATTTATTGGTCAAACCTCAGCAATAAAATTCAGAAGAAAATTGATAATTTTATAATTTATTGGTCAAACCTCAACAAAAAAATTCAGAAGAAAATTGATAATTTTATAATTTATTGGTCAAACCTCAACAAAAAAATTCAGAAGAAAATTGACAATTTTATAATTTATTGGTCAAACCTCAATAAAAAAATTCAGAAGAAAATTGATAATTTTATAATTTATTGGTCAAACCTCAACAAAAAAATACAGAAGAAAATTGATAATTTTATAATTTATTGGTCAAACCTCAACAAAAAAATTCAGAAGAAAATTGATAATTTTATGATTTACTGGTCAAACCTCAACAAAAGAATTCAGAAGAAAATTGATAATTTTATAATTTATTGGTCAAACCTCAACAAAAAAATTCAGAAGAAAATTGATAATTTTATAATTTAATGGTCAAACCTCAACAAAAAAATTCAGAAGAAAATTGATAATTTTATAATTTAATGGTCAAACCTCAACAAAAAAATTCAGAAGAAAATTGATAATTTTATAATTTAATGGTCAAACCTCAACAAAAAAATTCAGAAGAAAATTGATAATTTTATAATTTATTGGTCAAACCTCAACAAAAAAATTCAGAAGAAAATTGATAATTTTATAATTTATTGGTCAAACCTCAACAAAAAAATTCAGAAGAAAATTGATAATTTTATAATTTATTGGTCAAACCTCAACAAAAAAATTCAGAAGAAAATTGATAATTTTATAATTTATTGGTCAAACCTCAACAAAAAAATTCAGAAGAAAATTGATAATTTTATAATTTAATGATCAAACCTCAACAAAAAAATTCAGAAGAATATTGATAATTTTATAATTTATTGGTCAAACCTCAACAAAAAAATTCAGAAGAAAATTGATAATTTTATAATTTAATGGTCAAACCTCAACAAAAAAATTCAGAAGAAAATTGATAATTTTATAATTTATTGGTCAAACCTCAACAAAAAAATTCAGAAGAAAATTGATAATTTTATAATTTATTGGTCAAACCTCAACAAAAAAATTCAGAAGAAAATTGATAATTTTATAATTTATTGGTCAAACCTCAGCAAAAAAATTCAGAAGAAAATTGATAATTTTATAATTTAATGGTCAAACCTCAACAAAAAAATTCAGAAGAAAATTGATAATTTTGTAATTTATTGGTCAAACCTCAACAAAAAAATTCAGAAGAAAATTGATAATTTTGTAATTTATTGGTCAAACCTCAACAAAAAACTTCAGAAGAAAATTGATAATTTTATAATTTATTGGTCAAACCTCAACAAAAAAATTCAGAAGAAAATTGATAATTTTATAATTTAATGGTCAAACCTCAACAAAAAAATTCAGAAGAAAATTGATAATTTTATAATTTATTGGTCAAACCTCAACAAAAAAATTCAGAAGAAAATTGATAATTTTATAATTTATTGGTCAAACCTCAACAAAAAAATTCAGAAGAAAATTGATAATTTTATAATTTATTGGTCAAACCTCAACAAAAAAATTCAGAAGAAAATTGATAATTTTATAATTTAATGGTCAAACCTCAACAAAAAAATTCAGAAGAAAATTGATAATTTTATAATTTAATGGTCAAACCTCAACAAAAAAATTCAGAAGAAAATTGATAATTTTATAATTTATTGGTCAAACCTCAACAAAAAAATTCAGAAGAAAATTGATAATTTTATAATTTAATGGTCAAACCTCAACAAAAAAATTCAGAAGAAAATTGATAATTTTATAATTTATTGGTCAAACCTCAACAAAAAAATTCAGAAGAAAATTGATAATTTTATAATTTATTGGTCAAACCTCAACAAAAAAATTCAGAAGAAAATTGATAATTTTATAATTTATTGGTCAAACCTCAACAAAAAAATTCAGAAGAAAATTGATAATTTTATAATTTATTGGTCAAACCTCAACAAAAAAATTCAGAAGAAAATTGATAATTTTATAATTTAATGGTCAAACCTCAACAAAAAAATTCAGAAGAAAATTGATAATTTTATAATTTATTGGTCAAACCTCAACAAAAAAATTCAGAAGAAAATTGATAATTTTATAATTTATTGGTCAAACCTCAACAAAAAAATTCAGAAGAAAATTGATAATTTTATAATTTAATGGTCAAACCTCAACAAAAAAATTCAGAAGAAAATTGATAATTTTGTAATTTATTGGTCAAACCTCAACAAAAAAATTCAGAAGAAAATTGATAATTTTATAATTTATTGGTCAAACCTCAACAAAAAACTTCAGAAGAAAATTGATAATTTTATAATTTATTGGTCAAACCTCAACAAAAAAATTCAGAAGAAAATTGATAATTTTATAATTTAATGGTCAAACCTCAACAAAAAAATTCAGAAGAAAATTGATAATTTTATAATTTAATGGTCAAACCTCAACAAAAAAATTCAGAAGAAAATTGATAATTTTATAATTTATTGGTCAAACCTCAACAAAAAAATTCAGAAGAAAATGTTGGAGTACCTCTAGGATTCTAGAAGGCTGAACGTTTGTCGGACTCTTTACATAGGTGTCCGTTGTCTGTGTTAGGCAATGTCCTCTGTTTACGGCAGTGGGAAATCTATTGAAATTATCAACAACATAGTGTCTGGCTATGGCAGGTGTTTGACCAATACAGGATTTCGGAAGGGCAGGTTTGACTGTATAACGAGACCAATTTTGGTAGTATTCAGCTGGTCTTTATACACACGGAATTATCAATTCATTTTAATGCGCAATAAAAGGGGTACATATTACATATATTGTTTGTTGTTGTTTGATCTGACGTTGCACCTTTAATGCGCAGATATCGGCTATTTATGACTTTATCATTTATTTGGAGAATTAATTGTTTTTATTGTTTTCATAAAATGTTTGAAAAACAATGAAATAAAATACTACAGTCGAACTTGCTTAATATCCCCCCTCTGGTATGGATGAAAAGCGGGACATTACGCGAGGTAGGATTATGAGCGTTTGTATGGAGAATGGAAAATAGAAATCAGTTTTAAGTGGAGATATTAAGCAAGGTAGGACATTAAAAGAGGAGATATTAACCCAGTTTGACTGTAATAAATTTAATTCAGAGTCATTTTGAACTGATATGAAGCTAACCCAGAAAGCTTGAATATGAATCAAATGCGTCAAATTCGAGGCTGCCTGGCTGATATATAGCTTTATGAAAGACCATTCTGAAAACACTTCTAATTTTATAATTTGATTTATTATTTTAGATTTGAATATATTTGATGAACCTCATCCATGTAGTACAAATTCTAAATTTGGTTTTCAATGTCCGACTGGTTCAAAATGTATCGAACGATGGGAGGGACCTAATTTTGGCATAACAAATTTTGATAATATTGGTTTAGCTGCTCTTACTGTTTTCCAATGTATAACTTTAGAAGGCTGGACAGATGTTATGTATTATGTAAGTTTATGACTCGCGATTGCAAACCTATTGAAAGCATACTGGAATTCAGCAGACACTTAAATCCAGATTTTTGTCATTCTACTGAAAAACTACTGAAACGCACCTTAAAATTGAAATCTATTGATAAAAAGGTCCCAATTCCGTAGCATATTTAACTAGTTTTCATTAGGTTTTCAGATTTTTAAAATTCATATTGTGACATTATGTTAATCTGTGAAAACTAAAAATAAACTATTAATTTGTAGTTCCACTATCAACAGTCTGTACTTCAGCCATTCTTGTTATTTGTATACCGCAGTCATACAATCCTGTCATCCTTTCATGTGTAATTAAAAAATTATGGCAATATAAAATGGGAACGTTTGAAATCATAGAGTTTTCCATCTAAGCTTCAATTAGTAGGCTATATAAAAGGCTCTGACAAACAAAGAAGAGTTTCGAACGTCCAAACAAATCACGCAAAATATTATCGTAAAGAAAAACACGTTTAAAAAAACTATCTAAATATTGATCATTTTTTATATTGATTTATTTACATATTTTTGTTTTGGTAGATTCATGATTCTCTTGGTGGGTATTGGCCTTGGATTTATTTTGTTACGCTTATCATCTGGGGTTCATTTTTTGTACTCAATTTAGTTCTTGGTGTTTTGAGTGGGTATGTGATACAGTCAAACTTACTATATCAGTCATTCTTCTGTGAAGGCCACCTGTCTATAGTGGCCACCTCGCCTGAGTGCCCGACAAAAGTTTTAGCCTTCTAGAAACCTAGAACATTTTCTTCTGAATTTTTGCTAAATTTGACCTATAAATCAATAATCTGAATTAGCTCTAGCCTTCCGGGATTTATGATTCTAGGATCCGCACTTATTGTCTGACACTGTGTGAGATACCGGCTTATAAATGTAAACATTGAAAATATTTTTAATATCTATTTACTTTGATCTGATATTAACATTAACAGGGTCCGACAAAAGGTCCAGTCATGGAATCCTAGAGGCATTTCAACATTTTCTTATGAATATTTTTGTTGAAGTTTGAGCATTAAATTATAAAAACTATCAATTTTCTTCTGAATTTGCTCTAGTCTTCTGGAATCTAGGATTCCAGGATTCCTACTTTTGTTGGACCCTAGACATTACGTAATTACAGGATATCATTGACAAATTACATATAGACAAATTACATACAGTCAAACCTGTTATAACGGTCACCTCTATACACCGACTACCTGTCTATAGTGGTCACTTTATCTACCTTCTCGTAGCTGGCTGTTATATACAGGTTAAACTGTATTAACATTGTTAATTTGTCATTTTAGTGAATTTGCAAAAGAAAAAGCAAAGCAAACAAAATCAGGGAAATTTCAAAAAGTTAGAGAAAGACAATTAGTTGAAGAAGCAGTTAAAGGTTACCTTGATTGGATTAACCAGGCAGGTATGCAATGTCGTCATCAGTTTTCATGTTTTTTTTTTTTAATTTTGCATATGTAAGGAGGAATAAATGGCAAAACATACATTAGACGAGGACTGATGGTCTAATGGTATGACATTGAACTACAAAGTGCAAAGATGCCGGTTAAAAATATCAATTGTCTTCTGAATTTGATCTAGTCTTCCGGAATCTAGGATTCTAGGATTCCTACTTTTGTCAGACATACATGTTGATATGGTTTGTTATGTATTTATAGAGGATATTGAAGAAGATGCAAGTGACGAGAATGGAGATGACTCTGCTGAGCAAGGTACAATGGAGTATGTTTAAAACATACAGCCAGGGGATGTGGGACCTGCGGGTGGATCCAGAGGAGTCTGTCCAAGCACCCACACTTGTATGCCTGTCCAACAGTGACTTGTTAGGCATTAACCGAAAATGCAATTGAGCCTGTGTATAACATACAGCTATACATGATGTAGGTATATTGACATGACCACTATGGGTAAATTCCTTATTCAACTCCGCCAAGCTCACGTCAGCCTTGACATTATCTTGACGTCAGATAGTACCATCTTCTGATAATGGATGGAAACAGCCAACTGTAATTGAGTTAGGATAAGCTGCATTGTATTCACAGTCCTTAACAGTCAATAATAATTTGCCATGAATTATGTTGTTGTGAAGTGTCAGAAAATCAGTTATAACCTGTTACTGTTGTTGATCTAGCAGCAAAAATGGGATTGGCTCATATGACAGAGTAACATGACTCCCCCCCATCCAATGACTGACATGTGTTTCGTGGCTGATAATGTTCCAAGGTTCCAGGCAAACTTCATCACCACAAATGATTACATCAGACTTTCAGCATACGTGCTAACAGAACTCAAGGGATTTTTCACTCCACTCAATCAAATAAATAAGAAGAATTTGATGGCTAGACTAGCAGCTTTGTTAAACTTTTGTGATTTCAAATACATTTGTAATTAAAAGAGTAGGCATTCGAACCACATTCAGAGGAAGATGGATAATTGTAATGTTTTTGTGAAGGTGATCGTAAAGCAAGTCATTGGAATATGGAAGGTACTGGTGGAGGGTCTGGGCACGACAAAGGGTCTGAGCGTACTCAGAGATGGGCAAGAGTAAAGTAAGATATATTTTCCTTTTTCTATTTTCTATTTTCAGTGAAGTTAATTGTTGTAATCGATAGAAATTAAATAATCCTATTAGAATGCTGATTTCCAATTTCAGTTCACAATTTATAAGCTTTCGTATTCTACTTTTTGAAGTGTATATATTTGCTTTTAGGACACAACAGACTTGAATGGAACTTTCTTCCTATTTGCTTGTAGAACTATAAACGTACCGCTGTTTGCCGAATATCACATATTCACGGTCAAACTCTTTTCTAGTAAAATATATTATTCCTTTTTTTGAAATCAGAAAGTTGGACAATGAAAATCACCATTTACTACTATGCAAAACGCAACAATAGCTTGTGCAAATAGAAAATCAAGTTTGTTGATGCCCAGAAAGTGATGTAGACTTGCTTCAATATTCAACTAACTCTTAATTTCTCAATTTTTATCTGCACCATATTACTGAATATTCTATTCAATAATTGATATCGTTTTTGTTTTAGGAAAATTTTGATTCGATGGCATCATAGAACACGCAGAGAAAGTCGCAAATTAGTTAAATCTCAAGCATTCTATTGGATTGTTATCATAGCAGTGTTTCTCAATTCGCTTTGTCTTGCCGTTGAACACTACGCACAACCAGAATATGTGACTTTATTCTTAGGTATGACTATTGGAATACTAGGGCAATTTGAATTTGAAACCTGCTTTACCTGGGTGAATTTTAGTCTGGATCTCCCTCCTGTTTTGACGTAAGCAGTAAACCTATGTGAAAATTAGTTCACTTGGCGCCTTTATCAGGACTTTCAAAAGTAGGGAAAGGAAACCCGGTTAGTTGAAACCAAGATTTTCAAAACCTGGAAACAGAGATTTATGGATAACTCGGGTCAACAATAGTCCACTTTCATCTGTTTTACGATAATTTAGTATACTATCCAATGAATCTGTTTATACAAGATAAAATCATGAATACAGTCAAACCTGTTATAACGGTCACCTCTATACGGCGGCCACCTGTCTACAGTGGTCACTCTTGCAATGTCAAAAATAGTATTTTTTATTGAATCAAACCTGTATATAAAGGCCACCTGTCCATAGTGGTCAATTTATCTACCTCTTGTAGCTGGACGTTATATACAGGTTGAACTGTAGTATGCATTTATAATGTATTATTTACAAAAGCAGTGTTAATTCACGAGCAGTTTATTTAGACATTAATAACGAAAATCATTTTGAATGATATAAATTAATAAAACATATTGATCTGGAGTTACAGAATTGAAGAAGTATAAAAATCCAATTTCAACTTTTGGATACTGTACATCACATCAACATATCTTGATGTCGAATAACAAATAGGTTGAACAATTTGTAATGATCTAAGTTATTTTTATGCTTTGTATTTCAGATAGAGCAAATTATTTTTTTCTTGGATTATTTACCTTTGAGATGTTTCTAAAAATCTATTGTCTTGGTCTCCATGGCTACTATGCTTCACTTTTCAATCGCTTCGATTGTTTGGTAAGATTTATCATATGATTAGGAGTTGTTACAAATGTATGTAGTTTCGCTAACACAATTTCATTACTTTTTTGGGCCTCGTCTGACACATGCTTTGTCCCTGTCAAGGAACTCAGCAGAGATCTTTCTTGTATCGTAGCTCGCCAGGCACTGCA
The DNA here is from genome assembly GCA_916610825.1 of Haliclystus octoradiatus. NCBI lineage: Eukaryota > Metazoa > Cnidaria > Staurozoa > Stauromedusae > Haliclystidae > Haliclystus > Haliclystus octoradiatus. Next base: position 17,593,219 of record OU744453.1, on the reverse strand, counting down.
GTTTCCAGATCCTTTTACATTAAATTTGCTGCTACAGTCAAACCTGTTATAAAGGTCACCTCTATAAAGCGTCCACCTGTCTATAGTGGTCACTCTTGCAATGTCTAAAATAGTATTTTCTATTGAATCAAACCTGTATATAAAGGCCACCTGTCTATAGTGGTCAATTTATCCACCTTTCTTAGCTGGCCGTTATATACAGGTTTCACTGTACTGTGATTGTGTCTCAAGCTGTTTCTCCCCCAACACAAGTTACCTTTTTATGTTAACACAAATTAATTTCTCAGTCGATTAGAAAAGTGATCATCCTCGTTGTAAACAGGGATTTAAGGTGATTGTGATGATTATGATTATGTCTGCCAATTTGCAGAATGTGAAAGCTGTGACTATGTGAGAATTATTAATTTTTCTTATGATGTTTCTTTCCTTCAATCAGGTTGTCATAAGCAGTTTATTGGAAGTAGCCATAACTGTACCAACAGATATGCAACCGATTGGCATTAGTGTGTTGCGATGTATTCGTTTATTGAGGATTTTCAAAGTTACAAGGTTTGTCGTATTGAATTCAAATGACCAACCAGACCAGCCTGCTCTGTTCCAATTTACTTTGAATATTCCAAAGTTTTTTATAGGTGCTGCTTTGTTACCTTGTTTACATATACAGTGTAACCTCACTATCACTGTGCTAAAATAAGCGAGGTAGGGGGGCCTGGGGGGTGCTGATATTTTGTTATAAACCAGAGTGAAATAGTTGAGTTTGACAGAAACTGGTTCTGAAAAAATTACGCTATAGATATCAAGTGAGTCATAATACAGTGAAACCTGTATATAACGGCCAGCTACGGGAGGTACATAAATTGACCACTATAGACAGGTGGCCTTTAATTAGGTTTGATTAAATAGAAAATACTATTTTAGCCATAGTAAGAGTGACCACTATAGACAGGTGGCTGCTGTATAGAGGTGACCGCTATAACAGGTTTGACTGTATGAGAGGTGGCACAAGGATTTTCACAACAATGGAGCTAACCCAGTTTCTCTAACAGTTAAAATATTTCACCTGAGTATGCCTGACGAGGGTGGAGCATCCACAACAGGTGGGTTATTGTCCCACTTCCTCCCTCTTGGTGCCACCACTGTCTAACAGAATGCTTAGCCTTCCTGAATTTTAAAACATTTTCAACATTTCCTTCTGAAGTTTTTGTTGAAGTTTGACCAATAATCATAGAATTATCAATTTTCTTCTGAATTGGCTCCAGCCTTCCGAAATCTAGAATGTCAGACTCTGGGTTCCACACTGTGTGATTTTAACGGTGTAATGATGGTAACATGGTTACATCATAATCAAGTATCTTATTGGAAATCTCATGATTACTTTTTAATATGTGTAGCGGTGACTAATTTATATTTCAATATTTATCGATTATCAATAATTGGTTCATTCGGATTATATTGTTATTTAGATATTGGGAATCATTGAGTAATCTGGTTGCGTCACTCGTTAACAGTATTAAATCAATTGCCAGTCTGTTGCTGCTTTGTCTTTGTTTATACTTATATTTTCGTTACTTGGTATGCAAGTGTTCGGCGGAAGGTAAGTTTAAAGAGGAAAAACTTAATGACGACCACTTCAACCTGAAGTTGAAACATGCTTAATGGTTTTTCAACATATTGGCTTCAAGTTTCAGACTGTCAGACACCAAACAGGCTTGAAAGAGTTCCTCCAATCTACCGAGTTCCTCCTTTTCTGTCAGCTGCAAAACACATAATACACTGATGTAGGTATTATTTTAAGGAGATTTTCAAGGGGTTTTTACAGTGTTTTCCGCTTTTTCAATTTACCTCTCATGCGTGCCAAAATAACACAAAGAACAACCTCTAGGTAGACATATACAATATTCTAAACATTGTTACACTTGAACTCGGTTAATATCCCCTCTGTTAATGTCCCACATTGCTTAATATCCCCACATAAAATTGATTTCTATTTTCCATTCTCCATACAAACTCTCATAATTCTACCTCGCTTAATGTCCCACTTTTCATCCGAACCAGAGGGGGGATATTAAGCAAGTTCGACTGTACTATGTTGTTGGACAAACCGTTTTGGAGTCATAATTAGAGCTGAACACCACAATGTATGGCAACTTTTTATTAATGTAAACATTGTTCTATTTCTATTTAGATTTAATATTGGTAAAAGATGCAGCCCCAAGAAGTAATTTTGATTCATTTTGGAGAGCTCTAATTACTGTATATCAGGTAAGTAGCTCAAATGGACCCCCTAAACCCCTTTGTTTATTAACCCATGCTGCTTACCATCCTTATAAATTTCTGTTTCCACCAATCTAAAAGTATCTCATATCTTTTATTCTCTGGTGTGTCCAAAATAGTATTTTCTGCAAAGTGTCTATTTGACTGGTAATCAGTCGCAGCCATTATAGATTCAACTGCGCGTGCGCAGACAGTCAATCACGTCTTTCACATTGTCCCAGGGTTAGGGTTAGGTTTAGGGTCCGATCACGTGATAACCACCCGTTTAGGGTTAGAGTTAGGGGTCTGATCGCCTTCATATAGTGGTCAATTTATCTACCCTCTCATAGCTGGGTGGTTTATACAGGTTTCACTGTATATAAATTAAAGATCGAATAAGTGATGTCTTGTGCAAGGTATTATGGATTACACCATTTTGTTCTATTGGTAGATTCTTACAGGCGAAGATTGGAATGCTGTCATGTATTATGGTATATTAGCATGGGGTGGTATCAAAGATCCTGCGTCAATTGTTGCTGTTTTTTATTTTGTTGCTTTGGTTGTCATAGGAAATTGTATCTTTTCATTTCAGAATTGTGTTTACAATTTTTGCATTGTGAATGATTAGAAGTAGAAGATGTGTTACATCTACAATCTGTGTAGTAG